>CM052803.1:47004757-47039273 GCA_028533885.1 Nasua narica | reverse complement strand
TAATTTCTCTTTCTTCTGTTTTGCTGTTGTGTATAGGAATGCAACTGATTTCTGTGCGTTAATTTTATATCCTGACACTTGATTGAATTCCTGTATGAGTTCTAGCAGTCTTGGAGTGGAGTCTTTTGGGTTTTCCACATAAAGTATCATATCTGCAAAGAGTGAGAGTTTGACTTCTTCTTTGCTAATTTGGATGACTTTTATTTCTTTTTGTTGTCTGATTGCTGAGGCTAGGACTTCTAGTACTATGTTGAACAGAGGTGGGGATAGTGGGCATCCCTGCCGTGTTCCTGATCTCAGGAACAGGAAAAAGCTGAGAGCTTTTCCCCATTTAGAATGATATTCGTTGTGGGTTTTTTCATAGATGGCTTTGATGATGTTGAGGGGTGTGCCCTCTATGCCTACACTGTGAAGAGTTTCGATCAGGAAAGGATGTTGTACTTTGTCAAATGCTTTTTCAGCATTGAATGAGAGTATCATATGGTTCTTGTTCTTTCTTGTATTAATGTATTGTATTACGTTGATTGATTTGTGAATGTTGAACCAACCTTGCATCCCAGGAATAAATCCCACTTGGACGTGGTGAATAATCCTTTTAATGTACTGATGGATCCTATTGGCTAGTATTTTGGTGAGAATTTTTACATCTGTGTTCATCAAGGATATTGGTCTGTAATTCTCCTTTTTGATGGGGTCTTTGTCGTTTTGGGATCAAGGTAATGTTGGCTTCATAAGATGAGTTTGGAAGTTTCCCTTCCATTTTGATTTTTTGGAACAATTTCAGGAGTATAGGTATTAATTCTTCTTTAAATGTTTGGTAGAATTCCCCTGGGAAGCCATCTGGCCCTGGGCTCTTATTTATTGGGAGATTTATTTTTTTATTATTTATTTATTTATTTATTTATTTATTTATTTATTTATTTGAGAGAGAGAATGAGAGAGGGAGAGAGCATGAGAGGAGAAAGGTCAGAGGGAGAAGCAGGCTCCCCGCGGAGCAGGGAGCCTGACATGGGACTCGATTCCGGGACTCCAGGACCACGACCTGAGCTGAAGGCAGTCAGTCGTCCAAGAGCATGAGAGGAGAAAGGTCAGAGGGAGAAGCAGGCTCCCCGCGGAGCAGGGAGCCTGACATGGGACTCGATTCCGGGACTCCAGGACCACGACCTGAGCTGAAGGCAGTCAGTCGTCCAACCAACTTGAGCCACCCAGGCGCCCTATTGGGAGATTTTTTTTTTTTTTTTTCCTGTTGGGAGATTTTTGATGATTGTTTCAATCTCCTTACTGATTATGGGTCTATTCACATTTTCTATTTCTTCCTGGTTCAGTTTTGGTAGTTTGTCTCTAGGAATGCATCCATTTCTTCCAGATTGTCTAGTTTGCTGGTGTATAGGTGCTCATAATATGTTCTTATAATTGTTTGTATTTCTTTGGTGTTGGTTGTGATTTCTCCTTTTTCATTCATGATTTTATTAGTTTGGGTCCTTTCCCTTTTTGATAAGTCTGGCCAAGGGTTTATCAATTTTATTAGTTCTTTCAAAGAACCAGCTCCTAGTTTCGTTGATTTGTTCTACTGTTCTTTTGGTTTCTATTTCGTTGATTTCAGCTCTGATCTTTATTATTTCTCTTCTTCTGCTGGATTTAGGTTTTATCTGTTGTTCTTTCTCCAGCTCCTTTAGGTGTAGGGTTAGGTTATGTATTTGAGATCTTTCTTGTTTCTTGAGAAAGGCTTGTATTGCTATATATTTTCCTCTTAGGACTGCCTTTGCTGTGACCCAGAGATTCTGAACAGTTGTGTTTTCATTTTCATTTGTTTCCATGAATTTTTTAAATTGTTTAATTTCCTGGTTAACCCATTCATTCTTTAGTAGGATGCTCTTTAGCCTCCATGTATTTGAGTTCTTTACAACTTTCTCCTTGTGATTGAGTTCTAGTTTCATGGCATTGTGGTCTGCAAATATGCAGGGAATGATCCCAGTCTTTTGGTACCAATTGAGACCTTATTTGTATCCCAGGATGTGATCTATTCTGGAGAATGTTCCATGTGCACTAGAGAAGAAAGTGTATTCTCTTGCTTTGGGATGGAATTTTCTGAATATGTCTGATATCCATCTGGTCCAGTGTGTCATTTAGAACCTTTATTTCTTTGTTGATCTTTTGTTTAGATGATCTGTCCATTTCGGTGAATGGGGTATTAAAGTCCCTTAGTATTATTGTATTATTGTTGATGCATTTCTTTGACTTTATTAATGGGTTTATATAATTGGCTGCTCCCATGTTTGGGGCATAGATATTTACAATTGTTAGATATTATTATTGTACAGTCCCTTTAAGTATGATATAGTGTCCTTCCTCATCTCTTATTATAGTCTTTGGCTTAAAATCTAATTTATCTGATATAAGGATTGCCACCCCAGCTTTCTTTTGATGTCCATTAGCATGGCAAATTGTTTTCCACCTCCTCACTTTAAAGCTGGAGGTGTCTTTGGGTCTAAGATGAGTTTCTTGTAGACAGCATATTGATGGGTCTTGTTTTTTTATCCATTCTGATACTCTGTGTCTTTTGATAGGGGCATTTAGCCCGTTTACATTCAGGGTGACTATTGACAGATACGAATTTAGTGCCATTGTATTGCCTGTATGGTGACTGTTAACTGTATATTGTCTTTCCTCTTTTCTGGTCTATGTTCCTTTTAGGCTCTCTCTTTGCTTAGAGGACCCCTTTCACTATTTCTTGTAGGGCTGGTTTGGTGTTTGCAAATTCTTTTAGTTTTTGTTTGTCCTGGAAGCTTTTTATCTCTCCATCTATTTTCAGTGACAGCGTAGCTGGGTATAGTATTCTTGGCTGCATATTTTTCTCGTTTAGGGCTCTGAATATATCATGCCAGTCCTTTCTGGCCTCTGTGGATAGGTCTGCTGCCAATCTAACATTCCTGCCTCTGTATGTTACAGATTTCTTGTGCTGATTTCAGGATTTTCTCTTTGTCACTGAGACTTGAAAGTTTTACTCTTAGATGATGGGGCGTAGACCTATTTTTACTGATTTTGAGGGGGGTTCTCTGTGCCTCCTGGATTTTGATGCTTGTTCCCTTCAGAAGATTAGGGAAATTCTCTACAATAATTTGTCCCAATATACCTTCCGCCCCTTTCTCTCTTTCTTATTCTTCTGGAATCCCAATTATTCTAATATTATTGCATCTGATGGTATCAATTATCTCTCGAATTCTTCCCTCATGGTCCAATAGTTGTTTGTCTTTTTCTCAGCTTCTTTATTCTTTGTCATTTGGTCTTCTATGTCACTAATTCTTTCTTCTGCCTCATTTATTCTAGCATTAAGAGCCTCCATTTTTGTTTGAACCTCATTAATAGCTTTTTTGATTTCATCTTGGTTAGATTTTATTTCTTTTATTTCTCCCGAAAGGGATTTTATTTCTCCTGAAAGGGATTCTTTAATCTCTTCCATGCTTTTTTTGAGCCCAGCTAGCACCTTGATAACTGTCATTTTGAACTCTATTTCTGACTTATTACTGATGTCTGTATTAACTAGGTCTCTAGCCGTCGGTACTGTCTCTTGTTCTTTTTTTTGTGGGGAGTTTTTCCGCCTTGTCATTTTATCGAGCTAAGAATAGATGAGTGAGAGAGAAAAGTACTCTGGAGTTCCACAGTTTTCACTGATTGATGAACTTGGGCTTGGCTGGATATTCTCACTGATCTTCTGGGGGAGGGGCCTTTTTACTTGGTTCTCAGATATCTTTGCCGGAGGTGGAATTGCCCCACCCTTCCCCAGTGATGGGCCAAGTAATTTGCTCAGGTTCGCTCTTGGGAGCCTTTGTTCCCTGAGCACTTTCTGTACCGTTCTGGAGGCTGGGAATGCAAATGGCGGCTCCCAGACTCTGGCCGGAGGAGCTGAGCACTGGGGTCCCCGCTCCTCAGCACGCTCTCAGAGGAAAGCAGTCAATCACTCCCGTCTCCCGGGTTCCCGCCCAAGCTCCGAGCTCAGCCACCAGTGGCGGAGCGTTTCTATCTCTGGCACACGGCCCCGTCTGGAGTCTCCAAACCCAGCAGATTCCTGCTGTGTGCTCCTGCGCCACTCCTCCCCGAGGAGGAAGGAGGGGGTCTCTCCGGAATGCCTTGTGGGGTCCCTGCTCGAAGGTCCGCGGCCACGGTCTAGGGTAAGCCCCAGTTGAAAACGCACTGCGTGGCTCTTTCTCTGCCGCCGGCTTCTCCACCCCGATATCTGGGAGCTCTGCCGCACTCAGACACCCCCAGTCTCTTTGTGGCCTCACGGGTCCTGAAACCACACTGTTCCCTCGAGGGCTAAACCTCCGTCTTAGCCTCTAGCGATGTCCCTCAACGGAGCAGCCTCTAAAAGTTCCGATTTTGTGCTCCACGCTCTGTGGCTGCAGGGAGCCGACCCCTCCCCCCGTGGTCTCTCTTCCCATCGCTTTGGATGCACTTTTCCAAACGTCTTACCTTTCGGAAAGTGGTTGATTTTCTGCTCCTAGAATTGCTCTTTTTCGTCTCTTCTCTCTCCTGTTGAGTATGCTGGCTTTTAGAATGATTTGATAACTATCTAGATGAACTTCTGGGATCCGACTCTATCTCAACCTCCTACTTCTCTGCCATCTTGCTCCTCCTCCCGGATTTTCTTTTTAAGAGGGAAGATGTTGCCGTGAGTTTGATGGAGCGGTTATACTTAACCACTGTGAGGGCAACAGCCAACTCTCGAGAGACAGTTGCTGGGGTGGTCGTCTGTGCCGGTCAGAGAGGAGGTCCAGAACACACCTGCCGCGCTGTTCCTTGTGTACAGGGACAAGTGTGGAGGGGCCTGGGAGCGGTATGCTGGCAGGAGCGTGCAGGCTCTCAGAAGGGCATTGGGTTAGAGTGAGAGGGTGAATGGAGCAGGGAAATTGATTGGCTTGTGGCATGGCACCGAGGGCCCCACTTGCTCCCTGAAGAGGGGCCCCGCACTGAAAGAGCCCGCTTCCCCCCACCCCCCAGCACAGTTGTGTGTCTGTCCCTCAGCGTCAGTGGCCAGTCTAGAATCATGACTTTCTCAGGCCCGTAAGATAAGGATAAAGGAGTGCTGTTGCTGGTTGGGAATTGGGACTCACTGTAGGGTTCTAGATTCTGGGCTTTAGGCCCTCCATGGTCATCGTCTCACCCCCCGGGCTAGAGTGGTATGGTTTTATGTCTTCTTGCTTCCCTCTGAACAAGGCTTCTTATATATAAGTAAATTTCTCATTGGTTACTTTCATCACCTTTTGTATCAAAGATAGAATGCTGTATCGCCTGGGTGGCTTAGTGGGTTAAAACCTCTGCCTTCCGCTCAGGTCATATCTCAGGGTCCTGGGATCGAGCCCTGCATCAGGCTCTCTGCTCAGCGGGGAACCTGCTTCCCCTTCTTTCTCTGCCTGCCTCTCTGCCTGCTGTGATCTCTCTCTCTGTCAAATAAATAAACAAAATCTTAAAAAAAAGAATGCTTGTCTCTTTCCCTAAGAAAAGAACTTCTCACTCAGTTTCTCCAGTAATCTATCCTGCAGGCCAGAGCAGCAACACCAACAAGGATTTACTCTTCTATAAGAGAAACTTTTTTTTTTAAAAGATTTGATTTGTTTATAGAGAGCACAAGCAGGCAGACTGAGAGGGAAAGGGAGAACCAGGCCTCCTGCTGAACATGGCAGCCAGATGTGGGGCTTGATCCCAGCACCCCAGGATCGTGACCTGAGTCAAAAGCAGATACTCAACTGACTGAGCTGCCCAAGCGCCCTGTGAGAGAAATTTTGAGGAAGTAGGCCTTGAATCATCTAGTGATAGGTTATTCCAAAAAGGTGTTTTTTCTTTGCTTTTGTTAGTTGATCCAAGAGGTAATGTAGACAATTGGTAAATTTGGAAAGCTTAAATAAATATTTTGGGTATGGTGATAGTAAAATGTATACATTTCTAAATTTCAGAAAAGTTGGAGAAGATTAGGGATCATGAACGAAAGGAAGAAACTTTCACCCCTATGCCTAGCCCTTACTACATGGAACTTACCAAACTGCTCTTAAATCAGTAAGTATGTCTCCTTCTTAGAGCTGTATGTAAGGTAGAACCCCTGATTCTCATCCCTTACCCTGTTCCTCCTTTCTTGTTCCGTGTTCGACTTCAGGGTGAGGAGTGGGTTACCCCTGGGTGGGTAACCTGGGAAGCATTGTGTGCACACACTCTTTTGCCTGGGCTTTCCCATCTGTCCTTTCCTTTTCCCACCCCTCCCTCTCCTAGGAAATTCCTTGCTGCTTTATCACTTGACATTGGACTGTGAGTCTCCATTATCCTCTTTAACCTTTTTCTTAGCTGTAGCTGTTTTACTGGCAAAGCTTTACCCTTTGTCTTCCCCTATGTGCATTTGAGTTCTCGCATGTCTTTCATCGGAAAGGCCGGAGGGCGCACACTTGCTCTGAACCCTGGTTGTAATGAAAGCTCACGGATGGGAATGCCTGGGTGGCTGAGGTGTTAAGTGCCTGCCTTCTGCTCAGGTCATGATCCCAGGGTCCTGGGATTGAGCCCGCACAGGGCTCCCTGCTCAGCAGGAAGCCTGCTTCACCCTGTCCCACTCCCCCTACTTATCTTCCCTTTCTTGCTGTCTATCTCTGTCAAATAAATAAATAAAATCTTTAAAAAAAAAAAAAAAAAGCCCACTGATGGCAAAAAGTGTGGTGTAGTAGCTTCCTGTTTCCCTGCGTTCAGTTCCGGCTCCCCATTGGCTGTAATTCATTCTTCATGTTGCAACCAGAGTGGACTTTTAAAGATGGAGCTGCCATGTGACTCGTCTCTCCCTCAGAACCTGAGTCCAGCCAGGGTTTAGGCTAAAGTCCTCATGATGACATACAAAGCACTGCCTCGCTGGGCTCCTTTGGCCTGCCTTTGTGGCTCCTACAGTTTTTCCCTCTGATTCTCTGGGTTCCAGGCTCACATTGGCCTCTTCTACTTCCTTCCACATACTAGGGTCCTCAGGGCTTTCATACACTGTTTCCTCTGTTCAGTAGGTCCTTCTGTTGTCTGTTCCATCCTTTGGCTTGCCTAACTGGTGCGCCCTCTCTGGTTAAGGATGCCTGTCCTCTTGGGGGCTCTGTAGCCCCCGTGGCATTTGCCAGCTGTAAGCTGCTAATCGCTCGTCAGGCTCTGCCCTCCCAGCCCTACCCGAGTTCTAAAGGGCAGGGACGGGGGCGCCTGGGTGGCTCAGTTGGTTAAGTGTCTGTTTCTTTCTTTCCTTTTTATTTATTTATTTAAGATTTTATTTACTTATTTGACAGAGAGGAAGGGGGAAGCAGGTTCCCCACTGAGCAGAGAGCCCGATGCGGGCCTCGATCCCAGGACCCTGAGATCATGGCCTGAGCCAAAGGCAGAGGCTTTAACCCGCTGAGCCACCCTGATGCTCCTCTTTTTTTTTTTTTTTTTAAAGATTTTATTTATTTGACAGAGCACAAGTAGGCAGAGTGGCAGGCAGAGGGAGAGGGAGAAGTAGGCTTTCTGGTGAGCAGAGAGCCTGATGTGGGGCTCTATCCCAGGACCCTGGTATCATGACCTGAGCCGAAGGCAGATGCTTAACGACTGAGCCACCCAGGCACCCTAAGTGTCTGATTCTTGATTTTTGGCACGGGTCATGATCTCGGGGTTGTGAGACAGCCCCGTGTCAGGATCCATGCTGGGCATAAAGCATGCTTGAGATTCTCTCTCTCTTTCCCAATCCCCGCCCCCCCCGGCCCCCCTTCTGTGCACACATGTGCTCTTTCTCTAAAAAAAAAAAAATAATAATAAAAAGGGAAGGGACTGAGTTTTGTTTACACCGGTGTGATGCCTGGTGCATATGTGTTTGTTGAACAAATGAATGAAATCAGCAGAGGGGGGCAAGCAAGTGTGGATGATTTTGCTTTGGAGACGTTAGAATGTAATTTGCAATATGTCAAGCTTTTGAAGCCCTGAGTACGTTTTCTTTTTTTTTCTTTCTTTTTTTTTTTTTTTTTAAGTAGGCTCCATGCCCAGCAAGGAGCTCAATGTAGGGTTTGAACTCCATGACCTCGAGATCAAGACCTGAGCTGAGAGCCGTTGATTGCTTAGCTGACTGAGCCTCCCAGGTGCCTCTTGAGCACCTTTTCTTTGATGAAAGCAAGAGCAGTACTAGAACAAAAAACTCCCTATTTTCTGCTCTGGAGCAAGGGCCCCCACCAAATGACACAATTGAATTCAAATGAAAATTTGGGGTATGTAACATGGATTTGCCCTTAAGTTGATCTGAGGCTGTAGTTTACAAATCACGAAGCATCTCGCTAGATAATGGATGTAGTCACATGGGCTAGTGGGGGGCCACTGTGAGCCTGGTGAGCGGTAGTTCCCCGCTGCAGTGTGGTCAGTCCCGTGCAGACCATGTTGGGATGCAGCCCTAATGCCTGATGGTATCACTGAAGGGATCCCTGGCTTGATGGAGAGAAGATTTACTAGAGAAGAGGGCGCTGTGGGTAGAAGGCAGGGACATGTGAACGGGCACAGCGTGTCTGGGCAAGCAGAGCCGTTGGGGTTGACCTAGACCAGGCAGAGAGGTGGGGAGCCGCGGCTGCAGTGCCCTAGGGAGGGTATTCGGCAGGGGTGTGTCATGCGAGGAATTGGAGCCTTCTGTAGCAGTGGGACTTGGAGGGGAAAACATAGAAGCAGAGGTCAGGGGCCTGTTCACCTTTAGTTCTTGAAGTTCAGGATCTTATGTGTGCATGTCCTATTGAAACTTTGGTTTTATGATTCTTTGTAATTGATTTGGCCAAGGGACCTAATTTTACCTTTGTCCTGCACTTCAGTTAGCAAATAGTTGGGGTCCTTTGTTCTTTAACCTGCTGTTCAGAGTGTAAGATTCATATGTTTGGGTCTTTTTTTTTTTTAAATTTTTTTTTAAAGATTTTATTTACTTATTTATATGACAGAGAGAGAGAGAGAGATCACAAGTAGGCAGAGGGAGAGGAGGAAGCAGGCTCCCTGCTGAGCAGAGAGCCTGATGTGGGGCTCGATCCCAGGACCCCGAGATCATGACCTGAGCTGAAGGCAGAGGCTTTAACCCACTGAGCCACCCAGGTGCCCCATATGTTTGGGTCTTAAATACAATCCACTATGTAAATTTTATCCCACTGACTCCCTACTACTCATCACAAGCTACTTTCAAGCACATAGAGAGGTCATTTCAGCTCTCCTAGCATGCCTAGTGATGGACAGTGTTAGCTTTTGCTTTCATCTTTTTTGTCTTTTCCTTCAAATGTTAGTTGAAAATACAGCTCACAACAAGGGGTGCCTGAATGGCTCAGTCAGTTAAGCATTTGACTCTTGATTTCAGCTCAGATTTTGACTTCAGGTTTGTGAGTTCAAGCCCTGCACTGGGTTCCACACTGGGCGTGGAGCCTCCTTAAAAGAATAAAACCACTAGGGGCGCCTGAGTGGCTCAGTGGGTTGAAGTCTCTGCCTTCAGCTCAGGTCATGATCTCAGAGTCCTGAGATCGAGCCCTGCATCAGGCTTCCTGCTCAGCGGGGAGCCTGCTTCCTCCTCTCTCTCTGCCTACTTGTGATTTCTCTCTCTGTCAAATAAGTAAATAAAATCTTAAAAAAAAATAAACCCCACTAGAATGGCCTTGAAGGATCCAAAATGTAGCTCACAACAGGAAGGCTGTCACACCGACCCTCACTGACTCCTGTTCAAACTTTTTTTTTTTAAAGATTTTATTTTATTTATTTTAACAGAGAGAGAACACAAGCAGGCAGAGAGGCAGGCAGAGGCAGAGAGAGGAGCAGGCTCCCTGCTGAGCAAGGAGCCCGATGCGGGACTCGATCCCAGGACGCTGGGATCATGACCTGAGCCGAAGGCAGCTGCTTAACCATCTGAGCCACCCAGGCGTCCCTCCTGTTCAAACTTTTACCCAGAATTCACTGTGTATTGGTATGCTCGGTTTATGCTAATTTGCAATTTATTCTGTGGTTTCTGTAAGTGTACTTTTGTTTCCTCTGGTTTTCTCCGTGGAGTGAGACAGTACTTAGCCTTCATAGTTTTTTGGGAGGATAGGAATGCTTTGTAGTGCTGAGCACAGTGTTGTCTTCTCTTCCTGGTGGGTTGTGTGCCCGTGGGGAAATGATGAGGTATGAGCCATAGCAGTCATGACCTCTGAGCCAGCCCTTGAAGCAAATTCATTCAAGATGGAAATTCTAGGGGCGCCTGGGTGGCTCAGCGGGTTAAAGCCTCTGCCTTCGGCTCAGGTCATGATCTCAGGGTCCTGGGATCGAGCCCCGCGTCAGGCTCTCTGCTCATCGGGGAGCCTGCTTCCCCCTCTCTCTCTGCCTACTTGTGATCTCTCTGTCAAATAAAATCTTAAAAAAGATGGAAATTCTACAGCACAGAACTCTCAGTTACTCTGAGACAGAGGATGTCCAACTTAGAGCTTATTCTCTGAAGTCTTTGTATTGCAGCCTACCATGGGACAGTTAACAGCACAAATAACTGTGGATCAAGGCTGATTTTTTTTTTTTTTGAGGATTTTATTTATTTGAGAGAAAGAGCACCACAGACATAGCGAGAGAGCACAAGTGTGGAGGAGAGGGAGAAGCAGACTACCGCTGAGCAGGGAGCCCCCTGCAGGGTTCGATCCCGGTATCATGACCTGAGCCAAAGGCAGACGTCCAGACAACTGAGTCCCCCAGGCGTCCCCATGGCTGAGTTTTCTTGGCACCCAGCTTAACTGCTAGAAATTTTTGTTTTAAAATTGAAAACAAAGGAAAAAGGAAAAATTTTGCTTGTGTTTTCCTGAGGCCAAGCAGCATTTTTTTAAAAAAGTCACTTCTATCTGGAGGGCTGCCTGCCTGGCTCAGTTGGGAGAGCATGCAACTCTTGATCTCAGGGTCTTGGGTTCGAGCTCCACCTGCGGTGTGGGGCCTCCTTAAAAATTAATATAGCCACCTGGATGTCACTTCCACCTGGATGTCACTTTACCAAGTGCTTCCTTAGGTGATTCATTCCCCTGCTCTTGCTTCTTTTAGTGCTTCAGACAATATCCCGAAAGCAGATGAGATCCGGACCCTGGTCAAGGATGTGTGGGACACTCGCATAGCCAAACTGCGGGTGTCTGCTGACAGCTTCGTGAGACAGCAGGAGGCGCACGCCAAGGTAGGTGCGCGCAGGGCAGGGGCACAGGCGCGCCCTCCCCGTGGCAGCTGCCTCTCGCATTCCCGCGAAGGCCTGGGGCTGCCCGCTGGTGCCAGTGAGTTGCCCCCTGCATCCGTCTGCTTGGATTGTTGCAAGCAGGGATTACTAGCTGTGCTGTGCCTATTTAAAACAAAAACAGACCCCCATTACTCATTGGCTGCTTACTTTTAGTCAGTAGATCTCACATCTTGTCAAGTCAAACACTCCTCAACCAACTCAGCCTGTTTTCTCTTGTGTTTTAGCTGGATAACCTGACCTTGATGGAAATCACCACCAGCGGGGCTTTCCTCACACAAGCGCTCAATCACATGTACAAGCTCCGAACAAACCTGCAACCTTCTGAGAGCGTCCAGTCTCAAGACTTCTAGAGAAAGACCTGAACTGGTAAAGAAAGGGCTTGCATCTGCTGGCCGCAGGCTTGCCAGGTGGTGCGTGAGTGCTCGAGACACGACAGAGGTACTGTCATCTCTGCAGTTCTAGAACCCTTTTTGAATGTACAAAAAACTAACGAAACAAGGAATGGTTCGTAACATTGTTGGAAAGCAACAGGTTTGCGTCTAGTCCTTGAGGCATTCTTTAATCCCACATCTGTCTGTAGGAGCCAGCTGTTCTTTTATGGGGGAAAGAAAGCAGCTTTGGCAAAGTAAGGTACTTTTCCTAGCAGATCCTGCTCGGAGTTGTCCTGTGGGTGAACGTTCGGTGACTTTAAGTGTTGTTTTTAAGAGAACTACAATAGGAGTGGCGATGTGGCCTGGGGCTTTTTTCCCTTTTTTGATCTTGATCTCTGGGGCTAAATTGAGCCTCTCCTAGAGTTTGTTCACCCAGAGGAGGATGGCAGATGAGTGGCAAGACGTTGACCAGGGTTTGCCATCTAAGCCCAATAAAGATGGACCCCACCCAGACCTTGTGCTGGGACTTCTCCCCTGCGGTACTACCAAGTGAAGGGACCAAGTCATGTGGTTGAAGTGGTCTGACTGATCATACGGAGAAGTGTGGCAGGAAGGGGTGACCTTTAGACTGCCACTGTGGGTGTCTCCTGTTCTCTGGGCTACTTCTGGTTAAGCTGTAGTTAGTTGGTTTTTATCGAGAGGAAAGGGAGGAAACTCCCTGGCTGCTTCACGCTCAGCCACCATCACGAACACAGTAACCGTCCAGACGAGGAAGTTCATGACCAACTGGACCCCTTCAGTGGAAACAGATGGTCACTGATGTTCTTCACCCCGGGAAGGGCACATTTCCTCTAAGAGAGAATGCAGGGGAAGCTAGCCACAACGTACGGGACCACACCAGATGTCATCTTTGTATTTGGATTCAGAACCCATTTTGGTGGTTGCGAGACAACTGGCATGATGTAGGATTCCTTGAATTATGCAAAGAGAAAGCAGACACGAACATTGATGTGCAAACATAGCCTCTATGAGAAGAGAAAGACCCTAGGAGAACAGCAAAAGGAACACCAGAGTAGGATGAAGGAAGTTGGGGGGACCATAGAAGCCAAGGCTGGTGCTGGCAAATAGCTAGAGATTGGATGACAGGAGTAAAGATTCTGCAGGGACTTTATCTGTGGTGATTGTGCCGATCTCTCACATTAATAAAACTGAAAAAAAAAAAAAAAAATGCCTGGGGAAAAACGGATTGCATGTTCTGGGGTGTGTGAGGAGGAAGTCCAGATGTTGGGAGGGAAAGTCAGGCCAATGTTGGGGCTCTTGGGGAACGGAGGGGAGAGACCTGGTCGGAGGCAGCAGTGTCTCAACCGAGGGTCCATTTCTTTTCCTAAGAGAAATACTTGCCAATTGTAGTGGTTGGGATTGCTCTAGAAGTGACTTACTTTGAGAGTAGAATGTCTAGAGTCCTACAAGGGATAGAAAGTTCTGTGTCCAGCTAGTGTTTGACTGTAGCACTGTCAGAGCACGTTCTCCCTAGGGCTTGTCGGAGTGTAAGTGCACGGCCACCGGAGCCGAAAGAGCAGCTTCTGGGTTTTGCCCTTGAGTGTTCAAAGCCCAGACTCCCCTCCTGTTACTCAGGTATGTGTGGTTTCTCTGCTCCAGATTGCTACCCAGCTGTCCCTCCATCAAACAGCTGGGGGTTATTTGAACACTGAAGGGCCAGACACAAATACCTGGTCTGTCACTTAAGATGACTTCTAGAGGGCTGCTTTCACATGACCGGACTTGCCTTTTCACCTGGGGACTCTGCTAGAATGAAAGCACATGGTACTGAGGAGGGTCAGGAGTCCCGTAGATCCTCCATCTCCCCTACCTTAACACCTCATGCTCTTGAAACCTGGCTTCAGATATTATCCAGCGTGTCTTCATATTTCACTGGTAAAGCTAGATGGTTGCGCCTTTCTCCCTGACCCCGCCACTTCTTTTCCGTCCTATTAGAACAAAGATTTTCCTCTTAACATGATTTAGGAAGATTTTATTTTTTTGGATGTTGTCAGAAATTACAGCAATATATTCATAAATATCTAATTACTACATTCAACAAATAATATTACAATACAATTAATTCAAACAAGTACACTTAGAACAGGTTTAATTTCACAGCATCTAAACTGCCCCCAGAGTGACCGAGGCATTCCTCCTCCCTCCCACGTACGGGTTTTACTGTTCTACCTTAAGCACAGGCTACATACAAAGTAACACAACCAATTAGCATGGCCTTCCTCAGGTCAAGGCAGAGAGAAGAGTTTCACTTAAGCGCTGGGTCAGATAGTTGGGACAGACAGGCTACTGCAAGCAGTGAGGAAGTCAGTAACTGGTTTCCTTGAAGGAGTGCAGGGATAACTACTAAGCGGCTAATAGACACCTAAGAGGAACCGAATCGGCTTGTGCTGACAATCTCCATCTTGTGGTAGATCCTTGGAATTTTCTACCTAAAAACAGCTCAGAGGATTTGGGGGTGTACCTATGATTTTTGAGATTTGGCAGCATTATTGAGCTACTTGAGGAAAATACCGTTCCACGTACAAATTTGAGATTTCTTGTGTTGTGGTTCGCGGCTGCTGCGTGGGCTCCTTTTAATAATCTTGGAATTTCCTTAAGGATATAATTGATTAGAATCTTAATGCCAATTAAGTGTTTAGCCATATTCTCTCTGTAGGCAAAACTGGTAAGTCCTATCTTGGTCACTTATCTGCGATAGTGGATTAAGATCCTATTTTACGTCCATTTGGCTCTAATTATGTGAAACAAAACCTTTCCAAATGAGGTTATGTAGTGCCAAGTTTTGGGAAGAGCTCTGGTTTGCTCCTAATGATCTGATTAAATGTGGAACCACACGACCGGGCTTTGGAAGCGCGCCCTCACAAGTTGGGTGACATCCCCTTCGGGACAGAGGGCAGCCCTCTCTTCCAGGTGCATGGGGAAGACACATGGTCGTGAAACGGCTTCATGAAAATACTGACAGAAGTTGCATATCCATTCTAGAGAAAATTGGGTGTACTGCTGGGCCTCATCTTTTAAACTCCGTGTGAACTAGCTGTCACAAAGCTTCAGCAATCCTGAACTTGTCCCTTCGCACACCCGCACTGCGGGGACGGGGGCCACGGGGCTGTTTGTGAGTCATCCGAGACCCCAGGGCGGGCAAAACCAAGGCTGGCGCCAGGTCTTAGTGGTACACTTTGGTTTTTCTAAAGATGCTTTCTTACCTTTTTCTGAGTTTCTTCAGGCTGCCTTCCGGGGTTCTATTCTGATTGTCTTATTACAGATAGGCGAGAGAGTGGGGGGCAGAGACGGAAGCAGGAAGGCAGGGGCAAGGTGCTGGTTTCAGGCAGAAGGGACTAGAGCCGCTCCTCTAGTGCCGGGCCACGGCGAGTCCCCGCGGCCACAGGCCTCTCTCCTATGGCTGCACCCCTTTGCCCCACGGCCTCCTCCCATGACAGAAAACCACCCACCCCCCTGGCTGCTGAAGGGCAGGGCTGTGCTTCCTGTTTCCTCTGGCCATTGCCAAGCTGATGAGCAGGGGCTTCCAGCCCTTTCCTGGGGTGGCGGGGGACAGGGAGCGGGGCGCTAAGGTGTAACTAACTCTGGAGCTTGCTGTTCCAGACTGGAAGCAGCAGGCCGACTTGAGAGAGACTCAGCATCCTCTTCCCTGACTGTTGGCAGCAGAGCTCCCTCTGAACACCTGTCCTCACTTGGGGAACATGTTGGTCTCTCCATGTCTTTGCAGGGGAGGAGGCCCCCAGAACAGGCCTTCGTTCTCTTCAAGTCGTTTTTGTGGAGAGGAAGGCGCTGTTGACTGCTGATAATACTGGCGGCACTTTTTGTCTGAGTTTGCTAAGAACCGGGAGATTCTTGGCAGCCATACAAAGCAAACGGTGTGGGAACAGAGAGAGCAACACAGTGCCATCTGCCAGCAAGCTGTTGTGCGCAGCTGAGGTCTAGGGCTGAGGGCGCGGCCACTGATCGCAGTGAGTAGCCGTCCTGAAGGTCAGCCAGCCTTTCCCCGGCCCCAGGGGGAAGGGGACAGTGGCCATCAAGACCCTTGCTTCCACCCCCACCCCCGACAGACCAGCCACTGGCTGGTTTGGCCTCTGGTTTGGGCCCATTCGGCAGGTTACCTGCTGGCGCTAGATTAGACACTGCCTGAATGAGCAGTAACTGGGACGAGAAGGAAACACTGCTTTGCACTGAGATGGCATTCCTAGTTGCTAGCCGCTCCTGTGCTCGAGACGGTAGGTTGGAGAGGAGGAGAAGTTCAGCTCAGACATTGTTTACCCTACTTTTAGGCTTTTACAAAGCTTTGCATCTAAATAAAGCTTCTAAAGTTTCTACTTTGCACCTGTTCTCAGGCTGCTGTAAGACACCTTAGAATCCTATCACAGAACCCGCTCACTTCCTGACCGGTTCTCTCAGCGCCGCGTGCAGGGCGTGCATGCAGGGGTGCTCTGCTCGCACTGCGCTGCGTCCCACCTGGGGATGAGCCCCTCCCCTGTAGCAACTGGTGCTGTTTGCCGCCTAGAGCCAGGGGGAGGGGACAGGAGGAGGTGAGAAGGGACACATGGCTTTCTGCAGCACTTCCCGGTGCAACTCAAAAATGAAGTGATCGCATAGGCGCCAGTGGTAAGCTCTTTTACTTTTCTTCTTCTTTAATTTTTAAAAACACTTCAATAGTTTAATGTCCTGACCAGCAGCAGTACAAACACTAAAAGCAAGTTTTTTTGCCCAGAAAAACAAAAGCAAAAAAACAAAACCCCCAAACAGGAAAACAAACAAACAAAAATCCCCCCAAACCACATATTAAAAATGGCAGGCTTTTTATAACAATAATTAAAGTAATAAAAACATACAAAACTTTGTTTTTAATATATATACACAGTACAAGGCTGAAGCACCTTTGACTTTTCTCTCAAAATTTACGTTTGTATGAAAACACAGCCCACTGCAGTAACAATGTGGTGGGCGTGAACATATGTATACATAGAGCTCTGTACATTTTCCCCCAAGGAGTAATAAAAAGGTACCTTCAGTTTGTTGATGCACTTTAGAGAAGAGCTTTTCCAGGGAAAAGCCTTTGGGTGAGGCTTCAGTACTGTTGCTTTGTGTGCTCCTAGGACCTGTTGCTTCGAAAATTTTGCAGAAAAGTAACGAACAAATAAGCCCTTTACCGGAAATGCACCCCACCTTCTTCCAGCCGAAGCAGGTCTCAGTCCCGGGGAGGAGCGAGGCCGAGCCCACACTGCAGCGCAAGTGGACCGGGTCCGCGGGATGTGCTCCCGCGGCCACACCAGGGGCAGAACGCGCTCCGTCTGATCCAGTCTTACACACCCAGGGGCCATCAGTGATCAAGGTTTAGTGTTGGTAAGGGAGCCTTCACTTTCAGATTCAAAAATGACGGGGGAAGAATAAAACCACCTTTAAAAAGAAAGAACTGCGGGCATCCTACATGGTTGCTCGCTGAATGACAAAGGTGACTCAGTTGCATTGAAGTCAAGGCGAGTTCGTTCTTCTGGAGCCTGGAATCCTTTGCTTCATGCATGGCACATTCTTTTTTTTTTTTTTTTTTTTTTAAGCTTCAAACCTCCCAGTGAAAAATATTAAATATTCAAGGTAATAAAATAGATAATATTTCTATACTATAGGTTCGGCCTAGTGCAAGGGAAACCGTCACCTAGGATATCCCTTAAAGTAACCTCTAGGCCAATGCATTGCAGGCAACGCAAGGCACTTCCTTAAGTGATCCAGTTCTGCCTGGAGTCGCTCTCTCTCTGAAACAATCTTCTGTTTCTGGCTCCTCAGTTCCTGGAGAAAAAGATTCAGGTAAAATGTTCATCTTGCAGTAGTGAAATGGGTGTGATGCGTGAATGCTCTGGGGGCTGTGAGGAATGGCACACCTTCTAGACTCCAGAAACCTCCCCTTCGTGGCTCAGGATCCTGACCGTGCTTCACTGCAAGAACCAGTGCGAGCTCTGCCGGAAGCCTTGGGTTCTCCCGAGGACCTGCTCACTCCCAGAGGAACAGGGTCTAGTGGTGGCTCAACATCAAGCCTCAGATCTTAAAAAGGAGTCCTGATGCTATACAACTTCGGCTGCTCTGCAGAGTGGCGGGACCAGGCCGCGGAGAGGGCAGCTGGGCCAGAGCTTTGCTCCTGTGAACTCCGCTTCCATCCTCAGCAAAGCATCGAAGCGGGGGATGGATATAGGTATGACGAACGGGCCCAGAGGGAGATGCAGATCATACCTCCCTGCCAGGGGCACGGTCCCGTCAGCTCACAGTAGTCCCTCCTTAGCCACCTCCTGGGGAACCAACGGGCTAATTCCCCCCCACTCCCACGACTGTTAGTTGTAGCTTCCTTAAAAGGGAGCATTACCCCTCAAAACTCATCTGGGAGTGTGATGAACACAAGCTCGAAAGGTGAAAACACAGCACAGGGTGTTTTAAGACCACCCCCTCCCCAGCAGACGTTTCCCCCCTTTCGCGGGGGCGGTGCCCGGCACTCACCGCCATGCTGTGGGAGAGCTGCTCGGCCGTGAGGCTGAGGCTGTAGTGCTGGGCCTCCAGCCGTCTGCACTGCGTCTGCAGCACCCGCCGCTCCAGGTTTTGCTCTGCAAAGATAAGCCAGGTTGGGATGTTTTCCATACACGGGGGCCGTGGTCAGGGCTGCCCTTCTCTCTAGGCAGCCAGGGTCCTCCTCTGGACCCCACTGCCCCGGGAAATCCAGCCGGGTGGTGGCCCAACGACAGAAAGGACCTAGCATCAAAAGGCTATTTAAGACATACAGTTTAGGAAGTTGGTAGGGGTAAAATCAGTCTTAAAATACATTTTTCCGAAGAAAGGATAAAAGAAGGCTTAGCTATAAAAGCTCTTAAGGTGCTTAAAAAAAAAAAGGCTAGAGAAATCTAGACATTGAAAGTGTAATTTTAATTAGGAAAATGTCTGCCTTTCCAAAAGATTCTGGCCCTGGTTTTAACAGGACCAACCTGCTTTCTATGAAGTGTTTCAGGAATGAAAGCCAGGCTGGGCTGAAGCCTAAAAAGAAAAAGGGGGCAGAAGTTCCAAGTAATGTGCCCTTACCTGGAGGGCCGATGTCCCGGAGAGTCCTGCAGGCCCGTGATGGGCTTTATGGGGAACGAGAAGTAACTTTTTTTTTTTTTTTTTGGATAGCAGGTTAACAAAAGCAATAAAAGGCCAGGAAAGGCTAGCTGACTTGAGTTTACAGAAGCAGGAACAACAGTGATAAAAGGTAATAAACACATCTCTTGCCCTTTAAGGGAAGATTAAAAATGTTAGAAGTGCTAAGAAATTCAGCAAGGAGCAAGCCAGCTGAAAAACGAAGGTGGTCACCTCCATGGGCCTAGACACCACGCAAACTCTTGACAGTCCTGTGTGCCACCCACGAGAATCTATTTCTTCCCAGTCCCATAACCCAGAGAAGAGCCCCGTCAGGGCCGTGCTCGGACCAGTAGCCCGGGGCTCCTAGGCCTGGTGGCAGGACAGTACAAACTCAAACGAACTAAATTTGATTTGATATACAGAAGGTCTGACCGTATATTATCATGTAAGGAATAAAGGAGAAACAAATCCATGATAACCCAACTGACACCTAAAAATCTAATAAAAGGGTGTTTACGGCAAAAAATAGAAGGGTGGTAGTAAAAGGTGGTTTAATGCGATTTAATACCATAATTATAGAGGAAATGGCACTGCTATCAAAGATCCTTCTCCCAAAAATCTGTAAATTCAGTGCAACTGCCAATTCTAGCAAGCATTTTCTGCAGCAAACAAGGGGAACCCCAAGGGCCGCCAGAGACGCGCAGATCTGAGCGTGCTCCTCAGCGGAGCGTGGCAGAGCTCGTGCCCCCACGGGATGGCCCGGAGACAACACCCCGTAGACCGCCAGGTAACTGGCTGTTGAGGGGGGGAAAGACTAATCTGAATTCCTACCTTAGTCCACGCCGGGCAATGAATTCTAGGCCTCACAAACAAAAGCAGAGCCTGAGGAGTTTTAGCTCAGGGCAGGGAAGGAGTCCCAACAAGGCACCAAAAAACAAACCCAGAGAGAATGGACACACTTCACTCTGCGAAAATGCTCCATAATTGGTTTTGGATACACATGTGTTCACTTGGAAACGACACGAACGTGAGAGCAATTCAATTCAAAATGGGATTCCTCCTAGAGGAGGAAACAAAAGTGCAAGAGCAGATAGGTTGGCTCTGGCTACACGGGCATTCCTTTTCTGTGTTTTAAAATGGCTTTTGAAAGGATTTGCAACGATTAGGATGTTGCATAATCAAATGTAGAAGAGGATTCCCAGTTCCTGCCCCAAATGAAAACTCCGCTATGGGTGGGGAGGCCCCTGACTCCGCCAAGAAGGTGCGGGGCGGGGGGCGGCCAGCAGTCAGTGCCCAGCTCACCCCCTGCCCTTCCACAACGGGAGACGGGCCCTCGCCCTGAAGTCACAGCACTGCCGCCTCCGAGGCATATGCCTCTCGCCCTGGAGGACCAGAGAAAGGAGCCACTGTGCTAGAAGCACAAGGACAGGACGCAGGCCCTGTGACCCCTACCCACTGGCCAGGGGAGGAGAGGGGCGCAGTGGCTGCCGCTGAGGGCCCACCTCCCTGCACAAAACGCCAGCCCAGGACACAGGCTCCAGCAGTGACCAGGCCTCACTATTTGGGGCCCAACTAAATTCACAAACCTTCTGTTTTCAGGACCCTTGTGTGCAGCCACAGTCAGGACTGCTAGAGTATTGAGAAGCGCGATGGAACACAGCAAGCAGGAGAGCACATCCCAGGTTTGGGCTGTCACAGTGGTTGGTGGCAGGCACTGGTACTTAAATTCCTCCAGGGACAGTGGCCTCTGGTCTATAAACTGGGGCACCGGAGGGAAATGACCTCGTCGTGGCCCAGGAATGCTGAGTGTCAGTGCCACCCACTTAGCGTCCCCAGGGTTGGCACAGAGAGATCCCACATGGGTAGGTCAAGTACGCTTTCCTTGACTTTCTTTCCCGTGGCCTTCAGCCCCGGCCCCTCTCGTACCTTCTATATGCTCGTGGTAAGCTTCAAAGATTGCCTCAATCCCTTGCCACTTGCGCCTGGGGGGTTCGTCCTCCTCCTCCTCCTCCTCTCCGTCTTCCGAGTCCTCCTCGGAGTCCTGGTCCAGCTCGTGCGTCGGGGGGCCCTTCCTCCCAGGGGGCGCCTCCTGCTGCCCGTTGTGCTGGGGCAGAGGGAGCCGGCTGGAGGACTGCAGCTCGGGAATGTTGTAGTGGACGGACGTGTCGACGCTGTGGTTCTGCTCTGCAGACAGCACGGCCACGCTCCCTGCGGGGGGAGAGTCTGTGTGACCGCACCGCGGTGTCCAGGGGGACCTCGGAGAGGCCCGTCCCTCCAGAGCTCAGGCATGGCACCTAGGGCCGAGGTCAGAGAGCCGTAACGACCCCGGCAGGCCCGTGTCTACTCCACTCAGGTCTAATGGGTGTGCGGGCTCAGCCCCGCCCGCCGCCGAGCGTCAGTGTCGTCTTAGGAAACGGGGTTTGAACTTGGGCTGCAGCTGGCCCTCCGTGGACCCCAGTCCGCAGGCATACCCTGTGGTGGCTGTTGTTGGGACCTGGTTGGACAAGGCCGGGGATGGCCGAACAGGCACATGCTTCCCCGGCCACGGCCCGGGACCTGCTCAGTCACTGGACTCGCAGGCCTCAGACCGGCAGGAGACGGACAGCTTTACCGTCTTGAGGAAGGGTCACTGGGGTGGCACAGTCGGTGGAACGTCCGACTCTTGCCTTCGGCTCCGGCTGTAAACTCTGGGCCCCTGGGAGGGAGCCCCGGGGGGCTGGGCTTCTTACTCTCCCCTGACCCTTGCACGTGCGCTCTCTAAAGTGAACAGGGGCGCCTGGGGGGCTCAGTCGCTAAGCCTCTGTCTTCAGCTCAGGTCATGATCCCAGGGTCCTGCCCACATCGGGCTCCCGGCTCAGTGGGAAGCCTGCTTCTCCCTCTCTTAAATAAGTACATCTTAAAAAAAAAATCCTGAAGAAACGGTTGCGTGTACTGTCAGGAAAGGGTTAGTGTAAGACAAGGCAGGAAAAATGGGTCCTGGGTCCACCGAAAAACCGCTGTGAGGTGTCGGAGAGGACATGGGCTACATACCCTGGTCACCTAGTCAAAATATTTTCTCCTTGAAAACCAGGATTCATTCAAATAAATCCACGACAAACACCCAATCCAGAAAAACCCTGAATAGCACTGAATACCACCCCCTGGTGCTTTTTGGTATCACTTGGTCTCGGCTAATGGCGGCCTCAACTTACCTGGGAGCTGCCGAGCTCAGAGCTCGTCGGCGGATGCTCACTCACCCGTTCAGCTTTTCGTGCGCGCGGTAATAAACACCTTTAAAATGGCTCTGACCTAATAACCCAATTATTTTCTCCTAGCTGTTGGCGCACTCGAGAACTCTATACTCGGGAGTTACTTAAACATTGGGATTCTTTTCCCTCCGGTCAGTTTCAGCCCCTGATTCAGTGAGAACGAGCTGCAGCGACCCCTGCTCTCCCACCTTTGGGGGTCTGCCACGAAGATACGCAAAGGGGAGCGGATCGGGGGGGCTCGAGTGTCGAGTGTCCGGCCAAGCGTGGAGGCTGCTGGAACGAACCCCTGCTGGTCTGGTATTGGCGGGGGGATTTCCGCGGGAGAGCGTACGGGAATGTGGGACAAGCCTTGAGCTACAGAAGGGATGGAGCCTCTCTCTGACCGGCCTTTGAAATGCCAGGGCTTCTAACTCCACTCACAGGACATCGGTTGCTAACTTTTCCCGAAGTGTGGGCGGTAGACCAGTGGCAGCAGCAGCACCCATGGACCTGCCAGCCATGGAGAACTCTGGGGACCTGGTGCTCCGGGAACGCCCGGTGACGCAGGAGCGGGACGGGGACAGGCAGCCTCAGTACCTTTGTGTTTCTGCAGGGCCTTCTGCGTGGACTGCAGCACGGACTCATGGAACTGATGTGCAAACTCCTCCGCCATGAAGGGCTCCCACGGCTTGCTCTTCCCGTTGATGCTGTGGGACAGTGGCACGGGAATGTCCTTGGGCGCAGGGCCTCGGATGTAATGAAGCATGCTCAGGCTCTTCTTGCCCCCGGGGGCCTCGCTCAGCCTCGCCTTCTCGCCGCTGGCAGGAGCTGGCTCCTGGGGCCGGAGCTGCTCCAGTCTCCCGGGCTCCGTGGCCTTTGCGACATCAGACAAGGAAGCAGCAACACCCACAGGCTTCTCCGTCTCCAGGGGGGCTTGCTGCGTGGCTGGTTCTTTTAGAGACAGAAAGCGAGGACGATGTTATGAGTGGCAAGTGAACAGGTGGACCCTGACCACTAGAGCTCACATGTAATAAAGACTTAGCAAAAGACCAAGACTCAAGGCCCTTTCAGTGAGCGCGTGTGGTCGGAAGGTGGGGCTGTGTTCAGCAGCAAGTCCATCGGTGAAAGGCGCCCCAGGAAGGCATCTGGGAAGAAAGAGGATCTGAAGGAAGCAGCAAGTTGCTTCAGGTCACCCACAAGGGAGATGTTATGTGGCCCAACCGGATAAGAAAGACCATGTTAGGATTTGAGAACAGGGCCGGATCGTAAAGATTTCCCACTCCACTCAGCAGCGCAGCGAGCTTTAACTGAAGCAGAGAGAGAGAGGGAGAGGGAGGAGGTGTGAAGGCAGGTGTCGGAGAGGCCTGCAGGGCAGAACAAGCAAGTCGGAGATGCCAGAGAAGAGTGCCGCCTCGGGGCTGGCAGGAGCAGCAGAGCCGAAGGTGCCGGGGCCGGGCCGGGCCGGGCCGGGCGGGCGGCTGGGACCCTGTCCTCGCACTCTCCCGCTCTGTCCGAGGACAGCCTTCCCAACCGTGCACAGAGCGTGTGGAGGAGAGAGAGAGAGAGAGAGAGGAACTGTTTCCAGGAGCAAAGATTCACGACCAAGACGACCTTGAGGGGTCGCCTCTGACCTCGGGCAGCCCTCGGGACGGTCCCAGGCGGCAGCGGAGGAAGGGGCTGTCCTTCCCGCCCTGGGCCTTACCGCTCAGGGAGACAGCAGGACTGTCCCTCGGAGAGCTCCTGAGTGGGTCTGCCACTGCTGCGGCCAGTGCCTTCTGCTTCATGGCACGGAGCATTTCAACAAGTTTCTCTTTGTCTATGAGAAAAGCAGCCCGAGATTAACACCACGGTTGCGTCGCTGGGGAGTAGGCCGGGCCCTGGCTGGTGCACGTCCTTTAAACCAGGAACAGCAAAGTGAGCACCAAGGGGACAGGCTGTGTCTAAAGGAAGAGCCTTCATTTTAGAGCGAGCTTAGACACCACTCAGCTTTTACACAGAGCGTTCTAGACACATTGCAAAAATAAGTGTACAGCACAATCGCGGGTTCCTGTGATCTTTGGAGGTGCCTTCTGATGCCGCATCCTTATTTGAAAAGCTCACACGCACAAAAAGTCCCAACACAGAGCGGTAGCCCCGGATAATCCACACAGCACCTCTGCAAGCCCAAGATGCACCCTCCTCCCCACCAGCGCCTGGCCCGAGAGCACAAGTCCCAGGACGGCTGCCGTCTATGGGAACGGGCCTGGGCCCGCCAGGACGCCGAGCGCACGAGGTCCCGTGGCGGTGCCACTTGCTCCGGACCCTAAATGCCTACATCACCGCTCACTTCCTCTAGGGCGTAAGTCGGGCAGAAAGATGCTGGTTACAGACCAGACCGTGACTCTTCCTGGGGCTGGGTGCAGGTGATCAGCACGTCACCGCCTCACGTCACGCCCCACTTGACTGGTTGAAGGCACAAAGCAAAGGGCCCCTCCCCCCCGCCACGAATGAAGCAAGTGCAAGCAAGCCCGTGATCAGTAAGCCCTTCAGCCTTCATCTGAATTCCTTCCAGAGAGAACAGACCACATAGGCGTTAGTAAGCTAGGCTTGGATGCGCGCACAGGAGCCCCGGACAGGCCAAGTTCTCACCTGAACTCGCGCCCTGGCGCTGAGCGAGCGCATGGGGCAGACGGAAGAAGGGGTACAAGGGGTACGCACTCGGAGCGCGCCCCTCCTGCACACGGACTCCAGCCCAGAGAGGCGGCCGGCCGGCCCCGGAAGCACCTTCCAGGGCAAGCTGTCCCGGCGCAGCACGTGCGGGCTCTGCCTGCCCCCCTCCCCGGCCACCCCGAGCCTCCTGCTGTGGGCCGCGCCAGCACCAAGAGGAAGGAGCCGCTACCGCGGGAAGGTCTGCCGCAGCCCTGCAGCTGGGGTCACCCCACTCGCCGCCCCGGGTGCCGGGAGCTCTGACAAGTGACGAGAGCAGCCGACAAAAGCGGGCTCTACCCAGAACAGAGGCCACCGATGCAACAAGAGAAACGCGCTCCAAGGAGGGAGTTTGCATTTGGGATGGAGAGAGTCGATCCGAGAGAGACACGGGGGCAGAGGGAGCTGCCAGAGCCCCGGGATGAAGTGGCTGCCTATCCCACCCGAGCCCCGGCCCCTGGCGGCCGCCGACTGACCCCACCCCGCGAGCCCCGCCCCAGGCCGTACCTTTCCTCTTCTCGGCGCTGATGTGAGTCAGGTTGAAGATGGTCAGGAACTTCTTCTTCTCCTCGAAGTTGGGGCTGTTGTTCATCTCGTCGGGACTGTAGCGGGTGGACAGCGCCAGTCTCGGCGAGGGCGTCTGCCGCTTGCTCCGAATCGTCGGGGGCGACGGGCTTCTCTCCCGCAGCATCCGCCGCCGCTTCCTCCGCTTCTGGGTCAGCAATTCCTCCTTCTGCTGTTGGGTGGTCAAGCCAAAAAGTTGCAAAAACTCTAGCTTCTAGATCGGGAAAGAAAACAAATGAGTTTGAAACCACGGGCGGTGGCATGCTTCCACTGTCCCAGGGGCCCCTCCTGGGGTCTGTGCAGCCCACGTGCCGCGGCCCACGCAGCGCACCCCGACAGCGAGAGCGTCCGGACACCTGCTGCCAGGAGGAAAGCCTCTTCGAGGCGGGCACTGACGGGGGCACCGGAAGCCCAGCCCACAGACCCACACGGCGGGGACCAGACTCCAGATACCTCGGAGGACGTGTCCAGCTTGAGTGGCGGCTGCTCAGCCACACAGCGGAGGTGGGCCCTGACCTCCTCCTCGTCGCTCTCGTCGTAGGAGTCATCCAGGTCGTAGTAGTATCCTGGGGGCAAGAACGGATCTGTTCGGCTGGGCAAGGAGCCCCGTGCTCCACGGGGGCACGCATGGCGCCCCTCGGGGACATGTGGACAGATGCTCCATCGGACCGAGCACCCCAAACCCCAGATTCCTCTCATCCCAGGTGGAAATGCGCACTAACTCCCAGTGCTAAGATTTCAGCGCGTGCTGGGGACAGCAGCTGGGGGTGGAGGATGCCGCAGACAGACGCCAGGCTTCCTCTGGACCCAAGTGACCAGGCCGCCTGAAAGCACGGTGCTCTCCCTGCAGGGAATCCTTCATCCCCCAGGCCTGGGGCTGTGTCCCTGGCAACCCAAGGCTGTCTGTGCACACCCTCTCCCTCCTATTGTGGCCACCTGGGTCCCTTCCCTGGGAGGGGACAGGCGTACTCAGGTCCCCACCTGAGCCACAGAGAGCTGCAGAACCTCTGCACCAAGGACCCCAGGGTAACCCCTCCTCCTTCCTCACAAGGCAAGTGGAGGGGAAAAATTTATTGGTTGGGCCCTAAATCTGGCCTAGAACCACAACCCGGGAAGACGCGGCCGTCGCCGCAGCTTCTGGCTGAGAGGCGGAGTTCAGCAGAATAGAAGTGGTCCGGAGCAGCCCCTGACCCCTCCTGGTCACACGGCCCAGACCTCCTGCCCTTGCCCCCACCCCGAGGATGACAGCCCCAATGAGGAGCCCTCACTGGACCCAGGCCTGTTCTCCCGACAGCCTCCTCCCCTGTTATGCTGCACTATTAATATTTAAAACCACCTTATTAGCCTCTGTTCACCACTTCTTAATCGTCCGTGTCTGTGGAACCATCCTTCCAAAGAGCTTTGATTTGCCTTTTTGGGGCCATTGGCATTGTAGTGGGACCAGCAGGGACCCCAGGTCGGCCCCCCCAGCAGAGGAGTCAGAGAGTGACACCGGAGCCGCCCCCGGGGAGCCCGCACCTTTCTCCTGGGCCTCTCGCCGCCTGCGCTCCTCCAGGTCCAGCTTGCTGACCAGCCTCCGCCGCTGCTGCAGGAACTCATCGTAGATGTAGGCGGGGTCGGGGCCGCGTGGCGCTGCGGGCCGGTAGGGCGAGCCTGGCTTCAGGGGCCCGGGGAGCTCCCCAAAGGGGGCAGGCTGAGCGAGGGAGGCCCGCTGCTGGCCCAGGATGGTCTGGGTGGACTTCTCGAGCTCAGCCAGGAACGGCCCGGGCCCGTGAGGAAAGGCCTGGTGCTCCAGGCTCCCCGCGTCTCTCGGGGGTGGCTGGTACTTATCCAGGGGGGCGGCCTCTCGCTTCCGGGGCCCCTCCTCCGCCTTTTCTGGGCAGTAGACCCGTTCCACCTTCACCAGCGGGACGGCTGCCTGGCGGCTGGGCTCGAACGGAGTGGGGTGGCTGTGCAGGGGGTGGCTCTCGGGGGCCCGCCGCGTCTCCAGGCTGCTGTCCATCAGGGACACCGGGTTCCAGAGGCCCGTGGGCATGGAGTGGTGCTGGGGCTTGGGCGAGATGAGCGGCGGGGGCCCGCCAAAGTGCTGCGGGGGGTCTCGGCTGCCCGGCTCCGGACGGTTCGGTCCTGGCCTAAGGAAGGAGCAGAGCAGGCCGCCCGTCAGGACCGTAGCCACCCGGGCCGCCCACTGGGGAACTGCTCGGAGCTGGAGGGCAGCCAGGCCACCACCTCGAAGACCCTGACAGCCTGCTGCCCGGGGACTGCACTTCCCCTGCACACAGCTAGAGGCAGGTCGCCTTCTGAGAGGACACAGAAGCTCAGAGGCAGACGCGGCTCGCGGACAGTCTCAGGCCCAACCCACTTGTGCTCCCGTTTCTCCCCCGTGACCTCACAATAGCTCCTTCCGTTCCACCACTTCCTGAATTTCTGTGGGCTCTGTATGAGGACAGACCTTTGTCCTGCACGGGGAGACCCGCTGCAGAGAGAACAAGGACGAGTCTCCGAAGCCAAAGGTGTGGCCTTGTCAGTGGCACCCGCCTCCACCCGTGCCGAGCGGCAGACAGAGGTGGGGCAGGCCAGCCACCTTCTGAGCCCCAGTGGTCCCCATCAGAATGGCAGCAACCGGGACGCCTGGGCGGCTCCTTTGGCTAAGTGTCTGCCTTTGGCTCAGGTCACTGATCTCAGGATCCTGAGATCGAGCCCCACGTTGGGCTCTGCTCAGTGGGGATCCTGCTTCTCCCGCTCTCAAATAAAGTCTTAGGGGGGAAGAAGGCCAACAACTCCACGCAGCCCCAAAGCAACAGCTGCACCCAAAAAGTCTCCATGGAATCAAGCCACTTGGTGCGGCATGGTGCCCCCACACTCGGGCAGGTCAGGCCGGGTGGGAACTGGGGGGACCGCTATCAAGTAAGACACAGTCCCTCTGTCACAGCAGGCTTCCAGGGCTCTCCCGGCCTGGCCAGCACAGGGGTGGGGAGGGGGCACTGAGCCTCAGCCACAGAGTGACTCCCAAATGCAGGCTGGGAGAGCGTCCCCCAACACTGCTGCATCTCTCATCAGCAGAGACAAAAGGGAACCATAAAGAAGCCCAGGCGTCCTTTAGTAGATAGCCAAGGAATAAAACTCGTTAGCAGAATAAGTATTTCATGTACCGGAGCGAAGCACGGAGTGGTTTTCTAGCTCAGAACACAAAGGCCCATCAGATGTCAAGTTCCTGCTGCTGGGAGGCCGAGCGTGCTGGCTGCCAGCTGCCGTGGGGACCACGGAGGCCAAGAGAGGGCGGCTGAGGGCCGGATTCCGCCCCCCGATGCCCCAGGCCCGCCTGAGGCTGCCAGGTCTCGAGGCAGAGGCCGCCCCTACCGGGGACAGCGGTGCCGGGCTCCTCGGGCAGCAGGAGACTCCCGCAGGAGTCCGAGTACCTGGACTGCGTCAGGAGGGCCGAGGCGCGCTGGCTGTTCTCCCAGGCCCCCGGCACGAGGAGATTGGAGGAGCAGAGATCAGCTCACGGACAGACGAGACCTCGCCTCCGAGAGGCCCCAGAGAAGCACAGGAGTGGCCAGCAGCAGAGGCGCCCTCGCTGCGGCCACGGGGGGCACTGCCGGGGTGGGGCCACCATCTCACAGCAGATGAGTCGGGCAATTCGCCGCCGCTGCCCTACCCAACAGCAGACGCCGCGGTGGGGCTGCGGACCGGGCCAGCGGCGCCCAGGGCAGTCGGCCAAGGCAACGACCGTGTGGACGCCGAGAAAGCCCCCGACCCAGACAGCATCTCAGACATTGAGAGCTGGAGAGACTCCCAAATCTTCCCGCCCGGCCTCCCTTGTGTACAGCTGGGGAAACTGAGGCCAGCATCCCCTGTCCCTGAGACATGGCCAGGCAGAGAGCCCTGGAGGGACGGATGGTGGGATAGGGGACACTTCCAGACGACAGCCAGACCACCAGGTGGCAGTGGGGAGGTTCGGGGGCAGCTGCAAGTGGAGCGAGGGGCCCAAAGGCCTCCCCGGGGGATCCCACCGTGGGGCTGGGAACTGGGTCTTATTACAAAAATAATAAACTAAATTTCTTATTTAAGTCGAAATTAAATTTAGTCCCCTTTCTTTTGAAAAACCGTTTGTGCTTCAAAGCAGGGGCAGACAACAAGAACGGGTGCCATCATCAGCGAGAGCGTCTCTCGCCCCTCCGGGCGCCATGCCCCGCACGGCCCGGCTGTGTGGCTGTGCGGGGACGCCCTGGCGCTGGCCGGCGCCATCACCGAGGGACAAGCACCTCTGGGCGCCTCCTTTCCCTGCTTAGCGCCTCTGCTTCCTCGTGGGCCGAACAGGTCAGAGGGGGGCCCGCGGCAGCAAGGGCAAGCGCTGAGGCGGCGAGGCCACCCGCAGGCGCCGTGTAAATGCTGGCTGGCTAGAAGCAAATCCCAGCGTGGAGAACCCCTCCCTCCCAGGGGTTCCCGACCCCGCCGAGCCCCACCTGCTGCTCTCCGGCCTGTGCTCCGCCTCCGTGGGCACCGGGGGCCGGCCCATGTCCAGGTGCTGCTCCAACACCTGCTGCCGAAACTCCGACACCTGGGACTGCCGGTCCTCCTTCTCCTGCCGCAGCCGCCGCTGCCGCGCCAGCCACTTCTCCTCCTCGTTGGTGCGCTGGATCAGCAGGGCCGTGGCGGCGCTGCTGCCCGGCAGCGAGAAGATGCTGTGGTTGGAGAGGAGGCTGGGCACGGCGTGGTGCGGGGCAGGCGCGGGGTGCAGGGGGTGCTGCACCGGCTTTGGGGCTTGCAGGCCCGCCTCCTTCAGCTTCTCTGTGGGGGGGACAGGACCTCAGCGCCCGGCCCACGCCTCCCCCTCCCCCCCACCGCCTGCCCCCCGGGGCCCTAGGGAGGCTTTCAGGAAGCGCGGCCTCCGGGGACGGTGGGTGGCTGGCGGGTCCGGCGCCGGCTCGCACAGGCTCAAGAGGGGACTGAGTGCTCCAAGATCCCGCGAGCTAGCGGTTAACACCGTTCTTAAATCTGATTACGTGCCCTCGCGGTGCAGCAGAGGTAAGAAACACCCGAGACTCAACCCTCCCCTCCTAACGCTGTGGCCCCTTTTCCCGTCACGCGCAGCGGCCTCGGCGGCATCACCCGGTGCTCGTACCGGGGCCACCGGGTGCCTCTCCCCACCCTGGGCTGTGGGCCGCCGGTACCTGCTCGTGTCGGGGTCAGCTGCTCCGAGGGCTTGCCCCGCTCCTCGCTGGCGTGGCCCCGCAGCCCATGCAGCTCGGCCACGGGCAGGAAGGCCGGCGGCTCCAGCGCCTTGGCCGCCAGCAGCTCCTTCTCGCGGGCCCGCTGCTCCCGCTGGCGCTCCAGCTCCCGCTCGCGCTCCTTCTCCCGCTCCAGCTCCTTCTCGCGCTCGCGCTCCTTCTCGCGCTCCCGCTCGCGCTCCTTCTCGCGTTCGCGATCCGCTTCCCGCTCCCGCTCCCGCCTCAGCTCCTCGTCTAGCTGGAGCCTGCGGACGAAGGGGAGGAGGTGCCGGCGGCGGCCCAAGGGAAGTCGCGGCAGCGGGAGGCCGGCGCCGGCGCCGCGACAGCAGACGCGCAGCCCTCTGCTCGTACTAAGTCACCCAGAGGCTCCAAGTCCCCCGGACCAAAGCCGCACCCCCCTCCCCGGGGGCCAGCCCGGCCCGCGCTGCGCCCCGTGAGAGCAGGAAGAGCAGGGACGCCCCGGCCCGGGACGCGGCCTACCTCTCGGCGCTGAGGCTGGACATCCGCTCCGAGTGCAGCGCGGCCAGGGACGAGTGCGAGAGCTCGGGGGGGTAGCGGACCCCGGAGAGGTGGAGGTGCATCGCCGACGGGTGCAGGGGAGGCAGGGAGCCGGGGGTGGGGATGGGGTAGAAGGGGGACCGCAGCGCTGACAAGCAGTACGAGTCGTCCATCCTGTGCGAGGAGATCGAGCCCAGGGAGACCCAAGGTTAAAGAAAACCACGAGCGGGCCCTCCGGAGGGGCCCCCTAGCCAGGACAGAGACGCGGACGCCGGGGGGGCGGGGGGGAGACACCCACCAGGGGCAGATCCGACGCTAACTCGGAAGGCCGGGGGCTGCTTTGAGACACGAAGCCAGGCCCCGCGACCCGAGGCTGACTCGGTGGGCGCCTCACCTGAAGGCCGGGTGGGGGAACGGGTGCGGGGCCAGGTAGCTGGGGTGGTAGTAGGCGGCGGCGGCGGCGGCGGCGGGGTCCAGGCCCAGGGGTGGCAGGGAGGACATGCGGAGGTCCTCGGTGGTGTGGTAGGGCCGGAAGCTCCTCAGGTAGTCCTCCGTCACGGTGCTCGGGGGCACCACGTGGTGCACAGGCCGCTGGAGGCTGCGGTGGGGACGGACGGACGAGGGAAGGACAGCAGTGAGCGGAGCTCCGGGCCGGGCAGCGGGCCAGACCCTCCGCACGCCCCCACTCCTGCCCCGCCCGAACCGAGGGTCTCCAGGGACAGATCCTGGCTGCCACCAACAAGAGGTGGGCCGCGACGACTCCTCAGGCTTGCCACCCACCCCGCAGCGTGGACGTGGACAGCAGGCACAGCCAGGGGCGCAGGCCCGGGCCGCAGCCGCCATCTGGCGGTCTCAGCCTCGCTGCTGCAGCCCCGCCGCCGGGCGCCGCCGCCAGAGCCTCCGGGGTCCGGCCCCCCGGCCCACGTGCCCCCTACCCCCGGCCCCCATCGGCACACTTACTTGAGCGGTGGGAAGCGCGAGTCCTGCACCACAGAGCTGGGGGAGATGCCGAAAGGGTAGGGGGTGCTGAGCAGGTGGGAGGGGATGGCCGGGCCCCCCGCCTTCTCCTGGGGCAGCGGCGGCTCCACGATGAGGCGCTCCCGCCCACTGCTGCTGCCCCGAGAGCCGGCGTCCTGCTGGGGGACAGAGAGCACTGGGTCAGGCCCGCACTGCGGGCCAGGGGCGCCCCCAGACGCAGAGAGGCTCAGGTTTTGGGGCGTGCTCTAAGACGCACTTTCCTTAAGGGTTTCCTCCCTGCCCTGCGGGACACAGGGGAGGCAGTCCCCCACTTCCGGGAGGACACGGTTCTCTCGGCAGGATGGAAACCCATCCCGGGACTGGGGCCCCCACCGCGCCCTTCCACAAGGTCACCGACTCGGGGAGGTCAGGGTCGCGGTTTAAGTGCAGGAAGTAAGCTCTGCTCCGCAGCGGGGAACAGCGACGCCAGCCCCCCCATCCGTGGATCACCGAGCAGGCACAGGCGACCCCCGGGGGCCGACGCGGCAGCTGTGCTGACAGCTGCCAGCACGCGTCCCAGACACCTCGGCCCCCAGGCGCCCGCAGAGTCGCAGCCGAGAAGCTGGCACGGCCCCCAGGCAGAGCGCGCCCGTCTCAGCCCGCTGCCAACCCCCCGGGGGTGGTCCTGGCACCAGTCACAGTGGGCAGCTGTGGGACCCCAACTGCGGCCACCTTTGCACCCCCGGTTGGGGGGCTGGGGCCCTGCTGACCCCAGACTCCCGGACACACAGAGGACCTGGGGCCCGGCAGGGAGGGAGACCCTGGGAAACCAGGGGAGGGGCTTGCTCAAGGCCGGAGGGGGAAGGAAGGGGAGCCCCGACCAACGCCAAGGGCAGAGCCTGCCACATGTGGCCACGCAGAGGAACCACAGGAGTGTGTGGCCCCGGGAACGCAGAGCGCCCACCATCGCGACCGCTCTCGTCATTCCCGCGGCTGAAGGGAGCCGAGCAGGCAGACTCAGAGGCCGTCAACAGAAGTTGGGGGCTCCTGCGTCTACTCGGAATCTTCCGGGTTCTGGAGCAGCCACCAGCCTGGGGCGGGGGCGGGGACGGGGACTGGGGGCGGGGGGTCCCACCCCCGGGACAGCCCTTCTCAGCCCTTGCGAGCGAGGTCGCCAGCAGCCCAGGCCTGACCTCAGCGACAGGGGCCCTGAGGAGCGGACGGCAGACCGGGGTCGCAGGGAAGCAGGCGGCACTCGGGGGTCAGGACCAGCCTGTCCACCCCAAATCCACGGCGTTCCCACCATGTCACGCAACACCAAGCACGCCTCGAGGACAAGGGCGGGGGAACCACAACCCTTGGACGGTCTTGGTGCAGCCCAGGCTGAAGAACGCTGGACGCGTGCCGGCTGAGCCCCGTCCCTAGAGGAGACGCCCTGCTCCCTACTCGCCACCCCGGGCTCCTGGCTCCGCCGGGTCCAACCCCCGCCCCCCAGCAGCCACAGGCCCGCGGACCGGGCGGGGTGGGCCGTGGGGGCAGCCGAGGAGGGCCTTCCAGGAGACACATCCGTGATAATTAATTGAAGGAGACAGGCCGCTGATTGGAATTTTTAATGAGCGGCAACATCTGCTCCCGCCTGCAGGCTGGCACAGCCCCGCTGCTCACGGCGGGGTCCTCGCAGGTTCGTGAGCCCTGACTTGCCCTTCGCTGAGAAGGGGCGTTCACAGGGCGGCTACCAAGGAGACACACGCGCACACACCGACAGCCCGGGTCACAGCGAGCCGCCCGGAACCCCCACCTCCCACTGTTCCAGACACTTCTATGTAGGGACCCCCGCAGGGCCTCGGGTCCCACAGACGCCGGTGTGGGCAGCAGGACGGGCTCCCGTCCGGTCCTGGAGACCGCAGAGGAGACCCATCGTTGCCCCGTGCCTCAGTTTCTCCATCTGTCAAGGGGGCCAATCACAGCCCCAGCTCCCGGTGCGACAGGGACAGAGGCGTAGACGGCAGGGGAAGCAGGCAGCACGTGGCCCGCCCACGCCAGCGTCTGAGACGCTGTGTGCAGGCCGGGGCTCGCCGGGTCCTGGGACCTCCCGCGGGCTGTCAGCTGGCCCGGGGCCCCCACGCCACCTGGTGGCAGCACCCTGCTCCCCTCCCCGTGGGGCCGCCGGGGCACGGAGAAGGCCTCGTGCCTGTGGCCTGGGACGGACCGAAGAGGGCGCACCCGCTGGACGGGGACAGTAGCCAAGGAGACCACCAACCCAAGGCGGCCGAACCCCCAGATGGAGCCCTCGCCCCACGACCACCCCTGGGCCCCACCTGCTCCCACGCGTGCCGGGCAGCGTGTAGAGAATCCCCCCGCAGGCAGCGCCCGCCACGAGGGAGGGCCCCCGGGCACCGTCCTGAGAAGCCCCTTCTCCCCTCAGCGGGACAAAGCCTGCCTTGAAGGTGGCTGGGCCAGACGGCACCTTCCCGCCGGCAGAGGACAAACAAGGCGCCACAGAGCCTGGGGGAGAGGCAGGGGGTTCCGCGGGCCGGACCCTCGCGCCTTCCGTCTGGCGGGAGCCCTGCCAGGCCGGTGACAGGCCCCTGG
>CM052803.1:46984373-47004657 GCA_028533885.1 Nasua narica | reverse complement strand
AGGAGGAGGGGGAGGAGGAGGGGGGGACGAGGGGGGGGACGAGGGGGGGGACGAGGGGGAGGACTCTTTCATTCCCCGGTGATGAGAGAGAGACTTCCAGTCAGTCGGGCAGGACGGGCCCTGTTAGCTCGAAAATAAACCATTCATTCTTCTTCTGGGCTGTCCTCTGCGGCCCCCACTACCTGGGAATCAGGACCCTGGTGACCCCAGAGCCCCGCCCCGACGGCTTCCCCACCTGGCGGGGGCCCCCCAGTCCCTCCCCGCCTGCACGCCTCTTGCTGCTCGGCTCCCCACAAGGATTACACTCTCCAGTGAGCCTTTGTGCCGAGCTGATGAGCCATACATCATCTGCTAATCCAGCCCCTCCCGCCGCCCTCCCTGGTGGCATTACTGTTTCATTAGGCGCCGCGGTGGTAAACGGCGGGAGCAGATCGATCACTGCCCTTCCTCAGGGGTGACTAAATGTTTCCGAGGCGGGCAGGACCCTCAGAGGAGTCCCCTGGCCCCAGCACGCGCGGACGGGAACACCCGGAAGGCCCCCTAGTCTGGACCGATCAAGGGGGAAGGGAGCCGCTGTGGGGTGGGGCAAAGGGGACAGGGCAGCCCCTGTGGCTGTCGCCAGCCAGAGCTGAGCCAGGGAGGCAGCAGGCGGGACCCAGGAACCGCCGCCCCCTCCCCCCACCCGCAGGGCCCCAAGGTCAAGGCAGATCCCAGGGAGTCCCTCTGGAGGCGAGATCCCCAAGAAAGACTCTGTGTCCTCCCTCAAACCAGGACCAGCTGCAAACCCCTGTGGCTGGAACCCGCTCACGAAGCCCCACCTGGGCTCTCGCACCCCCAAACTGCACGCAGCGCAGAAGGAACAAAGCCAAGGGCCAAGTCGGCAGCCTCGAGACTCGCACAGAGCTGCACCCCGGAGGCTCCCAGCCCACAGCTGTTTCTAGGAATTCGGGGAGCCTGGGTGGGTTCCTTGTGGACCCTCACCTGGGGCCAGGGCCTGGCTACCCCATCCCCCAGACAGACCCACCGAGATGGCGAGGGTGGGGATGGCCTTGGTGCCCACCTTTTTCTTGTGGTTTAATTAGTATTTCCGAGTCTCCCTCCAACTGAACGTGGCAGGAAAGCCCGGCCAGTGCCCCCCACGCCCTCATCCCGCAGCTGGGAGTCCCGGGGGCTGCTGCAGGAGCGGAGGTGGGAGGGGGGGCGCTCCGCCGGGGCAGGGATGAAGAGCACCTCCCCGCGCCAGCCCCCGGGCAGCAGCCGCACCACAGAGCCCCCGGGTACCAGCGGGGGCGGCGCTGCGGGAGTTAGGCCGGAAACAGGAAGTGCCGGCGTCTTCCCGGCTGGGGTCCTCGCTGGAGCCATGAGGACATCGGCTACTGTTTACCAGGTGCCAGGGTGTGAAGACACCATTTTAAGAGCTTCACAAGGAGCGGTGCACGGAACCGTGCACCCCTCCAAATTCTCACATCGGGGCACTGACCCCCAGGACCTCAGAGCGGGAGCCCGCCGGGAGGGCCTTCAAAGAGGTCGCTCACGCCGGCCGTGATCCAACATGACAGGTGCCATCGAGAGGGGAGATCAAAACACGGACGCGCACGGAGGGAGGCCCGGAGAGGACAGAGAAGGAGGCGGTGTCTACGTGCCACGGACAGAGGCCCCGGGGGACAGCAGCCCTGCCCACGGTGGGGGCTCTGGCCCCCCGCCTCCGGACCCCCGGAAAACAAATCTGCTGCGTGAGCCCTGGTCTGGTGCTGGGCACCGACCGGCACCCTCGCGTTTTCTTTCAACACGGACCCTCCAGGTGGGCGGTGCTGCGGGGTCTCGACCCCCAAGCCTCGTCCTTCCCGCACCCACCGGTGCGTCCCGCGGCTCACCTGCCGGCTCTCGCTCCTCCAGACGCCATTGACGGTCTTGGTGGGGGCGATGGTCACCACGGGGGGCGTGCTGGGCACACTGTGGCCCCCAGGGGGCACGATGATGGGGCCCATGGGCACGCGCTTGGGCGTGCTGGCCGGGGAGCTGTGGTTGGTGGCCGGCGAGGACACGGGGGACGACTCGCTGCTCAGTGAAGACCCTGCAGAAGGAAGGACACGGTGGCGTCAACAGGGGTCACACCCACTGAGGGCTCCGGCTGCGCCCAGCCAACCTGGGGCGGGCTGCACCCCGTCTCTGGCTTTCCCGGCCCCTGGGCCCCCGGGACCCAGCGGGGGCCCAGCGCAGCCCACCGGAGCCCCGAACCCCAACCCCAGGGGGAAAGGAGGCGGGAGCGCAGGCAGGGCGGGCGGGAAGGGCGGCCCCTCCCCTAGGCCGACGGAGACCGGAGCCCCAGGCCGAGCTGCGTGGGTCGGGGCCGCACCCCCAGACTGAGACCAGGGCCGAGGCCTCCATGTGCTTGCGGATGGGATTGGGGGGTCACAGGAGGGCCTGGCGGGGTGCGGACCAGAAGCGGCCACAGGAGGGAGGCTCGTCTTTTTTCTCAGGTATTGACTGCCATCTACTCCAGTTCTAAAAACTGAGCTTTAATTCACCACTGAAAGCAAAAAGGTCGCTGGTTTCTAGCACATTCTCGGTCCTGCAACCATCACCGCTACCTGGCTCCACCTGACTTCTGTCCCCCAAAAAGAACCCCAGAGCCCAGAGGGCAGGGCCGGGGGGGGCGGGGCTCCGGGGCCCCCGAGCGCGAGCAAGGTGGGCACCGTGCTCCCCAGGGCCGGACCCCCAGCGGCCCTCCGCCCTCTGGGTCTCGGACTCCCCGTGACCGAGGGGCGTCCAGCACCGTCCGGGGGTCCTCGAGAGCCTCGCCCGGGCCCGGCAAAGCCCGCAGCACACACGCACCCCCACCCCACACTCGGAGGGGACGGAGACCCCCTCGCGTGCCCCCACAGCGGTGCGTCCACAGACACCGGCTCACACGGCCCGAGCCCCCCGCCAGCAGCGGCTTGGAGACACCCCATCTTGCTCTCGGACTCAAAAGGCAAACGCTGCCCCTTCTGAGGGGTCCCCATGGGCACCCTCTGTCTGCAAGAGTGCCACATGGGGGGGGGTGCAGAGGAAGCAGGGTCAGCAGGGACAACCCCCCTGCAGGAGGAGAAGCCCACCGGCGCGTAGACATCGTTCCAGACCATTGTTCCCAGAGGGGCAAGGGGCCCTCACCGTGTCTCCGCACCACCTCCGGGGGCCACACTCACGCTACCAGATGGAACCTCTGTACGGAAGGGGAGGCCGGGCAGCCTATGGCCCGCGGGCGCCCACAGCCTTCCGGCGGCCGAGGCGTCGTCACTGCGAGGCCATCTATCCTTCCTGCCCCAGGGCCTGGACCAGCCAAGCGTGGCCTCAGCAGCGTCGCCGGGAAGCAGAGCGGCTGGACGTGGAGGCCCCAGCGACATTCGGACAGAGCCTTGACCTAAGTGAGGCCTCTTGTCCAAGACTCTTCAACAGGACTCCCTAGGCTTGTATACGACATGGACAACTGTACAAGGCAGCCTCGTGGGGACACCCAGTCCCAACCCCACAGAGCAGCCCAGCAGCATGTTCTGCTCAGCAGTATCAGGGAAGGACGGGTGTCCCTCAAGGAGCTGCCCAAGGGCTGCCGTGACACCCGAGTCCCCAGGTGAGGCAGCAAGCACAGCCCCCAAGAAATCTGCCACCCCATTTCGGCCAGACCAAGCCCGCTCTGCCGCCCGCTGGCGTGGGTGAGGTCTGAACCTCCCGGGCAGAGGTCATTACCACCGGGGGAGGATCAATGTCTTTGAAACAAACTACATCCGGCCAAGTCGGTGACCACCCCGTTCCGTACCCAAAGCCCGTTTCAGGACCGTCACGGCCGTGGTGGGGGTGGGGAGTTGTCCCAGGCGGATCCGGCCTGTCCTGTGAGCACAGCTGCCCCCCGCTGGAAGGTGACCTCCCTGAGGTCCCAGCATGGCCCTCGGGAGCGGGTACAGAGAGCGCAGGGGGTGAGTACTGGGCCCTGGGCCCTCGCCCAGTCTGTGCGACTCTGCAAACCGGCAGCGTCTTTTCCAGGCCGGCAGCCCCGATCCGGGGATCGCACCCGACGCCCACCAGAGATGTGGCAAGGGGGCTGTGGGCCCCCTTCTCAGACAGCAGAGTCCCCTGCAGGAGCGCAGGGGGCAGCCCAAGCCGCGGCCACAGGGCTGGGTCCGGCTGGGTCCCATAAACACCGCAGAGGGAAGACAGACCGAACAAGGCAGAGGGTCCCACCCGCCAGGGGCTTAGTGACAGCAGGGACGGTCCCCTGACATGTGGGATCACCTTGGGTGCCTGGCCCCCTGGACACCAACGATCCCTGCGCGTTTCTGTAGGTTATCTGAATTTTGATAAAAGTTCCACTTTGCCTTTTTGAAAAAACAAAACAAAACATACTAGATAAGAGATCTTTCTCCTAAGAAAGCATTTCCATGGAATCTCTGCGGCTCTCCTTTTTGGTGGCAGGGGCTTCCCGGAGGCGATCCCCGCACAACAGAATGCCCCGCTGGAAGTCGGCAATTCAACATTCCCGGCACATTCACAGTGGGGCAGCCGTCACCCCAAAAAGGAGGTCAGTGCCCCCAGTCTGTATGGTCTCCAAGGATGTGCCTACTCCGGGCAGTTCCCGTAAATGATCCCACTGGACGTGACCTTTGGCACCGGCAGCTGCTCATCTAGCTGGTTTTTATGGCGCGTCCGTGTGGCCCTGCGTGTCAGGACTCCCTTCCTTTCTACAGCTGGCGACCCTCCCTCCTATCCTCCAAACCTCTTATGTCTGGTGTGCCCCCCCGCCAGCTCTGTGAGGGCTGCTGTGTCTCCTGCGCTCACGGCTTGTCTCCCACTTAGCCCCACGCTCGGCCGCCCCTGTGCAGCCTCTGCTCACGGAGGCGGAGAGGATGGTTCGAGTATTCTGGAGCCAGAATGAAAAAGAAGGCAAATGCACACAGGACAAGAGCACCCAGGGTCAAGGCAGAGGCCACCAAGAGCCTGGAGGAAAAACCGGGGTCAAAGGCCAAGCGGGCTTCGGGCCTCCAGGCGCTGGGCAGATGGGCCAGGGGGCCCACACAGCTCGGCAGCCCTGGGGGGCCTCGCAAGCAAGAGCAGCTGACGGCAGCAATACCCCCCCCCCCCCCGCCCTGCGACATTAGCTCGCCTCTCCGGCTTAACCTCATTTCTAATCACCAGGCTGGGGGGCAGGTGCACTTGGACCGGGAGGCCATCGACAATTAGCAGCCTCACCCCCCGGGGGGCGGGCGTCACTGGGCGGCCAGAGCCCGCGATCGATCCCTGACCACGGACCCATAATTAGCACACGGCCACCGTGCCCCCGCTCCTGTGACGGCCCTAATTAACCGGAGGCACGCGGGCTGGGCGGGCGCAAGGAGCGTGGGGACGACAGGAGGCACCGCATGCCTCCGTCACCTCTGCTGTCTGCCTTGGAGGATTAGCGCCGAGGCCGCCGGGCACGTGTAATTAACAGCTGAGACCCCAGACTCGGGAGAGGAGAGCGGGGCGGTGGGGGGGGGGGGGGGGAGTAGGGGGAGGGGAGTGGAAACCAAACCGCAAACCCCCATGGCCGTCCACCGCCGCGGGGACCTCCGTGCGGGGCTGCAGGCCCCCCCCCCACAGGCCAGGGCCCCACCCTGATGACGGGGAGGACATGAGAAGAGGGTCTCCCTAGCACGGGACCCTCGGGACGTCTTCCTGGGAGGCGGGGCTGGAAAGGGCGGCACCCCAGGGGCAGACGCGGGCGAGGCTCAGGCCCCCAGCCCAGTGAGGGTTTGCACAGGCATCGACCTGGGACTGAGGAGCCCCCCGTGCTCCTGCTTGCCAGGAACCCTCTGCTCACCCCGGGGGCATCTCGGAGGGCCCCATGGCCCTCTGCTGTAGGAGGGCGGCCGGCCTCCACCGCCCCACAGCCCTGGGTGCCCTGCCCTCTCCATCCTCCCCAACCTCCCCCAGGCCTGGTGGCTGAACACCATTTGGACCCAGAAAGCAGACTGGCCACCAGCACGGTCCCAGGCCCGACCTACCCTCATGTGACAGCCCGCAAACCTGCATCGGCAAAGACAACGTGTGGGTTTTATGAACCGCGTTTCCAGGGACCCATTACTGGCCGATAGACGGGACTGGGGCTGGCGAGGAGGGCGGGCTGGGGCAGCAACCTCGTGTCTGGGGCACACGCGGCTCCTCCAGCTCCAGCCCCCCCGCCCTCCAGCTCTGGCCTCCAGAACCCCCAGGGCCCAAGGGACAGCGAAGAAGGTCCCCTCCACCGCGAGCTCACACCTGTGCTCAGAGACAGATGGGGCCGCAGATACCGGGGAAATGCCAGTGCGCCGGCGACGCGCCGCAGGGAGCGTGCCAGGCCGGATCCTGCCTTCCCTGGTTAGTTTTCTTTGCAAGAAGCAGATTATCAGGGGACAGCAGGGAAGCCCCACCCTGCTCCACCGGGCCGGCTGCGTGAGGGCAACGCTGGTGGGCAGAGTCCCACCCGCACGCTCTGCCGAGGGAGGGACGGGCCCCCACGTCCCTGGGGCTCGGGAAGCTCCCAAGGCCTGGCGGTAACCAGACCCGTCTGCCAAGCCGGTGACAAGACGAGGCAGGCAGCCAAGAAGCGCTGGGGAAGGAAGCTGGGCAGAGGCGCCCGCGGCGTCTGGGGTCCTGGACCCGGAGACTCAGAAATTCACGTCCCACCGCCCCTGCCCCCGGGGCCGGTGCTCACGGCTGACCCCTCCTCAGGGAGGCTGCTCCGCTGCCCCACGGGGCCCAGGGAGCCAACGCCCCAGAGGCTCTGGGGCCCACCTTGCTCCCTCTGCCCAGCAGAGGCCCCCAGACTACAGCAAAGACAGCCCAGAGACCCCTGCCATGGACGGAGACATGGGGTGCGCGCTGTGCAAGGCGGAGAAGGTGGGCCGGGGTCAGGGGAGGTGCACGGCCCCAGGGGTCTTGCACACCTTCGAGCAGCCAAGGTTGTGCTGGGCTCCCCGGCCCTGCAGGAAGCGAGATCGCCCAGCAGCCGGTCACAGCCAGCCCCTGGCAGCGGCCTCTGCTGTGTCATGCTCCAGGAGGCAGGGACGCGGGCACCCAGGCTTGCCCTCTGCACGGAGCGGCGGGGAAGGGTCAGGGCTGCTGGGGGGGGGGGGGGGGGCGCCCTCCCAGGGCAGCCAGAGCAGCTGTCAGATTCCAGGCGTGGCATTCCCTGACTCACGCCCTCACTCAGTCATTCAACAAGCACCTCCAAGCCCACGGGAAGCTGGGACGTTCTGAGAGTCAGCGCAGTCTTGGGGTTCTCTAGGCCGGGGCTCGTTCCAAGGCTAAAACTGGGGCTTCCACCGCCAAGGTAGGGGTGTGGGGGGGGCAGTACGGTCTTCTCTGTCCAGAAGAGGCTCTGGTGCAGGGATAGGCAAGGGAAGCAGCCAGGCCAATGCTGGGGTGGGATGAGCGGCTTCGGGAGGGGACAGAGGGCCGAGTGGCCCAGGAGGACATCCTTTTTGTGGCCAGAGACACGGGAGGGACCCCAACTCAACAGGGCGCGCCCTGGCCCGTCATGGAGAAACAGGGGTACGGCCAGGACCAACCTGGGGTGAGACCCCCAAGCTTCTTCCAGAACAATGTGCTGCGTGGGCGCCATTGCTCCCCGGGCGCCCCTTATCCCAGGGGGTGAAGAGGAGGGACCCGGAGACGGAGAGCAGCCGCGGCGATAGCAGCTGACCCACACGTGGGTGGGCGGGGCCCGGGAGTCCAAGCCCACCCCCTTCCCATGGAGACCCTCTCCTTTCCAGGACCCTCCCTGCACAGGGGTAGGGGAGGAGGGCACGGGCAGCCCCCACTGGGTGCACGCAGCCGCTATGCCAGCCCTAGTGTGTCCCCTCTGCGTCAAAATCTAGGACAAGGAGATCGCTAAAAAAAGACAGAAGCCCAGAGAGGTCAAGCGACGTGCCCGGGTCACGCAGCAAGGACGTGAACCAGGGCACGAGGCGGGTCCAGGCCCTCGTGGCGCCCACGGACCCCCAAGGAGCAGCGGGCACCTGCACTCCACATGGCCCCCCGGGGCAGTCTGGCTGCAAACTAGGCATCTCCGAGCCTCGGCGCGGAGAAAACTCCCCATCAAAGGGCCCATTTCTCAGTTTTCATCCTTCCTCCCGAGGGAGAGCAAAGCACACGGCTCGGAGAGGACTTCCTCTGAACGGAACGTTTCCACGGTACCCTCGGGACATGAAGACACGAGCAAAGACGTTAGCCCGAGAAGCGGGGGGAGAGCTCAGGCCACAGGTCAGAATGAGGGGGCGCATCACGGCGAGGGAGGGGTGGAGGGGGAGAGGGTCCAAGGCGAGCTGGAGACGCACCAGGCTGCACATGGCTGGTGGGATGGGCCCTGCCCCCACGGAGGTCTGGCCCCCGGTCCTCACCCTGTTACCGCCACCCCCGCCATTACCCGGCGCCGAGACAGGAGCCGCGGGGGGCAGGTCAGCCAACAGGCCAGGGAGGGGCCGGAGGCCGTGGGGTCTCGGGACCGAGTCTGTGGCTTCCAGATTCCCCTTTGCTGCCGATGACGAGAGACGGTGACCAGCCCACAGCTCACTCGTGTCCTCCAGCCCCGCAATGTGGGGGGGGGGGAGCACACACGCCCACCGACAGGTGCAGGGGGCCCCCCAGCCGCAAGGTCACTTGAGCCGTGAGAAGGAACGAAATCCTGCCACGCCGCGTGGGGAAGGCCCCGGAACCTCAGGTGGAGCGCGGGAAACCCGTCACACGTGCTCAGTCCCCCCCCCCCCCCGTTCCCCCACTACCAGCTGATCGTGGCGCCGGTGGGGGGGGCGGGGGCAGTGCGCTGACGGGTATGGCACCTCCACAGGGGCAAGGACGAGGCCTGGGAGTTCGGGGGCACGCCTGCACGACTGTGGGCACCACAGACCGCGGCACCTCAGGGCCCGGAATCACTCTGTAAAATCTCACAAGCACCCTCAAGCCAACCCACCCCCGGCGGGTCTCCGGTTCCCGGGGGGGGGAAGGCAGGGCAAAGCCCTGGGACCTGCTGACTCCCCCCTCATGCCCCCGTTGCCCCCAGGCTTCCGGAAGCCGACAGCCCCCGTCACCCACGACCCCCCGCGTCACCGAGGCGGGTCCAGGGGTGAAGGGGGCTGCCGTCCTAACCGCAGCTCTGCGAGCCCACTTCGAAAGATCGCAGCAGCGGCAAGGGGCAAGGGCACGCCCTCACGAGCTGGGCGCCTCGGGCGCACAACCCAGCCTCTCTGAGCCTCGGCTCGCCATCTGCACGCTGGGCCGCTCCGGGCCGGGAACCCCTCTGCTGACGGGGCGCGGGAGACAGCAAGGTCACGGCTGGGGCAGCTGAGAAAAAGGGGACCAGGCACGGGGTGCAGCCCAGGGAGGCTCCCCGAGAGGGCAGCACCTCCTGGCTTCCTCCAACTGAGGCCAGACGGCAGGTGGGTCAGATCCAGAATCGAAAACAGAGGCTTCGAGGCTTCAAACTCTCCAACCTTGGCTGGCGGCCGCCAGCAAGCCCCCAGCTCTCCAGACACAGCGTAAGGAGGGCCGAGATCCCGACGCAGCTCCTCGGACGCTGACCCCCCAGGCTTCAGCCCTCCCACCTGAAGGGCGGGGTGACCTCAGCTCAGCCAGCCACAGAGCCCGTGCTCCCACGACAGGAAGGGCCGCGGCCGGCGTGGCGGTGCCCATCTTCCCGCCAAGTCACTCTTCCCAGGGCAGCAGACGCGAACACCCGGGTCACAGCTGCGAGGAACAAGGCCCCAGGCTGCGGCCTCCGGCAGCAGCACACTTTGTGCCCGGCCAGCGAGGCCCCGGCCTCCGGCGTGTTGGCTGCCCGTCCATCCAGCCGGACGCCGAGACCAGCCCGGGGCAGCAGAGAGCAGCCGCGGCCATCGAGGCAGGCTCCTGCCCCGTGCCCACGTGACCGGCCCTCGTGGGACCCCCAGCCGCAGACCTCCCCTGTCTGCCTCTGCAAAGAGCCGAAGGGGCCTTCGGTGGCCGCGTCCTCTGCTACGGTGAGGTGTCACCCCGGGACGAGCCCAGTGAGCCGGAGGGACGGTCGGCGGGGGTGGGGGACTCCGAGCGGGCACAATCAGCATTTTCCCACGTGCCGGCACCTGCCTCCCGAGCGCCGAGAAAGGACACAGCCAGAGCAGGGGGGTGCCGGGTAAACTGGGCCACGGGGACGACCGAGTCTCAACCGCTCCGTCCCGGCTGTGCGTCCTTCTCCGGGACGGCGGGTGTGGCGGCCTCCACAGGCCTGGGCAGGGAGCCCCTGGCCTTCTGGGGGCCATGTGTGCCGCGAGCGCGTGGCCCGGAGCAGCAGGCGAGGACAGGTGTGTGGATCTAGCAGCAGCCGCCCTCTGCCCAGGCGCACGCCCGAGTAGCCCCAGCGGTCTGTACCCGCGGGGCCACGGCCGGCTCAACAACCTCTCGGCCCAACAACCGGAAAGAGGGGGGAACTCAGAGGAGACCCCCTCCCCAGCCAGTCCCCGTCAGGTCCAACGTCCCTTCTACCGAGCTGCGGGGCCCTGGGGCCTCCGAACACGGACGCACGTGTTCTCCCCACTGCGGGCCCTGGGGCGCTGAGCCCCGACCCTCAGGGGCAAGACTCCCCAGGTCCCTGCCTCCTCTGCCCACGTCCGAGCAGCCAGTCCAGAGACGGGCCGTGGTCTCTGGCGGCCCCAGCCCCAAACTGCCTCCCACCCCACTTGTCCAACCAGCAGCCCGAGACCCGGACAAACCTGGGGACCCGGGTGATGGTCCCTGCAAATGCCTGAAGCTGGAGGCCCTGAGAGCCCCCAAATCAAGACCAAAACCCAGAGAGGGTCAGCGTTCGCCTAGAACCACACAGCACGTGCCTGCCCGAGGGACCCCAGAAGCCGGGGCTCTGAACCTCTGGGGGACCCCCATCCGCGCCAGCACGCGATCCTGGCCTCGGGGAGTTAGTCACAGGGGGGCTGTCCCAGCGACCCCCCACTCTGAGACCAGCTGGTTTCCAGAGACCGTGGCCGTCCCCACAGCGGCTCCCGGAGCCGAGGCCGGACAGAGGCGGCAGAGAGGCAGAAGCAAAGCGGAGGTGCCGGGCGGGGGTCCCGGAATGAAGCAGCGCGGGGAGCCAGGAGCGGTGGGGGACGCGCATGGGGGCCGCCCGAGCGTGGCTCCCGACGGCGATGGCGGGGAACAGCGGTCTGTCGGCCGCGCGCCTGCTCCTCCCGGGAGCCCGTGAGGCCCGAGTGGGAAGAGGGGGCCGTGCTCGCTCTCCCTCCCTCGGGCTGCGGGCAAGCGGGCGGGCGGGCGGGCGCGCCTCTTACCTCTGGGTTCCTCCGCCTGTTTGGCGAGCTTGCGCAGCGCGGCGGCAAAGCTGGAGGACGGCGCGGCCTGGGCCGACAGCGCGCTGCTGGTGGCCGGGCTGCCGCTGGGCACCAGGGCGCCATTGAGCGGCGAGGGGGTGAGGGGGCTGACGGTGGCGGTGGTCCTGGTCGCGGTGGAAAGCATCCCTAGTGAAGGGGACTTGGGCTCATGGCTCATGCCTGAAACAGGAAAAGAAGAACCAGAGGTCACCCAGAGAGTAGGAGGGCCCAGCACCAGAGCGGGGGGGTTCGCAGGGCGAGAGACGGGGGGCTCCGGCGCCAGCGAGCAGCAGCATGCAGGGACAGGAAGGGGACAGACGCAGGTGGCCCCGGCAGGACAGGCAAGGCAGAAGAGAGGCAGCGGCACAGAGAGCGGGGCCGCGGGACCCCCACCCCGACCGCCCCACAGTCAGAGCCTCAAGTCCACCCAGCGCCCCGGTGACCGCAGAGCCAGACGGCGAGGCCGGCAAGACCCACCGGCAGCTCTGACCGCGCGGGAGGGACGAGGAGGCGCAGCTGGTGCCCTCCCAGCAACAAGGGCCCAGCGGGCGGGAGAGGCCCGCTGCGGCGGGAAGGAAAACAGCCGCAGAGCTGCTCCCCGCTGCTGCAAAGGGTTCTGCCGCCCGCCCCGTTCTAGAGAAAACAGACTCGGGGTCTGACCCCGGCGGCAGGCCACCCGGGGATGCTGGCAGGTCCCCCCGGACACAGGAGTCTCGGAGAACGGCCCCAAGGGCAGCCGAGCGAGCCGTGGGAGAGAGAACGCGGCCGCCCCGCACACCTGCCTGCAGACGGAGCCCACCGTCGGGGGGCAGAGCCCGCCCGGCCCGCTGGGGGCCGGGTTCAGGCCTCACCGACGGGAGGAGCTGCTGCCCGCCAGGGGACACCAGGCGTCACGGGGACACACACACACAGCCACCTTCCCACAGGCCTTTCACATCCCACCCGAGTGTCAGCGAGAAGGCTGAAAAGCCTCCCAAGCGCCCGATCAATAAAGGCCCAGCTCCACCTCAGGCAGCCGAGGACGCCGTGCCATAAATAAGTTTTCCATTAAGATTCCCTGGCCTCTCGGGGCCACCTGCGCGGCCCGGGCCTGCTCCCCGCCCGTGGGTACTTCCAGGGGCGTAAATCAAGCCCGATGGCCTTGAGGCGGGCGGGGGCTGCAGGTCGTGCGCAGGGAGAAGCAAATTGAGTTCCAAGCCCCCACGGACACCCGGGAGGGACACGCATCCGGGGAAGGGTCCGAGAGCCGTAGGTGGGGGATCACAGTCGGAGAACACTCGACACAAGAGAGCGGGAAACACGCACTTCTCGCAGGGTGGCGGCAAGGGACGCCCCCAGGCGGCAGCCCGCATCCCAAGAGGCTCTCCGGGCCCCCAGAGCCCCCCACCGGGTTCTGCACTGAGTCTAACTGAAACCAGCGTCCACATCCAACTCCGTGGGCCAGCAGGGGAAGGGTGAGAAGGGGGTGCCCACAGAGGGTCGGGCAGGGGGTAGGCGCCCACCTGCTGCGCACTCCTTTCCCCCCCTCCCCGAACTAGCCACCAGCTGGGAGAGGCAGCGGGTGCAGGCTGAGCTCTCTCGGGGGAGGGCCTGTGCGGGGCTCCTGTCCTCCCAGCCGCAGGGCGGGCCACATGGGTGGCCGGCACACCGGGGAGCCCCGACCCCCCGCTGACCCGCGTGTCCTCTTCTTTCCGGAACAGCAGGGGCAGGGGGTGAACCCCAGGAGAGAAACCCAAGAATCCAGGGGGTGGGGGTGGGGGTCCCTTTGTCAGTGGGCCGACGGCAGAAAGACTAGGTGTCAGGCCCGGGTCATTCCTGGTCGACTCAGCACCCGGCCGGCCCTCGGAGGACCACTGAGCACGAGGGACATATACACTCTGGGAGCTACTACCCGCGCCCTCTCTACCTCCGGTGGACAGCGTGGACAGACCAGCCAGGAGGTGTAGCCAAGGTCACGGACTGAGGAAGTGGGGCCCCGAAGGTCAAGCTCAGCATTCACTTGGCGGCCAGGTACCTGGGCCCTGAATCCCGCTCTGCAGCCTCGAAGCTGTGTGACCTCAGGCAAGTCACTCTGCTTCTCTGGGCCTGTCTCCTCGTCAAGAAAAAGCAGTTAAGGACAGTCTACCTTGTAGGTTCATCTAGACAGGCTTCGAGGAACTAGTTTACATGACGGGCCTTAGCGTGTGCCCGGCGTACAGCAGGGGTCGTTCATGAAATGGACCACCAGCCCATGGAGGAGCAGAAACACGGGTCCAGGTGAGCAAGGGGGCCGGCCGCGGCCACGCTAGTTGGCCCCCGCAAACCAGGACATACACTTCCGGGACTGGGCCGCGCCCCCCTCCCCGGGACCAGGCGATGTGGGGTCACATGTCCACGTGCTGCTGGGGGTGCCCCCCACGGCCCCCTCCCCGGGCTGGGGACCGAACAGCCCGGCGTAGACGGCTATTTCGGGGAGAACAGAGCACTTGGGAGCCTCACTGGAGGCCTCACGGGGAGCAGGCCCGCCGGTCCCGGCCGAACACTCAGGGGAAGGGGTGACCACACGGGCACACACAGGCCACGGTCCGGTCCTGGTCCTGGTCCCACCCGCGGCGCCAGGCCACACGGACGGGCAGCACGCCCAGGACTCAAACCCCGTCTCCGGCCCCACATGGCACCCCACACACCCTCCAGCACCTGCCAGCTCCCACACGTGCGGCTGAAACCCGTGTCACCCAAGGGTCTTAAAAACACACCCACCAAGTCTGCTCTCAACCCCTTCAGGGGACGGAGACTAGTTCTCTTGCCCCCAACGGGGGCCACGCTTACGGACTTGCTTCTGATGGAGAGTGCGCGGCGGAGGCGATGGCGTGACTTCCCGGGAGGGGCCATCGGGGCCACGGTGGCTGCTGTCTCGTGTCGCCCGAGTGGAGTGCCCTCCAGCAGCCCGCAGGCCCAGCTTTCCTGCCGCCTCCAGACAGAGGCCGTGTCCCCGGCCCGGCCGAGCCTTCGGATGACCCCACCGCCCCGGCTGCCGGCTGGGCCGCAGCCTTCTTGGAGCCCCAAAAGTTCGACCATCTGCAAATACTCTACGCCTTTACCCCACGGTTTCCAAAATGCCTCCCTCCTGACTGCCATCAACCACCCCCTCTTTAATCCCCAATTCTGAGAGAAAGCTGCCATTGTGCCCATTTTATAGACAGGGCAGGAAAGGCGTGGCTCCAGGGCCGAGATTCCTGAGACAAAGCCCCTGCCCCCTGTTTATGCAAAAGTGGTCAGGGACTGGGCGGTCCAGACCCCTCCTGCCCTGCAGCGCACGGAGGCAGGAGATGGGGACGAGGGATGGGGAAGGGAGGGAAGGCAGTGAGGTCACCGCACCTCACGGGGAACAGGCCCCAAGGCCCAGGAGCCGATGGGAGGCCGCGGCAGCCACGTGACAGGCTGGCCAGCTGGTGACGCGCTGTGGCTGCCAGGGGACAGCGCTGGGCAGGGTGGCACACAACAAATCCCAGGCCAGATCCCTGGACTGCAGGCCCCGTGGGCCGGTGTCTTCAGGTGGCAGCAAGAGGAACGAAGGTGTCACTGCCGTCCTTATACCTACGCTGCAGTGTGTCTACAGGAAGCCAGGCTTTTACCAAAGGGGGGTCACGGGGGCGCCTAGGGGGCTCAGTTGGTTCAAGTGTCTGCCTTCGGCTCAGTTCATGGTCTCGGGGGCCTGGGATCAAGCCCCATGTGGGGCTTCCTGCTCAGCAGGGAACCTGCTTCTTGCTCTCCCTCTGCCCCTCCCCCTGCTCACGTGTGTGTGTTCTCTCTCTAACACATGAAATCTTGATCGGTAAATGAGTAAGTGTGCAGGGGGCGGGGGGTCCTCAAACAGAAGGAGACCCACCACCATGAAGCTAGCAGGCCAACAGAGGGCCCAGAGGCGCCCCTCGGACCAGGGCCTCCCCTGCTGAAACTCAAACCCACATCCTTACTGCCCCCTGCCCCTGCCTGATGACCAGCGTCTCGGGGGGCAGGTCTCCCTCTGCCACCTCCCTGTCAGTCACCCCCTGAATAACACAGTCTCACTCCTGCTGGCCCGGAGTAACCTCCCCTCCCTTCCCCAGAGCCTGGCACCGGCTCCCTGGGCTCTGGCCGGAGCCCTCTGGGTTCCCAGGGGTCCCCCAAAGCCACCGTCTCTGCCATAGTGTCGGCTGTGGGCTCCAGGGGCGCTGCGAGCCAGGAAAACTACTGCTGATGTCAGGTCACTTAAAATAGAACGAATCCCAACCCAGCCACTTCATTAAGGAGCTAAAATTAGCAGCACTCCCGCAGCATGCGCACCGGGGAGGGCGGGCTGGGGGACCACCAGCAGCTGGGAGGACACGTCCCCGGCCCCCAGGAGGGGAGGCAGAAGCCAAGCTCAGAGGACCCCAACACCCGGCAAACGGTCACCCCGGACCTACTCTGGCTCGACGCAGCCTGGGGGGGCTGCCCTCTAAGCCCCGCCCCAGGAGGCAGACGCGGGCCTCCCCCACGCACATGCTCTCCGGCTGAGGGGAGACAGGGCCTCGGGGTGGCCTCCGCACCCTCAGGAGGCCCCAGGGGCACAAGGGGGCACCTGCTCCCCGTGCCCTCATTAGAGGGGGTATTTATTAACTTCTGTGCTCCTGGCCATTGACTGAATTCTTGTCTACATTATCAGCTCATGTAAATTCATTATCCTAACAGCTGGGAATGAGCTCCACCGCGTGAAGGCCAATGATGGATGAGAGCCGGAGGGCCAGGGGCGGCGCGGGGGCCAGGCGCTGGCTCTCCCCCACACCGCGCCATCCCCGCTCGCCCGCCATGTGCCACTGGGGTCAGGTGGCCTCCCGGCCTTCTCATGTACATCACGTCCAGCTGTCCTCCTTGGGCCGGGGCTCCTGCCACCATCGGCTGCCCACGAAGCCCCCCCTCCCCAGTAAAGAGCCATTAAGGCGAGACGCCTGGGACGGGGGGTGGGGGTGGGGAGATCCCACGGCTCCTGGGCCCCCTTGTGGAGAGGGCAGGACACCCCCGGAGCCCCTTGGGGTCACCCGCAAAGCCAAGAGCAAACCCCACTGGGCCGCCCCCTCCGCGGAAGGTGACCTGGGGCCTGCCACTCTTGCTCCTCCTGCTCCCCAACGTGGGGTCTTTAATCAATACTTGTCCTCTTCTGCCTCAGCTCCTAATGCCAGAAGCAACATAGAACTTTAAAAAAAAAAAAGGCAAAAAGAAAGAAAACCAAGTGCAGGGCCGGCCCGGTGGGCAGGGCGGATGACATTCGGCGCTCTCGGGACACCCAACCTTGTCCAGGTTCTCCAGAACACGGCTCACGCTCCCATCAGCAGGATTCAAATGGGGGGAGGCCCCCAATGTGCCATGAACTGTGGTCCCGGCCAGGCTCCCTCCTCTCCTCGTGTTAATCAGCACGCGGGCCTCCCGCCCGGCCTCCCGCCGACCCTGTAATTACCGCTTCCTTTCATGGGCTCTGCCCGGCACCAGACCTCGGGCCTGCTCCCTCCTTGCTCTCTAATTACAAGCTAATGGCTGAGATGAATTTTCTGCTGGCTCCCGGTTCAAGCACCCGTCCGCCCCGCCCCCCACCCCGGGGTAATTACACCCCGCGAGGCCCGGCCGGCGGGGGGCCTCCCGTCCTGCGGGCCGCAGTCTGGACTGGGATTCTTCCCCTCACCCCTCCTGGTGCTATTTCGTTACCGTGGCAAGAAACGTTTCTGAGCAAATCCAGTGGGCTCCTGGGCTCAGGGCCCCCCGCCCCGCGCCTCCCGCTCGGTGACCCCGCGCCCCTCCAAGGGGGATGCTCCCGCAGCCCTAACAAGGCCCGGGTGACCCCGCCGCAGAGACCAGGTGAGTGGCGGCGGTGTGGGGAGCCACGTGACCCTGGGAGCCCAAGCGGCTTCGTGATAAATTCATTATTATATTTGCCTTCGGCGTGTTCTGAGCTCACTGGCACGAAGTAATTTTTCTTAGAGGTGGGGGTGGGCGAGTCGGGAGGGCCTTCCGGCTCCGGGTGCACAGGGTGGCACGCTAAGGGGACTGGGGCCGTCCCAGAAGAGGACTTGCTCCCCAAGGCTACGGTGGCAGGAGCTGGGCCAAAGCCCCGGCTGGAGCAGGGCAGAGACGGCAGGGACGGGGACAGGAAGGGCAGGGGCAGAGCGAGGCCAGCCCACGCGTCCACGCAAGACCCCGGCCAGGCCCGGAACGAGTAAGAAGCCAGCTCCCTTCCCCACGCGGCGGCCACCCTCCCCCACGCAGACCTGTCACTCAGCAGCACTAAGTCACTGGGGAGCCCAAGGCAGGAGCTCAGAGCCAGAGAGGGTCCCCCAGAGTCCCAGTCGGTGAGAGCGGGAGCCCACCCCCTGAAAGCCGGAGCCAGTGCGTGGGCGGTTTCCAAAGCCAACTTCCGCGGTCAGCCGACAGGCACTGTGAACCCCGAGTGGGGTCCAGCCCGGGGCACACGATGCTCACGCCGTGAACGGTGCTCTACAGTCGGGGGCCACGTCTCAAGTTCTCCCCACCTCGGTCCCCTGCCTGCCACGGCAAGTCCCGTGGGGGGCCCCATGGAGAGTCCAAATCCAGGTTCCAAGGGAAAGGAGAGCAAGGCGCACTCAGGAGAGACCGCTGCACACACATCACTTGAGGCCCCCGGGCCAGGTATCAGTTTAGCAGGTGGGGGCCTGAGAGGTTCCCGGGATGGAGGTCCCCTCCCAGCGGGAGCCACAAGCGGGGTGGAAAGCTGCACGGGCGTGGGGGTTCACCCTGGGGAGGAGGGTTCCCCCCAACGGCCAGAGCCGGCCAAGGACACTCTAGGGGTCGAGGTTCAAGGCCGCCGCCGACAGGGAAGGGCAGAGGCGGTGCCTGGAGGTGAGGCACACAAGTCAGACAGCAGAGGCAGTCTCATCTGACAGCGGTTACTCAGACAGACAGACAGATAGATGAACAGCGGGGCGGCCGAGGGGGCGGGGCAGGCAGCGACTGCAGCACCCGGAAGCCAGTGAAGGCCGAGACAGGGTCAGGCTGGAGCCTGGGGAGGCGCTCCCCAACCACAGGGACGGTGCTCACGGCCGCCGCGGGCGCACGGACCGCTGCGCCCAGAGCATCAGAGTGACTGTGCGAACAGACCCCGGCCGAAGGGCCCGGTCGGCCGACGGCGAGGTCAGGGAGGCCGCCCACAGTCCCGCACCACAGGGCAGAGCCGTAGCCAAGGACGGCCCCATGCCCGGGGTTTCTGCACGCTGCTGCCTCCTAGAGGTGGGCGGCCACCGGGAGTCTCGGGGCCAAGGAGCTCCCCACCCCAAATGATCCCAAGGGGCCTTGCCTCTTGGGCCCCCTGTACAGGTGAGCAAGCGGGGGCGGGGAGAGAGGGCGCCCCGTTCAGGGCTGCGTGCAGAAAGGCTGGGGCCTGAGCCCTTTCCCTTGCTGCTTTGCGGGGAACCAAGGTGAGAAGACCCCAGGGAGGGCCACTGCCCAGGGCTGCCTCGCTTTCTGCAGATCCCAGTGCCGTGCCAGCACCCACCGGACCCGTTTTACACGTGGCATACAACCCGGGAGTGAGAAGGAGGATCTGACTCTGGGACCCCCACCCCTCCGCAGCTCCTGGCTGCGGGGCATTCACCCTGGGGCCGCCTGAGACCCAGGGGACAAGCCCGGATTGGGACCCTTTTATGTGCCCAACGGCACCCAAGCCAACCAGGCCACCTTGAAGCCGAGTCTCGCTCACAAAGGAGCCCTTTCAGTGGACTCCCAGAGGCACGGGGTGCAGGAAGCAAGTGTGGGGGGGGTCAAAGGTGTCCGATGCGGAGGAGCGGTCCCCAAGGAGAGAAACCCAACCCCGCCAGGAGGCAGCCACTGCAACTCTCCAACTTTCCATGGAGCAGCAGGTGGGGAACCGGGCCAAGAGGGCATGGGTCAAGGTCACGTCCTTCTCAAACAGATAAAACCTGATTGGGGGGGAACAGACGTTGAGAAGCAGTGCAAAGAGGAAGCAAGGGCCACTGCCTGGCCAGCCTGGAGCGCGCTTCCTGCTCCCTCACTGCCGTCAGGCTGGGGCCGGGAAGTCTGGGTGTTTCCACAGCTCCTGCCTTCCCCTCTGGTGCGGGAGGAGCAGAGAATGTCACAGCGCTGTCCCTCCAATACGGAGAAGGTGTTGACAAAAGTGGTCTGTGCAAGGCAGGCTTGGCGCCCTGGAGTCCCAGCCTCTAAGGACACGGGGCAGGTCCTCAGCCAACCAGACCCGACGGGGAAAGGGGGGATGCCCGGCGCGTCTGCTCAGGCAGGGGACGGGACTGGCGCTTGGACCACGAGCCAGAGGGCCAGTTCCTGGTCTGGCTCCTGTCCTGCTTCTCAGTGGGACCCTGCCAGACCCGAACCTCAGTTTCCCCATCGGTAATGGGATGGGGGCAGAGGCTAAGCAGGCCTCCTCTGACCCCTCCACCTGTCGTGATTTGGCTTGGTGCCAAGACATGTTGCTTAAAAGTCAAGGAGTTGACGTTTGAAGACAGGAGGTTTCAGGTCAAAAGGACAGACGGACAGATGAAGAGCGGGGCGGCCGAGGGGGCGGGAGAGGCAGCGATTGCAGCACCGGAAGCCAGTGAAGGCCGAGACAGGGTCAGGCTGGAGCCTGGGGAGACGCTCCCCAACCACAGGGACGGTGCTCACGGCCGCCAGTTTCTCAGGTCAAGTTAAAGCCACCAAAACCCATCACCCTGAGAAGGGCAGTTGTCCCAAGTCCCCACCTCTCCCTCCTGTGTCAGGCGGGTCTGCCTGCTGGATGCAGGGAGTCTCACCGGGTCCGAAACTACGTGGGCTCAGGCAGGGGGGGCTATCTGGGGGAGCTCAGTGCTCGCCATACACGGGGCTGGGACCCTCAGCCCAGATGTCACCAGCGCCTTAACTCCATCCCGATTCAGCGGGGGGGGGGGGGGGGGGGGGGGGGG
>CM052803.1:46908261-46975748 GCA_028533885.1 Nasua narica | reverse complement strand
GCCCATCTGCACTTGCCTGCCACTGTAGGGGAGGGAAGCATGGGGCAGGGGGAGGTGAGGGGGACACCCTTCACACATGTCCACAACCAGGGGGGAAGAGGAACAAGGGACATGGAGCTCTAGACTGGGCACAGAAACCCAACTCCAGATACTTCCTCCCACTGCTGACTCTGTCCCTGGGAGCCCGGTGGTCCTGGCCAGCTGCCCCTCTAGCCGTCTATGGCCTCCCCCTGAACAGAAGGAAGAGAATCTTCTTGCCCCCGTCTAGGGCAGGAATCCAGGTATCATAATGACTGTTTGCTCCAAGAGCATAAAAGAAAACTTTTCCTGACTCCCAGAGTCAAGGAGATAAGAAGCAGGAGAGTTTCCAATGGGGCTCTATCAGATTCCCACCCATAGAGGAAGAGCAACACTTTTAAGCAAGAAAAAAAAATCTTAATGAGAACCAAATTGAGCAGGGGGGTGGGAACCAGCCCAGGCCCCTCGGAGAAGGGCTGGGCCACAGCTGGGACAAAAGGGCCCCTGGCTTTCCCAGCCGACAGATGGAACTGTGGCAACCCCTCCCCAGTTCTCAGGGGTATCGGAAGATTAATTAGTGACTGCCTGGAAAGTGCTAGATGGGAGCCGAAATGCCTGTCCCCGCTGAGTTTCGGAGCTGTAAATAAGCAGCTTTCTCAATCACCAGCGAAATAGCAGTGTTGTCCTTTTATCTAACTCTCATCCCTCGGAGCAGGCCTTGGGTGGTTCCTGAGCCCGCCCCAGAGCCCAGGGTTTGCTTAAGACCCAGCCAGAGGCCGGGCCTGAGCTCCCCGGGGCATCAGAGCGGGCACCTGAGGACGGGGAGCTGGGGGCCTGCCCTTCCCGCCAGCTCTCGCCCTCAACCCAGGTGGGCCTGAGCAGAGACCCGCACCCAGCCCACCCCCCCCATGAGGCTTCTGGCCGCGGACTAGGGGAGCAAGAGAAATCCAGGCAGCCTCCCACAGGGGGCCTGGGCACCCTCAGCTCCCCCAAGGCAGGGGGAAGCCTGTCAGGGGCTGAACTTCGGGGTTGGGGGGAGGGCGCAGCCGAGGGCAAGGAAATGTCAGACTGTTTGACAGCAACCGCCAGCAGGCTGTGTGGCTTGGGGCCAAGCCCCAGCCGTCTCTGGGCCTCAGTTTCTTCCCTGGAGTTTGGAGTGTCCTTCCCAGCAGTGGCCAGTAAATCCCGAGGGGCAGCCGGGGTCACCCAGAGTTCAGCATGGGGCCAGGGTGGGGTGAGCTGACAGCTGCGGAGTCCTCCCTCCGTGAACTCCAGGAACAAGATAAGGGGGCCGGCAGGGCGCCACCACCGACACCAACCGCCAATTCCCTCCCTCGCTCTCCTTCAACAAATATTTATTAAGCAGGGGACTCTGGAGCCGCGCTGCCTGCGGTCAGAGCCCGGCTGGGGCGCCTACTGCCTGTGTGACCACGACCTCGCGGGCCTCGGTTTCTTTCGCTGGCCGGGGGGATTCGGTGAATACCACAGCTGGCACCGAACGGGCGTCCCGTAAGAAGTGGCCGCCACCGCCTCTTCCTCGTTATTCTACTATTGCTGATAGAGTCTGGCGCTGAGCTGGGCACGGAGGAAACACACGGTCCCCTCCGGCCTGGAGCTCGCCGGTTGGTGGAGTTCAGGAAAGGGGGTAGCTGGGCACAGGAGCACACAGAAAGGAAGTTTTCCAAGGAGTGTCAGAGACCCCACCCATCCACTTGTCCCCAGCTCCCTTCCCGCTGGCCCCCGCCTCCTTCTCTTGGCACAGGAAGCATAACTCTGCTGGGTGCCAACCCACCCCCCGACCCTGCCAGTGGAGGAACATGCATTAATAATAATAATAATAATAATAATGGGGGGCCTAGCTGGCTCAGTCAGTGGAGCATGTGACTCTAGATCTCGGGGGTCATGACTTGAAGCCCTATGCCAGGTGCAGAGCTTACTTGAAAAATCATTTCTATTCCAGCTATAGCTTGCTAAGTGTGAACTTTGTCGCAGGCATGTAGGTGCTGTCCTTACACCAGATGTAGCAAATACAGTAAGTAGCTGCAATGTTTGCCTTGTTGCAACTGGTCAACATTGCTATTGTAGCCCCACAGCTTGCCACAGACCACACTTCCAAGAGCAGGCACTGCCTGTGCCAATAAAACTTTATTTACAAACACAGGGGGCGGGCCAGGGATCGCCAGCCCCTGCCTCGCAAGGATAACTGAGGGAGACACCATTACGGATCCCAGTTCACAAACGGGAAAACGCAGCCCAGGGAGCACAAGTCACACGCCCAAGGCCCCAGCTTGGAAGAGGTGGAGCAGGACACTTTGCTGCTTGGCCTCAGCCCTGTCACCTGTGAAGCAGGATGAGACTGTGATCTGGCTCGGGGGTGAGGGCTGGACAGGCAGGTCCTGGGCCCTGGCTCCCCACACTTACAGACGCAGTCTGGGGATCTAGCTGCGGGGACAGAGCCAGGTCCCAGGGGCTCCAGAGCACTGGTGTCAGGCCTCCAAGGGGCCAGCAAGGCTGCGCCTCTGCTCTAAGGGGTGCGTCCAGGCCCCTCCTTCCTGGAGTGGGGCGGTGGGTGGCGGCCGGTCCGGCATCCCAGCTCTGGCCAAATCACCAGCCTCCCACCGAGCCTCCCTTTCCTCGTCTGCGCAACGGGCAGCCGCCTGCACCAGCCTGCACCAACCTCCGAGGTGGGAGTGATTCCTGCGGAGCACTCCCAAGGGGGCCTGACAGGGGTCCAAGAGGCCAGGCCACCATGGTTCTTCCCTGTGGACCCTCTAAACTATAACAGCAAAATTATAAAGTGCAAAATCCTGTTGGGGAAATTAAAAAAGAGAAAACTAGAAGCAAGAGAGAGAGAGAGAGAGAGCCCGAGTGGGTGACAAACCTCCCTCCACGGGCTGAGAAAAGACTTGGGCCTTGACCTCCCCCGGGGGGGGGGGGGGCCAGACCCGCAGACCTACCCCCTCCTGCCCCTGGGGGCTTAACACCAGCCAGGACTGATTTTCCTTAATTGCTCTGAATTTCCTAGCCTGACACTTCCTCCTTTTCTTTCTGAATGCTCCAAGTGTAAATAGAAAACCGGTCACCTGATGAATAGTTAAGTACCAGCAGCCGCCCAATGGCAGGTGACGTGGGGTGTAGATTACAAACACCTGTGCTTTTAAGACGCCCTGTACTTAAGAAGATTCATTCTTGCCACAAACATGTACTGAGTGTCTAGGAGGGAAGGCGCAGCACTGGGGGGTGGGGGGGAGGCGAGGGGGGCTCAAGATACAGAGGAAGAACTCTCTCTGCTTTCCTGCAGCCCCTGGGTGCAGGGGGGAGGCCCACGGAAGATCAGCTGGGGTTCCAGGAGCCCCCATGCACCTCACCTGCTGTCTTCCTATGGGGTTCAAGGCTGCCCACCCCTCCCCCCAGCCCTCTGTTAGAATGCAACCCTTTTGCAAATTGGGGGTTCCTGGTTCTAATTTGGATCAGGTTCTTTAAGGGCAGTGTCGGGGGAGGGGAAAGCTGGATTTGCATTTCAGGCAGTGAAGGGCAAAGAGACCAAGAATACAAGTGCAGACCCTGAAAAATACACTTCCTACAAACACGGTGTAGACACGAAGCACGAAATGCTGACCTTGTCAGGTCCTGGGAAGCTAGGGACCTAAAACAGCCACAAAGACACTCAGAGTAACTGTACAGATTTCATCCAGAACCCATTAGCCTTTCCTACTTTTTTTTTTTTTAAGTCTGTTAGCCTCTTGGACTACCTCCTCCCCTTGTCCTGGTTCAGGGCAGCGAGCGCCAGATCCAGCAGGTCTGAGTCCCGCCCAGGCCACTTGAGGCCCCCATGTTCCTCCCACAGACGGTGGGGCTTCTGTGGGAGCCTCAGCCGAAGTGACAGGGGCTTCTTCTGAATGCACGGTGAAAAAACCCCAAACCCAACACCCAGCCACCTGCACCCTTCCCCAGCAAAACGGCAGAAATTACCCTGCACCGGCAGTCTCTTCAGCAGAATTTTAGAAGCCCCCCTATGAGCCCAGAACTTCCTCTCCCCCCTACATTCCCCCTCCCCCAGATCCATGGACCACCCCCCCCCCACTTCCACAGGAACTGTGTGAACTCCCAGGGCAGATCAAACTCTCAAAGGAAAGAAGGGAAGAGAAAAACAGCTCCTTCCTAGTACCATCGGTCGCAGGCGGCCCTGCCTTCCTGACAGGGGGGTCAGGGGCCCACCGAGGGCAGGCCTCGCCAGTTACTCCCGACCCCAGGGGCACGGGAAGGGGTTGACAAGGAGGCAGCCGGAAGGGCCCCAGGGATCACGGAGGCTCCCCCTTCCGTCGCCAGGAACCCCTGGCTTCCCAGCCTACGTGTCCTTATTTTTAAGGTTTCAAAGTCCAAATAAGGCAAACTCAAGAGGGTCTCCCCAAACCTCCGGCTGTCACCCCCTCCCCGCCCCTCCATTCTGGGTCGCAAGCACGACTTGCCCCGAAACAGAAAGTTACACGGCCGCTGCTGTCAGCGCGCAGGAAGGTTAGGGAAACAGGAAGCCACGCCAACCACCCTCCGGGGAGCTTCCCCCGGCCCCCTCCTCCGACCTCGGCAGGAACAAAACCTTCCAGGGAAACCCGGGCAGGAAGGGGGGCGGGGGGCAGGCGCGCCACGCTCGCGCAGAGACGGCGCAAGGGGCTGGCTGGAGGCAGAGGAAAATAAGCCCCAGGCCGGGGGCGGGAGGGGGGCGCAAGCCACCCGATCGGGGCGGCGTGCAGCAAAGTAACTTCACACCCGGTGCTTAATTCACCTTGGAAGGCAGCGTTCCCCGGCCGCTCGCAGCGCCGCCGCCACCGCGGCGGAGCCGGCTCCGGGCAGACAAAAGGAGCGAGACGCGCAACCCCCGGCGGCGGCGCGGTGGGGGCGGCGGGCCGGGTGGGCGCTCCCCGCCGCACGTCGCGCACACACCGCGGGTTGGACCGCGGCGGGAGCGGCCGGGTCGCGCGCGCCCGCCCGCGGGGGGCGAGGCGGGGGCTCGGCCGCCCCGCTGCCCGGATCCAGGCTGCGGGTCTGGGGGGTCGGGTGGGGTGGAGGGTCCGGGACGCGCCGGCGCCGCGCGGGACCCGGGGAGGCGCACGGCTCGCTTACCTGGTAAGTAATACAGAGGCGGCTTCAATCCAAACATGATTCAAATTAGAATTCCATAGTGGCCAGAGAGGGATGAAGAAGGGAAAAAAAAATTTTTTTAACCCAGCAATGAAACAAAAAGAGCCGTCCGAGCCAAGGCGCTCAAAAATGTCCAAAACAATAAAATAAAGACAGAAGAGCGATCCCGAGAGCGACGGAGAAAAATGTCTTTTTTTTTTCTTTTTTTCCCTCCCTAAGATGATGGAAGGGCTCTCTCTCGGGCCAGCGCCCGGGCAGTTTCGGCCACCTCGGCCCCAGGCAGATCCACAATGAGGTGACTGACTACCGAGGACGGGCCGGAGCCTCCACGGCTGCCCGGTGTCTTCGCCGCCGCGTGTGTATTTTCTGCCTTTTGGACTTGAGATGCAAATAAAAAAAGGAGGGGGGCGCACGGCGGAGGGAAGCAGGCGGGAGAGCGGAGAGGAGCGCGAGAAAAATAAAGGGGGGAGGTGAGGGTGATGAAATTGGGGGGTTAAGATCTTCAGGGATTACTCATTTGAAAGAAAAAAAGGAGCGAGAGAGACCGAGAGGGAGAGAGGGAGAAAAAAAAAGCAGCCCCAAGACGTGCGAGTAGCAATCTCTCCTCCATTCAGCCATTTGAATGTCAAGGGCGAGGGTCAAGGGACCTGTTTCCAACAGGGTTTCACGTTCAGAACCAGAAGGAAAAAGGAAGGGGGGGCGGCGGGAGGGGGTATCTCTTGTTGCCAAGGAGAAATCGGCTTTGTTTTCGTTTCCCCTTAGCTACTGGGTGAGGAGGGGCGGGGTGGGGGAGAGGAGGAGGGGGCTAGCGGGAGAAGGGAGAGAAGAAAATTAATACCCAAACAGCCAAGAAGTACCGAGGGGGAGATTTCTTCTCGTAAATAAAAGAGGCAGCGATTGCAAACAAGTCTCAGGCAGGAGAAAGCAGGCCGAAGAGCCGACTCCCCTCCCCCTCTCACCACCGACAACCCCCCACCTTTTTCTTTCTTTCTCTCTCTCTCTCTTTTTTTTTTTTTGGTTATCTCCCCGGGCCGGCGTCCCACCACTGACTCAGAGAGCAGGGGTGGGGGACGGAGGAGAAAGAACTCGCGGGGGCTCAGGCGCCCGGGCAGAAGGAGCAGGAGGAGAGCGGGGAGGCGAGAGCGCACGGCGGTGGAGAGCCCCTCGATCAATTTTCATGCAAGAATCATTATCGGTAAATTGGAAAGCTGGCTGCCTGACAGCAGATTTGTCTCCCCTAATGAAAGCGAAAGGGTAGGGGCGCAGCGGCGGGCGGCTGGAGGCGGCGGCGGCTCCTTCCGTCTCTACGCGGCATCTTCCAAGAGCTCCATGCTTTGCAGAGCGATAATAATAGTTTCACTTGCGAGCTTCTCCCCGCGCGGCCGCCGAGCCGGGCAGCAGATCCGTGCGGACTGGGATCCGGGCGCGAGAGAGCTGGGCTCCCCTCTCCAAACGCGGGGAGGGCGCTGTAGCTGGCAGCGGGGCGCTCCGCTCTGCCCCAAAGCGGGGCCGTTTGCAAACAGTGGGCGGCCGCGGGCGCCGCCGGGGCCCCCCTCGGCTGCCCAACTCCGCGCTCTGGCCGCCCGCCCGCCCTCGCCTCCCACGGCTGACAGCTGCGGGAGCCGGAGTTCACCCGCCGCCGGGGCCTAGGAGGAGAATCCCCCAAACCGTGCCCCGGGGGGCTCTGGCCAGCCTTTTGTGAACCCACGCGGGACTGCGGAAACGCGCACACCGCCCAGCCCGGGTGAGCTCCAAAGGCCAGCAGCTTCTGTCCTTTCTTTTCCTCGCACCCCGCACCCCACCCCCACCCTTAAAAATCCGTGTTGTAAGTGTAATCAAATGCTTGATACCATCTTCCACACGCTCCCTGCACTGGTGCATTATCAGATCCGGGAAGGCATGCTTCCAGGCAAATAGACCTAATAAATGCTATTACTGGGATTCTGCAAGCCGCGGCTGCACCATAGTAACGAGAGCCCTGGCTAATTTGGTTTAAGAGAACGATCAACTGCACAGAGTGTGTGTGAGTGAGTGTGGAGTCTGTATCTCTCCTCCCCACGCCGCCTCTCTTTCACACTAGCTCAAGAAGGCCCCATGTGATAATTCCCCAAATCGAAGGGGAAAAAACCCTGCCGCCAAACCACATCCTGTGCGCTCATTGTCCAGCCCAGCGATTTTAAAGAGACAGACTCCATTTCCCCACGCCCCCACACACTCTTAAACACGCGCTGCAACGCTGCCTCTTGATGTGACAGTTTATTTCCAAGCCCTTTTACCTTCTCAAGGGCCCCTCAGTGGCCCACCGAGCCGGAATCCCGGCTTGGTGACACTAAGGGTCACCTTTTGACCCCATAAACAACCATCCTGCTTTGAGGAACAGACTTGAGCCCGCAGGTACGCAGGGAGGGGCACCACGGGCACGCCAAGCTCGGGTTCCTGCCAGCGCTTTCCAGCCACTGCGTAAATCAGGGGTCCCCAGCGGCAGCCCCGGAGTCCCTGCTAAACGCCGGGGCTTCAGATGACAATTGAACTCCCGGAATACGATACTCTAGGGGAGAGCTCCGGAGGGCAAACTAGAGGAGGTGGGGGCACCAGGCGTGCCTCCTAGCCCCTCGAGGCCACTCGCACACGCCCCCCCCACCCCCGCGACGCCCACCCCGCCAGAAAAATCTTAAATGGGCTGGGCGGAGCGCTCGGAGCTGAGGGAGAGAGGTGGCGCTCCTCCCCGCCGCCACCAACGGCAGGGTGGGTGCCGCACGCCGGCGGCCGCCTTCTCTGCCGGCTGAGCTGCCGGGGGTGCGAGGAGCATCTTTTAATCCCCTGGCCCCCGCTGCGCCCCGCCCGCCGCCTCTTCCCTCCGGCGGCCGAGCGCGCGCGGTCACCCGGGAGAGCGCCGGGGCTGCTGACCTGGAGGAAACGGGCCGCGCGGGGCCGCCGGCGCCCGCCGCCGGCATCTGGCCGCTCCGCCCCGCGCTGACCCCGGAGGTCGCGCCGGGCCCTCGGCGGCGGCGGCCCTTTGTTTCCGGGGCTGCGTGGCGGCGCGCTCGGCGCTCCCCGCGCCTCCCCCTGCGCTCGCCGCCGCTGGCGGCCTGGCGAGGGAGACAACGGCCCTGGCGCGGCGGGGTCGGGGTCCGGGTCCAGCACCTGCCCGCACCCCCCCCCCCCGCCCCCGGCTCGTCTCGGCCTGGCCTCGGCATGGACCCCGGCTTTCGCCTCCCGCCCATTTATCACTCACTTATCACCAGCACGCTTGATAATCTGCGCCCCTCTGGGAGTGGAGGGCACCGGGGCGCGCAGGGGAGGGCCCCGGGGAGCTGCCGCCTACTCCCTCCTCCAGGTCCTTCATAAGCTTGGAAGATCTCTGATCCTACTTAGGGGGGCGGGGGAATTAAACTATTTTAAAAAGACCCTAAACTATCAGTTTCTGTTCTCATTTATTGGTTTTTAATTCTCCGGGATTACATGAGCAACAGTAGTAATTAATACTAAACCTTCCTCTACTGTATATGCTAATGGCAGGAGCCATAAAAATTAATTTGCAAACATGTCATTACACAATAGCTATACAGGCAATAAACCTGTAATTACGGGCCAATCACAGGCAGGGTACAGAGGGAGGGATGGTCCCCCAATCTGTTGGTTGCCCCCCCTCCCCTGCTAAAATGGGGAAGACGATGCCAGCAAGGAGCTTGCCTTCTGAGAGCCACCTTGGAGAAGGCTCCCAGCTCCAGGGAACGGAGCCCCAAAAGGCCCGGCTTCTGTGCAGGGCGGCCTGGAGACAGCCACTCCCCAGCCCATCAGGACCGACAGAAGGCGGGAAAGGAGAGGCAAAGAGCCTGGGAGAGCTCCCCGCCACCCGGCGGGTGGGGGGTGAGCAGTAAGCAGGGTAGGGGGGCCCCACTCCGGTGGGCCAGCCCCAGCCTCCCGGCAGCCCCGTCAAAGGCAAACATCTCTCCCTATAAGCATTTGAATGCCTGCGTTGAATTATCTCGAAAGGCTCGGGCCAACCCCGAATGGCTTTTGGCCACTCCCTCGGGGAAGAAGGTGAGCGGCGAGACTCTAGGGGATACCTAACCCTTCCTCGGCCCTGGGTCTGGGCGGCCCGGAGACATTTCCTGGTGACAGGGACGTTTGGAAGGGAGGAAAGGAGGAGACCCACTATGAGAGCACGGCTGCACCACAGCTCCTGACCTGAAGCCAAAACAGCTGAAAAATAGAAAGCCACCCCCGCTGTGCCAAGCAGCCTGCTTAGTGGGCTGACTCTCCACTGAATGGCTCGGTTGTTTGCCATAATGTGGCCGAACAAGGAGCTAGAAGGGTTTTCCCTTTCCCACTGGCCCTTGTGGCCTGGCTGGCGTCTTTGGAACGCCTCACTGTGGCCATGCAATCCCAGGAGAGCCACCCCAGCTCGGAGGGTGGGGATGGCCTGGCCGGCCTGGGGGGCGGGGGCGGCCACATGGATGGCCAGCCCGGACCACACCTGGCCCAGGTGAGAAGGGCGGCAGTCTCCTGGGAATGTCACTTCAGTGCGATTCCGTGCAAGGACAGATGCCTGTCTCCAGCCCTCCCTTCTCTCTCTCGGCCCCCCCCCCCCCCCCCCCGCCCCGGGTCAGATCATCTCTGGGGGGGAGGGGGGAGGAGGGCATTTCTAGAAAAGAGGCAGGAAATGGGGCAGGCTGAGCCTCTAGTGCCCCTTCTTACAGCTGGGGCCACCGCGGGGCAAAGTCGGCCCCCCCACCACCTCCCTGAGAGACCCCTGTCCACACTGTAAGCTGACCCAGGGTCAGAGGGCAGCTCTGGGCCATGTCCTGGGCAGGGTGGAAAGAAAAGAAAATCTCTTCGTCTCTCAACGGGAAAGCAAGCTGGGGGCCGGCTGCCTCCCTAGAAGCTGCGTGGAGCCCACCAGAATCCCACTCTGAAGCTACGGGGTCCCCCTCACCCGCTGCTCCTTAAAAATGGAGGGGCCCGAGACTCCCCCTAGCGGGGCTGCGGATGCCACAGCACGGAGGCAGACAGCCTAGCCGGCCAAGAGCGTCAGCTGAATGTAGTAAAAATAGCCTCCCCGCACGTGCTGAGGACGGGGCTGCAGCCGGGGTCTGGAGAGCGCAACGCGGTTGGGGGGGGCGGGGGGGGTAGGTGATCACAGCCGTGCCCCCCGCCCCCCGCTGTCGCGTGCCCACTGGCACCCTGCTGGTCCCCTCAGGCCAGGCCCAGCTGCCACCAGGCCTCCGTGGCACACGCATCCCGGAGGTGCCCCCCAGGAATCCTAGGAGAGGGGGCAGAGGCCAGGCTGGGAGTGTGGCTAACCCGAAATGGCCCTTTGGGTCTGCCCCCTCCACTTCCCTCTTCGGGATAATCAGGCCAGCTGATGTTTCCTGAGCCCTCAGTCGGTGCCAGCTGCTGTTCTAAGCACTTTCGCAGGGAACTCACACTGGATTCTCATGACAATGCTGTTCAAGGTCACCAAGAGGAGTTTCATTTTCTAGATGAGGCCCAGAGAGGTCAAGGACCTCGCCCGGGGACACACAGTCGGGGAAGTGGCAGGGCCGAGATCTGAACCTGAACTTGGTCCAGAGTCCAGGCTGGAGTTGGACCCATCACAGTGCAAGCATCGGCTGGGCCCTCACCCACCGCAGGCCCTCAGGCCAGTGACATCACCTTTGGGAGACGTGGTGTCATCACCGGGGAAATGGGATGAAATCGCTCCCCCCTTCCAGGGAGAGCGGGTGTGGACCCGCCCCGGAGCCTGGTGCAGGGTAAGGACTCCATAAACAGGCCTGTGATGACTCCCATGTCCCTGATCATAGTGATAATAGGCTACCGGCCGGGGCTCAGCACACCCAGTGCTCCACGGGGCGTGCGGGGTGCTTTGCTGAGAGAGAGCGTTATCTTATCCGGAAGCTGCCGCCACCCTGTGAGACAGACCTACAGACATGAACCCATTTCATAGCCAGGACTCCGAGGCCGCAAAAAGTGCAGTCACGCAAGGGGCACGCAGGGAGAGGACGCACCCCTTTCTCCCTCTGCCCCGCCCCAGCCCTTAGGTGACCAGACCCCGTGTGAAGACAACAAGAGAGTCTGAGAGGTCCGAAGAGAAAAGGGGAACCTCTGTCCAGGCACCCTTCGCGGTGACATCTGCAAACCCAGGTCTGGTTTCCATCTTTGCGTGCTTCCATCTTATCCAGCAGCTTCTGTGAGCCCCGCGTCCCGGCTGTGCCGTCCCGTCTGGGGGGACCGGGGTGTCGAGTCGGGTCTCCTGGAGCCTCCTCCCGCTGCCCCAGTGTAGTGGGTTGAACAGGGCCCCCCCCCGAAATACACGTCCACCTGGAAGCTGTGGTCGTGACCTTATTTAGAAAAGGCGTCTGTGCAGATTAATTAAGCTAAGGATTTTGAGATGAGGCCATCCTGGATTATCAGAGTGGGCCCTAAATCCGATGACAAGTGTCCTTATAAAAAGAGCAGACCAGAGAAGACACAGGGAGGAGGCCGTGTGAGGACAGAGGCAGAGACCGGACAGCGGACGGGACCACGGCCCCCAGCAGCACCCGGAGCCCCTAGGAGCTGGAAGAGGCAGGAAGGATCCTCCCCTCCAGCCTTCTGTGACCGAGCGCAGTGACCCTGCTGACGCCTTGATTCAAGAATTCGAGAAGCTACCCAGTCCGTAATAATTTGTTACGGCGCCCACGGGAAACTAACACGTCCTGTCGCTTCTGCAGAGATAAATGCTCCCGCCGTGCTGTCACCCCAGGGAGGCCCCAGGTGTTGTCCAAGGCTGGACGCCGTGGGCCTCGGGCCGGCGGGGTCCATATCTCCCCCGGGCCTGGAGCAAGCGCCTGGATTAAGACAGAGGGTGCAGGGCCCCTGGCAGTGAGCCGTGTGTGCGCAGGTCGCCCGTCCTCCGTGAAGCTGAAGTCAACACCCCACCGGGATGGGGAGGCTCTCCAGTGGCCTTCACACCCCTGCTCTCCTCCCTGGAGACCCACATTCCCCGGCTGGGTTTGGGCAGCAGCCAGCCTGTAAGAGATCAGCGGGTGTGGCCATCTGCCCCCAGGGGACGGCCAAACCAGCCTTGCCAGAGGAACCTAGGAAGGGAGGGCTCAGCTGGCCTTCTGCTTCCCCGCCGCCCTGTGGGGCCTGGGGAACAATAACCAGCCACGAGCCCCGGTGGCCAGCTTTCCACCCAGTCTGCTTCCCTTTCCTCTCGGGCTCACACCCCAGGCTAGATTTCTCAGGCTCGAGGGCAGAAGCGTGGGGGCCGGATGACCCAGCGGTAGCCAAGAGAATGTGGTGGGGGTAATGACTCACCAGGCCCAGGCCTGGCCCCTGGAGGGAGGCTTCCCACCTGAGCCTCCAGGCTCTCCTCCTGCGTCCGCCCACCAGATGGGCGCTGCCAGGATGAGCCTATGGGAGACGCAGCACCTCCAACCGCCCCCCCGCCCCCCAAGGTTGTTAAGAGCAGGTGGTCTCCCACCACTTGTACACTAATGCGGGCACCTGTTTAAGGACACTCTTCCGTGTGGCTTCTACTTCGAGGGCTGTAACATGTCACTGCCAGTGTGCTGAGCCCGTGGGACGTCAGGAACTCTGTCACAGCAGCTCGCATTAGCTTAGCACCTGTTACCAGGAGATCCCCCCCCCAGACGTTTACCTAATACCTCGCGCTAAGCCGGACGCTTTAAGGGCATGACCGTGTTTCGATCCTGCAGCAAAAACAGGTCTATTGTTATCTCCATTTCACAGATAAGAAAACTAAGGTCCAGAGAAATAAAGCGACCTCGTTTTTAAAAACCGTGCTCTATGGAACGCCCCCCCCCCCCCCCCCCGTGTCCGCCTCCCTCCGGCAGGACCCGGTAAAGAGGCGGGAGCTTAGATACTCATTTGCATAATGAAAAGTAAAACAAACAAAAAAAACCCAGGAAGGCCAAGGACCAGGCATGCTGCAGTCTACACCCAGAAGTGGGTGTCTGGCCTTCAGTTCGGGCCTGCGGGCGGAGCTCGGGATTTGGGAACTTTAAAATCCCGGCTTGACGAGCCCTACGCCTCGACTGGGCCAAAGCCCTTCCTTCTCGTGGCTGCGTGGATCCCAGAGAAACCAGCCAGAGACCGTGTCTGGGGCTGCTGGGGCCACACAGCTCATCCCTGAAAAGGTCCCCCGTCCACCCCCGCCCGCCTGTCCTCACGCGCCTGCCTCAGGCTGGCCCCTTCTGGAAGCAGTCCATTCATAATCCAAGACAGCTCTGGCCGTGAACGTTCTGCCTCATGCAGAGCCAGCAGGGGCCTGGCCACCGAGGGAGGTCTCCGGGGGAGGGAGCACGCCGGCGCGAACCCCGACGCGCACCTTCCGGGGAACCCCACGACAGCCCGTGGGCGGCCTGCCCCCAGGCGACAATGCTTTCTTCTCCCTGCCCGTGCCAGCACCCCGGGGACCAGGCGCTCGCCTGTTCAAGGCAGAGAGACACATCTGTGAGCTGCCGTCCCACTACCTCCTGCTGGGAAAGAAGGGACCGGTGGTGACATGATTACCCACCTGGGGATGACACGCAGCTGTCCCTGGCCACCCCTGGCCCTGACTGCTCCAGGTCTATGTAGCCCTCTGGCCGACAAGATGGGAGTCTTAAAAGGCAGCTTTGTGCCTGCTGTCCCCTCACGCTGGGCACTGGCTTTCCGCACAACGGTGGCGTTGGAGGGGGACGCCCCAGAGCCCTGTCATCTCGCTCTGCCTTGCCCTCGTGAAGCAGCCTGGCTCGGCCCGGCCACCTCCTTCCTCTGCACCTGCCCTGCTGTCCCCCATGGCCTGACCGTCCTTTATTCACCCTCCGTGGGTCGTGCCTGAGCCCGCGGGATTCTTGCCGTGTCCCAGCATGAGACACCCTCCCAGAGACTAGCTCCTCTGGCCAGAGGGTTCACAAAGCACAGAAGTGGCGCGGGGTTCCCCACCCCTGGCACACTAAGGGGGCCAGGGAATTCTTTGCTGGGGGCGGCCCTGAGCCCTCTGGGATGTTTGGCAGCACCCCTGGCCTCCACCCACCGGATGCCAGGAGCGCACTCTAGTTGTGACATTGAAAATCTCTCCGGAACGGACACATTTCTCCTGGGGGAATGGACAGAGGCACAAAATGGTCCCAATTGAGAGCCATCAATACAGCCTAAGGGTCCAGCCAGTATAATGAGCAACCTGAGCTTCGCACCTAGTTCTCCTGTCACCCTTGGACAAGCAACGGTCCTCTCTTGGCCCTAATTTTACTGCATAAAAAATTAGAGGGGCTGGATGGGGTCTTCTAGCTGCCTCTGATTCTCTGATGCTGCTTAGAAGCAATGGTTCCAAAGTGGAGACAAGCTTGTGACGCAGGAAACAGGATCAGAAGGGAAGGAATCTGGTGATCAAGGGCTCATACAGAAACAGGGTGAATGGACCCACGGGTTATGTGGGCAACCCTGGTGCCTTGGGCCTCTCTGTGTTTCTCCCTTTCCTCCACAGACCTCTTTCTCTCCAACCTAAGGAAAACCTACTGGGGGGGGCGGGGGGGGGGGGGAAAGGATCTGCTATCAGTCATTTACACTCTAGTATGATTTAGCCCCACCTCTACTCTCTTCACAGAACCAAGCTGTGGGCCTGGTTAGAGCCACCTCCTGACTAACTAGAACAGCTGTAGGATGGGTTGGGGAGAGGCAGGACAAAGAGCTATTCTGCCCACTTGGGTCAAAACGGTGGTTTCAATTTCATAACATCATGTGATGAGATGAACTTCCGGGTGCCCTGTGTTATAGTCCGTTTCAACAACTGCCACTGGGGTGGGGGGAGGGACGAGTCTAAGTCTGGAGTTGGGAGGACTTCTGTGGCTCAGGGGAACTGCGACAAAGATGTGGGTCCAGCAGGGACACCCCCCCCCCCCCGCACAAATGAGGCACCGAGCGGCTAAGTCCTCTGGGCTCCGTGACTGTGTCTCCCGCCCGCACCTGGCCAACACGAGCTCGTGAGACACCGCACAGTGCGCCAAGGCCGGAACATTCTCGGTTGGCCAGCGCCATCCTGACCCATGTGTCCCAAAGGCAGGATTTCCGGTTGTTTGTGCGGGTGGATTATCCCAGCATCAGCTCTGCTTCGGCTTTTAATTGGGAGGTAGGACGGCTGCTCCTGAGGCGGGGGAGCATACACCTGTTCGGTTCTGCAGAGTGGGAGGCATGCGGGTGCAGGGGGAGCATCTGCGTCCTAGCTCAGCTCAGCCCCCGTCGCAGGTGCAGGCCGGCTCTGGCCTTCTCTGGCCTTCAGTCTCCTCCTCGGTAGGACGCACGGACTAAATGATCCCCCAGGCCTTCCAGCTCCACGAGCCCATGATTAATAAAACTCAGACACACCATCTGCTTGCTCTGACATTTAAGAAACAGAACGGTTTTCCAAAGAGAAGGCTGCCCGGTGCGACTTGCTTGCAACTTGCTTCTCCTCCTTCGCCTGCTGATGGCGTGTGGGTTCACACCCTCCCCGCATCCCAGCCCTGACTTGGAAAATCCCGACACGCGCACGCCCGAGCACACACCGGGCTGTCTCCCCCATGCCACCCCCGAGGTCAAACACGGAGGAGCTCACTGGTGACAGAGGCCTACCCTGGGAACACTCTGAGCCAACCCCCATCTGGGGGCTGCACCCCTTGATGAGGCCAGGCATACGTCTCGCCACCGTGTCCCCAAACTTCACAACCGTTACACTGACTCATCTAGCCCACGTGCTCAGCCCCTCCTCAGTGTCGGGCAGGAAGAACAGCTACCCCCGTTACGGAGGGGGAAACCGAGCCTGAAAAGCGAAGGGTCAGGCCCAAGGTCACCCAAATGACAGGCAGCGAGGCAGGGAAGGCATCCTGATCCAAGGGGATAAAGAAACAGGGTCTCCCGTGCCATGCCGGTGGCCCTGCTGTGGCCTCTGACCGTAGGCCCGGGACCCCGGAAGAAGAGAAGGTGGTAGCGGGGAGAGGGGGGACGCATTCTGGCCAGGGGAGACCCTCCCCCACCAGCCAAACTCCAGAAGTGGTTTTAACTTAGCCGAGCAGGGGCAGCAGGGGCGTGGTCAGGCACAGCGCCTGCGTGGCAGCCCGGGGTCCAGATGGGCCGGCTCTGCGGCTTCTGCCAACCGCCCAGGTTCTGGAGCGGGCTGCGCCCCATAGAAGAAAATCCTGGGGCCGCCCCTGGCCAGGGCTCTAGTACTCCCCGTTGGCTGAGTCTCGGCAGACCCTCACTCAAGCTACCCTCTTGTTGGGCAAGGGTCCTCACGGGGCCCCTGGCGGTCCTCCGGTCTTGGCTGCCCACTCCTCGCCTGACCAGTGTGGCCACCTGCCCCTCCCTGCCACGCTCCACGCTCAGCACAAAGCCTGGATGCCCCTCCGGGGCTCTGTCCACTGTCCCCCTGCCCATGACCCCCCCGAACTACCCAACCTGGAGAAGTGGCCCAGAAATTCCTGCTTCTCATAATGACCCACAAAATCAATCCCAAAGGTTGCATAAAAATAGTCCCCCAGCTTCTTAAAAGCGGCTGAAAACACGATAAGGAATCGCCAGGTCAGAGGGGGAAATCGGAACCTGGAGCTGACTTGCCCCAGAGGCCATGTTGGCCCCAAGCACATCTAAAATCCTGCAAAGTTTGAAGGTTCGTTTTTATGGCCTTAAAGATCAAGGGGGACAGAAAGCAAAGCCCGGGGCCTCTGTGCAAGTTGGAGCACTAACAGGAAACCCTCCCCCTAATAAGGCAGGACCCCAGGGAACTACCCACTCAGAGTGAGAGTGAAGGGGAAACTGGCCAGGCCCTGTGCAGAAGTGCTGTTGGACGGCAGCGACTGCTGCTGCCCCGGGGTCCTCGAACCCTGAACTTGACTAAGGAGGTTTCAGCGCAGTAGGGTCTCTGGGTATCTGCCAGAGACAAATACAAGATCTCCTAAAGGAAAGCACCTTCATCTCAGGCTTCAAATTAGACCTGCAGTTTCTTTCTTTCTTTTTTTTCTTTTCAAGCGTAACGGCCAGCACATAGCTGAAGATAACCAGGCGCACCAGAACTCCACACTTCCGGGTTACGAGTCAGCAGCAAGAACAGCCGAAACAAGCAGGTCTGCCGTCACCCCAGAGGCGGCAATGACGGAAACCTCCGTCGCTCTGCTGCTGGGACAAAGAAATAAAAGACAAGTCTGACGGGATCTGTGGAGAGCAAGAGGCCGGAATGAGAGAAGCACCACGGTCTAATGTCACCCCAGACTGCGGGCTCCCCTCCACCCCGCCTAGAACCACGCCGGGCTCGCGGCGGGAGCTCAGACGATAGCTGTGGACTCCTTAGGCATCCACGCTGGACTTGAGACCTTGGGGGTGGCGGTGAAGCAGCCGCTATCAGTCTTTTCCAGGTGAGCCTGGTGACTCGTTCCACCCCGCCAGCCGGGGAAGATGATTAACCCCCGTTTCCCTTCTGGGTGACATTTCTGCGTGTGAAGGCAGGTGCTAATGATAAAACAAACCCAGCCACAGAGCTGCCTCCACAGTGCAAAAAGCAGCCCAGAGGTGGAATGGCTCCTACGAACAGCCGAATCCTTCAGGCCCGACCCAGCACCCCCTACCGCTATAATTCTGAGTTATCCGTTCTTTATTACAACTCACGGCCTTGGCTCCCAAAGCATCTACCGGGGATTCTTTCTGTGGGGGCAATTTTGGTGCCTGCAATTAGCTGAACAGGCATCTTTTGTCCCCGCGGCAGCACTCAATTGCAGGTGTAATTAGGTCCCCTCACCCCTGAAATCTGCAGAGAACCACCCGCCTTGACTAACTGCACCCACAATTAAGTGCTTATGGGCATGCGGCTGAAGCCGGCAAACATGTGCACGCGGCTAATCGCGGGGGCACCGAGCGGGCTTTCAAAAATAGACACTGTGTTGGAGAAATCCAGCCTTTTTGCATTTGTTGTTCAAACGGCTCTGTCCAGCTGGGAATAATGAGGAAAGACAAACACGCCAATTAGACTAGGTCCATACATAAATAAACTGCACAGCTCCTTAATTAAGCCACTTACGGGAGTGGGCAAGGCTGCGAGGAGGAGGAGGAGGAAGGAGGGCGAGCAGCGTGGCATCGGGGGCACCCGGCTCACAGAGGCCCGGATCCCTGGGATAGGGCTGTGGGCCGCCCAGGGCTGGGGCAGGGGATGGGGTGGATGGGTGGGAGTGGGCAGGAGGAGGCTGGGTGCGGGAAGGCAGGAAAGGTGGCCTGAATCCCATGTCCGGAGGACAGCAGTGTCAGAGGAGAGCCTGCCTCCCCTGCCCTTTCCCACAAGCTGGCTCTGCCTGGTGGAGGACCTCTTCCCTGAAAACCTCCACATCTGTTCTTTCCTCCTCCACCTCCGCCTCGCTGGGGCCTCAGAAGGGTGGCAAAGCCCCAGATCGAACCACCTGCCTGCTTCCTGGGTTCGCTCCCTCAAGATGCCTTCAGCTGAGACCCTAGGCCCCCACCAAGCCTCCCTGATGCTCCCACGCAAAGTGCACGCGCAGCTCAACAACAAAGGACACACGTAGCCCAGGACGGGGCTGGGGGATACCAGGGGATGCAAGGCTATTAGCAATGGTGGGCAGCTCTGCCCCCCTTCCTGCCACATCCACTTTCTGAACTCCCTGCCATGTTGCCGTATTGTTTCGGAACAATAACACCGAGCAGATTATACGTGCTGTAATCAGACAAGGGAGAAAAGCTTCCCGCGCCCCCAAGTAGAGCCACTGAAAGCTATTTGCCTTTTGCAGAGCACAGCAGTCCCTGCTGGAAGCAAAGGGCAAAGGCAATATTTAGATAATTAAAAACCCATTGCTGATGGGCCAGCCGGGGGACCACAGGTGGCTTCAGGGTGGATAAGCAATGGCTCAGAATGGCCGCCGTGCCTTTTTCCTTCCCCTTCCAGCCATGACTGAGGGAGGCAGACAGGTGACCACTGGGAAATTCTGCCTAGACAGGAACCAGCCTCAAGCCTGGGATTCTGTTTCCATGGTCCCTATAAGACTTAGAAGACACAATCCTGGCCCTCTGCCTTACCTTTACTCTGGCGGCACCAGCTCCCAACCCCTTTCCGGCCTCAGGGCCTTTGCACGGGCTGTCCCCTCTGCCTGGGACACTCTTCCCCCAGCTCTCCATGAGGTTCCCTCCATCCTTCCCCCTCTGCTCAGGTCTGCTCTCGGGCTCTGCCCTCTCAAAACAAGCTTCACGGCCTCCCCCCGTCGCCCCATCCCCTCACTCTTCTATGGGGTTTCAGTAGCACTTCATCCCTGAACTTACACCTAATGGTTTTGTCACCTTGTCTTTCTCTCTGGGACTTGATCAGGCTTCTTCGCCACCGGGTCAACGGTGCCTAGCAAGTCGCCTGGTGCACAGTGGGGTCTCGGTCCCGAACAAGCAAATGGATACGAAGTGACCAAGGACACGGCCTCCGAACAGGGGCCCGGCTCTAGCCTGGACTGGGACTGGGGCTCTGGAAACTTGCGAGGGGTGCGGGGCCCTGCTCCGTAGAGGCTGGAGCTGGAAGGCCGCAGGCCTGCCCTAGTGCTCAGGTCCTGGGCAGCCCCGGGCAGCAAGGTTGACCCCCAAGTCGGTCTGGCTGTGTGGCCCTGTGTCTCCTCCTTTAGCCTTTGAATTTTTAAAAGCTTGACTTGGTGCCAAGAATCACTGAGCTCCCAGGAGCAGAGCCTCGCTCCTCTGTCTGACCCTCTACCTGCCCCTGCCCGAGCACACTCCTGTGAAAATCAAAATCAAGATCGGCTCCTCTTCACAGCAGCCAGACCTGGATTTTCTGCCCTTGTTGGGGCGGCAGGAGCATGAAACCCTGCAGCGCACAGATAATCCGAAGCTCCAGTTTCAGGCCCTCCGATGGCCATTGGCCTCCTAGAGCAGGTGATGAACCACCAAAGGGGCCGCTTGCATTTCATCCCCTCCCTTCCTCCCCTCCGACCCTGGGGACTTCCCCAGTAGGGGCCTGGCCCCACCTGCAGGGCTCGCTGCCTCAGACCTTTTGCCTCTCCCTTCTCCAAACCTCTGCAGCGTGTCCCATGGACCGAACCGTGCAATCCGTCCCTTGTCCCTCACCAGCCCCGGGACCGTGCCACAGGTTGAATTTCTAGAACCTTCCCCTTTTGGGGGCCGAAGAGCAGTCCTAGCTAGATCTGCCTCTCCTTGGAGGCCCCGCCCTCCCCACCCCGCTTTCCCCAGCGGCTACACAGGCCTGTCCCGGATGCAGGGAACAGGTCAGGCGGCGCTCCCCACCCCCGCCACCTCCTGGGGGAAGAGTCCAGGGCCTGGACGGGCTGTGTTCCAACCCACCCACCACCAGTGGCCTGCGACCTTTCTGTACCTCAGATTCCTCCCAGCAGTGAGCGTGGATGAAGGACCTATGACCTGGAAAGTGCAGAACCTTCTGGGCCCCAGGGAGGCTCACACATTCTGCTACCTGAGACGTTTGGCTATTGTCCTCTCACAGACGGGTCCCTGCCTGTGGCCCCTGTCAGTACCGAGTGGGCGGATCGTGGTGGCAGGTCCTTGGAGACCTTCCCGGTTTGGCCCTGGCTTCCCGAAGGGCCCCCGCCTCTTTCACTCTCTGTAGACAACCAAGAATGGCCCTACTTCCCCTTTTCCGAAGAAGCCTCCATCCCAACCTGAGCGTCAGCGCACTTCCCTAGAGGAAACGAGCCCACGAGGCCCCACGGAGAGCTCAGAACTTCCTGGCCTTTAGTCAAACCCACAGAAGCTTGCTTGGCTGCTGACCCGGCACACCCCGCGAAGCCTCAGGACGGTGCCGGGCCTCCCTCCTTGGGACACTGCTCCCGTAGATGTCCTCTCCATGTCCTCTCCAGACCTCTCTTTCATGGCCCTTGGGGTCTGCACTGTCACATGGCGTCTTGTATTTGGGAATGCCAAAGCCCAGGCCCAGGGCCTGTATACAGCAGGTGCTCAGCGCATGCATGTCAGAAGACCACATGAAGCAGAGGCAGGGCTGGGCCCAGAAGCCACATGTGAGGGCGGCTAGAAAGCTGATCCTTCAGGCACAACCTCCAAGCAGAGCTGGGCTAGGGGTGAACATACTGATTCCAAGGGAACCTGGGCAAGGGGCTAATGGTGGCGGCCCCTGACCTTGGGGCTGGGGACTTGGGCCACGTGCGTCTCCAGATTAGCAAGGGGCCCACCTACTTCTGCTTTGAGAGTGTCATCCCAAACCGCCGCCAGTCTTCCTCTTATCAGCAAACCGTCAAGCCCAGAGGGCTGTGGGCGGCTTTGTTTTTTCATTCTTCCCTCCAGGGAGCCCAGATAAGGAGGCCAACCTTTACCCTCTGCCACTTCCCCTCCACGGCCTGGAAAGGCTTCCCCATTACGGGAGGGATGGGCCTGGGGCTTCCACAGGATCAGGCCACTCCCCCGGCTGGGAGAAGGAAGGCCCCGGGACAGGACAGAGGTCCCCCGCAGAGCCCTCCGGGGCAGGCTCAGTGGGTGTCTCAGTGCTGGAGCCCCTGGGACCAGGCGGCATCTCACTTCTGGGCCAGCTGGGTGGGGCGCACATCTGACTCCTCACCCCAGGACAGTGGCTGTCCCTCGGCCAGAGAAGAGCCCGCCCTCGTGCGGAATCCCACAGAGGAACATGGCGAGGCAACCAAGACAGCAAGCGCGGACACACGTGGCAACCTGGACAAGCATCTCGGACGGCAGGTGGAAAGGAGGCGGCCGGATGGAAGGAAGGGCACGCAGCTCCATGTGCACGAGCCCCTGATCCAGTGAGAACCCCCACTCGAGTGTGTATCAGCATAATCTGAAGGTTTATTAAGACACAGGAGTGGGGGTGCCTGGGGGGCTCAGTCGTTAAGCATCTGCCTTCGGCTCGGGTCGGGATCCCGGGGTCCTGGGATGGAGTTCCACATTGGGCTCCCTGCTCAGCGGAGTGTCTGCTTCTCCCTCTCTCTCCCACTTTGTGCTCTCTCTCTCTCTCTCTCTCGCTGATAAATAAATAAAATCTTTTTTTTTTAAAGATTTTATTTATTTATTTATTAGGAAAGAGAGAGAGTGAGAGAGAGAAGGTCAGAGTGAGAAGCGGACTCCCCATGGAGCTGGGAGCCCGATGTGGGACTCGATCCCGGGACTCCGGGATCATGACCTGAGCCTAAGGCAGTCCCTCAACCAACTGCGACTGGGGCCCCTAAATAAATAAAATCTTTAAAAAAAATTAGAAAGAGAGTTCTGGCATATTCTTAGATTGCTATGTCTCCTGCTTTTGGAGGACAGGAGTCAAGGTAGACTGTGTGAGGGCTGGTTTCGGGGCACACGGGACCGTTCTGGGGGGAATCGCCAGTCCATGAAGTCTGTTGATGATAACCACAGACCTCAAGGCCAGGGGCGGGAGACTTGCCGGAGAGACCAATCCTAGGCCACATACAATAGATGTGACCCTCCCCAGCCCCCAGCCAAATCTCCACGGGGGCAGGTGGGGCAGAATTCTTAAGGGAGTGCAGAGTCCCAGAGCGCAGGGCCCGCTTCCCTGGGGTCCTTAGCCTCTGCTTAGGGTGACGGCTGGAAGTGGAGCTGGGGAGGGGCAGTCCCAGACAGTGTATGCGGGGGCGGGGGAGCCCCGTTTCCAAAAGTCAGGGTGCAGCAGTGGTTATTAATGAGGGGTCTGGAGCAGGAGCCCCAGGTTCATATCCTGCTCTACCCACTGTTGAGCTGTGTGGCCTTGGGCACTTTCCTCCGTGCCTCAGTATCCCCAAGTGAGGGTGACATGCCCTGTGGGGTGCTTGCAGGAAGGAAGAGGGAACACAGGAGGCCTTCAGAGCAAACCGGGCGCTCTCCACTGGCTGTCACTTTCTCTGGACACCACCTCTGGCCCCTGCCCACCCCCACTCTGGCCACTTCTCCTCCTCGGGGCTCCAGGGGCGAGGGGCGGAGTCTGCCAACCTCTCTACAGCCCAAGTTCTTGTCCACGGGCGGGTCTGTGTTTATCCTTAAGTCGTCCGTCCTTTTCCTGCCCTGGGCCTAGCACCTGCCCCCTCCCCGGCCCATTGTCTCAGGACCCGGGGCCATCCGGTCCATCCTGGAGGGGGGAACAAGGGAGCCCCCCACCCCCATTTCCTTACAACAGCTCGGACTCCAAGTCCCCGGCCCAGCCCTTGGCCGAATAAACACAAGTGCGCACAAAAGACATCCCAGCAAGGCTGTGAGGGGCAGCAGGAGGGTGGAAGGACAGACAGGGACACAGCTCCCGGGGCCTCCTGCGGAAGACGCCCGAAGCCCTGTCCTCACGTCCGGGGGGTGTCTCCAGCCCACCAGCCCTCGGGGAGGGAGGGAGGCAGGGGCCTCCCACCCCCTTTAGGAGCGGGCAGCAGTCAGACACCGTGGCTGAAGCATCCCAGCCCCCCCCCAGCAGCCCCTGGACGACTCACCCCTGCAGGGAGGCAGCGTCCGGCACACCTGACGCTCTCTGCCATGGGACCGCGAGGACAGTGAGGAGCGTCCCCACCCCCGGCAGGAGGCCCCTGCCAGGCCGAGCCCCTGCTGCCCACACCGGGCTCAGGGACCCCCTCTCCATCAGCTCCTCCTGCTCCCCTTTGCTGTCCTCACCTGTGTCTCCTGGGACAGCCTCCCAAATAAAACCCCTGCAACCCAAGTCCTCACTCTAGGCAACCAGACCCTCTAGCCAGTGGTCAGCGTGTCCCAGCAGTATGGCTGGGGGCAGAGGTCAGGCAGGGTGACAGAGCCCACAGCGCCCAGCGACGGTTCATGCCCCGCAGACAGTGCCGCGGACTGGGGTCTCAGCCTGGGACAGAGGACAGGGAAATAACCATCACCGCTCGGACCTCAAAGCTTGCCCCTGCCCTTGCCGAGTTCGGACTGTCTCTCCCCAGTTAGACAGCACTGCCTCCGAAGGAATGGCCACGCTGGTGGCTCTAATTGTTTCCTCTGCGTTCGATCCATTAACGGGAACTCAGACCCACGGGCTGGCTGCTCGCTGAGGCTTCAGGTAGCAATTTTCCATTTGTGTTTCAAATTTTAATGAACGTGCCTGTCCCCTGGGCCCGCAACACGGGGCTATAATCCTCACGGAGCGGGTCGCGGGTGCACCACCCAAGGCTGGGGCCCCGGAGGGATTTCTAAAAGGACTTGATTTCTCCAGGGAACGGCTCCAGCGGAAAATGGTCCTCGAGGCAGCCCCCCCGGCCCCCACCATCCCTCCCAGCTGGCTCAGTGTCGAGCAGGCTGCAAATCGTAAGATGATTATTTCTTTCCGACATCCCCAAAGTATCCTATATCCCAAGATGGAGAGTAAAGTTCAGCTCTGATAAGATTGCATCACCAGGGAAAAGATACATTCTCACCCCTGCTCCCTCTGCCTCCGGCTAACATAATTCCTTTCTGATCTTACCCAGGGCATCCAGTCAGGCTGGGAGGCAAACGGGATAATCCATTTTAGAGAGATTGATCAATATCGTTCGGAGCCTTTTAATGGTTCCCGAGGCTTTAAGGAGCCCAGGCAGACGGCAGAGCTGGAAACTGGGGGGCCAGGGGTGACAGGAGGGCAGGCACAACTCGCAGAGATTTCCTGACATGACTCTCATTTCCCACCAGACTTAAAGAGATGGTTCCAATCAGGGCAGACATGCCAGATACATGTGGGCAGGTTGTGCACTGCACAAGAGGCTGGGCCAAGGGGAGGACCAGCAGGCTGAAGCCTCCAGGATCCTGCGTTCAGGACACTGGTGTCTGGAGCAAACAGAAGGACACGTGCCCCTCCCAGCACAAGCAGGGTCAGTTCCCACCCACAGGTGCCCAAGCAGGAATGCAGACTTCAGGCTTTTTAAAGAGAACCTAAAAATCTGGGGTTAAAAAACAAACAAACAAAGGAGACTTTTTTTTTTTTCAAGTATTGGCAATACATTTTCAAAAATAAATAAAACACCGTGTGGGAACCAAGTAAAACATAGCTGCAGGCCAGATATTGAGCCATCCCCGGTCTTCCACCAGCCCCAACCAGGAGAATCTGCTGCTCCTCTAGGACTTCTTACCCACCTGCCACTGAGCCGCCCACACACACTGGCTCATGCTACTTCTCCGCTGAAAATCTTCCAACATCCCGAACCCCTTTGCTCTCACATCCCCAACACAATCCACCACCTCTTTCAAGTGTGCCTGGAGTAGGACTCTCTCACCAAGAGACTCTACTCTGCCTGGACTAGTGCAGTACCTTCTCCCTGGCCTCCAGCTGCCCCCTGCGCCCCCTGCAGTCTATCCTTGGTACAGGAGCCCAAAGAGGCCTGTTACACCAAAGACAAAACCATCCGTGGCTCCCACCTCATTTTGAGTGAGAGCCAAGCCATCACAACTCTCTCTGGGCTCTTGTGCTATCCTCTACCTGTCTCTCTACTGTCCTCCCGCCCCTCAATGGCCTCCTGGCTTTCACTCCTGCTTCAGCACCTTGGCCCTTACCCTTCCCTCCTTGTAACCTGTCTCATCTCCTCTCCCAGGCATCCACAGCACTGCGAAGGGGCTGTGTTAATGATTATTCTGGAAGACCAGGCACAAATTTCGACTGCCTGCAGCAAACAAGCATCCCAATCACTTTTTGTTCCTCCTGAGCTCTGCTAAAGAGCGTCAGAAAGGCCTCCCTGATCACCCCATAAAAAGCCGGCAGTCTCTGCCCTGCTGCTCCGGTCCCCCTAGCCTGGCGCGCTGTCTCCACATCGCTTTGCACCATCAAACCTAGTGCTTACTTGTCTGTTTTTTGGTTTCTTATCTATGGCCTCGATCTGACTCTAAGCTCTGTGAGGGCAGGGGGTTTGTGTGCCCAGGCTAGCGTAGCGCTAAGTGGACGAATGTCTCCCCACTGCCTTCAGGGGCCCTGCAAGCCGCTTAGCATGATGTTCAAGGCCCCTCCCCTCCCCTCCCCTCCGTCTCTCCAGCTATACCCCCAATTATTTCCCTCCCTGCCTACTGTCTGCTCAGCACCTGCTCTTCTCTCTGTTCTCAGAATGCCCTTCTTCTCCCTGTCTAGAAACTGAACTCCTAGTCATCCTTCAAAATCCAGGCAGGAAATACCCTGCTTTAAGAAACACCCCCCTGACTCTGTCCTTGCTCCTGGCCTCCGTTAATCTCTCCTTCCACTGTCCCTCCCACGAGCGCCCAGGGGGGTGTGTGCAGCCTTCCGCAGCCACCTCGGAGGGCAGGGCTGGCTGCTGTCCTCCAGCTGCTCTGTGCCCGCACCCGGAGTGAGCGCACCGCGGTCACTCGAAGCTCTCCACCCGCCCCCCACCCGGGGCCGATGCACAACTGTCACAATCCCTCCACAGGGCAGCTCTATTTGGGGGTGTAAGAACCGCCCCTCGGAGCATGTCTGAGCTCCCCATCACCGAGTGACCCCCTTCTCTGATAAGCCAGTGCTGCTGAGACGCTGCGGCCCTGGTCCTTCCCCGGCTACTTGCACACTCGGAGCGGGTCCCGCCCTCCGTCCCCCGTGGATGGTCCTGACTCTCTGGCTGGGTTCCTTTCCGTTCGCTCCTTTCTGCTGCCCTCCCCACAACAGTGGCAGCACCTCCCCGTGACCATCGCCCGGAGGGGCCGGTGGCCCTCCACGCACTGGAGCACACGCAAGGTGCAGAGGCCGGGGACTGGGCAGGGGAGGCAGACAGCTCCTCCCAGAAGCGTGTCTGTCGCATGCCTGCTGGAAGGGACTTCGGCGGCTCCCGGCAGGCCGGTGAGGCGCGGGTCGGGGCCTCCGCCCAGGCCCCCCGGAGGCGGGAGGGGGCCAGCCGCACCCCTCCCCAAATCCCCGCGCCACCGACGGTATTTTTATAACACTGTTTTGGCACGTCTGCTGCGAAGGTAATTTAACATCCACATTGCTGCTACTTAATTAAATAGATGAACTCATTCTACATTTACAAGTCTTAATTCATCCTGAACAAAATTGGCCATGCTTAGTTCTTTCTACTCCAGCAGCTCTCTGGAACAAATGGTGGCCTTCCCGAGTTAACGGCAGGGACAGGTTAAAAGCTAATTATCGGCTCTGGTCGCCTGTGTAAGAGAGAGCGGACGTCTTTATCCATCATCGGAAGTGAGCTGAGGGGCCACCGAGTTCCCTCTTCCCCAGCCAGGAGGCGACCGGGGCCGCCGGCCCCCCACCCCGAGGCTCCCTGGGCCTCCCGGGTCAGGGACCGGTGGGTGGCCCCTCCCCCTTCCCCCATGGGCTTCCTGACTCCATCTGGGGGCACTCTTCCTGTCTGGTGCAGCTCACATCTCCTCCCCCACGAGCCGGGCCAACGGCGCCACCCCACGGAACTCCTGGCCTGGCCGCTGACACGCGTGTTTGCCTGTCCCTGGGGCCACAAGTGGACTGAGAAGGGGGGCCGTGAGCAAAGGGCACGGTGGGGGCCGCCCGGGGAGTCCCCGTCTCGCGGGGTCAGGGCGCACGCTCGCCGAGCTACCCCCCAGAGTTGCAACAGGTGCTCAGTGAATGTGCAGGTATGAGCACGGCTCCAAGCCCGGGGCTGGGCCCAGGGCCGGGGGTGCAGGCAAGTCGTGCTGGCAAACTGGAAGGAAGTCAGGGTGCCTGCGGCCCTGACCAGCGGGGAGAGCGTGACACAGCGGGCCCGTGTCCCAGCAGCTTGACCTGGTCGGGACTATCCACGTAGGCCCTGGAGCGGGGGTCTGGGGGACGGGTCAAGCCACATCTCGGGACCCTGGGGAGACACATCTGGCGAATCATCCCCTCGTCACAGCCAGCAGAGTCAATCAAGTGAATCCGAGGCAGCCCGCGGGTGTCCTGGGGGGACCTCCTTCCCTTCCGGCTGCACACAGGCCCTGGGCTGCAGAAGGAGAGACTGACCTGGGGTGGGACGGCTGAGGCACCCCGAGGCGCTAAGTGCTTTCCAGGTACTTGAGCCTGTAAGCTTCACAGCAGCCCTGCGCAGGTAGGCACTCCCTCCCCTCGTCTGATAGGGCAGGACTGAGCCCAGAGAGGTTAAGCCCCCGGGCCAGGGTCACACAGCCAGCGACTGGGGAGATGAGATCTGAACCCAGATATGTGAGGCGCAGTGCACAGGGTAACCACAAACCATGCTGCCTCTTGCAGAACAGATGGAACCCCCGGAGGGGCATGACTGTGCCCCGGCTCTTTCTGGAACCCTGACTCTCGGGTATGTGGGCAGTGCCCCACACCACGAGGAGCCGGTCCCCCCAGACGAAAGCTGGCTGACCGGCCATAGGCGTCGTGCACGGGGCAGGAGGGGCTCAGACCACCGAACAAGGAAGTCTGGCCACCTCCCTCCCTGCCAGCCCCCAGGACCCCGCCGACCACCGGGCAGACAGCAGGGACTGCAGGTGCTCCCAGAAAGCTGTGCTTTCTAGCCGAGCTGCCTGCCAACTCTGGTCCCCAGTCCTTTCTGGCCTCTGCCAATGAAGGCCTATGAGTGGGACAGGGACGCTGACCCCAGTGGAGGAGCGGTCTGTGGCCCCAAAGCAGACATCCCACCAGCCTGGGGGATTGAGGAGGGGTCCAGATGTGGGCAGGCGTGCCTGGCTCCCCCAGGCCAAATAAGGCCACCCCACTGCCCAAAGGCTGCTGCCTGGCCCACTGGTCCCACGGGCCTTGGTGATGCAACCCCCGTGGCTGTTTGCAGCACGAGAACCAGTCACCCTGGGGAGACTGCTGTTTGTCGGGGAGGGGGGGGGGACTGGTGATGGGGGGGCACTCATTAGCTTTAATCCTGCTGCGGATGCACTAAGGCCTCCACGGCCTCGGGGGGCTGGTGGGAGAGTCCTGCGGGCTGTCTGCCTCAGTTTCCCCGGTGTGTAAACGTCCCATCTTGCCCTGCCTCCTGCGCACACAGGATGCCATCAGGCCATTGGAAGCTGGCTGGCCCCTCTGCCCTCTTCTCCTGGTGATTACAGGCCTGGCCCCAGCTTCTCAGCCACGGGACGTGGGCAGGCTGGAGCAACACCTGGCTTCCTGGACCCTGGGAGCAGGCACAGGCATGCCCCACCCGGTCTCCTGGCCTCAGTCACGGCTGCCGTCCCACCGCCAGACACACCGACCTCCAGTCCTCGTGCCCAGGGCGTGAGGCTGTCTCTAGCAGGTGCCCTCAGCTCCCTTTGGGGCTTCCTCCCGGGAGCAAGGCCCCATCTACCAACCCCCACCATATCCGTGGCCACGCAGCCCTTTCGAGCATCTCCCATCTGCTGGAGGCATCTTTGTCTCCACGCCACCTCGTCCTGGCTTCACAAGCAGCTCCGATTTCCAGAGGAGCCAACAGAAGCCCAGAGAGGCTGCCTTCCTTTCCCAAAGCCACACAGCCCTCATGAGACAGGAACGCAGTGGGATCCCGGCTGGATCGGGCGTCGAGGCCGGAGCTCTAACCACGCTCCCCTCCCCCATCCCCCCCCCCCCGAGCTGACGTCTAACGAGCAAAGACCCACTGGCCCACGCTCCCGCCAACCAGAGAGGGCAGGCCACCTCCAGGCCATGCTGGCATCAGACAGCGGGGAGGCTCAGGAACGTGGGCACCCCGGCCTGCCCAGAACAGGGCCCGGACTGTGGCAGGAAACCAGGAGGGCGAGGGAGTTCTGGCGGGGCCCCCGCCGTGGGCACGCAGGTGTGGGGGAAATAGTGTCACCCCCCAAAAGTTCCAGCCTCCAGCCTCCATCCTCAGGAGAAACAGAGAGAGAAACCGAGTCAGCAGCCTGGCTCCCCACCCCGGGCTCACACCCAGCCTTGGTGCTGGGGACCTCTCGCCTGCGTGCTTGTCTCCCCAGCTGTCCACAGCTGTCTTCCCTGGGGGTCGGACCCCACAGAGATGGGACCTTCGGATTTCTCCATTCTCCCAGTGCCCAGGGAGCCTTTGTGGGGTGACCGCGGGAACCCGCGGAAGGCTCTCGGGAGCAGACGGCTAAGAGTGAGGGGCCCCATCGCTTGGCCTGTTTCTGCCCTCTGCAGATGCAGAGCTGGGGGCCGCGGCGGGCAGGCGGGAAGCAGCTCCCAGGGTCTCCCGGCCCCGCCTCCTTCAGTCCCTAGAGCCTTCCACCACCAGCCCCCCAGACCCAGAGCCTGTTCCATCAGTCAGTCAACAAATATTTACGCAGCACCTTCCTGCGCGTACAGAGGTCAGGGACGACATTTCAACCAGAGCAGAAAACAGAGATGTGGCAGAGAGCTGGGGCGCGCAGACATGTGTGCACACAAACGTCTGGCCCGTGCGGGGGCACACCGTCCCTTCTCCGTTCCCAGCTGAGCGCCCTGGGCAAGTCAGGTCGCCTGGTGCCTCAGTTTCCCCATCTGCAGGATGAGAGAACTCACCCACCCTGCCATGACCAGTAAATGAGCTCGCTCACTCAGGACAGCGCCCGCCCAGGGCAAGGCCCCCAGTGCCCCAGGGCGGTGCAGCCACTCTGTATGCACAGTGACGCAGACGGAGGGAGCCAAGAGGGGAGGGCGTGGCCCTGACCGAGGACGTCAAGTGGCCAGGGCCTGGCCAGGCAGGGAGGGGAGGCAGGGCTGCACCCTTGGGGGTGCTGGGATTCGGGCGGGCTCATCTTTTACACGGCTCCGAGCCCGCCCTGACAGCAGACCTCAGGTAGGCGAGGGGGAGGACACCCCCATGACGTTGACCTTAACGGTGGGAGAGAGAGACAAGAGGGGTAACGCATGAGCCACCTCCTGGCCACAGTTCACCCGGGGCCTGCAGGAGGCGGTGGCGGGGGGGCGGGGGGGAAGATGCTCTTTCATAAAGCAGGGCGTGGGGGACTGCCGGCTGCCTAATGAGGTCCTTAGAGCCACGCCCCTCCCCATCAGGGTTCAGGCGGTCCCTGCTGCAAACGGGGAAGCAGACTTTGAGAAGAGGAGGCCACCCGGCCGGCAGTGCCCGGCCTGGCTCCAAATGCCCTCTTCTGGGGAGAGCTCCCGGGATTTCGAGGAGTCCCTGGAGAGGTTCCATAGGAAGGCGGCCAAGGGGCCCGCTCCTCCGCCACTGTCGCTAGTTAGGAGATGCCACTGGCTTCTGTGAGTGGTGCCCAGTTTCTTGTTGGCACGCACAGCCACGAGAACACTCGGCACTGCCAGGGCCCTCATTAGCAGAGGATCTTCAAACAGTATGTGGAAACCCTTCAAGACCCCCTGGGCTGGGCGCCAGCACACTCCGGGTTTTACAGGGTAAGGACATGGAGACAGAAAGGCTGGCCGCTCTGGGGGTGGCTCTAGCCCATAACCAGGCCGCCGTTCCCAACACACAGCCTCCCCGGCTCTTGCAGGGGTGGGGCTGGACACCCCCCTTCCCACCCCCTTGGATGAGGAAAAACGGAGAGGCTGCAAACGCACGTTCTGGAGTGCAAGGGAAGAACGCCCAAGCAGGAAGGGGATCTGGGGACAGGACTACGTAGAAGAAACAGAGGTCCATGGAGGACCCACACATGCCCAGAGCTGGTCTGCAGAAGGTGACGCTGAACCTCTTGAGGCCCACAGGCCCTGCTCTGGGCAGGATGGAGGGCGAGGCTGCCCAGGGAGGGGGCGCTGGGAGGACAGTGCCGGACCCAAACGCAGGAGGCCTGGGACCCGCTCCGAGCTGCATCGCAAACTCATTTGGGGCTCCAGCTCCTCATCCGAGGGCAAGTTCGAGGTGAGGCGTGGGTGAGGGTCATTCTTCAGTTTACATCTCTAAGTCTGGAAAAAAGACCAGCTTCCAGATCTGGGCCCTGGGCCCTCTGCACCCTAACCTGGGACCCCAGGAAGCATCACTGAACTGCAACCAGAAGTCGGGGGGTCAGACACTTCCCAGCGTCGGTCATTGTAGAGGGGGCAGCCCCGGGCTCAGAGTTTCTATGGCAACTGTGACTCCGGCAGACCCCAGACCCCAGACTCACTCCTCGACCCTCCCAACCCCGCAGCAAAGAAGACCGGCCACGTGGCTGGCCAGCTGACAGGGTCCTGCCACACAGGATACCCTGCTCCTCCTCCCCCAGAGGTCCCAGATGTTGTTACCCGCGAAGCCTTAGTCCCTGGCATCAAGAGAGAAGAACGGGAGGGAGGAGGGGCTCTTAGCCTCTGAGAGGTTGGAAGTGAAAACAGGAATGTGGCCCAGAAGAGTCTCCAGAGGGAGAGCTCTTCTGGAGATCGCCCCCCGCCCCATGTCTTCGGGGGGGGGGGGCGGTTCCTGGTCTCCCTGCGCAGCTAGAGAGGTCAGAGGACAAAGCCTTGCGGGTCACCAAGGAGAGTCCAGGGAGTCCAGGGAGATGCCATTCCCCACACCTTGTCCACACCCAGCCTTCGGGAGCCACAGACCACCAGCCTCAGGGAGGAGAGGGAGCGAGGAGGACGATGTCAAGGAAGGTCAAAGCTGATAATATAGACAGAACGCCCGGAACCTGCCCCACCCGGGGCCTGGGGATGCTGGGACCCAGGGGAAGCTCAGCAAGCTTCCCGATAACCCCCCGGGGGGCAGCTGTTTCATTGTCCCAAAGGCCCAAATGGGAAACTGAGGCCCCCAAAGGGAGCCGGTCTGTGGTCACACACAGAGCGAGGGAGGGGCCGGGATTGCCACCCAGGTGGCTGGCCGTGAACTCTTCTTTTTCCAGCAGTCAGCACCAAGTGACATCACCGGTTCAGGCCCTGGATTGCCTGAGCCACATTCAAGTGATCGATAGCCACACATGGCCAGGAGCTGTCCTACGGCTTGGTGCAGATCTAGAACATTCCATCGTGGCAGAAAGTGCTGCTAGACAGAGCTCGTCTAAGGGCTCTTCCCAGCGGGGTCAGGAGGAGAAAGAGGGCTCTGTGGGGGGCTCTCGCGTGAGTTTCCAGGCCCCCATCTTGGCCTCGGGCTGGGAACGGAAACCGGCATTTCCCCAGGGCCGTGTGACCCCACCTGACACCATGCCCTGGGTCCTCTCTTGTCAGCACCGCCGGGCTGGGGCACACAGACCCATGGCTGGGTGCCCTTCATTATGACTCACGGAGCTCCCTGAGAATGATGGACAGACGGACAGACAGAGCTGGGAGACAAGACTGGAGCTCCCCCAGCCGGGCTGCTCACGCAGACCGGGCGAGGCTCGAGTTCATGGCAACGGGTCCCTTTTACGCCACGTGGGCCCCAAACACGCACCCAGCTGTGTCCACACGCGAAGTGACCCCTGCACACTGGGGGACCGAGAACGAGGCCGCGCCTGCCAAGGACTAGCTTTACGACTGATTCTGAACCTCGTCCCTGCGTGGCATGTCATCCCCCCACTGCGCGGGAAACGGTGTCTCGGAGAGGGCCGCAGGGGACCTGGGGCAGATCTGGGACGTGGACCCCAGCGCGGCCACCGGGAGCTTTCCCGGGTAGCCCACGTCGGCTCTCTGGGCCTCGTGTTCCTCCCCTTCCGGAGTCCAATGCTGACCATCACCGTTGCACCTGCCTCCCCGTTAAGGAGCCGAGGCAGCAGTCCCGGCCTTGGGCTCAGCCTGTCCCCTCTGCAGGGAGTGTCTCCCGGCTCTCCCTGGCCCTGGCACCCCAGGAGAACCGGCCTGCACCTGCCGGGGGCTGCCGCTGCCGCCGCTGCCGCCGCGGGGCGCTCGAGCCCAGGCCGCCCAGAGGCCCTGCAGGGGTGAGATAAGCGGCCGGCGCCCCAGCCTCCTGAGCCCCTGCGCCCGACGAGGGGGGCCCCCCTCCACCACCATGCCTGGGCGGGAGCTGGCAGGAAGTGACAGGGAGGCAGAGCCAGGGGACAGGCCCCTCACAAAGAGCGTGTCCTCTGTAAGTGGAGATAAACCTCGGGCGGGAGGAAGGGGCGCTAAGGCAGTTGTCGAGCCGACGTCCCACATGCTGACAGGGCAAATGTGAGGCCTTTCACGGCCACGCGGCTTTCATCCGCCGTTATTCATGCAGCAGCCGCGCTTTATCTCCCTCGCATTATGTGAGCCCACGAGGCAGACACTTGCTCCTGCGCGCACGGGCTCCCTTGGAAAATATTAATATGTAAATGTCACTCTCCGCAGCCCAGAAATGAAATGGGATGACCGGCTGGGAGGCGCGCTGCGGGTGAGATTAAAAAAAAGAGAGAGAGAGAGGGAGAGGAAGCTGCTTCGGGCTCCAGTGACCGGCCTGGGCAAGGAGGGCCCGCCAGAGTGCGGCCCCTGGGGTCAGCCTCTCCTTCCCTGGCCCAGCCCCAGGCAAGGGCCTTTGGGGGAGGCAGCCCCCCGTCTGCACCCCAAGAGAAATGACACAGATGCTGCTGAGGGACTGGGTGGTCACCGTGTACCAGGGACCTTCTGGAGCATTTACGTGCAAGGCCTGGTTTGGCCACGGACGCCCCAAGGGCCCCATTTCACAGATGAGGACACTGTGGCACACGGAGGTTCAGGGGCCGGACCAAGGACGTGCGCCCCAGTTCTGTCGCCTGCCTGGAGGGCCTCCACTTCCTGCAGCCCCCCAGGACTGAGGAGGTCACAGCTCCGGCGCCCTGCCAGCCTTGGGCACGGCGGTTTGTCCACAGCCAAGGACCATGAGGTGCGGGCCGCAGGGAGGGGCCTGGGTGAAGACGCACGAGCCCATGGGGATGGTGGCCTGTGGGGCCTCCCCCTTGCCATCTTGCCTGTGGCCAGGAGCCGCACACGCCCTCCTCCTTGCCCCCTCCGCATCCAGGCCCTGCTCCCCCTGTCCCGAGTGCCCAAGGGTGAGGAAGCTGGGCCAGGAGTGGCGTCCTGGGGCGGGGTGGGGTGCTCGTTAGCGCTAGACAGGAACTCTCTCCCTTGTTTTGCGGTATGCTGGAGATAGTCTGCAGGGGCTCCCACTGTCCCCTGCCTCATCCCACCGCGCCCTCCCACCGCAGCCCTGCACAGCCAGCCATGGAGGGGGGCTCTGGATGAACACGGGGGCATCTCCAGCTCCCCTGCCCCCATGTGCTCAGGTGGTCTCCCCACTCACAGAAAATACTGCCTCTGGGCCCCGGGAACACGCCAGTGTGAGCCGGCGGCCTGTGGCCCCTCTTTCTGAGGCTGCTGCCTCCTCTCCGCCTCCAGCCCCGTGGTTGCCAGAGCTCGGCGGTGGCCTCCAGGGTGACCCCGGACGCAGGAGCCCCCGGGAGGCCTGTGCGCACCACTGAGACCAGGCTGCCCCTGCTCCCGGGCACCCCCCCCACCCCCGGCTGGAGTGCAGGCCCCTGGGGACGGGGACATGCCAGAGCAGAGGTGGGGTGACGCCTGCAGATGGAAACTGTGACTTCAGAAAGCTGGAATGCTTCTTGAGAAACATCAGTGCTCATTCGTCAACGGGAGGCACCCTGGGAGCAGGAGGGTGGCCCCAGGGCTCCCCCGAGCACACACGCACACCCGTGCAAGTGCACTCGTGCTCATATACATGCAGCACACACACGTGTGCACACACCCACACCCATACGTGTGCACGCGTGCAAACAGTGCACGCTCACATGTGTGCGTGTGCACACAGGTGCACACAGAAACACGTGTGCACACGCATGTGCACAGCCGGGCCGAGCCTCTGACTCACCAGGCCTGATCTCCACTCCCAGGACCTCCGCGGGCCCCGGGGCGGACACAGGCAGAGGAGGGAGGGGGACGGGAGCAGCTGCCTGGCAGCGGCTGGGGGCTCCGGAACCTCAGGGAGCGGGGCGGAGGGGCACTCAGGGCCAGGCCTTGTGGTCTGGACTTGAGAAACCTCCATCCCGTAATAGATTCTGGCAACAGGGCCTTCCCCAGAACAATGGGCTGCAGAGTCTCAGAGCTGGGCGGGCGCCTGTGTGTGAGAGACGGGGCTTGGCAGCCTTTCAGGGGGCTGCGCCAAACCTCCAGTGGGTTTGTGCTCCCCACCGGGCCGGGCCGGGGGCGGGGGGGGGGGGAGCGGCTGCAAAGCCAGGACTGCCCACCCCTGCCCGGGTCTCACTGCCTTCTCCCCTCCTCCAGGAAAGCCATCCTGGGTAGGGGGAGCTCAGGTGGGGGGCACCCTGGGGGCAGGACTCATAGGCACAAGGCAGGGGAGGGGACCAGGCGCAGCAGATCTGGTCTGTTTCCAGGGAAGCCCCATAGGCTCCTGGCCACAGTGGGAGCCTGGGTCCCTCATCTTCCTCCTCCGACACTGACCTGCTGGGAGGAGGAGACAGGAGGGGGCAGGGGCGGGGCTAGGAGACAGGAGAGAGGAGAAGGGGGAGGAAGAGGGAGGAGAGGGGAGAGAGCCCAGGAAAGGGGCTGCAGAGGCAGAGGGCTCCTCCGGGGAGGGAGCGCTAGACTCTGAGCTCCCGGCAGCCCTGGCCACAGCCTGGAGCCCCCTGGGGAGCTGCGGGTCTTTGGTTTCCCCCGGGGCTCCCGGGTTCTCAAAGCAGGGTTCCCACACGTCAGCAGCATCACCGGGGAGCAGACATACAGATTTTCACCTGTGTTTCGACCACGCTGCCCAGCTAGTGCATCTGAGGGATTCTGCTGCTTGGTGGAGGGTGGGCCCGACCCCCGTCCCCACCGGGGGTGTGTACTCAGGAGGCCTCCAAGAGCCAGCTGCTTTCAGGAAAAGTGCCAGGCCTGGGGAGCTGTGGAGGGCCCTCCTGTTTCCCAGAGGGGGTGGGGCTGAGGCCAGAGGCAGCGGGCGTCCCCAATCCTTCTAGAAGTTGTGCAGACAAGGGACAGGGAGGCCAGCGATGGGGAGGCCGGCAGTCAGCTGGGGAGCAGGAGAGGGGGGGGAGACAAGTCTCTCATCAGTGGGGTGAGGCTGGGGGAACTCCGGAGGTGCCCCAACATGGGGGCACGGAGAGGCTGAAGAAGTGGCCCGAGGTCACCCAGCTGCAAAGTGCTGAACTGGGAGGGAAGCAGGATCTGTGCTCTCCACTGCTCTCCCTGCAGATGGGAGGAGGGAGAGGCAGACCCACAGGCGACCTGAATGCCAAACGCTGGGGTTGGGGTCAGAAGTATGGGAAGGACTTTCCAAAGGCCCGGGCTAGTGCCCCGCCCAGCTGTCCCCGTGCCCCGGCCGGGGGTGAGCAGGTGCAGCTGGGGTCCCTCTGTCCTTGGCCCTCTTGTGGACCCGCCATTAAATTAGCATTTTGTTTCCTCCACTCTCACAAAGCTGAGGAGCCCCGCTCTCTGGATCCTGGGTGCTGGGAGCACTCTGATACTGGGTGGGACTGGAATGCACGCGGTGCGAGGGACCCCGAGTTTATTACATGCTGGTAATTGATGTTCGCATAAAGTAGCTCTCACAGCTACTCAAAGTACAAGATGAAAAGCAACCCATCAGCCATTCGCCTCAAAAGAGAGAGAGAAAACACCACGCGTATCGAAAGCACCCCCCCCATCACTGGGCAGGGGCTGGATCTGTACGTCAGCACTTCGAAGACTGGGGTTCCAACCACACAGACAAGATGGGGAGAGTCACCACCAAGCTGCCTGCCTCGCTCAGAGCCGGGTGGCCCCCTGGGGTCCCCTCTGAAGAACCCAGGCTGCACGGTGCTGGGTGCTGGGTGCTGGGTGCTGCCGCCTGGCCCTTCCCCTGCTCGGATTCCTTCCTGGCCACCTGTTCTGCTCCCTGTGGGCCCCAGCTCTAAGGAGTGTGGCTGGAGGCCCCGGTGCAGTTTGGAGGAGGCCCCAGTGAGCCTGAGGGCGATCCCAAGGCTGAGCGAGACCCCCCTGCACCCCGGTCTCCTGGCTACAGTTTAATGATCCCCACCCGCACCTCACGTCTACCCTCTCTGCCGCTCCCACCCCAAAGCAGCTCAATCCAGCAGCTTCTGGCACACCCGGAGAACCAGACTCAGAGCACCTGGGGGAGGCCAGGCTTTTGGGGAGAGCGTGAGCCCCGAGATGCGCCTTCAGCCCTTGCTGTGCCTCTGGAGCCGACTTCTGCGTTGTATGGAACAGTGCCGGGCACTGCCCCCGTGTCCCGTGGCTGCCACGGCAGAGTCCCCGGACTTGGGGGCTTAAAACAACACCCCCTTGGTCTTTACAGTTCTGGAAGCCAGAAGGTGGACGTCGGTGTCACAGGGCCGAAATCATGGTGTCGTTGGAGCCGGGCCCCATTCAGAGGCTCCCCCCCCGGCTTTCGGGGGCGGCCGGTGCTCTAGGGCTCTGCCTCTGGGCTCACCTGCCTCCTCTGCTCTGGGTCCTGGCTCTCCCTCTGCCCCCTCTGTAAGGACCCTCCTGGGTGCATTCAGGAAAACCCCCAACGACCCAGGATCCTACGGCCTCCCAATCCTTAACTCCCATCCCGGCTGCAAACCGCTTTTCCAAGTCAATTACAGGCTCCAGGAGTGAAGACACGGACGTTTGGGGGGGGGGGGGGCGCTTTTCAGCCTACCACACACAGAAAGCCATATCAAGGCAGGTTTCTGCTTCCCCGCGTCCTGCTCCGACGGCCACGGGAGCCAGCCCAGCCCACTCACGCAGAAGCCACTTCGTCTGGCAACTGCTCACCGAGAGCCAGGCACTGTTCTCAGTGTTGGGGATACAGCAGCGAGGAAAACAGACAAGCTCCTTGTCTTCCTGGAGCTTGAGTGTGCACGCGGCTAAAGAGTGATCGACACAAAGGGAAACCAGGCCAGGGGAGGAATTCGGGGTTACGTTTCAACACGGAGGTCAGCGCTGAGCAGCTGACTTTTGAATAAAGGCCTGAAGGAGCCAGGAGCATGAGCAGCGTGGCGATCTCAGGAGAACTTTCCAGGCAGAGGGAACAGCAGGTGCAAAGGCCCTGTGGCTGCGTGCCTGGCATGTTCACTACATAGCAAGGGGGCCGGGGTGGGGGGAGCGAAGTGGAAGACAAGGGAGTCAGAGCTGGATGTGTTCTCTCCACCCCCTCCCAGCTCCTTTCTAGTACTTTTTTTCGGCGGTGACCATCAGAAGCAGCCCTGAGGCTTTACTGAATACGCAGTCCAGAAGCCTGTGCTCACGCACAAAGCAGCGGGCACTGTGCAAGGCTCCAGCTACGGTGTGTGTCCCACCCGCGGCAGGAGGTGCCGGCCACACACACACACACACACACACACACACACGCTGGGGTGCTGGTCCCAGGCTGGGGGTGAGCCCTGGGTGGCGCCGTGCCTGCTGAAGCTGCAGCCTCCATTAAGAATTTATCAGCCCAGAGGGAAGACGTCTTTAGCTCTGGGTCTCCCACGGTGGGGTCCTCGCAGCAGCAAAACTTTGCTTCTGGGAATAGAATGGAAATTCAGTCCCCGGAGTATAATGAAAAGCCGGCTCACAAAACATTTCCCTTTGAGCTGGGCCGAGTGGCCCCCTAATGACGACGGGAGGACTGGGGGGAACGAGGGGGCCCCAGGGGGCCCCAGAGCAAGCACGCGAGGCAGCGGTTGCGCTGGAGGCTCTCGGCCCCCAGGGCCCCACCTGCTCGGCGCCGCCGGGCCCTAATAATCCCTCTTTCTTCAGAGTCACATCTGATGCGGTTCCAACAGGGAGCCATACGTCACCAAATCCAGCAAAAATTTGTGCTAAATTGAATCAATCCATCTTGGAAATGGCTCTTGTCAGGTTCTGTCAGAGAAACCGTCTGCAGGGGACGGAGAGATCAGGGGGGCCCTTGCGATGTGCTCCCCCAGCCTCCGGTGGTGGGCGGCTGGCACTCCACCAGTGACACTGTCACTGTCATGAGAGAGGCTGCCGGCTCGCTGCTGTAGGATGGGGGGGGGGGGGTTCCGGTTAGCAGCGGCCCCTCCCTGCAGCCTGTCACTGTACTACCTTCCATGGAGCCTTCTCGTGGCTCAGTTGAAGAAAGATCTAGAATCATGAGGTGCTTACTCATCGCCAAGTACGCTAATGGCGGGAGGCCAGGGCCAAGCCGGCCAGGCAGACAGAACTTGGACGGGGCTGGGGCACTCCGCGGTCCGGAGCAGCTGGGGGCTGGGGCGCAGGGGCCCCAGGGTGGGCAGCGAGGAAGACGCCCCCTCTGCCCAGCAGCGGGGTTGAGAGGCTCCTCCGTGGGGGACACGGGCCACGCCCCGGGCACAGGGTTCAGGTTGTGGGCAGCAGACCCTACAGCTCTGGCTGTCTGCAGCTCCAGGCTCCCGGGAGAAACCGGGCACTGCCTGGCCGCTCTGGGTGAGGCCCCGGTGGCCAGTGGGGAGCCCCCATGAGGACGGCCGCCTTCGACCAGAACGTCACTACTGCCTCCCGAAATCTGGTTCTCAAAGCTGTCCCCGGCACAGAAACAAGGCTTCTGGCCGGCTTGGTTTCTGCGTGTGCTCACACAAACCCGGGCTCCGGCCATGTGGGCTGCACTGCCCCCCCACCCCCCCCACGAGCCACCCGCCTGGTCCCAGCTTGCAGGCCTTATCTGTGCCGTGTCCTTCCCTAGGTGAGCCTTCTTTCCAGTCCTGCGATCATGCCCACCGCCCCTTCCAGTGGGTCCCTGCCCTCCCCGCTGCCCGTGTTTCACGTGCCCGTGAAATAGCCGCGGGACCCCGGGCGCTGGCTGGGCCCACCCGGAGGCACACCCGGGGCACAGTCACGGGGACAGCTGTATCATGTCCCCTCCCACAGAGCCGTCCCCGCCTCTCCCCCATCTTGCCACCCCCCTATCCACTGGGGGTACAGAAAGGAGGCAGCAGCTAGACCCCAGCGACCCAACATATGGTCACTTGGGAACGGCACCCATTCTGAACAATTATCTCACGGGCTTAGCAGACGGGGCAGTGGCCTCCCCAGGGGACAGTGGCTGACCACGAGCCCGAGGAGCTTCTGGGAGGGGCCGGGCTCTGTCTGTTTCATATCTAGCTGCTGGTTACACGGTGAGTTCAGCTCGTAAACCTGCACGAGGGGCACGTCGACGACACACACTTTTCTGATGAATGTCCTATGTCACAGAGACCGTAAGGGAAAACGTGGGCTGAATTGCGGCCCCCTGAAATTCCTGTGTTGAAGCCCTCACGCCCAGGACCTCCGACAGTGACTGGGTTTGCAACCAGGGTCTTTAAAGAGGTCATAACCTCTTTAAAGGGGTCATCAGGGTTGGATCTGGTCCAACATGACCAGAGTCCTTAGAAGAGGAGATGACGACACAGACACTCACGGAGGGAGAACAGGGTGAGGACATAGGGAGAAGGCGGCCGTCTACGGACCCAGGAGAGAGGCCTCAGGGGACAGCAGCTCTGCCCACAGCCTCTGCTTGGATTTCCAGCCTCCAGCAGTGTGAAAAAATAAATCTCCACCGCTCAAGTCGCCGGGCCTGTGGGGCCTGGTGATGGGCACCGGTGACAAAGCCCACTGGGGAGCAGGCATAACCCGGAGGTCGGACCAGGAAGGCCGGCCCCCTGCAGCCGCCGCCACGTGGGGGCAGGGGAAGAGAGAGCCCTCTTCGGCCGCTGGGGGTTACTCTCCCTCTGAGTCCCCGCAGCCCCCAACTCAATTTCCAAACCGGATAGCGATGAAGCTGGAGACTGAGGCCACAGATCTCCGGGGGGATTTATTAGCAGGCAGAAGAAGACAAAAGCAATCTCGCCTGACACAAATATAGATGAATACGTGTATGGGAAACCCACAGACTGGCAAATTAAAACGTGGGTCGGGCTGGCGAGCAGAGGATGCCGGCTGACAGATCTCCCTAGCCAGACGGCCCGGCTGACCAAATGTGTCACCCCACCCTCACGCGGACCCCTGAGGGAGGGGAGGAGGCGGAGGTGGCATCGACGGCCAGGCACCAAGGACCCCCAGGGTGGGAGACAGCGCGCACGCACAGCCGGCCCGTGACTCCGGAGGAAAGGAGGGGGTCAGCTCGGAAAACGCGGGGCGTGGGGATGTGGCTCCCGCGGCTCGGTCTCTTCCGGGGTCACGAGGCTCAGCGTGTGCGGGGCTGTCTCCCCACAGGGAGCTGCTGGGACTCTCAGAACGGCGGATGCACGGACAGACAGCAGGCACGGTGGCTGAGGGGCTCGGCACTGCGCGGGGAGCACGGCTCATAAACATGAGCCGGCTTTCTCGACGTTCCTGTGCCAGCACCGTCTCCCGGGCTTGGAACCGCCCTGACGTGCACGGTCTCTGCCCACGCCCAGCGCCTGGGGATGGCCCCCATCCGGGCCAGCTCGCTGTTTCACCCTTCCAGCTCCTTCTACACCGGCCCCTCCGGAAGTCTCCCCGAGGCCTGGTGGGCCTCGTCCCTGCTGGCTCCTTCCTTAGCTAGCTTCGTCTCCTTTTCCGGGAGCAAGCCTCCCTCCTTCCTCCGGTGGGTCCCCCCTCCTGGGCAGGGCCGAGTGGGGACCCCGGCCATCTGCAAAGGCTTCCCGCCGAGCCTGCACACAGGACCTGATTCCTCCCGACTGTCCCTGCAAAACTGTGCCCCAGGAGGCAGACACACGCGGCTGTTTACACTCAAGTATTTACACCAAAGGAAATGGAAATTTCGGTTCCTGGGTCTCCGTGGCCGCATTTCAAGGGCTCCAGAGCCACAAGTGGTTGGCGGCGACTGTCTTGCTGGTGAGGGTCTCCTTCCCTTCCCTCTGCCGGATGGGGCCCCCATAGCGTGCTCTCCTATGGGATGGCCGGAAGCAGGTCCCTCCTTGGGGGCGGTGGGCATCCCCCGACCCCAGCCTGGTTCATCAGTGAGCCCCTCTCAGAGCCTGGCATACAAGAGAGGATCCAAACTTGCGCCCTGGATTGGAGACACCCAGAGATATCCTGGGCAGCACCTGTTTACCTTCTGTCGTCTGAGTCTCAGAAGGCAGAGTTTCTGCAAGGTTCTGGGGATAATGACCGTGGCAACGTATTATGTGCATCTGTGTGCCAGACCCCAAGCAGGGGCTTCTCACGGGTCACTTCTGACGGGTCACGTCCTCCTGGACGGTGACCAAGGCTGAGGCCATACCGGGGAGCAGAGCTGACTTTGAAACGATGGTCCTGCCTGATTCCAGAGCCCTTGAGCTCCCTGGTCTCGAGCCTGGGCTCCATTCAGCAGATCCTCTTCCCCGTAGGAGGGGACACGGTGAGGACAAGGCCCCCCAGGCAGAGTCCTGGGCACTCCCAGGCCTCAGGAGCATTCGTCGTGTGACAGACAGAGCAGGGTGACAGGTTCAGAGACGGCGGAGACCCAGGCCGGGCTCCGAGACTCGTGGGAGGTTGGGCTGGATGTGGCCTCGGGTCACCCCGGTCGCAGAAGCCCGTGCTCCATGCCCGACGTCACAGCTGCTCCTCGAGGCCCCAGCCCCACGGTGCCACCCTCCTGTCCCAGGTGCCTCTCCTGGTGTCACACACGGCTCACGGAGCCCACGAGAGGGGCCCAGTGGGCCTGGACGCCCACAGACACCAGGACAGAGGAGGACACAGAGCAGGCATTCAGCAAACCGGAGGTGTGTGTGCATGGGTGGGTGTGTAAGAGCACGGGTGCGTGTGCAAAGAGGCGTGCAGGCAAGGGTGTGGTGTGTGCACACGTGCATGGGGTGTGCAGACAGCCAGAGACACAGAATTCTCCGGCCAGGGAGCTGAGCGGAGACCTGACCTGACCTCCCTCCCACCCCTTGCTCTAGGACCTTAAAATCCCAGACTGTGGAAGCGGGTTCGAGTCGGGCTTTCTGTTACCCGCGGACCCAGGCATCCTGGCAGCTGGACTGACTTCGTAGTCATCCGAGTGGCCTCACTCACTACTGGACCGTCGTTCTGAATCCAGACGCGCAGACCCCGCGGGCTTCCGAGGCTCACCGTGCGTCCTCCGGACCACCCGCGAGTTTGCAGGCAGACATCTGCACGCCACCCGTGACCGCTCAGGGCTGCCGCGTGGGGAACCGGCCGCAGGGGCTTCGGAAGGCCTGCCCTGATCAGGCACCCCAGTTCTGAGGACAAAGGGAGGAAGAGCACGGGAAGCTGGAGCGCACTCAGGCGAGACAGGCTTTGCAAACTGTAGGGGGTGGTGACTCTTTCCCACCTCCCGGAGCCTGGGCTGGGAGTGCATGCCTTCCGCAGGGAGGACCCAGCGCTCTCCCCCCAATGAGATGCCCTCTTCCAAACAGGGGGTCTGCTCCTCCCCCACTTCTGCCCAGGCGTGCGCACACATTGGGTCTCCACGGACCTCACCACTGCGTCGGGGTCCGCGGTTGCGGTGGCCTGCAAGGGACGTCTGGGCCACTGACGAGGGCAGAGGGGCGCGTGGATGGGGGAGGCAGAGCTTTCTGCCGGGTCAGCAGCCTGGGTCCCTCCTGCGACCACGGCCACACCGGACCCTCCCTCCTAATGAAGGAAGGGAGAAGGTGACCATCCATCTTTTGCGCTGCGGGTCCTAATTAAGCGTCAGCGAATTCCCCAACCCGCCTGCTTTCCGTCCCCGGCATAATATGTTATTTACCTGCAGCTAATAGGTTCACGGGTAATGATAGTCTTGTATCAAATGCCGGCCGTTTGGCTTCTGACAGTTTTAAAGACCAGTCTCGGGGACACTACAGTTTCTAATTACAGGGTCTGTCACCGGCGATGTTCGGTTCCACACCACTCCTTCTCCCGCAGGTGACACTTCTGTCCAGATAGGAAATTTAAGCTCGGCCGTGACAGTTAAGGTTAAAAATACTGCTCGGTAAGAGGCAAGGGATCATAATTTGGGTCGCTGCCGTGTTTAATTAATTGGACTGTGGCAATCGGCACTCTGTGGGCCGTAATTACAGGCGGGGTGAGGGGCCCTGCTCCCCCCTCGCCGTGTCTTACAGCTGTAATTTCGCGGGGGCTCTGACCCGGCTCAGAGCAAGGGGCCCTGGAGCTCTTTCAAGGCGCGCGGTACTTCATTAGGCAGCCGTGATTTGCGAGCGGGAGAGAGGAGCGAGCCCGCGGAGGCTGGGAGGCGAGGCCGAGGGACCGCACCTGCCCTCCTCGCCCTTCTCAGCCGCAGGCCGCCTCCCTCCCACCCCTCTCATCGTTCCCATCACTCACGACAAAGACCAGCAATCCCCGATCCCTGGAGGCCAGAGAAAGCCACCAGGAAGAGAGAATCCAGCTCCTCCATCGGCAGTACCTGTGCCTCACTGTTTTGCAAACTGGCCAGACCAGCTCAGACCACAGGGCCTTTGCCCATGCTGCTCCTTCTGCCCCGACCACCTTCCCCAGATGCCAACGTGATTTCCTACCCTCTCTTTGTTCAGGTGCCAGCTTGGTCTCCTCCTTGGCAGTGGGGGGAGGGGACCTCCCTGCCTCCTGCCTCTTCCCTCTGATAACCCTCATCACCATCGGAGGCCACGTTTTTGCTGTATGTTCTGGCCTGTGTCTCAGAATGAGTGCTCTTTGTTGCCCCACTTGCCACCTGATCCCCCGGGGGCACCGCCTGTCTCTGTTCAAGGCTCATCTTGTTCAAGCTTCGAGGAGGGTCCCCCCCTGCCGACCCCAACAGATCAGGCTGGATGCAGCCCTACCCCCTCCAAGAAGACCTGCCCGGCTCATGTTTCTGGAGGGCGACCCTAGGGGTTTGATCTGGCCTGTGGGTCAGGAGCGGCCTCGGCTCGGTCACTTAGCGCTCATTCACCATCTTTACTGTTTGTGGCACACACGTGGCCTGGAGGACAGAGGACCCCTGCTCAGGACAGCAGTCAGGCTGAGAACGTGGGCCACGACTCTGAGACCTGGGCTCAGGGCCTGGCTCCAGTGCTGACCGACATGGGGAAGGCAGTTCCCCTGGGAATCCCTCTCCATGTCCCCGGGCACAACCGTGAGTGGCGGGGACTCCCGAGGCAGACCGCTCTCTGCTGGGATGTCAAAGGCTGGGACTCGGCCAAACCTCGGTTCTCCTCATCTGTGAAATGGGGCAGTCCTACTTCTCACACGGGGGCAGGGGAGCGGGTCTTAGGGGTGGATGAGCTGAAACACGGAGATGCTTAGAAAGGGGCGTCCGTGCAGGGCAGACTCCGAGATGCCCCAGCTCATGTCACCCCGGGAAGTCGGGAAGGGTCAGGCTGACTCCCCTGGCAGCTGCCGGGGTCCAAGTTGAAGGTGCATGCCCAGGTTCTCAGAACAAAGAGCTTGAGGCTTCAGCTTTTTGGAACCTCAGCCCTTGGTTGCCACGCCCGCATGCTTATCTGCCCTTCTAGCTGGGCCCCAAACTCAGCACTGGGGCCTCAGTTTATCCTACCGTGGGCTGCTTTCCCTGAAGCTCAGTGCCTGTAGGGTATACACCCCCTTCCCACAGTCCCCTACAGAGCCTCCCATCACACACCCGCCAGAGAATTCCCTTTGGCACCCAGCTCCCCCGTTGGGCCTCCCAAAATGAGCACGGAGCGTGCATTCAGCTCAGGATGATTTTTACACACGTTAAATGGGGCCTGTATGTACCTGGAGCTCTTTCGCCGCTAACCTCACCATCCCTACCCTCTACCACGTCCCCAGTCACGGCAGGAGAGCTCGGCCAGGGCCCGATGGGAACTCAGGAATGAAGTGACTCATCGGGAGGAGACCTCATCCCCAAACACTGAAGAAGGAGGGAAATAGGCAGGGTCACCGCATGCCTGGTACACCACGTGGGGGAAGGGCTCCCATCCCAAATCCACGGGAAGAGGGGCCGCATCCATCAGTGGGCAGCCTGCTCTTTGAGGTGCTCACCCGAAAGGGGGTGTGGTGGACCGAACTGCGTACCCCCAGAAAGATATACCGGAGCCCCCCTTCTGCAGTACCTCCCGTCACGGCCTCATTTGGAGAAGTCGTTAATACGTAAGCTAAGCCGGGCTCATGCTAGAGAGGGATCATTCCAATATGGCATTCCGATATGCCACACCGGGAGTAGGCCACGTGGCCACAGAGGCAGAGACGCGAGGGATGCGGCCACAAGCCGAGGGACACGGAGGATGCCTTGGCCACCCCCAGAAGCTAGGAGAGGCGAGGATCCTCCCTGGAGCCTTTGAAGGGTGCACGGCCGCAGGACACGGCAACGGTGGTCACAGGAGAGGACAGGAGGAGTGGCGCGGCTGGCTGAGTCCGACATGCCGGACGCCGGTGAGCTCCGTGGGCTGGCCGAGTCGATCACCGCCAGGCCGCGCCCCTCCTCCCAGATGCTCGCTGCGCGGTTCCCATGGAGCTCGGGGACCTGGGGGGTGGGGGGCAGGTGGGCGACGAGCATGCCTGCTTATTAATCGAAGGTTGGGCTGCTGCATCTCAGTGGAGAGCTGCTTTTGAAGTGCTGAGTGATTTATTTTAGCCAATTACGGGTTCGCTTCCCCTTCCGAGGACCCCACGTAATTGATTGAAACCTATTGAAAACAAATTAGCCACCACCAGGATGCAGATCTGTTTATCGCTTCTCTGGAGGTCTGCAGGGAACCCGCGTGAACTGCGAAACCCATTCCCGTTTGTTTTTCCCTTCCCCGGAAGGGCAGGAGGAGAAAAAAGCACAGACCTTTTTCCAGGCTGCACGGGGCCCCTCTGCGCACCGGGCCGCCTGCTCTTTGCCGATGCCCGCAGAGCCTGGGAGGATCCCGGGGAGGCCAACCGGACTCTCAGCGCGCAAGGGTCAGCGCCCAGGGCCGGGGTACCCGGGGGGGGGGGTGTCCCGGGTTTCTGCCACAGCGACCCACACCTGAACACCTACTATGCTATTGTGTCACTTCCCGAGGATGAACCCCGGTGTGGGCCCTGGGGTGCCTGTGTGCAGATGCAGCAGGTATCGGGTGGCACTGGGAGAGGACGGAAAATGCCTTTCTAGGTGAATTAGAAACATTATTTTTAATTGTGGCCAAACACACATGAAATTGACCACCTTTACCGTCTCCACTGTACGGAGTTCAGAAGTATCAAGTGCATTCCCGTTCCAGAGCAGTAATGATCTGTCACCTGGGTGACCCTCGCTCGCGGACGGCGGCTGGCATTCTCCCCCTGCTGCCAATCTGACCTGTCCTGCACCCGGCTTACCCTGCCCACGCCAGGCCCACCGCACCTGCCTGCTCCCACCTCTGAGGAGTCATTGACTGGGGCCGTGGAGCCGTGGTGCAGATGTGAGTTAAGCAGAGTTCCCTAGCGCACGAGGCTGGGCGACACTAGCACGTGTGTGTATGCCTGAGCTACAAATACGGACTTGAAAGCCCCAACAAGATGCCTTCTACGGACGTCCTGCCGACCCTGAGCCAGGCCGTGGGCCCAGGAATTCACACACACGATCTCATTCATTTAAATACCCATGCCCCTACTGGATCGCTCCACAGCCCCGCTTTACAGATGGGGAAACTGAAGCCCAGAGCTGAAGCCTCTGGCTCCGATGACTCAGCTGCAGCCCCACAGGAGCGGGGATTCTGGGATCCCCGATGTCAACTGCAGGGTCGGGGAGGAGGAGGCTTGGAGGCCAGAACCATACTGGCTGCCCACGGGGCCACGCTAAGTGATGGCTTTAGTGGCACCAGACAGTGTAGACAGGAGGGGGCCGTGAAAACTCCCCAGCACGAGGCTCTCCTGAACCCCCCGCCAGCCCAGAGACAGGCAGCCGGTGGGGGACGTTTCCCAGCAACGTTGTCCTGAGTCTTGGTGGCAGTTCCCTCCCTCCATCTCCTATAGCAGCCGCTTGCACACCCTCCGGGGCAGCCAGCCTTGGAGGACACATTCGGAGTCCTCCCAACCCTCCGACCCTGCACTCGGCCACTGACAGCAGGGACCTAGCTCCCCTCCAAAGAAGCCAATTTCTCCCCAATTCCATTTTTGCCCTCAACCTGTCGAACCCGCCCAGCGCTTCGGCCGCCTCCCCGCCCCCGGGTGCCGACCCGCTCGGGGCCTCCCAGCGCCCCGGGTTGGTCTCCCCTGTGGCCCCCGCGCCCTGGCTGGAAGCTTCTCACAGAATTTACTGCTCCGGTCTCCACGAAGTCTCGTCTGCGCGGCGGCCGGTCCTGGTGGCGCCCAGCGGCGGCGGTACAAACACCGTCACGCACACGGCATAAACCTGTTGTAGCAACTCCGGGCTGGAGCCCACGAGAGGCACTGCTCACTCATCCCCGACGCCGGCACGCGGAGGGCCAGGGCGGCGGGAGATGGATGGTTGTGGGAATTAGCGCCGGCTGCCAAGCGGGGGCCTTTCACCTCCGGGGGGCGGGGTCAAGCCGCTGTCACCGTGGGCCCAGACCCCGGGGAAATGAAGCAGGAGACCCCTGCTCTGGGTCGTGCCCCCACTCTCCGCCAGACACGAGCACCCGCCCGCTCCACACGGGATCCGACTCCGGGCCCCGAGCAATCGATTCATAGCCCCGATGGCACCCGAGGCAGGTGCTGCTCGTGGCTTGTGACAGATGAGGAATCTGACACTGCAGGATGTCGGGCGAACTGTCCCAGGTCCCGGGGTGCCAGCAGCCTCCCCAGCAGGATAAACCCCGCCCAACCCCAACGCTGGGTCACGGACTCAGCCCCTTCCCTCCGCCTCCCGGAGGCCTTCGTTAAGCCTGAACTCCCTGTTCCCGGTTTAAAGATTTCAAAGCACATTCTCATTTGAGCCTCAAAACCCAGTGGGACATGACTATCTTTTATCATTCATCTGAGAGCAAAGGGTCCAGAGGCCCTGAGGGTTTGAGAAACACGCCAGGACCAGACGGGCGCCTGGACTGCAGCGCCGGGCTCTCTCCTCCCCCGATGGCACCCCTGCCTCAGAACAGGTGAGGGAGGACCTCCCAAATTCGCTTGAGGATGCCATCCTGGACCTTTTCCCTCCCTTTCTCTCCTCCTCCCAAGAAACCCCCGGAGCACTAGAAGGGCCATACCGTAAATAACACAGTGCGGGAGAGAGTCCCGCGTGAGCACAGCCCAGAGGAAGGCCCTTGGCCGACCCAGGCTCCATCCCCTCGCCCTCAGGTGAGAGGGTCTCTTTGCTGAGCCCTAAAGCTCCTCCTGCCAAAGGGGTCTGCCGTGAGGTGAAGAGTGTCCTCCAAATACAAGTCTGCCCGGAACCTCAGAACGTGACCTCGCCTGGAAATGGGATCTCTGTGGATGTAGTTAGCTCCAAATCCGATGGGCCCGGGGTCCCTCTAAGAAGACAGAGAGGACAGAAACAGCACCGGAGTGGCGCAGGCTGAGGAACGCCCAGAGTGCTCCCGGGCGCCAGGCAGGGTCCTCCCCAGAGCCCCCGGAGGGAGCACAGCACGGCCCTGATTTCAGGCTTCCAGCCTCCGGACTGGAGAGAACCCTCTCCCGTTGCTTGAAGACCCCCCGTTCTGACCAGCAGGAGCAAGCATCCCCGGCTGAGCCCGTCTGGCATGGGCTCTGAGGGGCGGCCGGCGGTGGCCAGCTCCCCGGCCCCTCAGCGGCACCGGGCAAGAAGGAGGGTGCCCCAGCCACCCAGGTCATCCCCAGGCCTCGAGACCCAAGTGGGCACAAGGACGAGGCGGGGGTGGAAAGCACCTCTTGTCCACAGGGGCCACAGGCCACAATCGCCCCCCGTCACAGTCCCACACAGGCAGGAACTGCGTCCCCCATGTAAGGGACACTGCCCGGCTGCACACCCCCACCTCCCGTCCAGATGCTGTGTCCCTGCTCAGCCCCCGCCCCCCATGACAGGAGGGACCCCGCCTGGCCCGTTCACGCCCTCCAGGAATGCCGCGCGGCCCCTCACTGCACCGGCCCCCGGCGGGCGCCCTCACTCTCTCCACATCACACGCCCGCAGCCCCTTCTCTCAGACCTCTGGGCGACTCCCTGGTCGCCTGCAAGGCCTCAGACGCCAGCTCCCTGACCCGCCTGCTTCTAAATTCTGCCCCCTGCCCCAGGGCCCCCATTTCTCCTACGGACGTGCTGGGTTTGTGATCTGCTCTAGGGGCACAGATCTGTGGTTCTGATGTGTCCCCAGTGCTCCACAGACAGAAGGACACAGATCCCGTGGCCCTTCCCCTGGCTCCCAGGACACAGCCAGGTCACGCCTCAATCGAGGCCTGCCGGCCATGTGGACGAGGCCTGGGCAGCCGGCCCACGATGGCGAAGGAGGGCGTGGGCACCGAGGTGCCAGGCAGAGCAGCGGGAGAAGCTGCTGGAAAAGCGCCTTCCAGCTGCACAGATGCTGGCCCGGGGGTGATGGGCGGACGTGGAGCCCAGCTCTACCTCCTCCTCCAGGCAGCCCCAGGAAGCACCTGGAGCACAGCTGAGGGGTCCCCGGGAGGACGGTGGGAGGAGCAGAGAGGTCTACCCCGCAGTCGGGGTCCAGGGCGTGCCCCCCTCCCCAGCAGCAGGGGAGGCGAGAGCTAATGGCTGCGCCCCCATCCAGCACACTCGGCCGGCATTAATTTGACCGTATATACACACGCTAATCAGCTGTGACCGTGGCACCCAGCTCAATTCAAATTGATTTACTGAGCCTGGAAATGGATACAAATGTGATTAAAGGCTTTTTATTTTACATAGGTTCTCTATAAAATGATTTAAATCAATTGCCCGGCAGGCCCCACGCTATTACTGCACAGAGCCTCCTCTTACATTGATGGATACGTGGCTCACAGCTAGAGCCGGGCGTCAGCAGCTCTCCCGCCCGGCCTCGCGATCAAAGTCGGGGCGGCCGAAGCGGCAGCTGGTCTCGGGCCCACCTCCATGCAGGGTGACCCTCTGTGGCGGGCGGGGCTGGGAGAGGGCCGGTGTCACCGCGGCAATGGCCTCCGGGGCTGCCTCCCCGCCCGCTGGCCTCTGGTCTGGGATGCTCATCTCTGGAGCCCGGGAGGTCAGTTTCGTCATCTAGGCGTCCAAGGACAGCGCTGGAGTGGCCACTCCTGCGGATGTCACCCGCCCTGCCCTGTGGTCCTTTCGCCCAGATGAGGAGACTGAGGCCAGGCGGCGGGCGGCAGGTGGCGGTAAAGCAGTCTCCGGCACACTGATCAGCGAGCGTCGAATAGGCACAGTGGATATGCAGCACGTGTCCCGTCCAAGGAAGATGGCAGATGTATGGGGTCCCCGGGGGCCCCCGCCCGTGGGGAGTGCTCAGCATGGAGGTAGGCGCAAGGTCCAGCACAGGGGATGCCCGGCGAGGGGACACCAGTGCCACGAGGCCTGACCTGTGCCGCCTGGGGCCACCCAGCAGGAGCTTCAAACAACAGAAATCCGTTCTCTCGCGGTCTGGAAGCCAGGCGTCTGAAGCTGACGTGCCTGCTGGGCCCTCCTCCCTCCAGAGGCTCCGGGGGAAGATCGCGCCTGCCCCTACCAGCTCCCCGGCTTCCAGGTGTCTCGGGGCTGTGGCCGCGTCCCTCCACCTCTGCCTCCCTCCTCACGCGGCCTTCCTCTGCTCCGAGGCAATCACCGCATTCAGGCCCACCCCGATCCAGCAGGTTAACCCCAGCCCATTTCCTAACATCCTATTTCCATTCTGAGGTTGTGGGTGCAAGTGAATTTCAGGGGTACGCGATGCGACGACCCGCTCCGGACGGACCCTGAGCCGTCTCACCAGCGACACGGCCGTGAAGGACCCATCCTGTTCTAAAGAAAACTTGCGGCCATTCAGTCACTGAACCAGAGGGGCAAGGCTCACAGCGGGGGGAGCGCACGGGGGCTGGACCACGTGCTGCACCAGGTCCGTGGATGTGTGGTCCCTGCTCCAGAATGATCACCTCGGCCCCGCTGAAAGCCCACCAACACACAGGGGATGGAGCGCTGGGGGCCGGGAGGGGGGCTCTCTCTGCACCCCAGAGCCCTGCTGCCCGGTACAGTAGCCACTGGCCACAGGCGGTAATTGAAATTCAAGGTCAAACTAATTGGAATTAAATACAATTCACCATTCCATTCCTCAGGCACGGGACCCACGCGTGCCTCGTGGCCACCACGAAGTTAGGACAGCGCGGCTGGGAGCTCTCGGACGGCCTCTCTACACTTTCTCTTCTTGTGTATTTGGCACCACAGGCGATAGGAATCAATGGCAAAGCTAAGAGTAAAAATTAAAGTACAGAAAGCATACAGGGTGTTGATTTCCGGTCACATCCATCAGACCCCGGGGCGGGGCGCTCGGAGTCTGCCCGCTGCGGCTGCCTCGTCGGCAGACCTCCCGGCACTGACCAAACCCCGCTCCTCCTCCAGCGTCCAGGCCTGTCCAAGAGATCATCCACCACCTCTCCCCACTCTCGCCTAATTCTTGGCCTTGTCTGATCCTCTGGTCAGCTCCAGCTTTTCCCAGAGACCCCGTGAGGGTTTCAAACAGTCCATCCTCTGTTCTTGACCTCACAACTCCTAGGCATCCTTCAAAACCTCATTCCAACTTCGCGGCCTCTAGGAGCCCTGCTCCTGTAGCATCTCGGATTTCCCTCTCTCCCGGGGTTTCCTGCCACGAACGGAACTGCTCATACACCTGTCCTCCCGTCCTTGGCTACAAGCACGCTGTGACCAAACTGGTCAGTTGAAGAGTTGGCAAAGGGCCGGGACTCCGGATATGCTGTGGGAGGGATAAACCAGAATTGTCTCTCCACTTGACCTTGAGTTTCCTAGAGATGAACACTGTGCCGAGAGCGCTGTAGGCTCCGACAGGTGCAGGCATCGTGAACACATGAGTGACAGCGACCGAGGCTCGGGTCTTAGAACCTCCCTCTACACCCCGAGCACACACACGCAAGCACACAGTAGGAGCTTACATGGAGAGCAGCCCACGAGCTGAATCACACAGAAAAAACAGCAAGAACACGAGGATATCTGGTGTGGAAGCAATGCTAGAAGGACCATCCAGGTAGGTGGCCGGCCTGGTGTCCCCGGGGAGGGCAGACTCCAGCCTCGAGAAGCCGGCCCAACTGCTTGGATTTGCCTCTGCCAGAGAGCCCATCCTGGGGTCCCTGTGGGGGTGGGCCTGGCTCCCTGCACGATTTGGGGCCACTCTCCCAAGCACCTCCTCATCTGCTCGTGCTAGAAGCTTCCACAGCTGGGAGGGGGCTGCCTCCACCTCTCGCCCGTCTCGCACTGCCCTGCAGATCGCTGAGCCGAGGTACCGGTGCCGTGGGGGGCCCCGGTGACGCATCCCCGCAGCCTGACCGGCCCTTCCCAAGGCTGGGGACTGGCCTAACGGAGCCCCAAAGGGCACATTAACTATCCAGGGTCTCACAGACCCTGCCTGCCTCCTGCAGGCCGTGCACCTGTCCCCGCCCCCGGGGCTGCGGTGATCACCAACTAAACGGAAACGGTTCCTCTGCTCACAACCCTTCAGACACCACGCGGGGGGGCTTTCTGCGGCATGCGGTCCTCCGCTGCATGACAGGAACTGCCTGGGGCCCGCTCCCTCCCACGTGGCCACGGCCCTGACCTGGGACACCAGCCACCATCCCCGGCCTCGCGCATTTCTGGATGGCCGGCTCTCAAGGATGACTGTGGGGGCCCTTCCTGGGTTCCACAGTTTGCTCAGACAGCTCACCAGACTCTGGTTTTACTGGTTTATTATAAAGGCTCCCACTCAGGAACAGCCCGCTGGAAGCGAGGCCTAGAGCGAGGGGCAGGGGTGGGGCGGTGGGGCGGTGGGGCGGTCCCCGCCCCCCACCGCCCCTGCCCTCCTGGCAGCTCTGTGACCCCCGCCCCCCCCCCCACCGCCCCTGCCCTCCTGGCAGCTCTGTGACCCCCGGGCTTGAGCGATGTTCGGGGAGGCTGTAGAAACAGTAACTCGGTCCCTGGCCCCCTCCCTTCCCGGGATAGTGACAGGTCCGCTCCTAACCGTGGCGTGGCCCTTCTGGTGACCAGCCCCGTGCGGAAGCCCACTGCCGTCACCTCCTCAGAACAAAACACGCCCCCACCTCCCAGGACAACCCAAGGGCGTGAGGAGCTCTGTGTCGCGAACTGGGGCAGAGACCACGTCCTTATCCTGTCGCCCCTCCTCTGCTCTCCTCTCCCAAGGGCCCGGCCCGGGGAGCACCCAGCTCCCCACTTCTTTCTCCTCTAAGGCAGCAGAGTCCCATGTCAACCCTGTGTTCAAATCCTGGCCTGTCGGTCCTAGCTGGGTGACCTGCACCAGTCACCTAGCTTCTCTGTGCCTCGGTTTCCCCATCTGTAACAGAGATACAAACGGACTCACGAGGCGGCCAGGAGAGGTAAACGAGTCTGTGTCCGTCTGTCTTGCTCACAAGGAGCCTTCCTTCCGTAGGTGTTTTCTAGACCGGCTTGCCCAGCGTGCAACCACACACAGGCCTCTCAGACACGCGCCTGCCCCAGCTGCGATGAGCTGCACGGTCCCCAGAACTCGGGTCTGCAAAGACGCTACTTCACCAACTTCTCCACACCCATCCACGACTGAGCTTTCCAGAAACCAGTACGAAGAAAGAGCTTACCGACCGGTGCTGGGTTCAAAACCAGGTCCGAGTGAACACAGCACCTTCGCTAGGGGACAGAGGCAGTGACCACAGGGTCTCGCTCACACCCAGTCCATTTAGGGCATGACGGCCTGGCTGCTTCCTCCTCTCTCTTCCCAAGTGGACAAGGGGGCAGAAGCAGCATCTGAAACCCTCTGGAATGTTCGGAACGTGTTCCTCCCAGCACAGCTCAAGGAACTGAAAGGAACTGAAAGCCCCTGAGCGCTTATCAGCCCCAAGAGGACTCCCGGGTCCCTTGGACGTCTACACCAAGTGGAGACCAGGGTCCCCTGCCCCTCCCCCCCGGGGAGGACACAGTGCTGGGCATGTGAGGAACCGGTAAAACAAATTCTGTTCCAGTTTTAATTCTGTGGCCTACATCAAGCCACGCCTAAACTCACTCCTACAGAAGCACGCTGGAGGGCTGGCCCTCGGGACCCAAAGGCAGACGGGGAGTCCCCGGGCTATTCTCTCAGGTCAGGAACAGTGGTAAAGGGCGTGACGCGGGTGGCGGGTGGGGGGGGAGGGTAGGGCTCCGGGAGGGGAGGCGGTGTGGAGGGAGGGCTGCGGGAGGGCTGCGGGAGGGACGGGGCCTGCGTGCAGGTGGGGAGACGTGCCCGCTGGCCGTGGGGAGCCACAGAGGATTTCACACAGAGGCCAGGCCACACCGCGTGAGACCCGTCACACCTTCCCAAACGGGGCCCCGGGCACTGCGTCCAGCACGGGCAGCATCGCACAGTCTTCCTGGCGCCCACGCGGAGCACATGCCAGATGCGTGTGCACAGCAGTGCCGAGGGGCAGGGTTGTGCCCCTGGGAGACGCGTGTGCACAAGCACACAGGCACGTGTGAGAGCAGGTGTGGGGGCACACACGGGCACGTGCTTCTCAGGATGAGTAAATCACCACGTGTGGGGTGGTGGAGGGCAGCGTGTGCGGGAGTGTGAGTGCTGCCGGCAAGCACACACCCATGAGCGTGTGAGACGACAGGCGGGACACGCATGTGTGTGCAGGTGCACGAGCCGGCAGGAGCGACAGCACACGCGCCTGCAGGTACGCGAGAAGACAAGCGCTACAGTGCACGCGTGCACACGTGTGTGCGACGACCGGAGCTGCGTGTGGGGGCTGGGTGCTGGTGGACCCTCGCGGAGCGCAATCCACGTCGGGCTGGCTCCCGTTACCGCTCTGAGGCACCCTTACGGTCCCATCTGTACAAAGGGCCAGGACAAGAACGGGGGCTCGCGGCGGCGGGGAGGCACCCCAGTCCAGGCTTAGGTCGGGGCGCTGGTGTTTGAGGGGCAGGAGGGCCCGGGGGGCAGCTCCCGCCGGCCAGCCGTCCCCAGGGAGACTGGCACCAGGCTCTCAATTACAGGAACAATTAGGGCACAGTGATGCACAGCCAGGCGCCTCGGCACCACCGCAAGAGTGACAAGCCGGCCCCGGCGGGCTGCGCGCCGGCTTTAATCCCGGGAAGGCTCTCGAGTGTTAATGGTGCGAGCAGGCTCATTAGCTGTAATCCATCTGTCCTTAATGCGGCGGTGGCGGTGCAGGTCTGCGGGATGAAGGATGCCCTCCCGGGGATGGCGGGCGGGTGCGGCACTCCCCCCGCCCCCGCTCCCCTGCTCCAAAAAATGAAATAAAGGCAGGGGAAGGCACAGGGAAGGGAGGACACAGCTCTCCACTCCCCCCTGCTTGGAGAACAGGCTGTGCCAGGGCTGGACCCAGGGCCGGGCCCCACCCTGCTGTGTGACTCCAGCCAAGATGCTCTCCATCTCTGGGCCTATGCTATCCTCTGGGAAAAGGCAGGGGCTGGAATGGGTGCCTCTGGGCGCAGGAAACCAGGGGGGGCTGGGCCTAAGGGGCCTCCTTCTTGGCTCAGGCTGCTCCCTCCCTTGTCTGGGGAGGTGTGGTTGGCACAAATGGGGCCTGGAATGCTCCACGTGGTTTTCTGATGACCATAAATCGTGCCTTTGTCTATGGTGGTGAAAGGGACCCTACCGCACCATCTGGGCAGTGGGTGACGTGGCCCAGTGCCGAGGACAGGTGCTGGGGAGTCAAGGTTGAATACAGGTGCCTCAGGCTCGGTGCTGGTGTGGCTGTGCCCAGGGCAGCTGCAGGTGTCCTAGACCTGAGAGGCGGGCACAGGGGAGGAATCCCTCCCCCGCCACATGTTGTCCGGGGAGAGCAAAGGCCATGAGCTGGAGGGGCTGCCCACACAGACAGGAAGGCAGGAAAGTTGGCTGCAGAGAACGTAGGGCCTTGGGGTCAGGCTGCCCAGGTGTGAGTCCCAGCTCCTCTCTGTGATACAGCAGGTCATTTGGCCTCTCTGTGCCTCTGTTTCCCCATCTGCAAGACGAGGGAAAGTAATAGCCCTCTCTCAAGGGTCAGGACGAAGGGGCGCACAGAGCCCCTCGTGAGACCTCCATGTTACAGCCTCTCTATGGCGTGTCACTCGAGGGCCACTCAGGATTGCCACCGCGCCTGCACCCGTGCTATTTACCAACTTCAAAGCGGCCGGTTGTTTAAGTTTCTGGAGGGATCGTTCACATCAACTGATTTTTTAGAAAACCAATTTATATCTGGAAGGAAGCCGTCAATCATGAGCAGGAACGGAGGTGCGTACCCCATCCCTGAACCCTCCTGGGGCCTGCGGGCTGGGAGTCTGACACCTGCTCCCCTCGTTCAAAGGGGATTCGCGGACGCCGCGGGTGTGCGGGGCCCTGGCACCCGACAGCCCTGTCGCTGCAGGCCAGAAAGCCCAGACCAGGCAAAGCCCGGCTCAGTCTTCCTCTCCGTGACACCCCCGCGGGACGAACCCGGTCCAGAAAGCCTCCCTCGCCCAGCCACTCTGGGAAGCCAGAGCCCAGAACTCAACGTCCAGCCGCTCCCTCTGCCCCTTCGCCGCCATGGCCTCGGTTTCCCAATCTGGAAAATGGGGGCACTCGATTGCAAGCCCTGATGGTCGCCGGAGGGGGGTCCAGCCGGCACGCCGGTCTGAAAGCCTCCGGGTGCCCCTGGTGGAGTGGTTGCAGGCAGGGAAGGCCCCTCGAGCTGGCTGGCCGCGCCTGGGGGACAGACGTTGTACCGAGAGCGGCTGTCTCCCTGATGCTCTTCAATTATTCAAACAAGAGCCATACCCTTATTTAAAGTCTAGTCTTGTACCCGTGGCATCCGGCAGCAGGCACCGGAGCCTGCTGCTAGATTTACACGGGGACGGGCTCCCTCTCGCAAAGTCAATTAATTAAGCAAACACTCCTGCCAGCGGGTTCTCAGGTGTGCGCGGGGAGATCCGCCGGTCTCAGCCTGCCGCCTTTGGGACACCCGATCCCTCCGAATGGCCCCAGGTGGGCTGGGACCGTGGTCCCGGGCTGGGCGCGGCTGGCCCAAGAGCAGGGCACCGACCGCAGGCCAGGCCCAGGGCTGGCCCCTTCTCGCCCTGATTACAGACAGGGAAACTGAGGCCCAGAGAGAGGATTTAACTCCAGACACAGCCCTGCGCCCACATGCTTCTGTTCTCCCTTTCCCGCACCACCCCCCCAGACAGGAAGCGAGAGCAGCTACTGCACGGCGTTTCCAACGGGATCCGGCGTTGACCTCCTGCCCTTGTAACTCGTGCAGGGCTTCAGGTCGACCCCACAGGTGAGGACCACTAGGACCCGTAGTTTATGGAGGGGAAACTGAGACACAGAGTGTGACTCCCTCGGGCTCACACGCGTGGTAAGGAAAAAGGGCCCTGGTCCCTGCCCCCTTCCCCAGGTAATGACGACAGCCAGCCCGAGGACGGCCCGTGGCTCGCAAAGGCCCTTCGCAAACACTTCCCGGGTGCGGACGTGAAATCGAGGTGAGACGACGTGGGCCCGGTCTCCAGTCAGCCAGCAGGCCTCACCTGGCAGGGCCAGGCTGTCCCGCACAGCTGCGGAGCGCTGCAGAGAAGGGGTGGACGCTGGGGGGGGGAGGGCAGGGCCATGTCCTAGCTGTCCCTTCCCAGCTGGTCACCAAGCAACGGCTCCCGGTCTCAGCTTCCTTGTAAGATGGTGATTAAAACATAAGCATCTCCTCATTCCAGCTACAAAGGGAAGTGCGTAGTGCTGGCCATCTCATGCCCCTTGTCTCAACGCCCCCGTGCCGGGCACAGAGAAGGGTCCTGCAAAGTACGCTGCTCCCTGCTCCCACAGCGGAACCGGGGGGCATCCGGGTAAAGTGGCAGGGCCCTGTCTGCACCGGCCTGGCGTCTCAGCTCCGGGAAACCAATGGCACCGGGCACCCTCAGCCAACTGACTTTCCAAACCTTGGCATGTGCACAGGACGCAGGACGTGGGCTCCAATAATACCGCCCCGGTAACACCCCACTTGGAAGGAGGAGGGGTGCATCTACGAAGGGGACGGACTTCGACGGCTTGTCTGGGGGCCCCCTTTGCCTGGGGTGCCCTCCCGCCTGTTCCTCGCCCATCTAGCAAACCTGGACGCCTTCGGAAGCCTTCTCAAGCGACACGCCCTCTGCAGCCCAGAGCTAACCACTGCCTCCCCCTCGTGTGTGAGCTAGGGGGACCCCTCTCCTGCCACAGAGACCACCGTGAGCTGGACACGCGCTGAGCACCTGGCGTGCTTGAGTGCACTTTCTCCTTTGAAAAGGGAGGGACCGTTATCTCCAGTTTACGTATCAGGAAACTGAGGCCCGGAGCAGCGGAGCCGCACGCCGAGGCCGCGCAGGTGGCCAGTGGCAGAGCCCGGACTCGAGCCCGGGAGGTCTGGCTCCCACCTCGGCGAGGCTTGGCTGCGAGGGGAGGACCAGGTGTCGGGATGGGCGGAGACGGGTGGCCGGCAAGGGGACATCGCCAAAGCTCCAGGCAGGAGGGCATTCGGCCCAGGGAGGGAGGGAGCCAGGCCCAGCTTAAAAACCAAACTGAAATGTGAGCGAAGGCAGCACACGCCGTCCCGGGAGGGGTGACGAGACCTGCGGTTTCTGCACACGCTACTCCCTGGAGGGCCTGCCCGCTGCCCTCCCTGTGGAGCCCAGCTGCTCAGGGACGAGAGCTATTTCAGGCACGGAGGGAGGTTGGGCAGAGGGCCCGGGGCCACACGCTGGAACGCCAGGGAGCGGGTGCTGACGGCGCCAAGCAGAAGAGTCAGACTGGGGGGCCCGGGACCCCCTCCCTGGCACTGCTGGCCACCCAGTCTGACCCCCCCTCCAGCTTTTCCAGGGAGCCTCGGCTGGCCCCACCGCTCGCCACACCTGCTGTGAAAGTGACACTCCTCGGCGGATGATCGCTGCTCTGTCCCCTGGGAGGGCAATCGGACACTGGAGCAGAGCAGGGACAGGCCGCTGGGGGCGGCTGGGGAGTGGGGTGGGGGTTCTGCTGGGCCTCCCAGGAGCTCAGGAATGGGGGGGATCAGGAGGGCTCCCCAGGAACCTGGGGGCAGGCAAGGGGGTGGGGACGGAGGCTCACAGAGGTTCCAGACTTGCCCCAGTCACACGGCCAGTAAGAAGCTAAGACACAGAAGGCCCCGAACAACCAAGTCCTCCCTCGTCCAGGGAGGCCCAGACGGTGCCCTTGTCCCCATCCGAACCTCTGCCTCTAACCAGGTGGCACGATGCTGGGGTTCAGGCAGTAGAGTCGGAGGTCACAGTGCCTGACTCCCATTCTGGCCCCGACATCTAAGGCCAATGACCAATGCACGTGACTTGGTATCTCGTGCCTCAGTTTCTCCATCTGTCAAGTGGGAACGGTGCCAGTCCACACTTCATGGGGGGGCGCTGCCGTGAGAGTTTGAAGGGTTCAGACAGGCGCTTGGGTGCAGGCAGGACCCAGGAGCCGCTGGAGGAGCAGCCCCAGGCCATCCCCAGCACCCTGCCGCCCTCGAGCTGGGGGTCAGCCGGTCCGGAAACGGGGCCTGGAGAGCTTCCGGAGGAGATGCACTATGATGCTGCACCCAGAAGCAGGTGCACGGGAGCCTCAGTTTCCCCACTGTGTACCACTGCGTACAGAGGCTCAGGCCTCGGTGAACGCCTGGAGCCAGTGCCCAGGCCCTTCGTGACATGCGAGAAACGGAAATGGTCCCTCCGCCGCGACAGTGGGTGGACACCCCCAGGCGTCCCCACAACCCACAGGAAGTCCACAGAACAGGGAGGGGTGGGGGCCCAGAGAACCGAAAGCACGTCCGCACGGAAACTCATACAGACGTGTCCACAGCAGCACCTTCCCCACAGCCAAGACGGGGAAACCACCCAGATGTGCGTTGACGGAGGAAAGCGGCCCCGAAAGGTGGCCCGTCCACGCCCTGGAGTGTTACTCAGCCGCGAAGCGGAAGGCAGTCCCGCAGGACAGAGGGGCCTCGAGAGCATGACCCGGTGACGAGAGGCCAGAACGCAAGGCCCCACTTTGTGATGCCACTGAGGCAAAATGTCCAGAATAGGTAAATCCACAGAGACAGGGAGTGGATCCTTGGTCGCCAGGCGCTGGGAGAGGGAGAGCCAGGGAGGGACAGCAAAGGAGCGCGGGGCTTCTCTGTGGGGTGCAGAGAACATTCTAGAAGGACACAGCAGTGATGCCTGCCCTCTCTGCAAATATATAAAACCCACTGACTTGTACACTTTAAGAAATTGTATAATGAACTACATCTCAATAAAACTGCTAAATCAACTAAAACCCTTGAAGCCTGTTCCGTGCCCAGCAGGGGACTCCCGAGGGCCCAGGAGGCCTGAGGCGTGTGGGAGGGAGCGCCCACCGGGGGAGTGACCTGACAGGGCGTTAAGTCGGCCCCGGGCCACAGTGCTCACTAGCAGCACGTGGAGGAAGGTCTCTCACGGTTCCGGCTTTGGCTGAAGAGTCGGGAAACACATAGAAGGTTTACCCACAATCATTATTGGGCACCTCCTGCATACATGGGCCAGGCCCTGGGGCCCGAGAGCTGACCCACCCTTGTCCTGGTGCAGCCCAGCTTAGCAGGCAGACGCACAGCCTTGGGAAGGCACGCGAGTATATCTGCACGGAGCGTGCCAAGAAGATGCTCTACCCAAGGGAGAGGCTGGGGTCAGCAAGGAACAGCCTGACAGAAAGTGGGAATAGCAGGTGCAAAGGCCATGAGTCAGACACGAGCCTGAACACGCCTGGTGAGGCTGGGCCCAGGAACAAAAGGCAGGAATGCCGGCGGCAAGGACGTCCATCTGGGATCCTGCCATCCTGTCTGTTTGTATCCCAACCTAGGCGGGTTCCTCCGAAATACTGGGAACCCCCTCCAGGCGCCCTGGGGCCTCGGGGAGCCTGTTGTGTTCTTAGGTAGGAGCCCTCGCAGGCCTCAAGAACACTTCCCACTGGGTTCCTCCTCCTCCTCTCTCTCAGCAAGATGCCCCGTCTCCTCCTGAGCGAGCTTCCTACCCGGAAAGTCACAGGCTCCGGCAGCCACAGATAGACGTGGGTCTGCAAGGCTTGGACCCACCCGACCCTGGGCACAGAACCACGGCACCTTGGAAATAAACTTGCCTCTGGAGCCTGGAGGTGGTTTACCATAAGTCACCCCCCGCCGGCATAACGATGGGCTCGGAGACAGAGGTCCGTCTCTGCCTCAGTTGGACCAAGCTGAGCGGACAGGCATCCTGTGCTCCGGCCTTTACCTGCTGCAGGACACCTTCAGGACATCCCAAGGGGCAGCTGGTGGCCCAGGCTCCCAGGGGTTTGGATGTGGCCAGACACAGCCCCCCGGAGCCGGGGGCCCCGGAATGAATCAATGAATCAGTGGACAATGCTCCTGCAGGCCACAGTATAAGGTTCCCTGGGCTACATGAGCCGTGGCCGGGAGAGCGTGGCGTCGCCCCGACCGATGCAGGACAGGAACGAGAGCCATTGGGAGAACAGAAGCAAGCAGGAGACTCCAGCAGGAGTCAGACGCTGAGGCCCAAGCCTCGAATCCATCAGCACCAAAGGGTTCGTCCAATAAGTTCAAGGGGATGAGGACTGAAGGGTGCGCCACGAAAAGCAACGTTCGTTTTGGAAACTGGCACGACGACATCACAACCTCTCTCTCTCCCAGCCCTGGGGGTGGCCGGAGGCCTAGCTTACAGGCAGAGGGCAGCCTAGAGCAGAAGGGGGGGCACGCATGGGGAGATGGGGGTGGCGGTGGGGATGGGGTCCTGGGCGAGGGAAGTACTTTCCCTGAAGCCCCAAGAGGCCACCAGCATGAAGCACTCAGGTTTAACCATGGGAAATGCTGCAGTGAGAGAAATGAAATGTAACCCCCCCCCCCCCCCGCCCAGGCTGGCACAGCCTCGCTGGGGTTCCTACTGCCCGAGCTACCCCCCACCTCTCTCCCTCCCCGCAACTCCAGCTGTTCTCCCTGCTCCCACGGACAACAGCCGCCCACACAGCAGGGTGGGGAAGAGGACGTGGAGGGAGCCGACTGTGGTGGGGCTGGCTGTTTGGGAAGATGAGAGCATCAGAAATCCTTAACCCATCAGAGAACAGGCTGTGTCTCCCCACCACACCCCCACGCCCATCAGAGGCAACACTGAGATGCCCTCTTCCCCAGATAAGAGTCCAAACTGATGCCGGTCCTTTCCTTCCCCACCCAAACCCCCCTGTACCTATCGCCTGGACTGGTGCAGTAGCCAACTTGCAGGTCACCCTGCTTCTGCCCTGGCCCTGAGTTCCACCCTCCATGTGACACCAGCCAGAGAGCCCTACGAGAAGGGAGGTTGACTCACATCCCCGCCTCTGCCCCAAACCTCCCAGGCCTCCCACCCAGATCCCCAAGAAGGCCACGTCCTCGCCACCACAGCCCCCATACCCCCATTCTTCTCCTCCTATCCTGCAGCCCCACCCACTGGTATCCTTGCCATCTCTTACACATTTCAAGCGTGTTCCCCACTCAGGGCTCTCCCCCTCGGGTATCCGTGTGACCAGTTCTGACACAAGTCACTTAGAGGGGTCTCCACTGACCCCATTGCGTGGGGCTGAACGGCCCACATCCTAAGCCCTGGGACCTGCGAATGGGGCCTTATTTGGAAACAGGGTCTCTGCAGATGTAATTAAGGATCTCTGAATAAGACCATCTGGGTGATCCGGCTGGGTCTCAAATCCAGCGCTGAGCCGTCCTCCATCAGAGGAGAAGGCCACATGAAGATGGACCAGAGGGAAGAGGTCCCAAGCAAGGCAGGCCGGCAGCCGCCAGGGCTGCAAGGGAAAAGGGGGGCTTCTTCCCGGGAGCCCCCGAAAGGGAGCACAGCCCTTCTGGATCTGGGACTTCGGGCCTCCAGAACAGAGAATCAGTGTCGTTGTAGCTCCGAGTTCGTGATCCCGTTACTGCAGCCCCAGATCACTAATCGCCATATTCCTCCCCCCGCCCTGCCTTGGTCCCCACAGCCCCCGCACCCCTCCACAACTCATGGCTTGGTAATGCATGGTTTGTGGCTTCGAACTACTCCAGGTCGCTCACCTGCAACACGGTGGGGCCCGGGGCAGGGGGAGGGGGGCGGCAGGCAGCTCAGAGCCCCCGAGAGGCAGGCAGAGCTGCCTTCGCCTCGGCTCCTGGCCAGAAGCTCCCCAAAGTCACCTCGCCTGGCCTGTGGAAACGTCACCCTTTGCGGTCCGGTCCTTGCAGCGGCCCGACAAGGCTCCTATTCCGGAGAACAGCGCAAACACCTGGCCAGGTATATTCTCGGAAGTTTCTCTCTCCCTTTCCAGTCCAGTGTGGCCCCCTGGCCACTCCTGGGACAATGTGGTACTCGGGCTGCCTCTCCTGTCCTGTGCCTCACCCTTCCCCGTCCAGTGTGGGTAGTCCCCCGGGGAGGCAGGTGTCCCAAGAGGGTGACCTTCCCTTCTCTTCCTCGGTTTGGCCTCCCCCCACGTAATCCTGGGCAAATACAACACTGCCCACGTGGGCGAGGGAGACCGAAATCCTCCGTTCCCCTTGGAAGGTGGGGTGTCCGGCTCCTGGGGGGCTAACACGGTGAACTCCTCCACGTAGGGAACTCAACCCATGGCCACGTAGTCCCCCCCAGTTCTAGGGGCCTGAAGCCTGCCATCAAGGCTCCCTCTGCAGGCTCCAGGAGAGGGTCCTTCCTGCCTCTTCCAGCTCCTGCCGGAGCCCGCCTTCCCTGGCATACCTCGCTCGTGGACGCACCCCTCCAGTCTCTGCGCCGTGGCCACGTTCTATCTGAATGCCCGTCACTGTGGACCTGACGTCGGTCCTCTACCAACAGGACCTCATCTTGACCCTACTACATCTGTAAGGCGCTATTTCCAAATAAAGGCATGTGCATGGGTAGCAGGTGTTTGGATGTGAAGATATCTTTTTGGGCGGACACAATTCAACCCCCAAGAGGAGGTGACCAAACATCAAGTGAGAGGCCCGGCCCTTGGCAGCTGCGGGAAACCGAATCCTGGTGGCTGAGCCGGTCCCGGGGGGAGGAAGTGCCTGGAAACATGTGCCCCCCGCCCAGATCTGTAAACACAGTGGGCAGCCTTAGGGAGGCCCCCAACCCATGACTCAGTTTCCGGCTCTTGTGAAATGGGTTTGCCGATGCATTTCCTCTTTAGACAGGCTCGGTGAGCACTGGCAACAGAGGGGATCTGCTGGCACCTTCTCTCGGGGTGAACCAGGGTCTTAAACCTCCACTCAAAGTCACTCCCTGGGCGGAGCCCATCTGCCCACCCCCAGGCTGCCTGGAGTCCATCCTATACGCTTCCCTTCACTAAAGCACTGCTGTGTGGGTTCATGATGTCTCCCAAAATGCACGACATCCTCCTGGAACCTCCAAAAAGGACCTCATTCAAAAATGGGAGTCTTGGCAGGTATGGTCGAGATACGATGAAGTCATGCTGGATGAAAGTGACCCCATGGGCAATGACTGGTGTCCTTGCAAGGTAAGGGCTTTGAACACAACAGGTGAAGAGAGAAGACACACGCGTGCGCACGCACACACACACACACACATAGGGAGGAGGCCAGAGACAGAGGCGGAGGGATGTGGCCACAAGCCAAGGGACGCCTGGAGTCCCCCAGAGCCTGCAGGGGGACGGTGGCCCTGGGACACCTTGATTCAGAACTCTGGCCTCCGTAGCTGGGAGACGATGATTTTCCGTGGTTGTAAGCCCCCAGTTTGCGACGATTTCTTATGGCAGCCCCAGGAAACTCATTCCTGTACCTCGAGCTAGTGATTCTCAACTGGGACCCCTGTGTCCTCCACTGTGGGACACCAGGTAACGTCTGGAAACATTTGTAGGCATCACAACCGTGGGTTGAGGCCAAGGAGGCTGCCAACGTCCTGCGACAAGGAAGCATCCAGCCCAAAACGCCAGTAGAGCCTGGCTGCTTTAAGACCCAACCAGCCCTGGGCACCTGGGGAGCTCAGCACGTTCAGCGTCTGACTCTTGACCTTAGCTCAGGTCTTGATCTCAGGGTCCTGAGTTCAAGTCCCACATTGGGCTCCACGCTCAGTGTGAAGCCTACGTTTAAAGAAAAAAAAAAAAGATGAACTACTCCTTTGGATGTTTAAATGACAGAGGAGACCAACATTCCACTCCGCAGCCGGATATGCAGGGAATCTCAGGGTCGGCCGAGCAGCAGTTTAGGACACGGGGGCTGAGGGAACGCCGAGGGACTGGCACACGGTATGGGTCAGGAATGCCACCAGCAGGCTCCGGACGGGGGCCTTGCTCCCAGCCAGAAACACCGGGAGCCCAGCCTCTCTGTTCAGGTCAGCGGGTGAGGGGGTGTCCCCGCGGGAGGGTCTATGAAATGAGGGGTCCGGGTGAAGAAAGCCCAGGAGGGCGGGTGAGGACCTGCCGGTGTGGCCTGGGGAGTGGGGGGAACCCCCCAGCCCCCGGACGCCAGCAGGAGCCCCGCGCAGGCCCCCTCCCTCCCGCTGCCCCCGCTCCCCCAGCATCAAGCTTCGCTGGGCTTGTGTGTCTGCCAGATGGCGACGCGCTATGTGTCAGGAGATAATCGCTATTAAAAATTCACTGGGTTTTATTTTATCTTTTTTTTTTTAAGGTTCCGTTTGGGCTCTCTGCTTCCTCCTGCAGAAGCTACCATACCGCTACCCATTACACTGTTTTAATTGTGTCTAATTAAAAGAAACATTGACTGGGTCACCGGGGTTTCTCCGCTCGGGCGGCTGGGGGCGGGGGCAGGGCTGGCTCCCCCCCAGGACAGCCCCACGGCTGCTGAGCCCTCCCCCGCCCCCAGGCGC
>CM052803.1:46883852-46908161 GCA_028533885.1 Nasua narica | reverse complement strand
TCAGTAACACAAGCTGTGGGCCACAGCCCTGTGTTGAGTTTCCCGGCCCAGCAAGAGGCACCAAGGAAAAATCCAGACACAGACAGGTCAAACACAGTATCGGGAAGATCCCAGGACCCGGCAGCCAGGTTTGAGAAGTCTGTGCGTCACCCCACGCGGCCACGTCACCTGGCAGAGACTCGGATTCCAGCTCTGTCCCTGCCCGCCCCGGGTCTCAGACAGGTCCTGACCTGCTCTGAGCCTCAGTTTCCTTGTCTGCCCAGTGGCGGATGAGGTTCGTCTGATGGCCGCCGGGCACCCCGGTGCGCTGGGCTGGAGGTGCAGGGGTGTGAGGTCAGGCGAGGGAGGCAGGCGCCCCGCTGGCCTCGCAGGCCCTTGCAAGCCCGCTGGACTCGTTCCAGCGCGTTCTGGGAGCTGGGGATACAGCGGTGAACACACCAGCTGGCTTACGTTGCTGGCCTCCCAGGAGGGGGTGAAAGGGGATAAATAACCAAACAATATGGATGGGGCTCCTGCTGAGCGAACCTGGGCTCCCAAAAGCCACATGCCTCACCCCAGAGTGAGGCCAACGGCCAGGGTAGGGGGGACCTGGGGGCAGAGGGAGCGGCAGCGTCTCAGGCTGGGGATGACCAAGAGTGACAATCCTCTGGGCTCCCCCCATCAGACACGATGGCGAGGACGAGGTCCCAGGGCACCCCGCGACCTGGCCAGGGTCTCTGACAGGCAAAAGCCCTGGTTCCTCTCTCCACCACATCCCCAGCCTCTGGGGTCCCTCCCCTCCCACGGGGACACGTGACAGCTAAGGTGTCTACTGGGCCCAGGGCTGGCCCTGGGGCACTCGAGTCAGACTGGCGAGGCCTTCCTGTCACACCCGCTCGTTTCTCCCGCCTGAGACGGGGACCAGACAGAAAGGGACATCCCAGCCCCCAGGGTCCCCAAAGTCAGGTCCGTCTGTGCGCTCACCCATCCCACAATACTGGGAGCCCCAGTCTGCAAGCAGTATCGCGAGGTACTCCTGACCGTTCCGTATTTTAAAAATATATAAAAGGAAGGGAACGAGGGTCTATCTGTGTCCTGGGGCTGCGGTAACAAATAATCACGAACTCGGGGGCTTAAAACAGCACGATTTACGCTCTCCCACTTCTGGAGGCCGGAAGTCTGAGATCCAGGCATGGGCAGGGTACAGCTCCCCCCAGAGGCTCTGGGGGGGGGGTCCTTCCTGCCCCTTATAGCTCCTGGGGGCTCCATCCCCACATGGCCTCCTCCTTGTCAGCTTTCTTATAAGGCAGGACACCAGCCATGGGATTTGGCCCACCCTAACCAGGATGATCCCATCTCTGATCCTTAACTAGCTGCATATTTCCAAATAAGGTCCCGTTCTGGGGTTCTGGGTAGACGTAACTTTTGGGGGACACTATTCCCCCAGTAACGGTCACCAACAATGTCACCAGCATCCCGATGCTAGCGCTACTCCATTTCCTCCCAGAGCTTGGACTCTCACACATCAAGAGAAAAGACAGCCATTCTTGCCAACTTCTGTTGTCAGTGACCCCTGGCGGGAGGGACACACATCAGCCCTCCCTGTCCGAGCCCAGAGCTCTCGGAGGTGAGGTGAGGCCTCAGGCCGGGGTCCTCACCTGCCCTTGCGACCTGAGTTAATCACTGAGCCCCGGGAAGCAAGGACCCAGGAAGCTGGGCCTGCCCTTTCTTACAGAGTCAGTGAAACAGAGTCCCCAAAAGGCCAAGAGCTTGCCCAAGGTCACCCATTTGCTTCCAGATTCTTCCCTGTTGCGCCAGGTCAATCTCCCCATGCTTGTGGCACAAGGATCTCTAAGTGCACACACATCGGAGACCCCATAGGTGAGAGGCAGCCCACCAGGAGGGCCTGTCCAGGGTTTCCAGGGGGCGGGGTGGCTCTCAGAAGGCCGGGGACTCAGGCAAAAAGATGGAAAGCGCGCTTGAAAGGCCAGGGGTCACTAAAAACAAGGGGATGGGCCGGGAGAGAATCTGAACACGAAGCAGGTGGGCATCCAACCCCAGCCCCTTCCATGCCCATCCTCCAGGCCCCCATGTCACTTCGGGTGCAAAAGGATTTCTCTGGGGCCCACCTTCGAGGAGCGCTGACACTGACTAGGTCCTCTCCAAGTCCCGAGTACCGTCTCCACCTGTCAACCATGTAGCCCAATGGCCCTAAGAGCTATGAGAGGGTTCTGAGACGTGTCCGCAAATTCTCTGACCCTCTTTCCATCTGGGGCTGGAATCTGTCCCCTCCCCTTGAACCTGGGTGGGCTCTGGCTGCAGCCCCCAGAAGAGAGGGCAGCAGAAGGGACAGCACGTGGCTCTGAGGCAGGGTGAGCAAAGGTGGGGAATCCCAGCAGTTCCCCCGTGCCTGTAACTGCACACCGCGCCCCAGGTTCACGGGTGAACCCCATGCTGGCCATTGCTTCAAGCAAGGGATCGGGATGGTCTCTGGCACACCCACAACTACTGGCAACAAGATGCATGCTTGACGATCGCCTGCCCTTGACGGAAGAAACAGACACAGAGAGGTCAAGAATCTTACTCAAAGGCACACAGCCAATAAGGCAGACCCAGGAACCGAACCCTAGCCATCCGGCTCCAGACTGGCCCTTCTGCCTCGTAGCCCAGGCGACACAGAGCCTCAGAGGCCGCAGGCTAACTACCAAGGGCCCGGCCTTCCCGGTGATGGCGGCGGCCTTGGTCTCGGCTGAGCCCCAGATGGACGAAAAAACTACCTGCTCCACCTTCATTCGCCTCTTCCCTTCCTGGAAGAGAGCTCTAGAAACATTTCCCCCCCAACAAAGCAAACTTGTTTGCAAACCTGGAACGGGCTTATCTGGTATACTGAGAGACAAAAGCACAGATAACCCCCCCCCGGTGCCCCCCCCAGGAGCCTTCCTCACTGGCAGAGATGCGGCCACCGGACCCTGGCTGAAGGGTTTACCAGCGCCAGCCCCACCTCCCAGGGCCGCAGCCCCTGCCCACCCCGCTCTGCTGCCAGCACCCACCGTCAGGCCCTCGGAGGCTGCAGAGTAGCAGGGGGCGAGCCTGGCCGGGGCCCATCAGTGCTGGCAGCAAGGGCAAAGGGCCACGGGGTTCAGGCGGCCCCCGCCAGCCCCATGGGGGTGTCCCAGGACCCCGCTGTGGGAACAACCCAATAACCAAGGCTGCGTCTCGGTGCCCCCAGCCTTTCACTCCAACACACAAGGGCAGAGCCCCCAAGGCCCAGCCGCTTCCAGAATGGTGGGCAGCTGGGTGACCCCAACCTGGCTTTGGGGGCAGTCCACCCCACATCCTTTCAACAATGGACTGCGGGGCCCGCACGGTGCCTTACTGTGACATTTCCCTACAGCTGTCTGGATGCGAGCCTGCCCTCCGGGCCCTGAGGACAGACTTCCCAGGGGACCTCGAGCCATCTGGAGGTGTCCCCCAAAGAACCCGCACGGACGTCAGGCATTATTCCAGTATTTGTCAAAGCCAAGCACACAGCATGAACACGGAGGAAGGGACAGTTTCGGCCAGAAAGACGGTCACCCTCTCTTCACTCAATAAGCATTTATGGGGCACCTGTGCCCACGCCACACCTTGGGGGGGGGGGCTCTGAGGACAGAACGGAAAGGATCTTTCCTTGGGAAACCCCTGCCCAATAGGAGAGAGAAAATGGGCACAAAGCTATGCAGTCCCGGCAGGGAAAAGTACGGCCTCGCGGACAGGAAGAGGCAGGAGAGACGGCTTATGGGTAGGCAGACACCGGAAGGCTTCTCAGAGAAGGTGGCATTCCAGGTGGCCTTAAGGTACAGGAGACTGTGGGAGGAGGTGAGAATAGTGCTCCACGCAGAAGGAAAAGGAACACCAGGTGACCTTTGTCAACCGGACAGCCTCAGCTGCTGTTAGTAACCGGCGGGGTGCGTTTGTTTCTGGGACGGCAGAAAGCCCACCCTGACTACATGTGGAGACGACAGCACAGAGAGGTTAGGTCACCTGCTCGAAGTCACACAGCAAGGCCCTCCGGGGTGACTGAGGCACAGCAAGGATGAGACAGAGACTTCAGCTGGCTGGGGACGGACTCTGATGGCAGGCATAGGGCAGGCCAGAGAGCAGCCCTCACTTGGCCCCTGACAGAGGCTGCCCGCTTGCCACAGAGCCGGAGACTGATCTGTCTGGCCAGGGGCATGGCCTGGGGTAGGACTGCCTGGCCCTCATTGTCTCTCCCCTCACCACCTCACGAGCTGTGTGACCCTGAGTAGTGAGCTGAACCTCTCTGAGCCTCAGTTCCCTCAGCTGCAAAAGCACAAAGACACAAAGCCGGTGCATGTTTCCTGCAGCTACCGGTCGGCCAGGCTCCTTCCACAGGCGCGGTCCTCGCTGCGCCATAGCGGGGCTTTGAGAACAAGAGGCTTGCAACTCCCAAGAGGCTGGCTTGACACCGGCGTGCAGGGACGCCTGGGATCTGCCCCCGCCCACCGGGGACCAACGTGCCAGACAGCTGGCAGGGCGCACCCCCTCATGATCGTCCCCCTCGGACGCCCTAGGGAAACTGGGTGCCCTTGACCTGGCCAAGAGCACACAGCTGGTCAGGGGCCTTCTGGGTCTCCTGAGGTCCCACGGGCCCAGGAGGAAGGGCCAGGAGAGGGGAGAGCTGCTCAAACACGAAGAGGGAGTCTGGTAGGCTCGTTTCACTGGGAGGAAAAAAAGCCTCCTCCACCTTGGTCTGAGCTGCTGCCCCCCCCCCGCCCCGCCCCCCCAGGGGAGCGCTGGAAACCACCTAAGCCGACATCTGATGGACGGGGATTTGTTTTAAGCTCTTTCTACCCACTGGACTATAATCACCAACTGTTCACGACCTCTCCACAAGCGATTTCTCCCCCCCTCTGAGTTTTCAAAAGGCGAAAAAGCTTTAAAAGCTGCAGTTCAAACAGGCAAAGAAGCACACTCGAGGAGATGCAGGGCTGGGAGGGAGGAGGGGCCCGAGAGACCCCCCCCACCCCCCTGCAGTGTGAGCCACGGACTGGGGTGAGAGGAGGGGAACCCTGGGGCCAGGAGGGCTCCACTGGCCACCGCCCCCCCCCCACAGGCCCACCTGCAAGAGAAGGCCATCAGGGGAGGCACCTGGAGGTCGAGACCTCCCCGTCACCTCCCCACCCGTCACAGGCGCAGAGAGCTGAGCAGATGCCATCATCCCACCCACGGTCACCCTACCCGAAGCAAGCTCAGTGACCTGAGTTCCTGTCCCCTGCGGCCTTCTCCCCATCATCCTACTCCACCTGCCCCTCAATCACCAAACTGGGGGCTGGGGCTGCCTGCCCAACGCCACCTTCCCACCATGGGCCTACAGGGGTGCCCCCCGGGCCTCAGAGTCCTGCTAAACCTTCTCCAAAACTGAGCAAAGGCTCCCTGACACTCGTGACCCTCTTGCGGCCTCACTAGCACACCAGCCATCAGAGGTCACAGCCCTCGTGGGGGAGGGGTGCGCACGGGGTGACGGAAGCCACACGGCCCTCCCTTAGTCCCCACCTGTGTGCAAGTAAAGAGGGGGAGACCCCCCCACATTGTACTCCTGGATCTGGTTTCCCCCAGGCACAAAGGGGCCCTGCTTGCTAACCAGCGGTGACAAGCCAGGCCCCTGGACAGCCCTAAGGCTGGTGCAGGCCTGCGATTCTCGCCGGGACAAAATCTGGTGATTCTCCACGCTTCTCATGCCCCAGACCCTAGACGGGCCAGGCCAGTGGGCAGATGGGGCTTTCCTACTTTAAAAAATAAATTGATTGGCTTCTTGTCCTAGTTGACAAGATGAGGCTGCGGTGGGAGGCATCCCTGGGGAGCACGTGCATGAACCTGGAGGTAATCGGGGGTCGCAGAGCCAGGCGGGGTGGGCAGCGTGCCCCAGAAAGTTCCATCCCGGGGCCCTCCCCCTCTCCCTCTCCGTGGGCGGCAAGCCCAGCACTTACTGAGGTTCTGAAGCAGGTTCGACCAGGTCTTCATGCCGAGCATGTGTGCCGCCCCCGCCACAGCCGCGGGGACCCGGGGGACTCTAGGAGGGGCTTCCCGGCATAGCGGGCGGCGTGGGCGCAGGGGGGGTCACCGAGCGGCGGGGGGGAGTCCGAGCGCGCCTTGCGCTCCTCCTGCCCGCTGCGCGCCGGGGGGCTGCAAACCCAGGAGGTGCCAAGGGGATCAGAGCGTCACGGGACAGCCGGGGATGTCCCCAGAAGGGAGCGGGGAACGGGGAAGGCGGGGTGGATGGGTGGAGCCCCGGGACTCCTGGGAGGTCAGGAGCAGCCAGGGGCGTCCGCCTGCCTCGCGCGCGCCCCGTGCGCCCTGCCCGCTGCGCCCCCGTCTGCCTGCGGTAGGGACCCGGGGGAGGTGCTGTGGCGCCCGGGGGGGGGGGGCGGCCAGAACAGCTGGTCACGCGGCCTCCGGGAGCGCCCCGCGTCCCCTCGCCCGCGCCCCCGCCGGAGGCTTCACGCACCACCAGCCGTGGCTGCGCGGCCGCCTCGCAGCCACCATTTTATTCCCTTCCCGCTCGGCCGGGGCCGCGCGCCTCCTCCCCGCCACCTCCCGCGCGCCGCGGCGCCCCCGTCGTCCTCCCCCTCCCGGCGGCCCCGCCCGCTCCCCGGGCAGCCCCCGCTCCCCTGCACTTGATAACGCGCTTGTCAAGACTGCTGAGTTGTTCCTGACCTCTCCCCCGCCGCTGCTAATTAAGGCTCCGCCGTGACAGTTCAAGTGCCGAGCATCAAGTTTGCAGAACCAAAGCCTCTAATTGGGGCCGCTTTTCATTTCTCCATCCCGCGGGCTGGGGCTCCCCAGACCTGGGCACTGGCGCATTTTCCTTTTGTATTTTTCATCAGGGAGGAGAAGGGGGGACGGGCATCAGGAGAGGAGGGCAGGCAAACAACCAAAAGGCTAGGGGTGGGGGGGCTCTCCTCCGCCCTCCACTCGTCAGCCAGCCGCCGCAGGACACCTCCCTCTGAATCCACCCGACGCCTCTCCGGACCCAGGGTCTCTGGGCTCCCCGACTTAGGGCTGCAAGGAGCCCCACCCGCAGGAGGCGACTGCAGGGGCAGCCCCTTCCCCCTCCCCCGGCCTCCCTTCCCCGCCAACGCGGGGTGTGGCAGGGAGGGGCGGCCCCCGAGCGCTGGGGTGGGGGTACCCACGACCGTGCGGAGCACTGTGCCGTCTGCCGGCTTGCCACGCCCCCTCCCCAAGGAGAGGTGTTCCTTTACGCCCCAGCTCCCTCCCCGGGGCTGCCGGCCTCTCCTTTCCAGATAAGTGCTGGCGAGCATCGGGGCTCTTAGTGACTCTTCAAGCTGCCTTTCTCCTCCAACGCCTACTAAATCAAGCCGGCGCTGAGAGCCACCGGCTGGGAGGAGCGCAGGGAGGAGGGGCCCGGCTGCCGGCAGGCTCTCTGGGGCTGGCAGAGGTGGGGGGGCCCTGGGATAAAGTCACAGGGGAGGAGAAGGTGGGGGAGGCGAGCAGCAAGCCCAGACCCCAGGATGGTAGAGGGGAGGGGAGGGGAGGGGAGGGCTGTGGGGAGGGAACCCAGCGGGAGGCACGGGAGGTCCTAGCAAGGCTGGCTAGCCAGGGCCTTTCTGCTCAGAATCCTGGAGCCTCCCGCCACAAGGGGCTCCGGGAAACTCGGCGGCGGTTCCCACACTTGCCTGAGCCTCACAATTCCAGGTGATTCTAATTAAACTGGGACGCATTACTTGGAGCCATCACCCAGGTGATTCTTATGATGACTCAAGTTTGAGAAACAATCTACCCCAGGGGGTCTCAAATGCTGCTACATATTAGAACCACCTGGGGCAATCTTAACACACCCACCCCCCGGGTTGTCTGGGCCTCACCCAGACCAATGACATCAACCTCTGGGCTCGGACCCAGGCATCATTAAAGTGCCCAGGGGATTCCCGAATGCAGCCGGGGTAAAGAGCCATTGTTCTAGTGAGTGGTTCTCAGTGGGGCTGGGGGCGGTTCTGTTCCCCCCAGAGTATATTTGGCAAGGTCTACTGACTTCAGCGGCTGTCACAGTTGGGGGGGCCGGCCCACCCCAAGGAACAGCCAGCCCCAAATATCTGCAGTGCCCGGATGTAGGAGCCCGGGCTGCGTCAGTCCCAGGAGCAGGCAAAAAGGCCCTTGGAAGCACTCTCCCAAGAAAGCCCAGCTCAGAACCAGCCTCAAACAGGCTCCCAGTGGATCGCTCGCTCTCCCTCCCACTCTGGAGCCCCTCCTCTCCAGAGGCTGGCCTCAAGCTAGGCAATGCTCCTCTAGGATTCCTTCCTCCTGCTGGGCTGAAATCTTCCAAGGGCCAGCCCTGGGCAAGCCCCGCCCTGTCCCTTAACAGACCAGGTACCTGCTTGCGGCACACTTTCACTCCCCTGAGTCCTGTCGCTCCAGCAGACTCTCCCGCCACCTCGGCTTCCTCAGCTCATTTCCCATCACAGTCCCAGATTCTGGAATGATCCTTGGTTTGTGGCCATTTTTCTGAAAGTTCAGGACTGCAGGACCACGACTGCCCATGTGTGTCCCATCTCTCAGTGCTCCAAAGAGGACATCCCTGACCCTTCCTGAGTCAGGTCCCTCATCCTCTGCTTGTTTGCTTTTTGCAACTAAACGCTGGCCTTTAGCTGCCTGCACTGCATTGGATCAAGGGGCTTCTCACCTTGTTCAGCAAATGAGCAAAGAACTCGGTTTCGGGTGTAGTCTGGTGTTCCTCCCGTGTGTATGGGTGCCTGTGGGACGGTGGTTCTCTCCGTCAGACACGCCAATCAGCTGGAGAGTCTGAAAAGCACCAGGCTGGGCCCCCAGCCCTGACCAGTGACAGCGGAATCCCTGGGGCAGGGCCCAACTGTCATTATTTCTACCATGCAGTGTTTCTGGATTTCAAGCAGTCCTAATGTGCCGCCAAGACTGAGAGGAGCCACTCTAAGCATTAGGGACACACACTCTCCCCCGCCAGCCTGGCTGACCTTGAACACACTTGGGTTTTCAGGAGACCGGCTGTAGGGGAGTTTCTCAGCTGGTCCTGGGATATGGGCTGGGTGCAGCCGGTGTCTCCCTGAAGGTCAGGCAGGACTCCCGGCGGCCAGGACAGCACCCCCCCCCCACCAAAGCCACCCTCACCTTGCTGGTAGCAAGAGGGGCGCCCTGGCTTATCCCCAAGAGCATCCGTGGGGAAAGCTGGCCAGGAACTGGGAGAAGGTGTATCCTGTGGGAGGTCCCGGAGGCCCTCATCCCCCTGGGGAAAGAACAGATCGTGCGAACTGTGGGGGCTGCTGCCTGGTGGGAACTCTTCGAGAAGCTCCTGGGAGGAGATAGAGGAGTGTAGGCTCCAACTGCACCATTAGCTCACTGTGTGAGCTTGGGCAAAGTGCCCTCATCTGTAGAGGACGGTAAACATTTGCTCAGCCCTGCACATGGCCAAGTATGTAACACATGGGCAAAGGGACCAACCCAGACAGTGGAAATGAGTCTAGGGTGAAAGGACTCCTATGTGGTACTGGATTTGTGCTGTGAGCCCTTAGAAGCCAAATGGGGGTGGTAATGATGGGACTCAATGGGAGCCCTGGGAGTAGGGTGGCCAAGCACAGTTGTCCAGGTTGTTCACTGCACAAGAGCACCTAAATGAAATGGCACATGGGAGCTAAAACTCAGTCCTCACCTTGTTCATCAACACTGACCTTAGCACGGGTTATGTCTGCTTAAAGGAGAAGGTACAAAGAACCTGTATGGGCTGGTCATGGTGCTCCTGGAAAAGCCTGCTGCTTCCAAAACCCTGACTGTCTTTTTCTAAATCCCTTTCCTAGGAACAGCATTCCCTCCTACTCTGAGAGCACAGACTGGAAAGATGGCCACCCAGGAAGGCCACAGGCTCTGAAAACCATGCAGAGGGATAAATGATGCATTTATCATCCCCCTTTCTGGGTACAGGTGTGGTCAGAACAAAAAAGGGCACAAGGCGGTGTTGAGGGTGGGCACAGCTATCACCCTGCATATACTCTGCCTGCCTCCTGACTTGGCCCTGATGCCACGTTCAGGTGAAGGAGTGCAGGCATCCCCAGAAACCACCAACAGAGGAGAAGACAGAGTGAGGTCACTCACAGCAACACCGTGGAAGCCTCCAGAACCTCCCGGGCTGAGGACTAAAATGACCCAGGCAAATCTGAGCACCGCCCTGCTTGGAGACACGACGCAGGGATTTCCTCCTCCATCCTGGGATAGCATGAGGCTGCATAGACGCGGCCTCCAGAACCGGGCCACACAATGAGCTCGGCAGAAATGTCAGTCACTCTTCTGTTTGTGCTTGGGAAACCTGGGGTGTTAGTCTCTGCATTCACGTCAGCTCCCTCTGCCCTGCGTCTGTCCCCTGCCCGGCCGAGCTGAAGCCAGACACCTGGGGCTCATTCCTGGGGCGTGTGGCCCTCGCTGCTCCGCCGGCAGGGCGTTCCTAGGACGGCTCCCGTCCCTGCCTTGATCCTTCTCCAACATGCCAAGAGCTAAGGACTCCCAGGTCCTGGCTGTTGACACATTTCATGGGCTTGAGAGACAGATCAGACAGGGGAGAAGCCAAGATGACCCGTTTCCTCTTCCCAAGTCAGAGCTGGCCTCCCTCTGGGGCTGCCAGATTCCTGGGACGGGTGGCCAGGCCCGCAGGGGAGGGCCCTGTGCTCAGATCCTTCCCCCAGATTCCATGAGCCCAGAAGGAGGAGGCAGCCACAGGCTTTCCTTCGGGAACAGACCTCTTGGCCTGGGCCCCTGCTTCTGGGTTCAGGATGGAGTCACACTCTCCTCCTCCTGCCCCTCGTCCAGCCCACTCTGGGGGCCTGACCTTTTCCAGATAAGCCTGACAGGGCTTCTAACCACTTTCTCCTCTCCCCACCCTCTCTGCCTGTTGGCCGTCCAATCCTGGCAGCCCCGGGGCCAACCAGCTGCCCTTTCTGGGGGACAGCAAAAAGCAGGGGAGGCAGGAGCCTGCTGGCTCACTTCCTCAGCCATCCCGGGCTGGCAGCAAGCCTAGGACACCAACTTCTGACGCTCATTTACCGGAACGTGTCTTAGGGCCCAACTGGCAGTCCTCTGGAGAGAAGGCTGCAGAAGCCCGTGGTCAGTTTTCTGGGCACCATGTCACCTCTGGGAGGGCTTCTTGTGATTCAGCGGGAACAAGCCTGTTTCTGTCCTTATGTGGTGAATGGTGGGGTGGCAGGGTCTTCCTTTTTATTTCTTTTTAAAAGATTTTAGAGCGGAAGGGAGAGTGCGCGCAAGCGGAGGGAGGGGCAGAGGGAGAGCGAATCCTGGAGGAGACTCCGAGCTACGCAGGGAGCCCGACGAGGGGCTGGAACCCACGACCCTGAGATCTCGACCAGAGCTGAAATCAAGAGTGGGCTGCTAACGACTGAGCCCCCCAGGGAGCCCCCCAGCAAAGTCTCCTTTCCAAAGCACAGCTTGCCCATGGTCTCTCCTGGAGGGGATCGAGGGCTGCTTCTCCTGTCCAGGGCCCCTGTGCTCACCAGCTGCACGGCTCCCTACCTATGGATGCCGGATTAGCCTTCTCAAAAATCACTTGGCTGCCGTGAGTCCTTACGCACATGCACACACGCGCGCGTGCACACACAGACACACACACACACAGTGGGGTGAGGAGAAAGACCAGCCTTTCCTCCGTGGCACTGTGAAAAGGGCGGTGGCTGCACGTGGCTGGAGCCATCAGCAATGTGGAAATTCAAGAGCACAAGGGGAGGCAGAGGGTGGCAGGGATGGCTGGGTCCCACCTCCGAGCCGAGCCGTTGCTCTCGGGGTCCCTCCCTCCTGACCCCGCCTCCCCTGGGCCTGCTCCCCCAGAGCCGAAGCCGAACCAAGAACATGCTGGCGGAGCATTCCCTGCATAGCGCACACAACACCGCCAGCGGGCACGCGGCACCCGGCAGCACGCCGCCTGCCCTCCAGGGACCCTCCTCTAGGCCACGACTGTGTTCACGCAGGGAGATGCCCAGCTCCTCTGGACCAGGGGACGGAGCCACGGCGGGAGGGCAAGCAGGCACCCAGGTTCAAATCCCAGCCCAGGTAAATCATTAGCTTCTCTCGGCGTCAGGTCCCTCGCCTGGAAAATGGGAAAACCACAAGCACCTTCTCCCAGGATTACAGTGGGGGTGAGCCAAGGTCACGCATGTTGGAGAGTGACTCTCCAAGAGTCAGGGCCTGACTGTCGGGGGGGGGTGGGCCTGGGAGGGAAGGGCGTTGCAGCCCAGGGTGGGGGCAGGGCACAGGACTCAGCGGTGAGCTGCCCAGGAGGGTGTCCAGCCTCCAGGTGAGGGGGGAGCTGGGGCTGCCTCACGAGTTCTGAGGGGCAAGAGGGCTTTGGAGAGGGGCACCGAGCAGGTGGGGCTGGCACTGGGCCCTCCTTGGTCACGGGTGCATCTGGGAGGTCTTTCCAGACCGGGCCTGGATGCGACCTTCTGCAAAATGAGGCTGGGTGGGGAAAGCGCATGCGGAGGGTCACTCTCAGGAAAGGGGAGGGCCGCCGCTTCCGCAACCCCTGGGCTCTGGACCCCAGGCTAGGCACTGTTCCATCCGAGGCCGGCCTTGGGGGCTGCCTCCTGGGCTGAGGGACGCAGGCCCACCCCAGCTCTCGGCAGCACCTGACATCACCCCTGGGTCACCACCTGATGGGACCTGCCCCACCCCCACCCACGGACTTTCCCCTAATTAAGGGGGTCCGGCCCTTAGCAAGCAGCCAGCCCCACGGCCCCTACCACCGCGGGCCGGCCTGTGGCCTCTCTGTTCCTGGTTAACCACACTTCCCAAACACCTGTCACGCCCAGCGCCAAAACTTCTCGAGTGCATCAGCTCATGGGGCGCCCTGCATAGCCTCTGACGAGGTGCTGTGGGAAAGGAAGAGGGGCACGCAGGCAAGGGGGGGTCACTACTGCCCAAACACGCTCCCAGGGCAGGCAAGCTCCCCAGCCAAGACTCTCGGCGCTCCCGGGGTAGGGATGGAGGCAAAGAGCAGCCCCCAAACCCCTGGGCAGGGGTCTCCCCCTCTCCCCGCCATGAGTGGGATGTCTGCCAGAAAGGAGGTGCTCAATCAACGTCTGCTAACAAAGTAAACTGGGAGAGAAAACTCCAACGTGCTGCCCGCAAAAGATACCCAGAGTCCTGCCCACCAGATGTTTTTCTCTGGCAGTTTCTCCACTGAGGGTCCCTGGGCTCGGATCCTTCTCCAGGATTCCGGGAGCTGTAAGGGGGAGACAACCACAAGCTTTCACATGGGAACAGCCTGTGCCCAAGGGAGCCGAGGGGGGTCCATGCAGGGAGGCAGCATCCAATCTGGGATTCTAGAAGGATCCCTGTGCTCTAGTCCAAGGGCTGTCTGTCACACTCACCTGGGTGAGCTCTGAAAAATCCCAGGGGCCTGGCCCCAGTCCCGATCGGCTGCTGCTCAGAACCCCCCCGGGCGAGGGCCTGGCAGCAGCCACCTTAACATCTTCCAGTGACGCCCTCCCCCCCACCCCCATCCAGGCCGTGGCCTGGAGCTCTGCAGGCAGGGGAGAGGTGTGTGGCCGGAGAGGGAACACGAGGGCCCGGCCAGGCCCACCATCCCGGCCCCTCCGGCATGTCCCAGCTCGTGAAAGGTGGGGAAATAAAGAAGGCGCCACACGGGCAGGGCCGTGAAGCACCACCAAATGAGGGGTGCCGCGTCAGACAGCTTGACTCTCCAGACATAATCAGTTTAATTGCAAGGCCTCGGCGCGGGCCAGGGTGGTGAACTGCTTCCGCACTCCCATCCGTTTTATTAAAATCCAATTACTTGCACTGGCCACGAGTCTCCAGCAGGGACAAAGAGGCAGCTTCAGCCAAGGTCGGACCCAGTGCCAGGAGACGCCAGGTCATGGGGTGCAGACACCTCTGGCTCAGGGCACACGGGCCCTGGGCTCCCCGGGGACCAGAAACGGGGAGGAGGCTGGCAAGGAAGGGCCCATTCCACGGCCTCTCATGCTGCGTGGCACGTGGGGAGGAGGCCGTCGACGGGACCCTGGGCACCGTCAGTCGGAGGGGATGGGAGGAACGCCCCAGACTTCTAGAAGGCCTGTGGGTTGCTGCTGTCGAGGGAATGTTCGTGACCGTGGCAAATCTCCCTGTTGCACAATCTCGCCCCCCCCCCCATGCAACACTGGGTGGAGGTGGGGCCTCGGGGAGGGGAGGTGAGCAGGCTAGATGAGGTCATGGGGGTGGGGCCCCCGAGGGGATCAGTGTCCTTACAGACAGAGGGAGGGAGACACAAGTCAAGAGCAGACGCCTGTCTGCAGGCAGGAACTGGGTCTGCCGGCGCCTTGATCCCGCCTCCCCACCTCTGTCAGCATCCGAGGCCCGGCCTGCCCAGTCTGGGGCCTTCTATTACCGCGGCCTGAGTGACCGACAGTCGTGGAGGAATCAAGAGGCCTGCAGTAAAGGCCGTGATGTCCATCGATGGGTAGCAGAGGAACCAGCCCGTGGCGATGCACCCACACCACAGGCCACCATGGACCACCCCTCAGCCCACGCGACACCCTCAGCAGCTCGGGGAGGGGGGTGTCTCGGCAACAAGGGAAGCAACCGTGATAGTCTTTGTACCAAACGCCTCCGGCGACGTGACATCCTGGCAAAGGCAAAGCTACGGGGACAGAAAACAGATCTGTGCTTCAGGGATGGGGGAGGGTGGAGACAGGGGAGTGACGCCAAAGAACGGGACAGTACTGTGTCATCATCAGATCCGCCAAGGGACTCTCGCCATCCAAGCCCTGCATTTCACGGGAAGCAGGATCAGAGTCCAGCCGAGGCACTCAGGCCACACAGCGAGGCAAAGCCAGGCCCGCCGGCCCAGAGCCCCCGGCCGCAAGGACCCTGGACCGTGTGTTTGCTGAGTGACCCTCGGCTGGCCAGGACACAGGCACTCGGGCTTTCCGAGCTCCGCTCCCACTGCCTTCAAGCTTTACTTGGCCGGGTTCCTCGGTTCATCTGGGCTTTACAGAAACCGGCCTCCCAGGGGACCCCGAGCCGAAGGTGGCGTGGCAGGGCCCAGAGCTGGAAGCCAGGCCTCGCCCGGCCTCAGGCCCCGAGCTCTCCCAGCCAGCCAGCCCCGGCTTTGTTGTTCCAGGCCCTTCCAGGCCCAGCAGCATCGAGAAACGTCGGTTACGCCCAACAGCTGCCTGGCGCCTCGCGAACGCTTCAGATGTGGTCCGCGGCGGGAGCCCCGAGCCAACATGCTGCCACTAGGTGAATCGGGCCTGCCATTAGAGTCACAAAGACCAATTAAAACGAGAGGAAAAACAGCCTCCCCATCTCCCAGAGCACCCCAGCCAGCTGCTCCCCTCCCACCTCACCGGCCCCACGAGGCTGCTCCGGGCGCGGTTTCCAGCCTGCTCCCTCGGCGCCCCGGCCACCTGCCCCTGACAGCGTCAATATTGATGCCCGCCCCCCCCCAGCACCCGCTTTTGTGGGGGAGGGCTGGGGGGAGGGGAGAGGCGGGGGGGGGCGGTGCAGGGAAGGGCACTGGGAGAGGCGAACAGCTCCCGGATTTTCGACTCAATTGCTGCGACGAGAGATGAGAAATTGCCTTTCTGACCTAAAACCGGAGTTCACAGCTGCACTTCATTACGGATTTCTCCAGGAGGCCCTGGGAGAGACGCGGCTCGGGAAGGGCTCACCTGTTCGCAGCAGCTGCGCCTGCCTCTCGCACAAGCGCGTTGGTGATTTCCTGCCCGGGGCGCCAGGGGCAGGGGGTGGGGGCGGCACAGGGCAGGGTGCCAGCGGTGCCCCAAGCTCCACTCCCCGCCGCCCCCCTGCCAGTTTGCATGAACTTGGCGGATGGAGGGAGGAAGAGGCACCAGATCAGTGAGCAGGAGGGGGAAGAAACAGCCACAGGTCTGCGTCTCCCATTCTTTAGAAAGCCCCAGAAGGCAAGGGATACCTCTTCTTCATGGGGTCCCACCTCACTTCTCCACGTTGCTGGGCGAACACGAGCACGGCGGGTACCTCGAGCATCTCCAGGTACACAGTAAGTGCTCAATAAGTGCTCCCTTCCTTCCTCCCTTGCCGCTGGCCTCTCGTGCTTCTGAGATGCCACCGTGGAGCATCTGACAGTTACCGAAAGAGCACAGGCTCCAGGGGACCAGGGGCTCTCCACTCCGCTGCACATGAAAATCACATCTGTGGAGCTTATGGAAAGACCCAGAAGCTCGCTTCAAGATCCCTAAGGTCGAGCCCAATTGTGTTTCCAAAACCCCTGAATGCACGGTGGGGCTTAGACGCTCAGATTTGAAGCATCCTCATCTGATTTTTGATGTCTGCACACCCCTTTCTAAAGAAGGCCACAGTCGAGGCGGGAGCGAAGGAGCCCAGGGCTGGCTACGGAAGGAGTGCTGGGCTTTGGGGCCAGCCTCGCTAACCACTGGGCTGCCCTGCCCTGCCCTCGCCTGGCAGCTGTGCTCTTCCCGGTGCCTCCAAGACTTGCACTCAGGTCCCCAGCGCAGGGACACGGTGGCGGCGTCAGGGTACCGGACTCTGCTCCCCGAGTCTGCCCCAGCAGGAGAGAGCACATCAGCCTGGCCTTGAGAAGCTGCGTGACAGCAGGCAAGTCCCTTCTCTGGAACTTTGCTGAGGGGGCTGAGTCCCGGCTCGGTGCTGGGTTTCAGAGCCGTGCGTGGGAAGCTGACCCCCCCACCCCTGCCACTGTGGTCGGGCCTCGCACCTAAGATCCTGTCTCATTGCTTCTCGTGCGCATTGGCGAGCTCCTCGGGGTGGGGGGCGGGGGCGGGGGGCATGGCCCCGGGCCACTGAGGGGACGGGGGGAAACTGCACATTGCCACCCGCGTCCTCTGCTGATATCTGGGCACAGAGCAGGCACAGAGAGGGTCCAGGGACATGGGGCCCCAGAGAGAGGCAGAGCTGGGGGCCTAGGGTGAGAGGCCTTCGCAGGGCCAGCCCCTGGAGCAGCTGGGTCACGTTGGGCCGGAAACAGAAGCCCGGTCTCGGGCCCGTGGGGCACCTGACACCACCGGGAGGCTCTGGAAGGGGCTGCAGGTGGAGGGAAGAACAGGGTGTGCTAGAGGAAGCTGGCTGTTAGCAGAGAGAAAAGAGGTCGGGTGGGGCCAACAGAGACCCAGGAAGTGGAGACGCAGGACGGGCCTAGCGGCCCTGTGGGGGCACGGGCGAGGAAACCCAGGCTTGGAGATGCGAACCACTGCGCACAGCGTCCCTGCCGCCCCTCCCCTCTGTCCTGCCCGCAAGTCTCTCAGGCCGAACTTTGGGCTACCAGGGCTGGGCACACTGCAGGTGGTGGGCCGTCTGTGGAGGCGCCCTGCCCTGGCCCCCCTACCCCCCTCTGCTCTTCTCACTCCTGCCCCTACGGCCCTGGCACCTCAGCGTTGAAATTAGGAACCACCACCAAGGCCAACAGCCACTGTGTATGCGCACCTGCTGGGCGCCAGTCCCAGAGCTTAAAGCTGACCACGTCCCGGGGGCCTCTTGACAGCGCCACGAGGGAAGTTCTGATATTATCCCCTCTTGACAGCTGGGGAAACTGAGGCACGGAGCATGGCAACCGCTGCCCAGAGCCTCTACCCAGTGCGTAGACGGATGAAGAGGGGGCGCGGGCATCCGGGGAGAGTTGGGGTCCTCACGGGGATGAGCCTCCTCTTCCCCGACCTGATCCCACGCAGCTCCCCGCGGCGGGCCGCCAGGGCCAGGCGAGGCTCTCTGGAAGCGGTACCCCTCATGACGACGCTGTGACGGTGGCAGAGACACCAGCAGCTAATATTTACATAACGCGCACCGTATGCACACCAGGCACTCTTCCAAACGCTGCGCCGGCTCCCTGAGCGCCAGTATTTGCCCATTTCACAGATGGGGCTCCCACAGCACAGAGAGGTTAGCGGGCCTGCCGGAGACACACAGCCATTGGGCGATGGCGCTGGGAGGCAAATCCATTGGCCTGACCCCGGGGGGCTGGGAGAGGGCCCCCCTCCCCTCAGAAACCCCACAGTGGGAGGGAGTGTGGGGGGAGCCATCCAGCCCCCGGGGCGGGGGTGGGGTGGGGTAGGGGGGAGCTCTCCCTCCCGCCAGGGGAGGGCCGCTGCTGGCGCTCTCCCCGCGAGGCCAGGCCTTGCAAGGGAAGCAGAAATCTGTCGTTAACACAGAGCCAAACCCAAAGTGGCTGCTCCCGAACTGCAATCCAATAAAAGTGCGACTTGTCTATTTATCATCCTCGGGGCTTTTTATCACAGTGCAGATGGCTGCTACCTTTGGAAGGCTCAGCAGCTCCCTGCCAGCCGCCCGCCACGCAAAGCTTAGCTCAACAGAATCTGGGCCTGCACCTGTGCGGGGCCGTGAGCCGCGGCCACCCGGGCACGCGGGGTCCTCTGTCCCTCTCCCGCTGGGGCCCACGCTCTGCACCCGCTGCCCCGCACTCCGCAGGGCTGGTGGCTGACGGCACAGGTAGCGGCACCCCACCCTCCACCCCCACATGGGGCTAGCAGCCCAAACGGCCCCAGCTGGTGTGGAGCCCCTAACAACGTGGGGGAGGCAGGTGCTCCTGGGAGGGAAGAGAAAGCAGCAAGGAGCCCCTGCAGGGAGCAGAGGGGGCAGCCGAGAGCCACGGGCGAACGCTTGGCACCCCGTGCCTGGTGCCAGGCAGCTCAGAACAAGGGGGGCCCCGTGGGGGCGGCGGGGAAAGAAAGCCTGGGCAGATCGAGGGCTGGGCATGCAGAAAAGCCAGCCACTGTGCAGCCCCTCAGGGTGTGCATGTGGTGGGGGGTGGGGGGGATCCCATGGAATTATGAGCTGCCCCAACATCCCTGTAGGCTGACCACTGGCTGGACCTCTTGAGACAAGGTTCTAGAAAGAAAAGTATGCAGAAGGGGTGCGGGTGGGACCTTTGGCAGTGGGGGGGGCCCTGAATCCGTCTGAGCCTCCGTTCCTGCACCTGAACTGTGGAGGCTGGGATGAGGGGGAGGGGCGGGAGGTCCTCCCCTCCCCTGGTTGGACAGGAGCTCAGGGGCCATTCCAGTCTCTCCCAGCTGCCACACGGGGACGTCCAGAGAAGGCTGCTTTTCTATGAACACGGAGCCCTAGCTGCAGCATGTGTGTGCATGTGTGAGCACCCATGTCTCTGCGATCCGCCACCCACCCGGGGCACTGCGAGCCATGACCTTTGCCCTTTGGGCTAGAGCCCGGGAAAGAGAGCAACCAAAAGAACACCCCCGTACTCCCCAGCCCAGGTTTCCTGGCTGCTCTCCAAATAAGCCAGACCCGGCAGCTGTAAAAACGAATAGGCTTCTGCATCATGGACCTAAGGGATCCAGCTGGCCGAGGGGCTGCTGATCTGGAAAAGGCAGCGAGCAACCTTCCAGACGTTTCTCTGGTCTCCCCTCCAGGGCTCAGGGCTCTGGCCATCCCAGACCAAGTCCCTTCCAGCTCCGGAGATGTACTCCCCCTTTGGGTTGCCACAAGGTACACAGGCGGGTATGATCACCCCTCAGCAGGAGAGGAAGCCGAAGCTCAGAGAGGTAGGGGAACTGGGGCAAGGTCACCCAGCCCGACACTTTCCCCCTGGGCTGGTTCCTTGGTGTTCCGTACACGAGGGCTCCCCCTGCCCCAGCCTCTCCGTGGTGGGGAAAGCGGTGGGGCTGCAAGGGGAGCCGCCTTGTGCCCGGCTAGATTACAAACATGGCCTCTTCGCTCCCACACCTTCCCCTCTACGTTTGTCCTCTTTGTCCTAACACTTAAGTTTCTGCCCAGGATAGAACACCTGGCACACAGAAATCATCCCTGGGGCCAGATGCAGATCTAAGTACTGTACCTAATATTTCCTCCGTCAGGCCTCCCAGTCACACCAGGTGGAAGGGATTGCTGTCTTTATTTTACAGATGAGGAAGGAGCACAGAGAGGTGAAGGCACTGGCCACAGGTCACACAGCTGGAGTCAGGACTGGAGCCTGGAGTCAAGCGCCCTAGGCCATGGCAGACCCCGCCCCCCCTTCTAGGCTCTGGCTGCAACTTTCCCATGGTGGAGAGGGGACAGGTACTATCAAGCCACTTATCTGTCACCTAAGAGTTCAAGGTGACCTGTCCTTGGTCCCCAGAGACGGAAGCTGCACCTTCTCCCCCCACCCCCAAAACAGATGTCACATCTTCTCAGTTCTCAGCCCCGAGAACAGCCCCCCCCCCCGAGAAGGGAATGGAGGCTACACAGGGCTGAATAGTGTCTCCCCAATTCCATCCACAGGGAAGCTCAGAAGGGGACTTTGGTTGGAAACAGGGTTTTTGCAGAGGTATCAGTTAAGGATGTTGAGATGAGCTCACCCTGGATTTAGGATGACCCCTGAATCCAGTGATTGGTACCCTCAGGAAAGGAGAGGATGGAGAGACACAGACAATGGCAGAAGCGGCGCGAGAAGGAAGGCAGTGTTGGGGGTGACGCAGCCACAAATCAAGGGGCACCTGGAGCCACTAGGAGCTAGAAGAGGCAGGAAGGACCCTTCCCTAGAACCTTGAGAAGGAACCAACCTTGTTCACCTCTTGGTTTGGGCTTCTGGCCTCCAGAGCCGAATGACGATGGAGAGAATACATTTCTTATTATTTTAAGCCAGCACGTTTGTGATAATGTGTTATGGCAGTCCTAGGACACTCAGATGGGGGGCTGTCAGGGTGGCCACAGCCCAAGGGGCGGGCAGAGCACTGCAGGGTCCGCACCCTGCCAGACAGGCCTCCAGACTGGGACTCTCCCCTCCCTGGGGTGCCCTCTGGGTTCAAGGCCAGTGTGAAATCTGGGAGAACAGATATGTCACACCCTTCTCCTGACTAAGAAATCCTAGACAAATCCTTGGCACCAGAGGCTGCACATCACCAGCCTCAGTTTACCTCTGCAACTGGGTTCGACTTCCTGCTTCCTGACTCATAAGCTGCTATGAACTGGCTAATGAGTCCATCACAACGCCTGTCATGCATTCATTCAACAATCATTTATCAACCATCTACTAAACACCTGCCCTCTGCCAGGTGCTGGGAAGCCCCAGGAAATACCATAAAAGTTCGGCCTGCATGGCACTGATGCTGAGATGGGGAAGCCAGACAGTGACCAAGCAGACCATCAAGGAATACCATCTCCGCAACCGAAGACTCTCTAGGGGAGACCAAGCCAGGAAGGGCTGTTTTAAAAGGGAGGGTGGTTAGCAAAGGCCTCTGTGGGGAGGTGGAATCTGAACCGAGGCCTGAAACAAGGAGAGTGCCAAGTCCTGCCAGTAGCAGGCAAAAGAGAGCACCAGGCTAGTAGAACAGCAAGTGCAAAGGCCCTGGGGCAGAAACCAGATCTTGTGTTTGAGGTTGGGCAAGGCAATCAAGGCAGTCAGTGGGGTTGCAGCACAGGCTCCCTGTGGGGTGGGGGTGTGGGGGGCACTGGAAAGAGCTTTCAGAGAACACCAGGCATTTAGGCTGTCCTAAAGAGCTGGGATTTCATTCCACCTATTATAGGGAGCTAGGAGGGAAACGGGCTCACTGATGTCCTAAAAGTGTACCTCTGTGGCTACGAGGAGAAAGGGTTCCAGGGTGGGAAGGGAGGTGGTGGGGGTGGGGGAGGAGGGTGGGGCCAGGGCACCTGTCCCTCTGGGAAGGGATTTGGGGGGGTGCAGAGTGCCAGAGAATTAGCTCTGAAGTCCAGGGGGAGGAATCCACTCCTCGCAGGCTGGTGAGCCCCAGAGGGCCAGAGCCATCTGTAGGTGAGCACGTGCGTGTCTTCACGTGTGTGTCTGTGCGTCTATCTGCACACGCGTGCATGTCTCTCTGAGCCTCTGTGCCCGTGTCTGCAGAGCTATGTGTCTGTGCACGGCTATGCACGCACATGTGTATGCACACGCGTGTCTGTGCCCGTGTGTGGAACATCGGGCACGTCGGGCCTGAAGGCTCATCAGAAGCCGTCCCCCCAACACACAGGCCCAGAATTACCAAGTGCCTCAGCCTGGCGCCTGGGCTGGGGGGGGGGCACTCTCCCCACTGCAAGTCCCCCCCCACCTCTCCAGGCCCACCACCATCTGTCTCTCCCCCTCCTGCCGCTCGACCATTTGAGCCAGGGGTGAGGGGCACTGAGAGAGCCAGATGGCGGGGGTCCAGCCCTCCACCCTCAGCCTTGGCGCCTCCTGGCAGTCCTGACCCCTGTCCCCGGGCCCCACCTCACGTGGCCTTTTGCAGTCACCACATAAATCACCGTCCAGGTCAGGACGGGTTGAGAGAGCAGAGCCAGGGAGGGCACGGCCCCTGGGGCCCGCAGACGGAGTGGCTGCCGGTGACCCCTGACAGCGGAGGCCAGGGGCCTCCAGGGGCCAGCCAGGTCGTCAGCAAGGTACAGTGTTGCCCCGGGCTCCTGGGGATCTCGGCTGGCCCCACTGCATGGGGAGGGTCTGGGTCAGGGGAGCAGGCCGACACCTGTCCAGGTGGCCCACGTGGATGGCAGGAGGCCACTCCGGGTGGCCCCAAGCCACTGCCCGCACCAGCAGATTCCTGGTCTTCATCTCTGCACACAACATCTGTGCCCACAGACTGGGGCGCCGCCGAGTGACCTCAGCCCTCTGAGTCTTTGCACCAACTGTATACATTCACCGTATACTGTCCCCATTCAGCCAGCAGAGGCTGCAGTGGTGGGAGTGGGTGTGTGGGCTCTGGAAATGTTCAGTGTCCACTCTGATGTCTCACTTTGCAGCTGGGAGAGCTTGGGCCGGTGTCCTGGCCATTCGGGGCCTCAGTTTCCCCATCCATAAAGGGGGGTGGTAGCACCCACCTCCTCACGTCCCATGAACATGACATGAGGCAGTGCTTGGAACAGGGCCGTCCTGGTCCCCCCCCCCCCCAATGCCCTCCCTACCCCTGTAGAGATCACCTGTTATTTCTTATCCGCTAAGGGTGTGGGGCAGGCCCTGGGGCTTCCCAGGGGACCAGGCAAGGGCACAGCCCTCCTCTTTTCTCTCCCACCCTGGATTCCACCACTCACCACTTTGTGCAAGAGAAGCGAGGATTCGGAAAGAACCCAAACACCAGGCCCCGCGGGGTCCCTCAGGCTGGGCTCGAAGCCTCCCCACCCCATCAGGGGTCTCGATTCACGCATTCACTTCTTCCCTCACTCATTCCACAAATTTTGCAGAGCGCCTACTATGTGTTCGTAGGGAGTACATAAAACAGGGTCAAGTGCGGGCTCAGTCTCGTGGCGGGGGCTCAGTCTGATGGCGGAGGCACAGGCAAAAACACAGGCTGAAACACCTCCCTCCCCCAAGTCTGGGACTGTGGGGAAGCAGACACCGGGTGGGAACAGAAGCACTAAGAGTACTTATTATTTATTGCACGCTCACTGCCGTCCAGCGTTTTACACCCGTGTCTGACTCAGGCCCACACAAAACTACCATTGAGGCTCAGGAAGGTTCAGAGACTTGCCTGAAACCACACAGCTAAAGGGTCTGAAGAGGATTCCAATCCAGAGACAGTCCAGCCACTAGACACACATCCTACTGGCTCTCCGGCTGGCCTCCAGCTTAAGGGACACTGCGCCCCACTCCAGGAGTGTGCTGCCCCCCACCGCCCAGCCATAAGGAAGGGGCGCCAGGAGCGCACTGACTTCACAGGTGGGAAAACCGAGGCCCGGAGGGAGGGGGCAGGGAGCAGTCTGGAGGGACAGGCACCTAGTGGTGGTCACAGGGATTCCTAACAGACCCAGGGGCTGCCCCCTTCCGGCCCCCTTCCTGGGTGGCGCCTACCCGGTTGTGCAAACATATAGCTTCCCCCCCTCCCCGGGGGCGGCGTGGGTGCCGGCTCCCTAGATGGCATTATTTCCTTATTTCTCCTTCCTAGCACCATACGGCAGCCTCCTGGTCCAGCAGGAGGCCCCGGTCTTGGCAACATCAGGCTTTCTCGAAATAAAAACGAGGAGGGGAAAAAAGCCTTTCCAGGAGACCAGTTCTCGTATTTACATGTAAAAAGGTCTCCTCGGCGCTCCCCGCCCCTCCCGCACTTCCTCTGGGGGCGGGTGTGTAGGGGGGGGGATTGTTTGGAGGGCGCGCAGAGGGCCTCTCTGACCCCAGGCGCCTCCTCCAGAGCAGGGGCGGAGGCGTCCGCCGGAGGACGATCAGATGGCCAAGGAGGGGGAGGGGAGACGGCTGCTGCCTCGCTCCCCTCCCCCCTGGGATTTCGTGGGTGTGGTAACACGTGAGGCCGGCCGTCTGCGCCCGCGCCCCCCGCCCCCGCCATCTGCTCCGAGGCCAAAAGTCGCCGGGGAGGGGGG
>CM052803.1:46868401-46883752 GCA_028533885.1 Nasua narica | reverse complement strand
GGGCTCCCTCCAGGCCGCCGTCCCGCCCCTGGGGCTGGGAGGCCGGCGCCCACGGGCCCTCCAGGGCTTGGACCGCGCCCAGCTGGCGAGGCTGGGGCTGGAGCTGGCTGCGGGAGACGCCCCGGGAGGTCAGAGCCTTACCGCTCCGGCTGCCTGGGTCTAAGCCTTAACCCTCTGGGTGGAGAGTCTCATCTCACCCCTGTCCAGCAGAGACAGGACTCTCTCCGGGACTCCTGTGTGAGGCCCAGCGGCCGCGCCTAGACAAGGAATGGCCCCAGTAACGTGGACCGTTAACCCCTCCCACCAGCGCCGGCTTTGATGCTACCCTTCAACAGCAAGCTGGAGTTGTAAACACTCCAGGGAGAGGCCAGGCTGACAAAATCGCACTAGAGTGTGAATGACCCAGCTGATGCCCCAGCCAGAACTCAGGGCCGGCATCTGGTTGAGCCAGTTTTCAGCTGTGTGTCCTGGGAAAGTGTCTCGAGCTCTCTGGGCAGTTTCCCTACCTGCAAAATCAGGGTAAGGAAAACCTTGCAGAACTGATCTAGGTTGATACCTCTTGGGCTGCTTTCTGAAGGTCAGAGCAGGGAGGGGAGGAGAGTTTGAGGGTAGAGAAGACATGGCCGTTCCAACAGCCCCCCGCTAACCCAGGGCTGACCCCGACCCAGGCTCCCTGCCCCTCCCTGCAAGGTTGGAGAGGCTGGGGGAGCCAACAGAGCCTAAATACATTCCCAAAGCACATCTCTGAGATTCAGGGACCTGGAACCCCAGACACGGCCTGTTCTGGGGACAGCGGGCAGACGCCAAGGGCTTGGGCCTGGGAGCCCACGACCTGCGGGTAGAGTGCGGACTGGTCCCGCTGGCTGATGGTTAAGCACACACCCGTTTGTGAGCCCGCTGCCCTCGGCTTCCTGCATGGGGGAAAAGGGGCCCACAGCGTGCACTTGGCAGTGAGGAGGCTGACCCGACGCGTGGCCCCATTGCTCAGAAGATGAAACCCAGGGGCCCGCAGGAAGACACTGAGCTGAGGGGGCACACAGGAGGGGCATTTTAGGGTTCCCCATTATCAGACCTTCCTATACACCCGCTATGTCTCTCCACCCCCTGAGTTATGCCATCATGCCCAGACTGCCCCAAAACCTCCTGTGGCGGGAGACACCGAGGGGTGGGGGCGTGGGAAAGCAAGCAGGCCTCCCCCCTTGTTAGCCCCAGCCCCTCCCCCCCAATGCCCATCTCAGACTTCCTTCGAGCCCAGTGCCTGCTGTGGGGGTTTTGACAGATCTAGGGCACACGCCGGGCACACACAGCGCTCCAAGACCTTCCACTGCCGTGGCGGGGTGGGGGTGGGGTGGGTGGGCAGGATCTCCAGGGAGGAGCAGAGCAAGGGCCCAGAGCAGATCCACCCTTGGGAGGTCGCTGGGGGGAGCGTGCCTCCCACCTGTGGGTGTGGCCCAAGGTGCCCACCATCCTGCCCCCGCTGCCAGCCTCGCAGCCGGCTGGGGCCCCCTGCCTGACCCCGACAAGGCACAGGCGCCGTGAGTCATTCATGGGGCCCTAGTGCAGATTACAAGGCAGGGACCCTTGTTCAAAGATAATTGAATGTCAAGATGACACCACCAGGGTATGACACAAAGCGTAGGACCTCAGGTGTCTGTACAGCCTCTCACTGTGGGGGCGGGGGGCGGTGAGCAGGGAAGGGCCATGGCTACACAGGCCCAGGGGCAGAGGGCGGCAAGCACAGCCCCCCCCCCCCGCCCCCGCCAACCTCACGTCCTGGCTTGGGGCCTCCACCTCTCTGCGCCCAGTCATCATGATGTGACGTCACTCATTTTTATTTTTTTTACCTTTGTTGTTGTTGTTATTGGCCCCCCTCCTAGTGAGCGCTGGATCGCCTGCTGCACGATGCCCGTGGGGAAGACCATTGGGGGGGAATGAGGGCCATGTTATGCACAGAGGTGAGGCTGGGGTTCCCAACTCCGCTGTTAACCCAGGGCGACAGCAAGTCTATTTGTTCCCTGGTTCGGGCAGAGGGTTGGGCCGCAGTCCTTCAGCAGGACCCTGCAGACCTTCTGCTCAGCCTCATCTCTTTTCATCAGGGAGATGTAGAATTAGGGCTCTTCCTCTCCCTCATATAGCCAGAGCTTGCTTTCCTTCTATTTAGTCACCTAAACAACATCCATCCATCATCCATCCACCCACCCATCCATCCATCTGTCCATCCATCTAATCCTTGTAAGTATCCATCCATCCACCCATCCATCCATCCGTCCATCCATCCATCCACCCACCCGTCCATCCATCCATCCATCCACCCACCCATCCATCCATCTAATCCTTGTAAGTATCCATCCATCCATCCATCCATCCATCCGTCCATCCATCCATCTAATCCTTGTAAGTATCCATCCATCCATCCATCCACCCATCTGTCCATCTATCCATCCATCCACCCACCCATCCGTCCATCCGTCCATCCATCCATCCACCCACCCACCCATCCATCCATCCATCCACCCACCCATCCATCCATCTAATCCTTGTAAGCATCCATCCATCCATCCGTCCATCCATCCATCCATCCACCCACCCATCCGTCCATCCATCCATCCATCCACCCACCCACCCATCCATCCATCCATCCACCCACCCATCCATCCATCTAATCCTTGTAAGTATCCATCCATCCATCCATCCACCCATCTGTCCATCTATCCGTTCACCCACCCATTCATCCATCCAATCCTTGTAAGTATCCATCCATCCATCCATCAACCCATCTGTCCATCCACCCACCCATCTATCTGTCTACCCATCCGTTTGTCCGTCCGTCCATCCATCCATCCATCCATCCATCCAATCATCCACTCACCCATCTACCCAACCTGCATCTGGTCAGAGAGACAGAAATCAACGCCAAGCAGAAGGGCCCCAGAACCTATCATGCTCAATGGCATATACTTCCCTTCTCTCTCTAAGGCTGGCAGAGGGCAAGGCACTGACTCAGGGGTAGGAACAAAAAAAAGGGACCCCAGGATTGAGGTCAGGCCCAGCTGAGCTCAATCAGATCACAGTTCTGCTCTTCTGTCTGACGACCTGACCCAGGTAACTTAATCTCCTACAGTCTCAGTTTCTTTGTCTATAAAAATGCATAAGAGCTGCCTCATTTGGGTCTTGTGCAAACTAAATGAAAAGAAAATGGCACCCAGAAACGAAGCCCAGGCATGTACTGAACCCACGCGGGCCGGACTGCTTGCTCACATCTTGTAGCGCACGGCCAGTGACAGCATCAGGCGGAGCGGGGCCTGACCTCTCTGGGCTGTGAGGCCCCCAGAACCTCCAGGCCTCCTTCCAGTTTCCCCAGAAGAGTCTCTGGGAGGGGAGGAATTTATCACCACCTAGGTCCCAAAGCAGACCTGAAAAAGCACAAGGCAAACCAGGAGGACCTTCAGGGGCGCCTGGCTGGCTCAGCCAGTAGGTACGTGACTCTCAATCTCAAGGTCACAAGTTCGAGGCCCCTGTTGGGCATGGAGCCTGCTTGGAAGAAAAAAAAAAAAAAGAGGCCCTTCCATGCAGGGCGGGACTGCTCTCGACCTCCAGGCTCAGCCTGCACAGTTAGTCAGACCCCACTCCGGCACCGTGTGTCTTGGGGCGCTTAACAGGTCCCAGCCTCGGTTTCCCGCTATACAGCATACCTTCAAAACTCCGGCCACGTAATTGTGCCTTGATGAACAACCCCAATCATTAGAAACGGGCAGAGAAGAGCCATGGGGGCCAAGGATCCACAGAAAAAGGTGTAATAGCAAAGATAGCGGGCCAAACGGCCTCCCGGTGGTGCCCACCGTGGTTCAGCAAGGTACACGACAAGGATGGCGTGTGGACACCGTGTACTCGAAGGGCCACACACGGCCTGCAAGGGGTCGTGCACGTGTGACAGCTGCGTGCTGGGCTCTGAGCCGCGGGCGTCGGGAGAGCCCGGGCAGACAGGCACCATCAGGGGGCTGAGCTGGGCCTCAGGCTGCTGTCGCCTGCCTCCCACCTCATTTCTACCTGCCCCGGAGGTGAACACTGCTGGGAATTCCTGCCTCAAGAGAGGCTGCCCGTCACTCAGATCTGACTTCCGGCCTCGGAGCACCAGACGGCGGTAGGGCTGTGCAACAGCTGCCCCCCCTTCCTCCCCCGCTATCTGGGCACGCCTGTGCCGGCCCACAGCAGACGGTTCTGGAAGGCCTGCAATCCATTCTGCATGCTTAGAACCTAATCTTATGACACTCTAAGGGCTTTATTAATAGCCTATTAGTGGGTAATTCATGCATTTTGATGAGAAATCATCTAGTGGTAGTTTACGGGGGAGGAGGGTTGCGGGGCAAGTAGGGGCATGGGGGCGGGTTGTCACCTCCAATTCGCTTCCCGGCACCTGCCCGGGCATCAGCGACGCCACCGGCTTCCACTGCGGCCCTGTGTCTGTGGTGCCTCTCCTGGCAAGACCTCCACTCATTAATCTTGATGAGTTTTCTGCTGAGTATTCTTCCAGGGTTTTCAAACCGTTCGCTAATTGCAATTAATCACTTACCGAAACAGATGTCAGGAACAATGGGACTGGGAAGGCTGCAGGCTTGATAAAGCTGTCAGGAGAGGGTACGTGGGCGGCAGGGGGATCTGGGGGGCCCTCGACACCCTCCGGGCTCTGGGCGCTTAGGGCACCTGGCAACCCGCTCCTGCCCTGGGCTCAGGGTGGGGAGGGAGGGTGCGAGGCAGGTTTTGGGTCGGGGCCGGGCATCACAGGGGAGCCAGGAGGAAGCCACCATGCCCATCCCCAGAGGCCAATTTCCATCTCCCATTCCCCAAAGGACTAGATCGGGGTCCAGCAGGTGCTTGGATCAGAGAAGCAGGCTCCGCGAATACGGCCTGCAAATGCGGCTGGGATTTCGTGTGTGTTTCGCCCCGTGGTAACATACGAATTGTATATTCACGTTAGTTGCCAACATTTAAAAATCAGATTTGACAGAAAAATCTGGACTTCTAGCTTCTCTTGAAAAACACCAAGATTCTGCTCTACGCCATCTTGCAGCCACTGTCAGCTGTGGGCGGGCGAGCTGCCCCCCGCCCGTGTGGCCCGGGCCCTGGTCCCCTCCACGCCCGTCCCAGCTGGTTCCTGTGCCTTCCTCGTTTGGCCACCATGTCTGGCTAAAAGGGAGAAGCTCTGCACATTAATGCCCCGGGGGGGTTCCTGCAATTCTGAGCTAAGCTCACAGGGTTTGAACGCTCACTGGACATCGGAAATCCATCCCCTGGTGTGGGGTGCGTGCATGCGTGCGTGCGTGTTGGCAGGTTTCAAGTTTAGCTGCACGGGGGAATCTCTTTGGGGCCTTTTAAGCCCAGTGCCCTCTGGGGTGCAGGGATGTTTTGCTTCAGTCAGTAGTCCTCAAAGGGGGACCTCTAGATAGTGGTAGCGGCATCACCCAGGAACTTGTGGGAAATGGGGATTCTCGGGCCCCAGTGCAGCCCGGCTGAGTTACAGATGCCGGGGCCAGCGGTCCGTGCCTGAAGGTGGCTCCAGGGTCGATCCGATGTGCGCTCAAGTTTGAGAACCACTGACTCGAGGCGGGGGGCATACGGTCCAGCAGGTGCCGTCATCCACGCAGATTCCTCAAACCACACCCTTAAGAGGAAGGCCCCGCGCCGCCACACCTCCAGGCCCGGAGTGCACCCTGGGCCAATCTCGCCAGAATCTCCGGGGGTGGCCGGCAGCCAGGCGTCTGCATTCTGGAAAGCTCCCCAGGGGACTGGCGCTCAGAGCCCAGGCTGAGATCCACTGTGTGGACAACGCTCACGAGCCATGCTCGCCCACCTCCTCCCTGGCCCGGCTTTCCAGGGACGGCAGACGTCTGCCACAGTAGGCTCCGTCAACAAATCACCAGGCCGGGCTCCCTCCGCCGCCCTCTCAACCAAGTCCCTCTGGGAGTGCACTGAGCTCGGTCCTGCCAAGCCCGGTGATCTCCGGAGGGCCCCCACTTGACCTCTCTGTGTGGGCTTCTCCCCTCCTCTGACGGGGGATGACAGCCACACAGGACCCCTCCCTGTGTTGAGACCGTTATTAGCTGTTTGCATAGTCTTAGGCCTCATGCCCTGCCAGGCTGTGAAAATTCAGCCAGTGAAGACGTGCAACTCTTAGAACAGCACCTCGTGAATGCTTAGAAAGTCCTAGATGTCACCATCCTGCCGCACAGCCAGCAGAGAGCTGGGCTCAGGCCGAGCCCCTAGCCTAGTCATGGAGGAGACAGAAGAGCGAAGGAGATCCACCAACATTCACTCACCCCACAGCCCATACTGGGCCCTGCCCTGGCCGAGGGCCTGGTCGCCGCCCTGGGGATAGTGCCCTGAGCAGATCGAGTCCCTAGTGGGGCCGACAGTCCAGTGGGGAGACACATAATAAGTAAATACATACATCTGTGCACGTGTCAGCTACAATGCAGAGCTCTGGCGAAACAGAGAGGAGGTAAGGTCAATAGAGAGCTCGAGGAGGGGAGGGAGGTCTCACCAAGGCTGCGCAGTCAAAGGAAAGGAGGCTAGGAATCATGCACATGAGTGGGAAGGGTGTTCAGGGCAGCAGATACAGCAAGTGCAAAGGCCCTGGGGCATGTCTGAGTAGAGCAGGAAGGAGGCCACTGTGGCTGGAGGAGAGCAAGCAAGCCTCACACCAGGCAGAGTGTGGGAGGAGACGAGGATGGGGAGACCAGGGGTTGAGGATGTGGGACAGGTCACACCAGGCCTGGAGGCCATTCAGGGCTCTGGCTTTGCCCCAGTGACAGGGGAGCCATGGGGAGGTTCTGGGCGAGGAGGGATTCACACTTGTCACCTGTAACAAGCTGCCCCCTGCCGGCCGATCGCTACCAGAGCCCCTCAGGGATAAATAAAGCTCTCTGGCTCCCCGTGTCCCAGCTTCCAGGGCAGACCGTTCTGGGCAGCAGCCAGGCCCTTTCCTGGCCAAGCACCGCCAGTCCGTACGGGGGGGTCCCCTGTGCTCTGGGTCACGTACTGGCACATGAGCTGTGCACACGTGCGTGAGAGAACGTGATCGCGGGCGTCGGGCACTACGGGGCTTTCTCGGAAGGCGCCCCGGATGCACGTCCTGGGCCGGAGTCGTGCGCTGTGGGCAGGTGTGTGTGTCCAGGGCTGTGTCTCCACGAGTGTGGCTCTGTGTGTCCCGTTTGCAGGCCGATGTTGCAGGAAGGCGGCACCCACAGGTGTCTACCGCTCCCTCGTGTGTCTTCGGAAGTTGTGTGGCAGGTCGGGTGTAAGTGTGTTCGTGGGTCTCTGTGTGTCGTGTGTGGACGTGGGTTCAGGGCTGTGGGTGTGCGAGGTCGGGGCTCAGAACCAACATGGCCAAACCCACGCCTCCTGTGAGGTCCTGGCTCGCAGGCGGCGGGGAGATGGGGTAGACAGCCTCCTGGCTCTAGTTCCCAGGTGAGCAGGCTGAGGGTCCAGGCAGGATGCAAATCAAGTTGTGTGGGACACAGCCTGTGTCCTGCCTTGCCCTCCCCAGCCTCTACTTCAAGTACTATTCACTGAAACACGGGGGTCTTTGAGTCACCAGAAGTGGGCTAGGCAGGGTTAATCCAGCACACTCCCAACGACTACACGTGCCTCAGGCCAAGGGAATGTTTCTCTGTTGCTTATTCATCCTTCCAACCATCCATCCATCATCCATCTATCTGTCCATCCATCCGTCTTTCTGTGCTTCCATCTATCCGTCACCCGTCCATACGTCCGTCCATCCATCCATCCTTCCAACCATCCATCCATCATCCATTTATCTGTCCATCTGTCCATCCATCCATCCTTCCAACCATCCATCCATCATCCATTTATCTGTCCATCTGTCCATCCATCCGTCCTTCTGTGCTTCCAACCATCTATCCGTCATCCGTCCATACGTCCATCCATCCATCCATCCTTCCAACCATCCATCCATCATCCGCCGATCCATCCATGCATCTATCCATCCATCCATCCTTCCATCTGTCCATTCATCCATCTGTCCATCCATCCATCAACCATCCATCCTTCAGATTAACTGTCCTTCCATTCATCCATCCGTTTCCCACAAATTCTTAGAGAGTGGTGATTGAAAGTAGTGCTTCCGGAGGGGGACTGTCTGAAGTCTGAGTCCTGGCCTTGCCAACCAAATATCTGAGCGACTATGGGTAGGCAACCTTGTCTCTCCATGCCTCAGTCTCCCTACCAAGCAGAAGGAACGTATCTGTGAGACATTATCCGTATTAGCGTGAGGCGGTAGCAGTACACTGCCTCCTTGCCTCTTGCTGTGGAGTCTTGGCCAAGGGAAGCCCCTTCACCCCTCAGCCTCAATCTCTCCAGCTGTAATCCAGCAACGAAATTGCTCCATCCCAGCAGTAAGAGGCCAGGGAGCGAAAACCGCGCAGCATGGTCCGCTAAACGCTGTGAGTTTAGGATGGTGGGAAGGGCAGGCTGGCCCTGGGGAGCCTTGGAGGGCGGGCTGGGGTGGCCCTGTCTCCTGGGTGTGCGGCATGCAGCTCAGCCCCGGGTTCCCTGGCAGACACTGTGCCCCTTTGCCACCATGAGCTCTGCTCCTGAGCTCACCCTGCCATTTCCGAGAGCCAGCTTGTCCTCTCCCCGCACCCTCAGCGCCGGCCCAGCAACCTCCTTCCTATGAGGCCTGGCTCCCGGCTCCATGGGTCCCTCCTCTGCCAAGCTGATGGCTTCTATTTTTTTATTTTCCCTATTTTATTTATTGGAGAGAGGGAGAGGGAGAGAAAGAGAGAGAGAGCGAGCGAGCGCGCACAAGCAGGGCAGCAGCAGAGGGAGAGGCAGACTCCCCACCGAGCAGGCAGCCTGAGGCGGGACTCAATCCTGGGACTCTAGGATCGTGACCTGAGCCCAAGGCAGATGCTTCACTGACTGAGCCACCCAGGTGTCCCTAAGCTAATAGTTTCCAGCAAGCCCAGCCTTCCCCTAGCTCTGGGCATACGTCCCTTACGTGTGTGTCCTCCCTTTGCTTTCTCAGTCCCCCCACCCTGCACCTGTTCCCCCAATGCCCTGCGTTAAGTTCTCCCTGTTGAAACACCTCACGTGGTTCCCCCTCGCCGGCCCCTGGCTGAGGCGGCACAGAGCAAGCAGCTGTTCAGCAGCTGTTCCCGCGCGGGGGCAGCTGGGGACACGGGCACCACCGGGCCCCGCCCCTGAGCGCCGCGGGAGGGCTGTCGGGAGACCCCCCAAGCCCCCCGGAGCGGCGGCTCGCCCGGCCCCCTGCCCGCCCCGCCGTCTTCTGGGATGAAAACCCCACCGCAGCTGCCTGCACGGGAGGCCAAGGCGCTGCTGCAGCCCGCGGAGGCCCTGACACGTGTTAAAATAAATATTCTGCAAATATGATGTTCCATATGTATGACTTCGTGGGGTGATGATTTTCCTACTGATCGCTGGAAGTGACAGCTGTGCTAGGAACACGGGCTCGGGCGGCCCTCGCCGGGCCACGTGGCGGGGGGCGAGGGGGGTGCCGTGGCGCGGGAGCATCTGGCGACTCGGGACGCGCGGGGAGCCCAGCGCCTGTCAGCGCTCAGCGCGGGCGCATTCGTGATGCCGGGGGACGGCTGGTGCAGGTGCTCTCAGGCAGCCTGTTCGTGATAATTACTTTTAGATTGTTTTAAAGTATTTAAGCAAGATCCTGGAGGGCTGGGGGAGAAGGAAGAGGGACGGGGGCTGGGGCTGGGCCCCCCCACCAACCCGAGGCCAGCCCCCCTTCCCAGATTTGCCGAGGAGGTGGGCCCCACTGGCCGGCGGGTCAACATGTGCCTTGTACGAACCGGTCCAGCTGTGCCAGTTGTTAAAATATTGACACACTCCCGTCCTGTGGCCCAGGCCCAAGCAACCTGCTTGGAGAAGGCCTGGCCTCTCTCCAGGAAAACCCCGGCTTCCCGGTGGAAGGCGGGCCCAGGGTAGCACAGGTGAAGTCTCTGGAACATCGAGCCTCACATCGCATCTCAGACCCCGACTTCTGACAGGCACACCTGGCCCCTGCCTCTGTCGGGGACAGGCGGGCCGGGGGTGAAGGGGGGCTTTGGTTCTCTCCCTGTCCCAGCGCTGAGAACGCACAGGGAAGCATAAGTCTTCCCTGAATGAATGACAGATCAACTGAACGAATGATTGCCGTTCCCGGGGAGACGAGAGCTGCCTTTCTGGCTCCTTTGAGAGACCCCAGAATGTTCTCCATTCGAAGAAGCAACAGCTGCAAACAGCAGGCTGGTGTCCAGCCTGCAGAGCCCTGGAAATAGGGCTCTGGCCTCACTACGGGGCTCGGCCTGGGGACAGCGATTAGGGCAGGAAGCTCCATCTCTGGGGTGCCCTCAGGCCAGCCCCCCCAGGGAGGGCAGCAAATGCCAGGACCGGGAGCTCAAAGCACACCCCCTCTCCTGCGAGCTGGGCCAGGAAGCAGGCACCTGGGGGAGAGCTCGGCAGGCCAACCGGAGCCCGCTCTCCCTCCCAGCACCCTGTCCCCTGTCCTGATTTACCTTCTCCTTTGTCCACAAGCCCTCTCCACCCCTGGCCTGTCCAGGGCGCAGCAGCACCCCAGGAGCGGGTGCGAGGCCCGGCCCGCCTGCGTTGATGGAATGGGAAGCCCTGCAGGTGCGGCTCTGCCTGGGGGGCATTTCAGAAGTTCCCCTAGGGTTCCAAGGAGCCGCAGGAGGTGGCCATTGTCCAGGAACAGTGGTCCAAGCCTGGAACCCTGGGCGGGGGTAGGGGCCAGCTGGGCATCCCCGGGGGGCTTGGCTCCAGCACCTGGCCTCCCTGCAGAGAGGGGACCCTCAAGCCCGCTCCAGCCCAAGGGAACATCTTCACTTCTCAGGGGCGGGTCAGATGATGCTGAGTCTGGTCCCTGGGGAATGGACTCTGTCCTCCTCGCCCTCTGTGCTGTTTGCCCAGCCAGTGCCTGGGGCCAGCGGCACCTGAATGCCCTCCTCAGGCAGGGAGCAGAGGGCCAGGGGCTGGGAGCAGCGGTGTTGACAGCTGCTATTTAAAATCCAGGCAAGTTCAATATTAGCTCTGGGGCTCGTGCACTCTGTTGCCCAGATAAAGCAGCAGGGCGGGAGAGCAGGGTGCCCTATCCTGCCCCGCCGGAGCCCGAAGCGGTCAGTCCTGGTTAATGAGCAGCCAGCGGGCTCTGGCGGCTGCTCCTCTGAGGCCGGCTTGCCAGGGTCCGCCGAGTCCAACCCGGGGGCAGCCGGCCTCCATCCCGGGGCATCCTGAGACGCCCCTTCCCACTCCGCTCAGCAAAGAGCCCCAAGTCCCGAGCGGCGGGATGACCTACCAAAGCCCCGGAGGACCTGCCCCAGTTCTTCCACAGCCTCCCGTACCCTCTCCTCACTGCCCGGCTCCAGCCTCGGATGCGCTCAAACGCCTGCCCACCTCAGGGCCTTTGCACCTACGGTGCCCTCTGCCTCCTCGGCCGCTCAGGCTGCGATGTTACCTCCTGCACCGTCAGCCGCACCTGCCCCTCTCCTCCCCTCCTCTGGCTTCTCTGTTTCCAAAGACCGTATCATGCCCCACCTATATCACGTATGACTTCGCACGCGTGCTTATTTTCTATTTGTCCCCTCTCTGTGAGGGCACTGTCCCTTATCAGCAACCCCCTCTTTTAAAGGTTTTTTTTTTGGCTGGAGCAGCACTGGGGCACAGAGTGTGTGCTCAGTGAACATGTGGGCCACGGACTCCCAGCATAGTGCTCCTCCCGCCTCCCCCTCCTCAGTGCTCCCCCCAGGCCCCCCCCCCCACCTGCTGGCCTCCCTGGGCGCAAGCTGCCATCCCTCACTTAGTGGCTTGGTGGGGGCGCCCAGCCCCTTTCCCACAGAACCTCTTCCTGTCAGTGCTGCCGGGAGCCTGACAGTCACCCCCGTGGATTTCATCTTTTATTCATGCCCATAATGTAAACGAGATCGTGTCTGAAGCAAAGTCACTTAACCCATTAGAAGAAGCTGCTGCCGCATGCATCAGAGCTCCAGGTGGGGGCGGCGGGGGTTGAGCCTGGGGTGGGGGGGGGTGCCGAACGCAGGGTGCCTGGGACTCCAGACGGGGTCCAGACCCAGCTTCCCACGTGGGACACCCCCATAAACAGGCACGGTCAGCTTTGCGCGTTGACCAGGACCATGCCAGGAAGGGCGCCCCCTGGGGGTGTTCCGGAGGGACGACAGAGATGCTGGCCCATGGGGGTGCGGTGGGGCCTGAGTGCGGGAGGAATGGCACAGGACCTGGCCCAGGGAGGCCTTCGGCGAGTGTTAACCACTGTTGGTTCCTTTACGAAGAAAGCCCTTGAGCCAGCCCCCCCCCAGGGGGCCTCAAAGGAACTATTAAGCACATAGATACGCTAACTGCTCCCTCTAAAGAGTGATACATTGTAGCTGTCACACACACACACACACACACACACACACACACACACACACACTCTCTGAAACCATTCACTAGGACAGCTCTGCAGAAGAGCCGCAGATCATTCGGGAAACCCACCTTCTCAGACCAGCCCAGCTGCCTTGAATGAGTCCGTGAGAAGCCAGCTGGGGGCCGCCGTGAGACCCAGCTCTGCACCCCATGACCTCTGAGCCCTGGGCCTGCCTCTTTGGGCCTCGGGGTCACCGGCTGTGCAGTGGGGCGATCACCCCCCCATGTCACAGGCTGCTAGAGGCCTGGATTAAATGGGGTGTGACAGAGGGAGCCTTGCCCGGCTGGTGGAGTTGGGACCTCAGCGGGCTGTGCACCCTCAGGCAGGCCCTGCCCCTCTCTGGGCCTCGGCCTGCTTACTCCTCGTCGAACGACGGGGCACTGCTTGCTGCGCTCCTTTGTGGGGTGCGTCACGGGGGGCTGGGTGAGACAGAGGGACCGGGGTGACCTGTGGGGGGCAACCAGCAGGTAGCACACCCTGGGCCTTCGTCCTCCCATGGCCTGCCGTGGTCTGGAGCCAAAGCCAGAGAGAGCCCTCCCAAGCCCCGTGCTGGGCCCAGACGCCGGGGACACCGGGTCGACCAGACGCCAGGGCCCCTGCCTGCACCCCCGCTGCCCAGCTCTCCCTCCTGAGTTTATTTCACGAATGTTCCACACGCTCACTGCCCGCTGGGTGCTGCTCTAAACACTGCACGTATTACATGCACGTCTCCCGACGACCCTCCAGTAGGAACTGTTACTCTTCCTGCTCGACAAAAGAGGAAACTGAGGCCCAGAGAATCAGGGGACCTGATAGTACAGGGCTCAGCCAGCAGGAGCACAGGGGCCGCCCCCGGACCCGAGTGGCGCCCCCTTGTGGAGGCTCATGGCACTGCCGCTCCAGGGTGCCCTCCACCTTTTCTGGGGGGCCCTGGAGGTGGGCCAAAGTCCCCCACTCAGGGCCACTGTGTGCTCCCTGCCCTGAGCTGCAGACAGCACACGGGGGAGCAGCGGCGGCTCCCCGGCTGGGCGGGGCCGTGGGCAGGCACCCCCACCACCGTGGGTCCTATCAGCCAGCCATCACCAGCCCGGCCGGGTGGGACACAGGGGGGTCACGCAGGCCCCGCCGGGCCCAGAAAGCACAGGTGAGAGCGGCAGTCTCGGGACAACCCAGCACCGGGGCAAGCGTTCTTCCTGGCTTCCTTTGAGGTGGAGTGAGGGGGAGGATAAAACGAGGAGAGAACCAGAAGCTGCCGGCCCCGGAGGAGTTTCCTGTGGCTGCCATTTAACCAAGTGCCATTAACTGGGTGAATTTACACAACCAGGGGTGTGTTCTCCCACAGGCTGGGGGCCAGAGGTCCAAGATCAAAGGATTCGCAGGGCCACTCCCTCTTCAGGCTCTAGAAGGATCCTTCCTGGTTCTTCCAGCTTCTAGGGCTGCCTGCACCCTTGGCCACTTCACGTGGCCTTCTTACAGGGACCCCAGTGCTGGCTTTCAGCCCCACCCTAATCTAGTATAACCACATCTTAGCTAACTTTGTCTGCCAGGACGTGAGTTCCAAATAGAGTTCTGAGTTCCAGTCCCAGAACGTCTCTGTTCAGAGACCTGTGACGACTGCCCGCAGAAGGAATGACCAAACAGTCCTCACTGGGGCTCCCAGGTGCCTTCCCAGGGAAGACTCCTCCCTGCTAGTCCTCTGTCCTGCCTGAGGCTGGCACCCCACAACTCAGGCTGTCCCAGAGCAGCGGTTCTCAGCGCTGGCTGTGTACGCTGATCACTTGGGGGCTCTCAAAACGCCCCCTTGCACGACCCCTATGCAGATTCTTCCATCAGGATTTCTGGGTGGCGCCTGGGCATCGGGGGCGGGGCAGTTAGTGTCCCCCAGGTGACTGCAACAGGCACTCAAGGCTGGGAACACTGCACCACAGGCAAGGGCAAAGATGGTCCCTTCCTAAACTCTCGACCTGCACTCTAGGAGGGTCCCCTGATGTGGTCCACAGTACCCGTCACGGTGAAGGCTGGGCCCGTGGCAGGGCCCGTGCACCCTCGCTGCTGTCCCTGCAGTGACCAGGCCGGCACCCCCCGCCCCCCGTGTCAGCGCGCCCCAGTGCTCAGGGCTCCCTGATCCCCACGCACTCCCAGGTGCCTCCGCCAGGCTCCCAGCTTCACGCACCATCTGTGCGCTAAGGACACCCACGTGCAGAGCTCCAGACTCAAATACCAACTGCCAACTGGGTCTCCACTTGGGTGTCTGGCAGCAGCTCCTAACGAGGCCAGGAAGGGGCTCCTCTCCTCCCCAAGCCATTCCTTCTGGCAACGCTGTCCTTCCAGGGGCTCAAGTCAGACTCTCCAGGATCTTCTCTTCCCTCTTTCTCTCGTGTCCCCGTCTGACCTGCCAGCAAATTCTAGCAGCTCTCCATTCCAAATGGAGCCCGAATCCAATCCCTCTCTGCAAAGCGACTGCCCTCGTCCTACAAACCACCGTGTCTCCCTTTGCTTACTGCAGCTGAGCCCCGCGGCTGTCCTTGCCCACCTGGGTCCGTTCTCCCTACAGCACCAAGGGACCCTGGGTCAGCAGCCTGGCAGGGATGACGCTGTCCATCCTGTGAGCTCTGCCCCACATCCTTTTGGGGGCGCCCATCCCCAACATCCCACAGAAGGTGGTGGCTTGTCTGCCTGGAAGGTGCGAACAGTCAGAACGGGCTTCCTGGAGGAGGTGGGGCTTGTGCTAAGTGCCAATCTGGATGGGCAGCCAGAGTGGGGGTGGGGAGGGGAGACTGGCTGTGCACCGTGGGCAGAGAAGTGGAGCTGAGGGGGCACCACTGTGCCAGGAGAGGCAGTGGTGGGCAAGCTGTGTGGTCTGCTTCCGAAGGAGCGGGGGGGGGGGGGGGGGGGGGGGGGGG
>CM052803.1:46727888-46858961 GCA_028533885.1 Nasua narica | reverse complement strand
GCCAGAGAATGTACTCGAACTCCTGAGTGCGTGGTGAAAGCAAGCCTGCCCACCTCCCTTCCCCCTGCCACAGGACTTCACGGGGACAGGGAGCAAGGGAGAGCCCTGGGGTGCTGGCTCCTGTCCTTTCCACCTGCTCCATACTTCCCCTGCACCCCCCTGAGCCAGCGGGTCCCCCTCCTGTCATCTGAGGTTCACTGCCCCTGGGGTCACAGGCCGTAGCCCGAGGCCAGGCTCCGCAGTGCTAAAGCATTCCAAGTTTGGCCTCCTGGGACGCCACCACCACTGCCCGTCCCCACCGGGCCTGTGACCCCCCCCCCCGGGGGCCCTGTGCCCCTCGGAAAGCCCCTAAACGGTCTCCCGGACCCCGCGGGAGAAACCGGAAATGGACCGGATGCCTGGGACCGCACAGAGCCTCCCCCCTCCCCAGTGGGGGGAGCAGAGGGAGCTGCCAGGGTCCCGGGCCCCCTGGTTTCCTCAGCTGGTACCTGGCAGTGGGCGCAGGGGTACGGGGTGGGGGGCAGCCAGCTCCCGCATGCAGCTGGGAGTGGGGGGCACGGGGCCACGGGAAGGGAGCTGGCACCACCAGCAATCTGCCCTGGTCTAGAGCTCAGGCCCAGGCCTGCCTGCCCTGGGGCCTGCGGCCCGAATAGTTCCTGCCTCTTAAAACGGGATACTCCCGCCCACTCTCCCCCTGCCCCGCATCAGCCCGAGCCTGCGCAGAAGAGGCTGAGGGGGCAGGCTGGGGAGCAGAAGGGATGGGGCTGTTTACATCCACCCTCTTCCCAGGGGATCGGAGGGGCTTCCATGTGGCACGTGAGCCGACGGAGTGGGACAGGCTGAGGCTCCGAGACCATGCTCTCAACGGGCCTATTCGTATCGGAGAGAACGTTCCAGAGGAAGGAGGAGGAAACACCGCAGGGGTACCTGGGAGCTCAGTGGACACAAGCAGCTCCAGGCTCCAGGCGGGGGTCTGGGGTCTAGTCTGGGGCGACCCCAAGTCCTGCGGGACTCCCCAAGACATCCCTCGGCAGGCGCGCACGTTTGCGGTTTTCCTCTCTCTCCTGATCTATTCTGGGCTGGCTCTGCTCCGGGCCAGCCTGGGAAAGGGGCTGCGGCCTGGGGAGGGCGGCACGCCGCCAGGAGGAAGCCGGGAGCAGACGGGCCGTGGATGATTTAGGAGCTGTTCTGGGCAGGCCCCCGGAGAGTGTGGGCAGGGGAGGGCGGAGGTGACAGATGGAAGGAGCATTTATTAAGGGTGAGCCGAAAGATGCAAAGGGTTTTCTTGGGAGCCCTGGTGAGAACGGAGGCCTGGAGCCGCTGCGGTGAGGGCTGGGCATGGCGCCCGGCCAGGAGCTCGAGCCACAGACCTGGGCACCGGCCATGAGGACGGTGTCTCCGGCGGGCACATATGCCAGCCTGTGTCCGGCCCGGCCGGGCCTGCTGGCTTGGAGACACCCCCTTTGCATTCCTGCTCCACCCTTGGGCAGACTGGGCCCACGCGTTGGCCTCAGTCTGTCCGTCTGTGAAATGGGGAGATTCCCGCCGCCTTTCTCACATGGAAGAACCTGGCGCACGGTAGGGAGGTCCCAACCTTAGCTTCCTCCTCTCTTCCCTTTTAACACGTTCTGTACCCAACACTGCCCCGAAGCCCTCGATTTTCCCGGGTCTGGTCCATTCTCCTCTCAGACCAGGGGTTCAGGGCAATGTCCAAACTCAGCCTGCTGTGCAGGGCCTGTCTCAAATTGCCCGAGACCCACTTTCCCACTCATCTCCCACCTTGTTGCCACTGCCATGCCCCACACCTCCAGCCCCCACCTTTTCAACACGCCCAAGCCTCTGTTTTCCCCACATGCTCACCTTTCCCAACTGAGAACTCCTAGCTAATTCCCCTCTATGCCCGCTGATGCCCAATTCGAGTGTCACCTCCTCCAGGAAGCCCTCCGGGGATGCTTCCAACCTGTTCTTGGTTGAGTTTCTGGAGTACTCAGCCTGGGTCCACAATGAACCCAGAAACTATGTACTGGTGGGTTTTCCTGGTACCCAGGGAAGGCTGACTTTCTGGAGGCAGTGGGAAACAGGACGGAAAGGTTTACTTTGCGGCAGGAAAACAGATGCTTGGGGCCGGTGGCGGGGAGGGAGGGGATCAGGGGGCTTCTAGTCCAGCTAAGACAGATGAGCTAATAGCGAATCCCCCAGGGACTTTCGGCGGGGGAAGAGTGCACCTGGCTGCTGGCGGGGCCTGGAACCTTGAGGCGAACCCGCAGAGGGGAGAGAAGCGGAAGGGTTGTCCAGGACAAAACCACCGACCCCACAAAGGACTGGCAGGGGCAACGGTCTCGAGGGCAGACACCCCCCTCCCCCCCGCCAGACCCGTGAACCCAAGGACCCAGCTCATCACTGGCCTGAAGGTGAAGCTCAAAGCCCAATGTCGTCTTCATGTTCACATGAGCAAAGCAAGGCCCCAGCCCCCATGATGATTTGAGAATTCCCCTCTACACCCATCAAATTAGAGCGGTGTCCACTGGGGCCGCAGGGGCTCCGACAGGTATTAAACTTTAATGAGCACTAATGGCTTTGGCCTACTTTGTGAGTGCCGGGCCTACATTTATGAACATTTAATTTCTCAGGCCTTGACCTCCTTCCCTCCCTCTCCTGCCTCCCCCTGGCCAGCTCCCACCCTCGGAGAAGTCTGTGGGCTGCAGGCAGGGCAGGAGCCTGGACCTGGGGGTGGGGGGCCCATCCTGGAACACCTGACAGCCAGCTCCCTGTGCCAGGTGACAAGTCATCCTCAGGGCAGGCGGGTGGGGGAAGGGGGGAGAAGAAGCAAAACTCAACAATCAAAACTCCAATCAGCAGCCCCCAGGCAGGACAGTCAGCTTGATGCAAGGGAGGGCTGAATTTCATTAATTCCTTTGCTTCCAGGTAGATAAGAAGAAGTGTCAAGAAGGTCCCTGGGGGTACATTCCACTGCTGCCTGCGTTGTGCCCCGAAGGCGCCACCCCCACCCCCCACTGAGACCAAGACTTGGGGGGCCGAACCAAGATGAAGGGGCCCAGAGCAGGCGGCCAAGCTCCTGCTGCCCCCTGGCGGCCACGAGGCCCACCTGTCCTGGGAGGGTGGGAGGCAGGGCTGGGGGGCTACAAAACCCTCCAACTCGGGTCCCCCCACCAGGCTGGGGGGCTGCCTGGTTCTGGACGAGAACCCCTAAAGAGCCTGGAGTCGGTGGCTACCTCATGGGTGTGGCTTCCCTGGGGCCATTGTGGGACTGCAAATCACCCACAGCCCAAAGAAAGGCTGTCCCAGAAGGTTCTAGACCTGCCTCCGTCAGCCACAGGTGGCCCTCTGGGGTCATCTCTGTCCAGTGAGGTAAACAGAGTACCCTCCAGCTGCCTCGGCAGCCCTTCAGCTCCAGAATGGACGCCATTCCAGCTGCATACACTAAGCACCTACTGTGTGCCAGGTCCCGGCTGGCCTGAGCTGCGTGACTTCAGACATAACTGCTAGCAAGATTCAAGGGGGCGATGCATCAATCACAGACATCAGGTCATTCGGCCTCGAGCCCAGGGAGGGTGGAGACCGCCGCCTCCACTCTGGCCCTCTGCAGCCAGGGGCCGCTGACACAGGGCAAGTGAATGCCTCCTTCCCCTTCTGGGAGAAGCAACTCAGACTCTCCAGGAAGCAGCCAGGCCCGTCAGAAGCAGTGACCACAGGCCCCATGCACAGCCTGCAGCAGCAGCGTCTGGCTGGACTCTGATCCTCCTCCCTCTGACTGGTCTTCAGTCCTGTCAAAGGGAGGAGACTGAACCCAGGGAGGGCAAGGGTCTGGCCCAGCCACGCCAGGATCCAATGGCTCTCATCTGGGTGGATGCAAAGGCATCTTTGTGAGGGGCCCCCAGCCTGGCCAGGGTAGCCAGCCTTGAACCCATCTCCCCTCCTGGCCTCAGGCTCCGTCCCCAGGAGATCTGCCTGCTTCCAGAAGCAACGCTCCCTAAAGGTTAAGGAGGCCGATACCCTGGGTGGGGTCCAGCCCCTTCTATCACCTCCCGGCTATGCTATCTGGCTGGGCCTCAGTCTTCTCATCTGTGAACTGGGGACCCTAACGAGATTGGCAGATGAAATACAGAGTGCCTGGTGAAATTTAAGTTTCAGATAAACCATGAATAATTAAAAAAATAACAGCTTTATCAAGATATAATTCCCAGGGTGCCTGGGGCGCTCAGTCGGTGAAGCATCTGCCTTGGGTTGAGGTCATAATTCCGGGGTCTTGGGATCGAGCCCTGCATTGGGCTCCCTGCTCAGTGGGGAGTCTGTTCCTCCCTCTCCCTCTCCCGCCCCTTCCCCTTCCAACTTGTGCTTTCTCTCACTCACTCGCTCTCAAATAAACAAATAAAATCTTAAAAAAAAAAAGATATAATTCCCGTACCATACAATTCACCCCTTCAAAGTGTGCCATTCCATGGTTTCTGGTCTACTCACAGCTCTGGGCAACTATCGCTACAGTCCGTTCTAGAATATACCGGTCCCCCCAGAAAGAAACCCCACACCCATCAGCTATCACTCTCTGCCACCCCTCCCCCCAGGCAAAGAATAATTTTTAGTGGGAGTATATCCCAAATATTACATGGGATATACTTATACAAAAATGTATCTGTTGTTTACCTAAGGTCGAGATTTAACTGGCTCCAGTTTTGTTTTTCTTTCTAAATCTGGCAACCCTGCCCTCAGCCTGGTGTGGGCATTAAATAGTTAACTGCCCCAGTTATGGGGGTTGCTGTTCGGTTATGTTTGTTACTTGTATTGTCTTAACTTGAGATTCCCCTAGAAGCAGAGCCTGAGACAAGGATTCAGGTGCTAGGAGTTTATGGGAGGGGAGGCTCCAGGAAGTAAGGGAGGGAAGTGGTGAGCCAAGGAAGGGAGGACAGCCACCGAGGGGCCACGGTGAGCAGGCCTGCTGGGGTATTTATCCCTATCCCCCAACACCTTTCCTTCTCGGGTGGGAGTGGCTCCCGGGGATGTGAACCCCCTACTGGGAGCGGGAGCATAGCCAGCTAACAGCACTGGAGCAGAAACATCCGGAGCCGTGGGTTCTACAAACCTCTCTGTAGGGGAGCTCTGGGCCGGGCTGAGCAGATGCTGGCAGGGCCCAGAAGCATCTGCTACAGGGACTGGGGGCAAGCCTACTGGGGTGAGTAGTGTCTCCCCAAAGTCACGTCCACCTGGAGCCTGTGAGTTCCATCTGACCTCGGTTGGAAATAGGGTCTTTGCACATTAAGAGCTGGTCATACTGGACCCGGGAGCGCCCAGGGGCATTTGGACGCAGACACCAACAGAGGGAGGGGATCGTGTGAACGCAGGGGCAGCCACTGGAGGGGCTGCATACACTAAGCACGAGCCGGGGACACCCAGGATGGCCGGACGCACCAGAAGCCGAAAAACGAAGAGAAAAGGAAGGATCCACCCCAAGAGCCTTCCAAGGGGGCGCAGCTCTGCCCACACCTCGATCTCGGACCCCCGCTTCTGGGACTGCATTTGAAGCCCCCCAGTGCACGGCCTTCCCTCACGGCTGCCCCAGGACGCCCACGCGGCAAGTCGCTATTGCCCCCCGACAAGGGCTGCCACTGCCTGTCTCACGGGGTGGCTGGGGCGAACCGCATCCCTAAACCTCGGGCAGGTGGCGCGGTGCCCAGGTGGCTGGGTCCGGCACCGCAGGCTGCCCTGCCCGTTTCTGTCTTGTTGGGTCACAGCCGCCACTGGAGCGGGGGCAGCCGGGGACCCCCTCCACTGCAGGCGCTGACAGCATCAAGCCGCGGCAGAAGCCGCAGCCAGGGAGGCTGGCGCCCTTATTCTGCCAGCTCCCGGGGCGCCAGCAGCGGGGCTGGGAGGCGCCGTCACCGAGGCCACGCCCCCCCATCAATCCCCCCCGCGGCCCCGCCCGGAGCCCAGCTCGCTGCCAGCCACGCATCTCGAGTGCAGACACGAACCGTAATGTCATAACATTCCCAGGCCCGTAACCTTTGCTTCCGGAGACGGCTCCGGCTGTCAGAGGAGCCGGGAGGCCAGTGTTCGAGCAGGCGGAGGCGGGCGCGGGCATTGTGGCGGGGCCAGGCTCCCCAAGGCGGGCAGGGGGGCTCTCAGCACGTCCACCACCACCCGCTGCAAATATACGCACAGTAAATCCACGGCGAGTAAGCAGGAGAGGCTAAAGCCGGGATAAAATATGGGCAGATATAAAGCCAGACACCTTTATTGTTCTGAAATGTCTTCCAACAAGTTATGGGACCACAGCTTGACCCTAACCTATCATCGTGTTATATGGCGGGACACAGAGCTGGCTCTCGGAATTCGGGCTCCAAGGGGGCTCGCGACCCCGGCCAGGCTGCGGCCCCCACCTGCCCGGGCGCGGGTGCCTCCACTTTGTGCAGAGCTGACCCTGACCTTCTGGCCTGAAGACAAAGAACCACTTTCACCTCCTGCCGCGCACCTCCGATCGCTGGCCTCGCCAAATGAGAGGCGCTGAGTGTTTCCTGAACACCTACTATGTGCCAGTGACCGTCGTGGTTCTTAGGGACATAGAAGTACGTGGTTGACACCAACGGTGCAGCCCTAGGCCTGGCTGCTGGCGCCAGTCCCTGTCCCTCTCAGCTCCGTTTCCTCCCGTGTAGGACGGGCAAAGAGCCCGACCCTGTGGGGTCTCTGGGAGACTTCAGGCCCCAGTCCACTCCAGGCGCTAAGCTCGGGCCTCCCCACCACGTGACTGCTTGCGAACGACGCCCCTCTCTGGGTCTGTTTGCCCCTCTGTGAAATGGGGGCAAGAGCACCTCTCGCAGGGAGGCGAGGACTCGGCGGTTAGCATGAGGGGGCGGGGCTCAGCGGGGGGGGCGGGGCTCAGCGGGACGGCCGGCCTCCGGGACTGTTCAGGATTCCTCTCATTTACATAGAAGTGGAGAGCCTGGAGGCTCAGCCAGCAGAGGAGGGCGGCCTCTTCCCGTTTTAGGGTCTGAGGGGGAGGCACCACAGCGGGTGGGGTGCAGGGACAAAAGTAGACACACGCCCCCTGAAGGGACGTGCACCAGCCAGGTTCCATGCCACCTGCCCGCACAGCCCAGGCAAACACACGTGACCGCCACCCCCACATGCCCCGGGGGGCCCTGGCAGCTTCGTAGGGAGGCTCTGCTCCATCACACAAGCCCGGACTGGCGGCTGGCGGGGGCCGCGCCTCCTCTCCCCAGCACCTGGGAGAGGCCTCCGGGGTTGAGTTTCGTCAGCAACAGCGACCTTGAGGTTCAGCGAGCGCCCCGTGGGACCCAGCTTTCCTGTACCCCTGAGGGCTGGTGATGCACCTGCGGCCTTGCCTGGAGGCGTTTCGTCTAAGCCACCCGCCCGCCACCGGTTGTGACCCGACCGCCTTCCCACTATCCCCCATCAACGGTTAGGACCGGGTCCGGGAGAGGAAAGAAGCCCAGATGCCTCCTGCCTTCCCTTCCCTTCTCTTCCTTCCATCCACCCAGCCGTCCACCCTTAAAAGTCCTTCCTTCCTTCCATCCAAGTACCCAGCCATCCTTCCGGTTGCCCGCGCGTGCAGCCAGTAAGCGTTCAGTGAGCACCTACCATGCCCCAGACACCACCCTGTGTGCTGCGAGCGCACCAGTGAACAGAAGGGACGGGCAAGCTCTCATGACACCTACCTTCCAGCCGAGGCACACAGATTTTTTTTTTAAAGGAAATCAATGAATGAGAGAGTTTGGGGTCATTAGTGCCCAGTATGAGGAAGAAAGCAAATCAAGGTGATAAGACAGTGAGTGAGTCTGTGATGAAGGGAATCCAGGAGGGCCTCATGGAGGAGGTGACATTTGAGCTAAGGCCTGAAGGGCAGAAGGAACCAGTCGGGCAAATTTCCAGGGAAAGGGAATTCCAGGCCATTTCCACCTGCAAAGGCCCCTCAGCAGGCCCAGGAGACAGCGGGCCACAGGAGGTCAGTGCTGGCTGGCGGGGTGTGGAGGATGGCGGGGAGGAGGCTGGGTACTGTTAAGGAGCAATTCTGGGAAACTGGCTGCTGTAGGAATCAGGTGGGGCCTGGAGGCCGGACCCTTAGGTGCTGGGGGCAGCTCACACCCTCCTCAGGCCTGGACCAGGCGGCCAACACGAGAGACCACGACTGCCGCAGAGTGCTGTCACCCAGCACTGTTCTCCGTGGTCTTCGGGAGGCCCCAGAGTGCCCCATACTCAAACCGGCAAGAACTCTGGGCAACTGGCACAAGAGGACCTGGTGTGTGATGCCGTGTGGCCCTGGTGGGTTCCAGAAACTTCTGAGCCTCAATTTCCCCACAGAGATGCCCTATCACTGCAGGGCTGCCTCGAGGATTGCTGGGCTCCCCCAAAGAGGCCTGGCCAAAAGTCCCACCGTCTAGGCCTACTGGCCAGGAGCCTCCCTCCTCTCTCCCCCAGTGCGGTTTTGCTCAATACGAATGCCCACTGTGGGCCCAGCTCACTCTAGCACACTCCCCCGAGGCTCTAACTGGTCCTGGAGGAGGTCAAGGGCACCGCCCACCCACCCCAGGGGTTAGGGGGCGGTCCAGGTGCAGGCGGTCCCTCAGGCTCACCCTGCCTGGGCTGGCCCTCTGGGCTCCCGCAGTGACGGGGGCAGGGGCTGCCCAGCCGCCGGGTCTTGGGAAGAAGACAGATGGAGGGCCAGGCATTTCAGTTCTTAGGCGCCCGTTTCTGGAAACCCAGCTAAGTGGGAGTGACTGTAGAGGACCCATGGCCACTCTGACCCCCTCTTCTTCCCCAACACACTGCTGGGGTGGCATCTGTTAAGGAGAACCCCAGAAGAAGGTTCTGGAAAGAGTGTCCTAGGAGGGTAGCATGAGGTAGTCCTTCCTGTGCACTGAGGAGACCTGAGCTCCATGAGGTCCCCTTCTAAGGCTTTTCGTGAATCAGCTTGTTCAAAGCCCTCTTCACCATTTTACAGGTTGAGAAACTGAGGCCCAGAGAGGGTAAGAATCTCCTGGAAGGTCACACAGCAGGGATCTGAGCCTGTGCTGTGAACTCACGATCCTGCCTCCAACAGACGATAATACCAAGCTCACTTCCAGAGAGCTGGGTACCCTCATTTTATCATCACAAAACCCCGAGTTACTGTCTCACTTTACATGGGAGCAGGGGAACCGAGGCAAGAGAGGACTAAAGGATTGCTCGTCTGCAGAGCTAGTAGACAGTGGGGCAGGATTCCAACTGGGCAGGATGGGGCTGCTGCCCCCCCCGAATCAGCTGCCCCTCCTGGTTTGGGGCCGGGGGCAGAATCAGCTATAAACGGGGGCGTCCTAGGGCATCTGCTGTCTCGCTCTGCTCTGCAAGCCACACTGCTGAGCTCCGGGGGCGAGGGGCACGCGAAGGATTCCGCCTGCAGCCAGTGGTTGCCTGTGTCAAACAGGGTGGGAGGTGGGGGTGGGCTCTGGGCAGGCACCTGTCAACCCTGACCTGACACAGAGGCCTTGACCAAGGGGCAGCTGTGGCCCAGCCCCCAGGAACCCCAGACAGGCTTCCCTCTGGCCCAGCAGTTCCCCCCGCAGTTAGGAAGACGTAACCTCCCCTGTGCCCCCGCCCCCCGTGGGGTGCACACCAACCCTGGCCCTCTCCGACACTCTGCCAAGTTCAGGGCCGTGGCAGGCCCCGTCTGGAGCTGGAGCTGGAGCCATTCTGGCCCGGGGGGGTCACCAGCGGTCATTCTTAATGGCTTGGCTTTCCTGTCCACCTCTGTCTCCACAAGGGAGTGATCTATGACCCCATTACCGCTGAGGCCTCTGAAGGGCTCCAGGATGGATTACCGGCTGCCTCGAGAGAGCGGGGAGGCAAAATCACATGCAGGTGAAAAATGAACTTCATCAGACTCCCCGGGTCTCATTACCATCCATCAGCAGCCAGCCCGGCCCTGGGGTGGGGGCGGCCACTTGCCAGGCGGGGGGGCTGAAGACAGCCCCCAACCCGGTTCCACTGCCAGAGCCCCACCTAAGCTCTGGCTCTCAGCTTTGCCTCCTGCCCACCCCTCCCCAGGGCCCCCGAGAAGGAGCCCAGGGCTGGGGGCAGCAGGCAGGTGTCCCCCACCGGGCCCCGGCTCTATGCGGCTCTGAGTCCCTGTCCGAGCATCAGGCCCATGAACTCCGACGGCGGGGACCACGCCATGAGCCACAGTCGCCGTGTGTCCCGCCCCACTCCCCCTTCCTGCCCAGACAAGCTGCTACCGGCCAGCAGCCCCTGCTCCAAACCTCTGCTCTGCCCGGCCCCGTGTGGGCCGAGAAGGGGCTCGTCTCCCATTTGGCGGAGGCCCCAGGGCCCAGGTTGGGTGACGGGAGCCAGAGAGACCTCCACGAGGGGAAGCAGCTCCGGAGATGGCTGGCCATGCCCGGCGGGGCTGGGGGCAGGTGCCCAGCAGGCTACCCCAGCTGCGCGCACGCTCGGAGGCGCCAGGAGGACGGCAGGCCTGCCCCGGAGGCGGATCTCCCGCTTCCCCGGGTCACTAGCCAAAGGTACAGAAAAATAAAACCCGGACAGGCCTGTTCTGTGCCCCTCCCGGGTCCCCCCCCCAGGACCCATTTCAAGCCACTCTCCTCCTCCATCTCCGGTCCCCTCGGGAGGGCCCGATGAGCCGGAGCTCACCAAGGACCCTGAAGATGAAGCCTGTTAGGGATCCAGAACATTCCACCCACATGCCTGGCCGGCTGTGAGCTCTTGGCCCTTCTGTGGGCTGAGTCACTGGCCGCACAGGTCCCAGCTTGTACAAGAAGCAAAAGGGAAACCCAGGAATGAGGAACAAGCCCCTGAAATCCCTTCTCGTGGTAACGTTCGATGTCTACTCTGTGCAGGCTCGGTGCTGAACAACCCGCAGGAGCTCACATGATCTTCCTGGCCGGTTCTGTTTTATAGGTGCAGGCATGAAAGTTCAGAGAGGTCAAGGGAGTCAAGCTGAGGTCACACAGCAAGTGAACAGCAGAGTTAGGGACGGAAGCCGGCGCCGCTGGGTCTCAGCTACATCATGGGGCCGGAGAGAGGTTCTTCAAGCTGAGCCCGGCCCTTCTGAGATCAAAGGCACCCTGGCACGCCGGCATGACCTCCCGGGAGGTGGGGGGTCTCAGCCAGTATGAAGCATATTCCTTTCCTCTCAGAGGGGGTCTCCGGGGCTCTGGATCGGGGGGCCTGGGCTGAGCAGCCCTCACAGGGCTACCCCTCTCTGAGCCTGTCCCACCCCGACCCCCCGAAGGGAGGCAGCAGAGACAGGCAGGGAGGGTAAAGCCGCTTCAGAAACGGCAGGCTCCTGGGTCCAGAGGGACTGTGGCTGTTCACCGGATTCTGAGGAGAAAACCCGTCCAACTCTCAGCCCGAGCCGGGGGTGGCTGCCAAGGCCCACAGGGAACGGCCAAGGACACGGTCCTGTGGCCTAGAGACCAACCGTCCACTCTGGCCCCAGGCTCTGCAGCGAGGAGGCACGTAGGGTCCTCCCATCCCCAGCTGGATGACTTTCTGTCTCGGGGTGGGAGGGAATGGTCCCTTTAATGAAAGTCACTTCTTCTCCCAGCCAAAGCCTCGAAACCCTGCTGCCGTATCCTCGGGCGTCTGCTCCCTCCCCAAGCAGACAGACACCCACGAAGCATGAATAGTCCATTGTGGCAGCTTGTGAGCAAACCCGCGGTCACCCAGGCCAGCCTCAGAGAGGACCGTGTGTGTCAGAGAGCGACGCCCACGCGCGCCTGTGAGGGAGGACGTGCGCTCGGGCGGGGAGCCCCGCTCCCCATGCCAGGCCCACGAGCCTACGGTGAGGCCCCTAGTGACGGCCCCCGGCTGGATGGGGGAAGGAGGCCTTGCCTGGAGGATCTTGTCGGGTCTCATCCAGAAGCGTTCTGACCGGCTCCGCGTCCGTGCTCCCCAACAGACACCCCCCAGGCCCCGCCACTGTCCTTCCTGCTCACCCTGAGCGGGTGGTCAAGCCCCCGGGATCCGAATGTCCGGAAGCCCGCGGGGTCACCGTGCGTCCTCTCAAAACACAAGGGCACAGCCGAGGCCTCACGGCTGACTAGCCTCATGTGGGGAGTAAACCCTGCCCCTCAGGGTCCAGGACTGCGAGGGGCTGGCCTCCATCCCACTGCTGCTGGGGCTTCTGGGGAGGGGAAGGGCCCAGGATCCCGCGATAAGGCTGGACTCAGAGTGGCTGGGGAGACGGCAACAAGCAGGGAGATAAGCCGAGGGGGCTGGGGGGCGCCCCAGCCGCGTGGCGGCGTGTGGCTGGGAGATCACCACATTCTGGGGGCGGCCCCCAGTGGGGGCCGAGGCGGCGTGACTAATGCCCAGGGGACGAGTCGCCCGCCCACCCGCGGGAGAGCAGGGGCTCTGCGGGAGTCCGGGAGCCGTGGAGAGCGGTCGTCCACTCCTGGGCCTCGCCTGCGCCGGGCGTGGCCCCCAGGCCCGCGGGGTGGCTGGAGATGGCCTCATCCTCAGCACGTGTAGACGCGTGCGTCTACACACAGAGACGCCAGCCTCGGGAAGCGTGGTTGGAACAAGTGCGTCCCCCTGGGCCGGTGTTCTGGGCCCTGAGAAGTGGGTCACCGTCCCGAGCTGCGGGCCTCTATTCCGCGTTCGCGCCAGCTGCTGTGGGGCGGCTGCCTCAATCGCGTCCTGGCTAACCACTGAGCCTCAGTTTTCTTGTCTGTACAATGGGGCTAACGGTACCTACCGCCCGGGGTTGCCGTGACTGTTGAGCTGGCACCCGGGAGGGCTCTGTACGTGTTTCTGAAGGAAAATGAAGTTAATGACACGAACCAGCAGGTTCCTCTCTCAGGGATATACCCCAAAGCACTGAAAACAGGTGTCGGAAGTCAAACTCGCACGTACGTGGATATTCGCAGCAGCCGGAGGGTGGAGATGGACCAAACGCCCCTTAGCAGCAGAACCAACCATACGGGCGGGCCACATATGGAATATTATCTGGTCATGAAAAAGGACGGTGTACTGATCGTGTTACCCTGGAAACAGGGTACCTCGTACCCAGGTTACGAACCTGGAAAACACGCGAGGGGAAGGAGGCCCATCACAGATCACCCATCAGAGACGCCACTTCCATGAAAGGTCCAGAAAGCACAAAGTCATAGAGACAGAAAGCAGGTTAGCGGTTGCTGGGGCTAGGGCGGGGGGATGCCAGCAAATGGGGAAGGGGGCTTCCTCCTGCGGGGAGGATGTTCTTGCACTGGACAGAGGCGGCAGGCACGACATTGAGCACGTTCTAGAAGCTACCGAATTGCTTACTATAAGATGGTTCTTTCACGTTACGTAAATTCTATCTCAGTACAAAAAGTTTAAAAGAACATGCATTGCGAAGACTTTAACAAACAACCGGCGGGTTCCCAGGCCCTCCTAGAAACATCCAGGCCCCCCATCAAGTGCAAACCACAGGGAGAAGGGGTCTTCCCCACCTGGGCCGAACGGCGCTGCCGGGCTGCAAGAGCCCGAGAGGACTGGTTTCTGAGCTGGATGACGGATCGGGGCCAATGACACAGACACCTTCCTGAGTATTAATTGGATCTATTAGATCCAGGGCCAGACCAAATGGAGTCAATGTGTTAACTGTGTTTATGTCAGGATTTCAAATCGCCACCATGTAACACAGAGCAAAGACCCAGTGTCCAAGATAGAGCAACTAACTGCATCACGATGGAGGGCCACGGGGATGGTCAGGGGCCCCCAGAGCGGAGGGGCTGGGAAGTGGGGGGCCCTGGGCGGTGGGGAGGGGCATCCCTCACCTTGCCTTGCCCTGACCTCTATCTTGCTTATGACCCTGACCTGCCGTAGGCTTCAGTCTCCTCATCTGCAGAACAGTGGGGTTGATCCAGTGGCAAAAGGGGGAGATGGGGGTGGGGTTCCAGCATCTCCACCGTTTATATGAAGTCCTAGGGCATGACCCCCTCCCTGTCCACAGAAATGTCTCCCTCTGCCTTCAAGACCTCCACCAACCACCTCTGCATCTTGGAATCCTTCAAGTCACAACTCTGTCTCTCTTCCTCCAGGAAGCCCTCCCAGACTGCTGCAGCTGCATGCCTTTAACCTTTGGAGTGCCCAGTTGGACATTAAGATCCCTGAGGACACCACCCCTACCTCTGACCTCCTACTGTCATTGAGAGCTATGGTGACCATCTATGTTAGAATTTACTGGCCAGTCCTTAAAATCCACCAGAATGTTCTGGAAATGATAATGCTTCGACTTCCCAAGGCCAAATGCTTGATGTCCTATCTCTGGACTTGAGAAAGGAGCCCCTTCCCCCAGCACGTTTGGCAAGATTGTAGCTCCCAGAAGGTGCAGACCGGGCAGGAAGGCCAATGGGTCAGCCCCTCTCCGTGGCCATGCCCTGGACCCTGCCAAGGAGGAGATGGGCTGCCGTCCTCTGGAAAATCTGCTTGGCCACACATGTTCCCAAGCCTGCTGGGGCGCAGATGACCAGGCTGACGAACCCCTTTCCTGGGGACTGGGCCATCTGCAGAAGGCCTGAGATAAGGCTGAGCAGCCACCCAGAGCCTGTGTCTTCCTGTGCACCACGGGAACTTTCTAGCACCCTCTGCACTGGTGCCCAGAGAGCGAGAGGGGGGACCTTCCCCCCACCACCCTGCAGGTGTTTATGAATCCAGGGCTTACCCATGCCGAGCCTGTGCTAGCCCCCCGCCTGCCAGGACCTCCAGGTGTCAGAGAAAAAGAGCCAGAAGCTCTGCCCAGGACATGTGGAGTGAGAAGCAATGGGCACCTTCTACCCACTGTCTGCGCGAAATGCTTCCCATCACCATCTCATCTAACCTACCCTACGATCTAGTCTATTACTTGCACGTTTCAGATTAGAAAACTAAGGCACAGAGACATTGGGTTCTTTGCCCAAGGTCACACAGCCGGGAGAGGTTTCAGCTGGTGTCTCTCTCCCTCGGTTCTGTTTGGCCAGCCAATCATAGGTGAGCCCTAGAGTGAAGATTTTCTATGTTGGCAAGGAGGGCCAGGAGGCAAACGAGGGGACAGAGTGGGGCGCAAGGAGGCCGGTACCCGCGACATTCTGATGCTACACGGACGCCTGTGGAGAACGGGGTGCATGGGATGCTCCGAGGGGTGGTCATGGCTTCCTGCAACCCCCTCAAACCCACCATGTGCGGCCCACTGTGGGTGCCTGTCACCTAGGATCGCTGACATGCGCCACCCCCACCAACATTCCAGGCTTACAACCAAAGGCTACCAGAACTTTAGAACTGAAACTCAGAACGTGGTTGGTGGAGAAGACAGGAAGGAGGACCTGGGCCACTGTACACTGCAAATTACCCCCCTCCCCCAAGATTGTATAGTGCACAACCTGCCCAACGGTAGGAGCAGTCCAGAAACCCAGCAGGACCCACGCCCCCAGGGATGGTGGCTGTGTAGAGGGATTTGCAGATCCCTTGCAGAATGCCTTGGACACATCTTTCCCCAGAACAGTGGGGCAGCTCTCCTGCAAAAGACCCCCCTCTTTGCTCTCCTGCGTGCCCCTTCACGGTGCCCCTTCCTTTGCCCGGCCCCAGCCCTGCACCCAGTGGGACTCCCACTCACACCTTGTGCTGTGGGAGCACCTGTGGCTTGGCAGGGCCTGGTGCTAAGGGGTGAAGGTGCAGACATCCGCCGCCCGTCCCCCACTTCTGGGCTCACCTCCAGCTCCTGGCTCCCGCAGTGACAGCCCGCCTCCCACAGCTCTGAGAACACAGCCAGGCTGTGTTCACGTGTCCCCGCTGGGACCACAGGGCGGGCGGGGAGGGGGAGGGGGGAGTAAAGCCACCAGCCCACACCGCCAGGCCACAGGCTCTGTCTGTGCCCAAACCTGCCATTAGGGAGACTCGAGGCGGCCAGACCAGCCCACCCAGTCACTAAACTCAGCCCAGACCAGCCCCTGGGGCCCCGGGGCGGTGACCGAAGGGGACGGCGACAGCAGCAGCACTCATGGCGGCCCCGGGTTACCGGGGACTGTTCTGTGCCAAGAACCGGGCCCCCGGCGGCCCTCCCAACACCGGGGAGGATGCAGATCCTGGATTAGTCCCCATGTGATGGATGGGGGAACTGAGGCTCAGACGTGCCTGCGTGGTCTGGCCCGAGACTCTGCTTGGGGTGGTGGGGGAGAGGTTATAGAAGGTTTGCGGCTCTACCCCTGAGCGGGGGCTGGAGCAGCCCTTGAGGAGCCCAAGGGCTCAGGGGGCAGCGGCTCGGGCCCAAGGAGCAGGGAGGGAGGCCGCCCCAGAGTGTGGAGGCTGGTTCCTGGTAGAAGGTCCTACTTTGGCATTGCTGGGCTGGTCCTGGGCCCTGCACAGGCCTGGGGCAGACCTCCCACCTCAATGCAATGATTCCCAGATCTGGGGTAAGACAGGGCTGAATGGCTTAATTGAGACTTGGCATGCAGTTGGTGCTTAATACATGCTCCTTCCCTTCCTGTACCTCGCTGGGTGAGGAGGAGAGAGGGGCAGAGGACAGGATATTGGGGGTGAAGGGGGGCCAGGAGCCACCCCATGGATGTTTTCCAGCAGTTTCCGAGCAGTTACTCTGTTCCAGATAAGGGAACTGTGTCTCCCCCTTGGTGGCTGCCTTCCACCCCAGGCCCAGTCAGGGTCCCATGGGGTCCCGCCTAGCCCAGCCGGGGTCTTGGGATTCCTGCGTTTCCGGACAAAGATAGAGCGGTGCTGACAGCTTACAGGCCCAGAGAGGTTCGGCAGCCTGTTCGGGGGCACAAAGCTCGAGGCAGGAGTGCCGGGATTCGAACCCAGGCCAGCCAGGTCCAGAGCCCTCCGCTTCACACCGCACGTGGGGAGCGAGGGGTGCCTGGGACGGCCTCTCAGCTCCCGTAGGGGAGAGCACGGTGCTGAAGGGGTGGCCCTGTCCGTGTGTCAGACCCAGCCCGACAGAGGACAGACGCCTTCCGGCTGTGGGTGGCAGAGGACTGCCCAGCATGAGGGGGTCCAGGGTCCCAAAGCAGGCCTCGTGGGCCCTCCCCTGCACAACCCCCACCAAACCAGCAGGTCAGACGTGTCACGTCCGTGTCCCTCGCACCCTCCGGGGACGGCAGGCGTGGCTGGCCGCCAAAGGCACTGTCTGCCTACTCGTGCTCCCGGCCCGAAGCCACAGGGGACAGCCCGCCCGCTGGGCCTGCTGGGCGTACACACACGCACGTGCACACTCAGAACCCCCCAAACTGGGAGTCCCACTCCCACACCGACGCACACACAGCTGGAACGACGGGCCGGCGGCCTGCAAACCCACTTGACTCGTCTGTCCGGATGGGACCCGCAGGCGGGGGAGGGAGGCCTGGGGAGCCGCCGGGGCCCACGGCTCACGGAGGAGATGCTGGGAAGTCCGGCCCTGCCTTGCAGGTGAGTGACCAGGGGGCCGCGGGGACAAAAGCACAGTCACACCCCACCCCCCCAGCCTGCAAGGGAGGAGAGGCGACACATCCTTTCCCCCGCCAAGCAGCCACAGACCCACCCTCGAACAGTTTGCTGAGCACCAACTGTGTGCAGACCCCCTTCTAGGCATCGGGAAGCACATCAGACACCAGCTCGGTGCTGGAGGGAGGGAGGCGGACACAGGACGCAGTGACTGACCCTTTGCCATGTGCATTGCCTCGCTGAGTCGTCCCTGTGACCCTCTCAGCCAGCACCGCCACATCACGGATCAAGAAATGGAGACTCAACTAGAAAGTGGCAGACCCGAGAGCCTGTGCCTTTCCTTCTTTCCTTTCCCTCCTTCCCCTTCCCGTGTCTCTCTGTGTTGTTTGAAATAACAAAGAGGAAGAACCCGAAGAGGCAACACCCACACTTAGGATACCCGCTAGGCCACTGTCTGGTTTGCCCGGGACGGCCCTGGTTCTCACCTAACACCCCACGTCATAAATGAGAGCGCCTCCCGTGCTCTCAGCGTGCCCTGGTTTAGACCTAGATGAAGCCAATTAAGCTCCCTTCCCACTCTGGAGCCGAGAGAAAGAGGACATCAGAAAGAAAAAGGGACGGTCCCAGGACAGAGCAATCACTGAAGGCTTCCTGAAAGAGGTGAGCCTGAGCCATGCCTGGAGGAAGGGAGACACCATCTACCAAGGTCCCCCATCTAGGACCCAGGACCAAGGCCGGTGCTCAGCTTTATAGCCCAGTCTTAGGGCCATGTGCTCTGGGGAGACTCCAAAATGCGCAGAGCACGAGGAAGGGGCCGAGGTGGGGCTGTGCCCATGTGATAGGAACAGTCCCTGGCCGCCTTCCCAGTACCCAGTCGCTTCCTGACGGTGCTGCGCCCAGCGCCTCTGGGGTGGACGAGATATCCCACCTCCCGTCCCCACGGATGCTTCATTCTGGCACCTCCCGGAAGGACCTGGGCCATGCCCAGCCTGGCCGAGGACCTGACCCCGGAAAGCCACAGCTCACTGTTTCTTCAGCCAAGGCCCTGAAGCGATTCTGGAGAACCTTCAGGACTAGGGTTGGACTTCTTGTAATCAAGGAGACATCTTGTCCTGCACAGTGGCTCAGGATGTAAGCTTTGTGCCACACACCTTGGATCCCAGGTGTGCCCCTCCACAGACAGGTCCGTGACCATCACCTGACCGCCCCCCCACCCCGTCTTCTCATCTGGAACATGCGGGAAAAACAGTGCCTAGCTCAGTGTTGGGAGCATTCCATGGGCTAGTACCCACCAAGTGTGGCCAATAGCCTTGGTATACAGTAGGTGCTGGCTAAACGCCAGCCGCTATGGTCCTTCTTGCGGCACCGATGAGGTGCACAGAGGAGAAGGGACGTGGAATCTGAGACACAGAAGGAGGACTGTCCTGTCTGGTCTTGGCCCTTCTGTGACCGTCAGTCAGTTTGGTGGACTCTGCTTGAATACTCTCAGGCTCAGGGAGCTCACTACCTCACGGCCGGCTGGCTGGCCAGTCCGCCGATAAGCAGTGGAGTGTGCTCCCCTTGTCTGTGTGTTCCTTCTTCATCAGATTAAATCCCAGCCGGGGAGTGCGGGGTCAGGACCAGAGTCTGTGCCTCCCATTTCCCAGCCGGGCACCGGGCATGTGGTCTCTGCTGCCCCCCACGCCGGCCGTGGGGAGGTAAGGTGAGGCGAGAAGACTCTGCACCCCACCTGGGGTGGGAGTGGGAGCCCTGGGGCTTTGGCGTCCCCTGGGCCTGGCACACCTGCCGCTCCCAGGTTCTCCTTGCAGACGGAGCCCCAGTCATGTGTCCTCGGCCTTCTTGACCTGCTCCCGAACTCCTGGACCCGCCTGGTTCACAGCCCGACCCTTCCTGCCCTTCCCCTCCCACTTCTTCCAAAAGCCGGTCTAGACTAGATTCTAGATTTGGGTTCTAGACTCTGCCCTGTCCCGGGCAGCTGGGCAGCCCCCCTGCCCCCGCCAGGAGTGCTCCCTCCTCTGTGGGAAGGGAGGGAGGATTCACCTGGCTCCCCGGGACGCACCTCCCAGATTTGCTCCAGCGCTCGCTGTCGCGTGCCCAGAGCCGGCATCCCCCCAACAGGGGCATTGAGGACACCCCTGGGGACGGCCCCCCAGGGGCTCCAGTGCTTGCTGCCACGCCTCACGGCCCTGCCATACCCCTCAGGATTCCAGCACTTGCCCCAGGTCCCTGGGCTCTGACTGAGGCCACTACGCTGGCCACCGGGGAAGTCATATCTGTCCCCCGGGCCACGCTCAGGCTCCACACGTGCCCCGAGGTGCCCCTGCAGCCAGGACTCGCACCCTTCCCCAAGTCACAGGCCAGCACTCTATTGCACCCCCACGTCCGTCTTCGATCCTAGAAGTCTGGCCAGCATCCCAGGACCCATGCCCAGAGGCCCCCCCCCACCCCACGGCCCCGCAGCGGGCAGTCCCGGGGACTCACCCGGCAGGAGCACTTTCCACTTGGGGCTCTTCTGGTCCATGAGAACAGACAGTCCCGGCCCCCCCTCCCAGCCCCAGCCTGGCCTGGCTTGGCGGCCTCGGAGCAGCTCCCTTAGGCCTGGGGGAGGGCTGAGGGGGGCGGAGCAGCAGGGCCGGGAGGAGCAGAGCTGGCTCTCTCAACTCTGCAATTCAGTTTCAGGAGCAGACTCCTGAGAAGTCAGTCGAGTGGGGGCCGGCCAGCAAGCTGCGGCACAACCACGCGGGCGGCAGGCCCTCCTCCTGCCCGCCACCCCCCTCCCGTCCGGCCTCCAGGCCGCCCTGGCGCACACCCCCGCAGGCTGCACGGGAGCTCCGGAGGGCGGCGGGCGCTGGGAGCTGCGGTGGCCACTTCCTGCCTTCCCTGCAAACCCAGCTCCGTACTTCCCCCGGCGGACCCAGTGGGCCGAGGTATTTACTGCTATATCCTGGGGAGCAGAGAGGACCCCGGGTCCCGCAGGGGGGGCCATGGCCTACCCGTACCCCCCTTGTCCCTTCACAGACTCACTGGGCAGTCCTTTCTGAGCACCCGCTCTGCACCAAGTCCCCGCCGGGGGCTTGCAGGCACTCCAGGCCAAAGGAGCCGTCCACCTGGCCGCCTTCCCAGAGGTCAGGAGCACCAAGGGTGGACGTCAGGGGAGCACGGGCCAAGGGCGGCTTGGCTCCGGCAGAAGGAAAGGGTGCAGGCCCCGTGCCCTAGACCCGGGATGAGAGGCCTCGGCAGGCGGCCCGTGGGGAGGCTATGATGGGGAACTGGAGGGCCCAGCCCACATGGGCAGGCAGGGGTGTGCAGAGGCAGGGGTCCTGGGGCTCTGGGGGAATTCCAGGGCAGGCTGGGGCCTGGAGGGGGGCAGGAAGCCATCCTGCTGGGGGACTGTGGTCTCTGCTCGTCGGGACAGAAGCTCCCCCGGGGAGACAGAGGAGGTCTCATAAGGGGAAGGAAGCCCACTGTCACTGGGGTCTTAGCTCTCTGGGTCTCCTCCCCGGAGGGGTCTCCCCTCTGTCCTACAAAGGTCGACAGGCCCCGTTCCAGTGTTCCCTCCTCCCCTGCACCCCTCCTGGGTGTAGTAGACTTTCTCAGCCATTCTGCCCCTTGGGAGAACCTGTCTCAGCCTGCGTGGGGACAGGAAGGCTGGGCATCTGCTGGGGGTGGAGACCACGGCTCAGCTGCCTTGCTGGGGGCAGGTGGAGGGATGCCCGCCCGAAGGTGGGCCCTCGGGCTGCTTCCTGGGTGCACTGGTGGGAGGCTACGGGAGGGGCGGCAGGGCTGGGGGCAGGGGCTCGGGGTGGTCCTGGGCTGTGACTGGAGAGTCCCATTTCTAGTGCTTTGTTGCGCCACCTCCTGGGAAAACACCAGACTGCACTGAGAATGTCCTGGGATGGGCGAGAACCCAGCCCCCTCCAGGACACCCCCACCCCCACCCCTGCCGCCACCAGGGTGGTGCGGGGACCCCTGAGGGTCCCCATTCCCCACTCTAAATACGATGCTTGGTAACTCGGGTCAGCGCCAGAGCAGCAGTCCCGAGAGAAAGGTCCTGTTATCTTCCCTGTGTTCCAGTGGTGGAGATTGGCCCAGGACGACCTAGAGTGCACCTGCTGGGGTGGAACTGGGCTATCTCAGGCTCCCCCTGAGCTTGGCCACGAAGCCTGAGGGGTTAGCCCCGGCAAAGCAAAGCGCCCACAATGGTGCCCGATGCCGTGTCAGCACTCAGGAAATTCCCGAACGCCCCTGTGGGCCTCACCAGCCTGCCCACGCTTTAGTGCAGGGTTCAGACCCTCTGCCCCCCTCGGGCTTCACATGGTAAGCTCAGAGTGGCCACGGTGGCCCCCCAAAGACAGGCATCTTTTAATCCCTGGAGACTGTATGTCATGTCACCTGGTAAAAGGGACTCGGCACCCGTGACTAAGCTCAGGGCCTCGAGATACAGAGATGACCCTGGATAATACAGGAGCCCGATGCGATCACAAGGCCCTTCATAAGAGGGAGGCAGGGCTGTGTGGTCGCCCACATGAGCTGGAAGGGAGGGGCCAGAGTGATGGGGCAAGGAGCCACAATCCACGAGCCTCGGGAACCTTCGAAGCTGGCAAAGCAAGGAACCGGGTTCTCCCCTGGAGCCTCCGGGAGGAGCCAGCCCTACTGCTGCCTCTGACCTACAGGCTGTAAGGTCATAAAGCTGTGCTGAGTTCACGGTGATTTCTTCCAGCAGTTGCAGGAAGAGTACAACTGGGAAGAAAGCTGCGACCAGACTCCCAGCTCCTACATACAGCAGGCGCTCAATAAATGCTCTCCTTGAGGCACCTGAGTGGCTCAGTCGTTAAGCGTCTGCCTTCCACTCAAGTCATGATCCGAGGGTCTTGGGGTCAAGCCCCTCATTGGGCTCCTTGCTTGGCTAGAAGCCTGCTTCTCCCTCTCCCACTCCCCCTGCTTATGTTCCCTCTCTCACTGGCAAATAAATAAATCCTTTAAAAAAAAAAATGCTCTCCTCTATGTGTTTGATCCAGGGAGCTCACAGCCCCTCCTCAGAGTCATCCAAGTTCAAGTGAGGGAAAGAACCAATCATTCACAGGTGACCTTCAAGTGTCCTTGACTCCAGTATGCCAAACCTCTGGAGAAGCAGGCGGCTAGGGGTCCCTAGAATAGGGGTCCCTGCTCCGAGGGAGCAGCACGCTTGGAGGGAAGAAAGGTTCTGGAACAGAGTAAGAACCTGCCTTGAACATCAGCCCCCAGCCCAGGAAGCCCAGGAATGCCCCCTATGGGTATAAGAATCTTATTTTCTCTTTACCATCCCGTCTGGTTTCCCAGCACTAGTGGACTGAAAAACTTGTATTTGCTTCACATATGTTTACGGGGTGCACACTATCATGTGCGCTGTGTCAGGTTCAGAGAGAGAAAGAGGACAGTAAGATATAGTCCCAGCCTTCACGAGGAGGGTAAGCGAGCTGTGCTTGGGTTGCCTCAGGGCCTTTGCACTTGCTCTTCCCATAGCCTGGAGCTCTCTGCCCAACACTACCTCCTCAACAAGGCCTTCCGTGATCACCCTGCCTAAAGTCACAGCTCTCACCCCTCTGTGTCCCCCTACCCTATTTCTCTTCACGGCACTTCACATTGCCCGGTATCACGCATTTTGCCTAACACGTCTTTGGCACGTAGTAGTACGTGCTCAATAAATACTTATGAAGCGATGCACACACATAAATGACGATGTCGACGCGCAAACAAGCAGTCGTGGCGAAGACACAAGCAAAGGTCTGCTGGGAGAGGCGCCCAGTTTCCAAATGGTTTCTGCTCTTAGGTCACAGATGCGAGTTGGTGTGGGGCACAGCAGGGTTTGGAAATGCGGCTCTTGGGGCCAAATGAACCCACGTGGTGCCACACTGGGGTAGCTGAAGTCCCCGAGCACCAGCTTATCGGCTTGAACAGGGGAAGGCAGGGCGGTGGGTGAGCCGAGGCCGGGGCAGGAGGGGGACAGGGGGACAGGGGGGCAGGCAGCCTCACAGGGGCGTCTGTCCGGCTTCAGCTCCCTGGGCCCCCACCCGAGCCCCAGTCACCTGTTCATCTCCACCCGCAAGCCCGATCACAAACTTCCCTGCAAAGAAGCGGGGCTCAGGCACGCAGACCCTTTTGGCGGCGGCAGCTCTGCGGGCAGGGAGTGGCTCTGAGCTCTCGCCGTCACGGACTGCGTTTCAGCCAACGCTCCGTTTACCGTTTTATTAAACTGTGCACGTTAAATTCTCTTCTAATTTCACAAAACGGAAATCAGTCAGACGCATGGACACGCGGAGTCACTCGCCAGCCAAGGGGCCAGCTGAGAGCGAGCGGACCCCGGGGCAGCCGGACAACAGAGAGAAGGGTGTTCGGGCCCGGGGGCGCTGAGCGCGTCCCCGCTCAATATCGGAGAGGCTCCTGGGGCGACACGGACCCACAAGCAAAGGGCCTCTCAAGGCCGCCTGGCTTTCCAACCCTCCTGCCCCGACTTGCAGGCCCCACGCTCCCCAGCATGACCCGAGCTCCCAAGAAGATAAACACGCGGCTTGCTGCAGAGACAAGAGGCTTTGGATCCCGGCTGGGCTGCAGCCACACACGGGAAGGGAGAGCGGGGAGAGAGCAGGGAGGCGCTTGGGCGGCCAGGCAGCGCCTCGCCCACAGAGCTGGGGAGAGGGGGCGTGCAGGGCCGGAGGGGCCGAGGCTGGACCGGCCCCCGCGCCCTCCAAGCAGCTGGCAGCTGGGGCAGGCGGCCTCCGAGTTTCTCTGTCAAAGGACTCAGCATCAGCACCCGCTCCAAGTGAGGCCTGCCAAGCGCTTCTTGGGGTCAGAGCCAAGTACTCAAGTGGAGGCCCAAGGCCAGGAGCCCGTTTGCCTAACAAAAGAGACAAAAGCCTCCGTGGGGCTGGGCCTTCAGTGGCCACCGGAGCGCTCTCTCTGCCCCGGCCAGGGGCCGGCGTCCGTCGTTCTGAGAGCCCGGCCCCGCACTAAGGCCTGGACGGGGCGCCCCTCTTGGATCCTCGGGGGCTGTGCGGGAACCAGCTGCAGGGAGGCTGTCTGCTCACACCGACTGCTGGCAAGAGCCGAGGCAGGACCGGTACCTAGGGAGTGAGTCCAGAACACGAAGGAGCCCCGGGGTCGGCCCCCAAGAACATTCAGTTTCGGGGCAAGTCAATATTACCTTATTTCCCTGGACCCCCGACTCCAGGATCTTAGCTCGGCTCCCAGGAACCTGCCCAATTCTCCACTGGCTTCCTTCTTTTGCGTCCTCGGCTTGACCCCTGAAGGACGCCTTTCCTCTGGGGAGCTGGGGGAGCCCTAGCACATGCTTGCAAATCTACCCCGTGTCCAGCGGGAGCCGAGGGGTGCGCGCAGTTTCCTGCTCTTCGCACAGACGAGGCTGAGCAGGACGGCCCCGGGAAACGTGCTGTCTCCGGTGGGTTCTCGGCAGCAGATGCGGGGGTGTCTGAGGCAGAGCACCCGGGGGGACCAGGGTGAGGACAGGAACAGGGAGCGGAGGAGGCAAGAGCCGATTCCAGGTAAAGTCCCAGCCCCGCGGAAGCCCCAGAGGGTAAGCTCCGTCCTTCGCTGGAAGCCAAGGGGCTGGGCTCTGCATTCCCACACCTGCCAGGGCATGAGAGTCGCCCTGCCCCTGAAGTACACGGGGACCAGGGGAGGGTGTCCAGGTGGAGCACCCCAGGCCCGGACCCCGTTCCCGGAGCTCAGGAGCACTGGACGGACTGGCTGTCAGGACGTCCGGCTGGGGCAGGGATGGCTGGCCAGCCCCCGCAGTGACCGGCCCCTCCTACACTGGACTGCCCGGGCCCCCTGCACCTGAGTGGCTGCGGTCAGTGGAAGGGACATGGGTCACCTCAAGGCCAAGGTGGGTGAGCACCCAGGTGCTCTCATGGGTTCTCTACCCAGTCTGCTAGTGATGGAATAAGGGCACTCTGGAAGCCAAGAGACGGCAGAGCCACAGGCTAAGGAGACCCTGGGACCTTGTGTCACCCAAGAGGAACCATGATGGGCTCAGGATTATCTGTCACAGCACCTGTCACGGCACAAGTGATTTCAGAAGTGACTTCAGGGTCAGCAGACCAAGGGTCCTGAAAGACGTCCGTGTCCTATTTCCTGGGAGCTGTGATCCTGCCCACCCACCCCTCTCATGCCAAAGGGGGAGGAAGGGCGCAGCCCGCTGACCTGGGTACAGAGAGCACCAGGGGTGATCCGGGGCCCTCACGCGATCACAGAGTTCGTACGAGTGGAAGGAGGAGGCAGAGAAGGGACTGGAGAAGCAGGGCGGACCTGCATCTGGAGAAGCAGTGTCGCCAGCTCTGCTGACGGGGCCACGGGCTGGGGAATACGAGCAGCTTCCAGAAGCCGGGGAAGGCCGGGACACGGAGCAGCCCTGCCCGCCCCTCTGAGACCAGGCTGGACTCCCAGCCCCCAGAACTGTAAGATAGTAACTGGATGGCCGTCTCTTACCTGCAGCAGCAGGACCTAGAGAGGACAGGCCTCTTCCGGGACAAGCCCCTGCCACAGGGGTGGACAAGAGCAGGGCAGCTTCTGGGCTGGCCCAGGCCAGTGGGGTGCAGACGGGCTGCCTCCTCCCCACCGCCCTGCTAGCCCAGTTCCTCCTCTCTACTGCTCCATGAGCTGTGGTGCCCCCAAAGCCCGGAGCAATGAGAGTAGAGGCTTTCTAGGTGGGAGGAGAGCAGCAGCTCTAGGGAACACCCAACAGGGGTGGCTGACCCGAGCACTCCAACATGGCAGCCGAGAAAGGGAGGGACCCCAGGAACACTGCTGTGACCGTGGAGTCGATTTTGGCTTGGTCTCCTGTGACCCCACTGCAACCCCATCAGAGGGTCTGTGACTACCACTACTTCTCTGTCTCTCCTTTTTTTTTTTTTTATATTTATTTATCTGAGAGCTAGCAAGCAAGCGCACAGGAAGGGGGGAGGGCAGAGGGAGAAGCAGACTCCTCTCTGAGCAGGGAGCCCAACACAGGACCGGATTCCAGGACCCTGGGATCATGACCTGAGCTGAAGGCAGACGCTTCACCGACTGAGCCACCTGGGTGCCCCTCCACCATCTCTCTTAGTGGAGACATTATTTGCTACTTCCACAGTTCAGAAAGAACATCTAGGGCCCATGGGGCACAACTTGGGGCTACCACTTTGCTGTTCAGTATGGCAGCCCTGATGATCACAGAAGCAGCACATTCACAGCGACCGCAAGGCGAACGGTACACCCTGGAGTTGTGCAGTGAGCAACATGCCCAACCTTACACAGCAACCCTCAGTACCTCCTTGATGTTCATCCCACTGCCATCATGCTATGGGAAGACTTCATTTTTACCACACCTACTCGCCGCTGGAGAAGCTTTGGGAAGATTTTGAACCTTGCAAGTCTCCATGTCTGGGAAGAGCAGCGCTGACTTGGAAACTCAGACCTGGGTCTTGGACAACAAGCCACACCGTCGCTTATCACCAGATGGTGCTGCTTCTCTCCCAAGGAGGCCACGGCTGCATGAAGATAATGCCTGCCCCCAACCATTTGTGATGAGTTGGGAGCATCCTCCCACTGGGTTTTACTCCACATGTGAGTGCCCCGATGAGAAAGGGCTCTTGCTTTGATCAAAGACTTAAGAATATGGGGTAGAACTGAGCCTGGGGGCTCGTTGCCCCACGGGGGAGGCTGTCTGCCAGCCAGGTTTGGCTTGTGGCCTTCTCCCCCCCATCGGGGACTTCAGGTCAGTCCAAGGCGTGTGGCTTGCCTGAGCCCCCTGCTTTTCCCGCAGCCCTCGCGCCATGCTCCCTACAATCCGCACGTGACCACACCTAAGCGGGTGCTCTGAACCATGCGACCCCCGCCTCTGGGAGGGAACACAGTGGGGTGGCCCCCGTGTCCCCAGGGGCGCCCCACCCCCTAGCAGATGCTGCTGTCTCTCCATACAGGATGTCTGCAGGGAGCCGAGGGCCGAAAATGGACTGCACTGGGTAGTTACCCCGGAAGGGGACAGATTCCCACAGTGTCTGGGAGAGGCCCCTGCCCAGCGAGGAGGAGCCACTGCGGGGGAGCCACTATTGCAGGGGGTGGGAGAGGCAGGGGAGAGACAGGGGTCCAGAGCTCTGGAGAGAGGAAGGGACAGGACCGGGTGTGTGTGTTGGCGGGGGGGGGGGGGGAACGGAACTACTGTGTGCACGTGGATACGGGTCCTGTGTGTGTGTGCGCCTGTGAGCGTGGTTACATGTACGTGTAAGAGAGTCCCGGGGGCCTGCGTGTGCACGCGGATCCGTATGTGCGTGCCTCTGCGCGGGGTGCCTTTGCCGGCTCTGTGTGCGCGCCCGTGTCTGGGCTCCCGTAGCCGTGTGTCTGGATGTGCTCGCGTCCCCCCGCCCCACCGTGCTGCCCGGTCGATGAGAGGTGGCAGGTGTGTAATAAACCATTAGTCACTGTCACGTTTCTGAGCAGCATCAGCGGCCTCCCGGGGAGGAGCCTGACTCCAGGACGGCGCTCCCACTCCCGGCAGCTCTCTGGCTGGGAAGCCGCCCACCCCCCTCTGGGCAGGGCTGTGGCCTGACGGGAGCAGCTGGCAGATGTGGGCCTTGGGCCCCTGCCCCGTCCGGGCAGCCCTGGGGCTGGGGGGCTGGGCCTCATGTGTGCCGGGGGGAGGGGGCGGGGGCAGGGAGGCGAGGGTCCCCCAGGGTCAGGTTTGCAGGCTACTACCCAGTGTGGAGGTGTGGCTGGGGGGGGCAGGACAGCATCCTCGAGGACCCTCCGGTCCTCTGCTAGGTGCCTGGGAATCACAAGTCACAACGGCGCTGTCACCAGCCCGCATTTGCAAGCGCTCGGGACCAGCCCTGCACTGGACCCTCTTCGGTCCCAGTTACGCGATTCCCATGCCTGCCCTGTAAGCCGGGCCTTCTCATCGGCCTCTGTGCCCACCTCTCGGATGAGGAGGAAGAGGCATCATGTGGAAGAAGGCACCTGTCCGGCCGGGGCTCCGAGCGTGCTGGGGCCAGGGAAATGGCTCCCCGGACAGCATCCCTGCCGCCACCTGCACACCCACCTGCCAGGGTCTGGGACCCCCCCCCCCCCCCCCCGAGGGCTGCATGGCCCGGAGGCCCCCCGGAAACCTGGGTGCTTCCCTTGCTGAGAGCACTTTGCAGAGAGAAAGAGGCGGGTCTTGGGGTTGTCGGGGAGACGGACGCCCCAGAGGGCAGCCCAGGCCCTGAGGGCGGGGCGGGCCAGCTGCCCCCACCCCCACCCCTCACACCGGTCAGCCTGGCTCCTCTCAGGGCGCATGGGCTCGCAAGCAGCGCTTTCCGTGGGGCTCACACCGGGGGCTGGCGCAGGTCTCAGGCCTCAGTCCCCTCTGGGCAGCGAAGAGCAGAACACATACAGGGACCTCCTGGGGGGGGGCTTGCGGACAGAAATATGGCCTAAGGGGCTGCTCCAGGACCCTCCTCAGATAAGAACGCAGGTGCCCACGCACGCCGCTGTCCGGCCAAATGGCTTGCCTGGGACCCACTCGCGGCCCCCGGCCCGGGTCCCACAGGCCCCGCCACGAAGGCCTCAGGACTCCACACTCACAGGCCTGTCACCCAGGCAGGGACAGCCTCTCTGTCATCGGGGAAAGTGCCAAGATGGACAGACAGGGTCTCCGGGGCTGGTGGGGTGGCAGAGAAAGGCACACAGTGGGCTTCGGCGGGCAGCGTCTACCCCCTGCCACATGCCCGGGTTCCCTCTGGCCCAGCTGAGGCTAGTCCCCCAGAGCGCCTCGGGCCAGGCCCCGGCGCATACAGGACGGAGAAGCCCAGGAGCAGTGCCCTCGGCAGGGGCGGGGAGGGGGCGCACACGGCAACGTGCGGCGACCACACACAGACGGACCCGGGGTGCCGGGGAGGGCTGCCGGCCGAGACGCGGCTCAGACCCTCAGGAAAAGTAGAGAATCACGCTTTGGGCAAACACAGGTGTGCCGGAGAGAGCGGCGCAGGAGCAGGTGGACGGCCCGTCTCAGCGGGTCCTGGAGATCCCTTACACTTGCTGGAAAACGAACACGGGACTACCACGGAGCTACAGCCAGCTAACACGCCACACGGAGGCCGACTGCGAGTCAGAGACCACTGGGTGTCGGGGGGCAGGGATTCCGATGAAACCACAAACTGATTTAACCCCTAAGGAGGGTAAGAGCCAAACTCAAGGGAGGGAGACGCGGCCTCCAGGCCCTCCCCGAGAACGTGCTGACTGTGGGGTGGAGGTCCACGCCCGAACTCAGTGCTGGGAGCCCCCCTCCCTCCCTGCTGGGGATGGCACGAGCCACACCAACACCCAGAGACGGCAGACGACCCGAGTCTACCTGTGCCGGCGAGGTCCGCTCCGGTCCCGGCTGCGACGCTCTGCGGACACCGGGGGGCCCCCGGCTCCTGGGCCGTCCGGGGGCCTCTGGGTGCGCTCTCTGCTGGGGCGCCTGGCCGTGGCTGAGGCTCCCTGGCGGGGACGAGGACGGCTGTCGATGCCTCGAGAGACGCAGACGTGACCTGGAAGGACAGGAGGGGGACAGGGTGAGTCTCGGCCGTACTTGCCCGAGCTCTGGGTGCCACTCCTCTCCCACGATGGCCTGGCTTTGCCGTCGGGGGGTCGGCTGAGCTGGCTTGGGGCAGCCCGGGGCCGGGCGCAACACCAGGTAAGTGTCTTCTTTGCCCAGCGACCCCTGTCGGAGGATAGCGGGCTGGCCGCTGGGTTCCACCTGCTGGCCCCATAGTTCCCCAAGCTCCTCAGCGCTGCACGGACGTTGGCATAACTACTTGCTGGTTAATTATAACTCTGATGATATCCTAGCTCACACCCTAGTTCATGCTGCCTGGTGGTCTCCCCATTCCCCCAACCCCAGCCCCTTGTTCCGTGTTTCTTTCATTGTGGTAAAACATACCCGACATACAATGCACCATCTTGACCCTTGGTAAGTATACACCTGGTGACATTAAGTACATTCACGATGTGCAACCATTGCCTCAACCCATTTCCAGAACTTTCTCACCCAGACAGAGAGTCCATACCAGACCCCCTGCCACCCACCATCCCACTTCCTGTCTCTAGGACTCGGACTATCCTGGTTGCCCCATCCTCTTCCCATATCTGGGAAACTGAGGCTCAGAGAGGAGCAGGAGGATCCTGAGGTCGCAGAGCCACTCGACTCCGGGGCTGACTCCCCCCAGTCAACAGGGCTTCCGGGGGCCTCAATGCCTACAGCTATCTGGGGGCCAGTCCTGGCGACCGGCGACCCCCCACTTCCTGACGACGAGCTCCAGGGCTGTCGGAAAGCGGCTTCATGTTGATCCAGTTGTTTTAGGGATTAGTGCCATAAAACCAAAGTGCCCTAAGAGAGACGGAAGGCCCAGAGTTCCCTGGGTGAGCAGGGGCTCCGCCAGCCCTCCCTGTGAGAGGTGGATACGTTTACCGTTTGTTTCCGGGAATGCTTTAATTTATGGGATCCATATGGTGACACTGCCCAGACCACAGCCCCCGCAAATCCCACAGGCGTGCTGGCGGCTTAGGCTGGAGCCAGGAGGAGGCGGCACCTTGGCCCGGCACACTTTATTCACTCTCTCGCTCGCCCAGGGCCCGGGGGCCCGTCCGCACAGCAGGGACCCCGGAGCCCCATGTGTATCTTGTCTTGTCAGGCTCGAGCGGCTCTCGCAATCTCACCCTAATTACCCTGGGAAACTCCGCCAGGCGCAGGCTGCTGTGTCCCCCATCATCACAAGACAGCTTGTCCAGCCAGCCGGAGAACTATCTACGGGGTAGTACCTGCTCAGACCAAGCAGGGTTCTTGCCAACCCCCTGGGTGGGCTGTGCTGGGGAGTGGACGAGGCCAGTGGAGGGGGGGGCTGGCTCTGACCCCTGCCCATGGGCTGGTGGAAGGGAGAGAGGGGAGACCCTCCCCCGCTTCTCGTCTTGGGGCTGGGGGACCAGGGTCCTGCTGGGGTAAGGTGGCGGGGGGCCATCTCTTGGGAGGTAGGGATGGCTCCCAGGATAGGGAGCGGTGGGCAGGAAAACCCCATTTACCATATGCCATGCTTAATCCTCCCACCTGCCGTGTCATGCACCAGGACACAGAGGCAAGAGGAGATAAACTGGTCTGTCTGAGCTCTTTCCCATGATTGGAGGCATAGGGATTTGAACCCAAACATTTGGGAGCAGGTTCAGCTGTTGGAAAGCAAGTGGGGGACATGGCTTTTAAGTGGAGAAGAGCAGAGAGCAAAAGGGAATTTGACTGGACAAGAGAGGTACAGATGACAAGCACTGCAAGTTAAAAGACCTCCCTGGGGCTGGAGAAATCCAGGCAGTCTTCCTGGAAGAGGTGGAATTTGAACTAGGCCTTGAAAGGGAGGGAGGATGGGAAGGGAGGAGAGATTTGAACTCTCATCCCTGAGGGGCTAGGAGAGTAAACCACGAACAGGTATCGGGTAGGTCAGGACATAGGGGGACAGCACGGTCTCAGTGCCACCGGCATCACATGGGGGGAACAGAGCTCCATCTTGCCAGATCAGATCTTCCAAGAGGAGCCTGGAAATCCACTTTCATTTATTTATTTTTTAAAGATTATTATTTATTTGGGAGGGGGAAGTGAGCATGTGGTAGGGAGAGGCAGAGGGAGAGAGAGAACCTCAAGCAGACTCCTCACTGACGTGGGGCTCGATCTCACGACCCTGAGAGCATGACCTGAGCCGAAAGTCAAGAGTTGGGCGCTTCACGAACGGAGCCACGAGATGCCCCGGGGAATCCACTTTTCAAACTGCACTCTCGTGATTATGAAATCCCGCCACCTAGTCCACAACCTGTTCAAGCTGGCGGGGCTGTGACCGGGGCAGCTGCTTTGGAGAGCGACTGGCTGCTGCTCAGACGGTCAAGCAGTGTTACCCAGGGACCCGGCAATTCCGCTCCCGGGTAGACATCCCAGGAAACCGAGACCCACGTCCGCAGAAATGCTCGCAGGAGCGTGTGCGTAGCAGCCCTCGGTCCCACGGGAGAATGAATTCCGCCAGCAGCCCGTGTTACTCCGGAGGTGGGTCGCTCCCCAATCAAGCCTCCAGATGCGTGCGCAGCGGCCGGTGCCTTGCCGAGGCGCCTGTGAGGCCCTGCGTGGAGGACCCGGCTGAGTCGCGTGCAGATAAACAGGTTGCAATAAGCTGCTAAATCTGCCGTTGTTTGTTACGCAACCGTGGATAGCTACTACAACCCGTAAAGTCTAGAAGAGTGCCCGGCCCAGATATAAACGTTCCTTGGCACACTCTTGTGTGCCCGAAACACAGCGGGAATGGGATGCCAGCACCCCCACCCCATGTTAGCTCTTCCCACCGCTGGTGACTGTCCCTGCAAGTGAAAGGATTTTGCCCCCTTTCCTCTGGCGCCCGCCCGCAGCTGCCCACGCTCCTGGGGGAGCTCCGGTGGTATTAATGATGGGCAAGGCCATCGGCCGACATGTGTGGCCTTGTGAAGAAGGATCTCACGCCCGGCTCATCCCGGGTGGACATAAAGGTTCTCCGCCAGACAGATCATCACAGGGAGGTTAAGAGTCGCCTTTCCTCTGGCTTCAAAGCCACATGTGCGACAATTCCTGCTTAATAGAAAGCAGACCCTGAGGAGACACAGTCTTCGTGCCCTCTCCACCACAGCCGCGAGTGCCAAGCTCCCCATTTAAGGTACTCTTAGCAGCGGGCCGGGGACCTACGTCGTTCCCAGCCCCGAGGAGCCTGGCAGCCGGCAGCATCTCAGAGCAGCCCCCGGGGCCCCTGCCGATGGAGGGGGGCAAACGGCTCTTGTTCCTTTATTTCCCTGGACCCGGGCCGCTATGATTAAAGCGGTAGGCAGTTAGTGGGGCAAAGCAAAAGGGGGCCGATTCCCAGGGTTCTTTCATATAAAAGGGGATTTGCAGCCCACCACTGAATTTCCTAATGGGATCCGGTGTTGTTACACTTTCTCCGGGGAACGGAGTGACTGCCGGAGAAAGCTGACCCCAGGCAGACCCCAGGGGGCTGGGGAGGAGGCAGCTGCCACATCCCTGCTCCATGGAAAGCCATGCCACGGTGTCGTCGGTGCCCGGGTTTGTCTTAATAATCTTATGGGATCATGAGCACCCCCCAAGTCTGGGGGGTTCGATTGTTTTTAAAAGCAGTCTTCCTGAGATGTAATTCACATACCTATCCAATTCACCCATTTGAAGCGTACAATACAATAACTTCAAATACACGCGCCCAGTCATGCAACCATCACTAGAAGCCATTTCAGAGCATTTCCGTTGCCCCAAAAGGGAGTCTGACCCGCTGGCAGCCCCTCCCCAGCCCTGGCAGCCACGACCTCCTCGCCATCTCTCCAGATTTGCCTGTTCTGGTGATTTATCCACGCGGTCCCTACAGTGTGTGGCCCTTTGTGGCTACCTTCTTTCACTCAGCACTTTTCCCAGGCTCGTCCATGTCATACAGAGCCAAGCATGGATTTTTGAAAACCAGGGACGTTCCCGTCAGAGGGCCCACAGCGGCCCAGAGGTTGCACGCAGCACGAGGATTTCTTCCCCCAGCAGCCTCTGTGGCAGAGCCGGTGGCCGCCTCCCTCCTGGGACCCAGCCAGACTCCAGCTCTCAGCCTCCCTGCAGCCGGTGGGCGTATGCTGGGGCCCGGCCACTCTCCCCAGCTGGGACCTCACTGGGCTTCTGTTCCCTCTTCCGTGAAAACAGGCCGGATGGCAATGAGTGTCTACTGTCCAAAGGGACAGTGGAGAGAGACGCTAAATGTAGGTGGCACATAGTAACTGCTCAAGAAAACGCGGCTAGGGGCGCCTGGGTGGCTCAGTGGGTTAGAGCCTCTGCCTGTGGCTCAAGTCAGGATCTCAGGGTCCTGGGATCGAGCCCCACATCAGGCTCTCTGCTCAGCAGGGAGCCTGCTTCCCCCTCTCTCTCCGCCTGCCTCTCTATCGACTTGTGATGTCTCTCTCCTCTCTGTCAAATAAATAAATAAAATCTTTTTTTTAAAAAAAAAGAAAATGCAGCTAGTCTCATGACCTGCGGCATAAGCACCAAGAGCAAGAGCCAAAGGGGTGCCGTGGCCAGGGGACCCCACAAAGCCCGGAGGGGCGCATGTCGAGGAAGGCTTCACTGCTTTGGCCTCGGTAGGGGAGCTCATCTGGCCTCTGGGGGGTTTTGGCCACAGCCGGTAGAGCCACCTTCCAGGTCCCCTCGCCTGCTGCTGGCCTGAAGCCCACAGGGGGTCCCTGCAGGAACTGGGGCAGGGCCTGGGACATGGGCCCCCCATTTTCCCTCCTCACCCTGAATCTTATTTTAGTTCCAAGTCAGCCCAGGATGCACTTCAGGAAGCCAGCTGTGCCAGCCTTGAATAAAGCAGACGTGGGACTGAGTCCCAAGTTGCTGCTTATGGCTGCCATAAGTAAGGCGGACAGGCAGTCACAACTCTCTGAGCTCAGTTTACACTTCTGGGAAATGGGCTAGTAATGCCTACTCTAGGTTTACTGAGCACCGGCAATGTGTCTGGTGCCCACGGAGCTCCTGACATCAGCCATTCAATCCTTCCAGCAACCCTACCTTAACTCCTGCCACGTAGAGAACACGGAGGCACAGAGAAGTCAAGACAGCTATCCAAGGCCACCCAGCAATCGCAGTCACAGCGGAGAATCAGGCCAGCGCTGAGTCCTCTGTCCAGTGTGTAGACCCCACAGCGACGGGGACACAGAGCTGCTCACGGAGGACTAGCAGGGCCCGATTCCCACGCTCACTGTCTGAGCAGCCAGCCACGCGGCCACGCTGGGCTGCGGTCTCCAGCACGCAAGTCCGGGCCGCCAGTAAACGGCCGCGGGTCTGCTGATGGGCTGTGACTGATTTATTTCAGGCTGGGGGGATGAGACAAGGCTCAGAGCTGCAGAAAAGGAAGAGACGCCAGCATCCCGACGGCACAAAAGAACGTGGCTCCACCTTCCCTGTGCCCCCAAGGAACAATCAGGCACAGGCCGGACGCCAAGTCCGGGGAGAAGAGTCACTTCCCTCCCAAACGCCGATGCCGGGTGCACGCCTTGGCCAGGAGGCTGGGTGGGCATGGCCACGGGGCGCCTTCTGAACCGGCTGGAGACCTCTCCCTGCCAACTGCTGGGGAGGGAAATAAGGGGACACAGCCCAGCCCCGCCATGGGGGCCCCCAGTCCCCCTTTCCCGGCCCTCCGTGGCCCCCGCCGGAGCCCACCCACAGAGATACTGTGCTCGACACTCTGGTGGGATTTCCTGTTCTGCCCTGCAAGCTGGTGCATCAGAGGCCAAAAACCCAGTATTTTACGTCCCTTAATTCCCGGTAATAGCTCCATAATGGCAAAGCAGGGAACTCCAAACACTGCAGTAAAGGGAATGATAAGACTCTGGGTCAGGGGGAGACTGGGCTGCCGAATGCGGAGTCCCCGATAAGCAGACAACTACGGGGTTATTAAATGTGCGGCGCAGACCGGGTGTAATTGGAAAGTTATTAGATGTGGAATACACACAGCACCCAGTAAATGAGTAATCAGGGACTAATTAAGCTCACGCAACATAGCAGATCGCACTGGAGAGGCTGGCTGGTGGCTGCCGCATCTGTGACAGCAATTAGGGGCGCTCGGCTGCGGCACGCGGTGGGGGGGGGGGGTGGGCAGCGGTCGCTGGCTTGGCCGGGGGTCTCGATCCGACTCTTCCCCCACCTGAGTCCTTCCAGGTGCTCCCACCTCGCGGGGACTGGAGGGAAGGGGAGGAGGCGCCGGGCTCATCCAGCCCTGAGGACAGCAGAAGCCGAGGAGCGCATGTGATCCAGGACTCGGAAAAATGAAATCAAGGCTTTGTCCCCGGCTTCAAGTCTGGCCAGGTGACGAATTGCTGCAACGACAGTAAGGGGAGAGAAAGGGTCCTGCCTCTCCACCTGGACCATCTGGGGAGTTGCACGGGGCCGCGGCCTGGGAGCTCGGCCAGCTCTCAGACACGCTCGTTGACATCTTAGAGGCCCAGCTTCCTCATCTGTAAAGGGGGGTGCTGAGACTCACACCCACAACCCACAGCTGGAGCCATCACGGGGACCCCCTCCGCCTAGCATAGGCCTGACACACAGAGAGCCCGAGAATGCACTCGTTAAAACAGGAAAGAGAAGGAGACGAGGGATCCCAACCCCACCTGCCGCAAAGACAAGATCTCATGGGAGAACGAGAAAGTCCCTGGATCTGCTGGGGCTGAAGAATCTCCCGGTTCGGATGACAATGGGTGGATTTCCAAGCCAGGAATGCTGTCTCTGAAGGGCCAAGTGGAAGGCTCCTGGGCCATGACCCCAGAGCGGGCGGCTTGCTCGCCCGTCGGGTATGGCTGCCGCTACACGCGCATGGCACCTACAAAGGCCGGGCCTCTTGCTGAGCTTTGCAGGTGTCAGCCCGTCAAGCCTTAGACAGCCCCGGGGGCCGGGACGGTGAGGCCCCATTATACAGATGGAGAAATCAAGGCACAGAAAGGACAAGTCGCTTGTGGTGCTTGGCCACACAGCGTGGGATGGACAGGTAGAGCGAGAGGTCTGGGAGAGCCTTACTGGAAAGCCAGAGTCTGCTGCGAAGTGCACCCAGAGCCTCAGGAGACACTCCTGGGTGGGGCAGGTGCGGGCCAGGAAGGGCGGGGTCACAGGGAGGCTCATAGGGTATCTGGGCAGCAGGCAGGCAGTGGGAACTGGCCAGAGGCAGACATGCCCAGCTTCTGCACCGCTTGTGGCTGAAAGGAACATTCTAGAAGGCATGTCCCTGGCTTTTCCCTCAAGGCAGGCCTCTGAGGCAGCTGATTCCCAGGCAGGCCTGGGACAGGGCCGAAAGCAGCATGGAGTTTATGCTTCCAGGGGGCAAGAGCCCTCCCCCACGGCTTGCAGGCAACAGACCATGAGGGTGCTGTTGGTGAACCCCGCCCAGGGAAGAGCCCTCAGGGACACAGAGACCCCTGAGTCCTTGGCATCAAGCCAGAGGACCCCCTCCTGAAGGCCAGCCTGGGGAGCAAGCCTGGCTCTGACCAGCTGTGGCCTGACGCCCCAGCTCTCCTGGGATGCTCCTCCCCCACCCTTGCTGAGGCCCGCTGTGTCTGCTCGTCTCCTCCCACTTCCCAGGGAGAGAGCCTCCCACCGGTCCCTGGACACGGAGCCCTGTCCACTCCATTCCTAGCCACGCCTCGGTCTGAGAGATCTTTGCAAAACACCACTCATCCTGCTTGCATAAATCCCTTTACCAAAGTTCCGACCCGGCACAAGGATCCAAGAGCCGTGTGATTTGGCCCAACCTAGCTTTTCACGTGTGTGTCACACCTCTCATCCACCCACCCACATGCCATCCAACAAACCATGCATCCACCCACCTGTCCGTCCGTCCGTCCGTCCATCTGTCCAACAATCATTTATTATGTACCTCCTTCCTGCACCATCCCTGGGATACAGCAGCAAACAAAACAGTTAAAAATCCCTGCCTTTAAGGAGCAGACATTCTGGCTGGGGAGACATATACACATGTCAGTTGGTAGGAAGTGCTGGGAAGACCAGTAGGAGAAGAGGATAGGGAGGAGGGTGGGTGAGTAGAGTTAGGGTTTTCTGTAGGCTGGCCCTATTGCCAGGGGACATTTATGCAAAGACTTGAAGGAAAAAAGTGAGCTAGCCATGGAGATAGATATGTGGAGGAAGGGTGTTGCAGGCAGAGGGAACAGTAAACACGACGGCCCTGAGGTGGGAGCATGTTTGCAAACCTTTTCTGAAAAGGTCAGATAATGAGTATTTTCAGCTTTAAGGACCCTGTAGTCTCTGTTGAACCTACTCGACATTGGCATCGTGGCCCCAAAGCAGCCTTGGACCACGTGAAAATAACAGTGTGTGGCTGTTTCAATAAACTTCATTTATGGACACCGAAATCTGAGTTTCATATAATTTTCACATCATGAACTATTTTTCTTTTTTTTTTTTTTTGCAACTTAAAAAATGTAAAATGCGTTTTTGTTTCACGAGTTGTACATAAACAGGCTGCCTGATGGATACGGACTGCAGGCTGGAGTTTGCTGATCTCTGCTCTAGAAGCAATAAGGAGGCCTGCGGGGCTGGAGGTGGTGGGGAAGGGGATGTATCATTTGCTGCTCCTTCTAAAAGAATGGGGAGAAGGGTCTGTAGGAGGAGGGGAGCTGAGCCCTGACTCAGAGCAGAGGCGAGGCAAGGAGAGATGGGATGGTAGGGCTGCAGGGGGAGCACATTGGCTATCTCGGTTAACATGTCCTCAGCACACATCTCGGCTGCAGGTGCACCTGCACCACCGAGCACATTCCCCCCCACCCCATTCTCTCCTCTAGGTGTCCTGCGGGGGCTCAGGGCAGTTGCAGAAACCATCTCCTCGGCTTCCAATCCCAGCTCCACTGCCTAAGAGCTGTGAGCCCTCAGGAATGCGACTCTACTTTTTTGGGCCTTGGTTTCCCCATCTGTAAATGGTGAAGGCTCCCCAGGAGAGAACCCTGGGTTCAGGGTTCTAGGAGGAAGCAATATGGGGGTTGGCTCAAGAGCCCCTGTTGGTGTCCAGGAGACCCCCTCTCACCCTATGATGACCTGTGCCTCTCTCCTGCTTGAAAGGTCGCGCCCCAGATCCTCTGCCTCCTCCTTGGCCAAGGAGGTGCCCTCTTCTGGTCTCTGCCCCTACCTCCCCTCCCCAGGCAGAGCTGGACCCGCTGCCAGCCCACCTCCATTCGTGTCCTCATCCTACCGCCCAGACACAAGCCTTACACATCCACCCCAGACTGTCGCCCTCCCTGCAGATGGCACTCTGTCACCCCCGGGCCCTGGCATGAGGTCCCCAACACAGCAGCTGGAGGAGACATCTGAGTTCTGGAAGGAGCCATGTGGAAGCCCAAGGCCAGGGTTCCAGGTGCACGGAACATTCCTGAGGCAGGTACAAAGGCCCTGAGGCAGAAGTGTGCCTTGTATGTTTGCAGTCCAAACAGCAAGGGGGCCTGTGTGGCCAGAGAGGATCAAGGGAAGCAGTGGGGTCACATTTCAGAGGGCCCACGGTCCTTCTCACAGTGCCTGACTCGGGGTGGGAGGCCGGTTCCCATAGTTTCAACTGCTCCCTTTGTACTCACACCAGGTTCCCAGCCCAGCAGGGCCCCATCCCGACCCCTGGCTACTGTGCTCAGAGTGTGTGCCTGGCCTCACTGCCACTCCCCTCCAGCTTGCAAACTCTCCTCCATCCATGAACAAGGCCTCCATGCCCCCATTTACCAGACCCAGTGATGCTCCCCACATACGTGCCCCCTGGCATCCCCTCCTTCCTTGCCCCAACCCGGGGCGGTCAGCGGGTTCATCGGTCATCACCGTTACCCTGTGCTCTGTGTTCCAATGTAGATCAGAGATGTTTAGCAACTTGCCGAAGGGCACACAGCCAGAAGAGTGGCAGAGACCCACCCTGGGACACCTAAATTACCGCAAAGACAGATGTGGAGGAGAGGGTGAGGTGGGGGGGTGTGCCCTGGGCTCTGGGGGGCTCAGCTCTGCCCCACGCCGCCCCCACAGGGGCCCTGCCCGTTGCAGGTGAACACGACATAATTATCGTGGAGGGAACCGGGCTGTCTCACCCCGGGCAGTCGGTTTATCAAGCGCTGACAGTGCATTAGCTAAGTGATCACTAGACTATTAATTTTTTCCCCGGCCCTTGCCAGGGGTATTACAGTGAAAAATGGCAGCTTAACCGCAGGGAAATTCTTCAGGGTGACAAAAATAAAAATAGCTCTAATTGAAGTTGATAGAAATTATACCCTTTAAAAACACACGTCGGGGTGCACTGGCTATAATGTAAATTAACGCAGGGGCAGGGTTTCTGTCACAGGATCATGGAAACACGGTGAGAGCCACCGCAAACAGCCTCGGGGGACGCCACATCCGCTTGGTGGCAGCTTGGCCGGGTCCTGTCCACAGTGGCGGGGAGGTGGCAGGAGGGGCTGGAGGCTGGTGCCCACGGCCCCGCGGACACCGCCGTGCCTGCCTCCCACCCCGGGTCCCCGCGTCGAGGGACAGAGGGAGCCGGGGAACACCCCTCGGGCCCGGGAGGCCTGGCCTCCAGCAGGAGGCCCTGCATGCTCAAGTCGGAGCCCAGCCCGGTTCCCACACGATGGTGATGGAGGTCCCAGCAAACCTGGGAGCCTGTGCACGTCCCGGGCTGTGGCGGCCACCCGCCTCTCCGGAGCCAGAAAGTTTTCAATGGAGCGAACGAGCGAATTATAAACTCAACGGCAATAAAATAATAATAAACACAGGGGTAGCATCTGCTCGGGGCTCCGCACTGTTTTTAAGTACTTTCCACGTATTTTAATTCACTTAATCCTTGCAACAACCCGTGAGGTAGACGCTATCATTATCATGATCATTTTCCAGACGAGGAGACAAGTCTGGAGGCCCGGAGGGGCTGCGGAATCTGCCTGGAGGGATAATGGGGCTCAGCGGCCTCCAGGGATGCCCCCCACCTGCCTCTGCACCCCACACGGGGCGAGGTCCCCCAGCCCCCAGCAGACACACGGCATGGTCCACCCAAAGCTGAGTCAGAACACGGGTCGCACTGTGGATAGCGGCGTCGGGAGCTGGGCCCGCACCCTTACACGGACTAGTGCAGTTTCTTTCCATTTTGGCTTCACCTCACCTGTCGAGACTGGAAAGCTCCCCCAGGCTCCCAGTCTGTGGCCCGGGCTGTGCCCAGTACCCACGGTGGGGGTGGGGGTCAGCGGCGAGCCAGACGGGAAGGTTCCGGAAAGACAGACAGTAGCACCGCCCCTCACTCGGGGTCCACAGGCAAACAAGAAAGCCATCGCAAATGAATCTCCAAACACAGTCTCGTGGTGTAGACACAGTCTGAGAATCTAAGGCTCCGACCGGCAAAGGACTTTTAAGTTTATTCCTTCAAAAGGAAGAATAAAGGGAAAGATTAGAAGGAAGCGCTCGCTCTCTCTCTCCACACACAGGTGCACACACCCAGGTGCAGGGAAGGAGGAGGGAAGGGGCACCGAGAAGGCAGCGATATGGGGGGATTTCACTGCTGGCCCCCCAAAAAGACCCAAGGGAAGCGGGAGGCCGGGGCTCTCCTGGCTGAGGCGGGAGGGGACGTAAAGGAGCCAGCTAAGTCCCTTTGGTGCACCGGTGGCACTGCAGGAGACGTGAGCGTGCGCGAGGGGGCCCCGTGGTCCCGCATGGGGCCGGCTGCTCACGACGGGCCCCCGGGGCCAAGATGCACAACTGTGACCTCACGCAAACACCAGCCCGGCTGCCCAAACCAGCGACGCCCCCAGGCTGAGCCGCGTGGGCTCCCGCCGCCAGGCTGCGCTCTGCAGGACCCCTCCCGGTTCTCGGGCGGCAGCATCCCTCTCTATTCAAGCTTGCCTCCCTTCAGCCACTGACTTCTTCACTGGGGGCTGTGTGGCCACGGGCGAGTTCCTAAGCCTCTCTGGGCACCCGCGTCCTCCCTTGTAAAATGGTCCATTTTACATGTTTTTTTCATGGAAAAACGGCCTCAGACCCACATGCTTAGAACACAACTTGGTGCTCAGGACACATGCAATGAAGTCTTAGAGGAGGGGCCCCTGGGGGGCTCAGTCGTTAGGTGTCTGCCTTCAGCTCAGGTCACGATCCCAAGGTCCTGGGATCGAGCCCCACGTCGGGCTCCCTGCCTTGCGGGAAGCCTGCTTCTCCCTCTCCCTCTGCCCATGCTTGTGTTCCCTCGCTCGCTGTGTCTCTGTCAAATAAATAAATAAAATCTTAAAAAAATAACGATAAAGTCTAGATAATCTCACACGTCCTTGCAGCAGCCCCCCAAGCCAATCATCCACCGTCATCTGACAAATGTGCCAGGGGCTACTCAAATGCTTCACGAATCTTAACTTGCTTGATCTTCATACGCCCATCGGGTAACTGCTGCCGTTACACACCCATTTTGTGGATGAGGGGACTGAGGCCCGGGGGCTGAGTCAGCCGCACCGGATTGCCCAGCCTGCTCAGCTCCCAGATGTTGTCATGCCGTCACCCGCGGTCTGAGGGGTTAACCCCCACAGGACAGTGCCCCCCAGCACAGCCCGGAAAGTCCAGAGGACCCTCGGGTACCCCCACCCTACAAAAGAGGTTGAACGACTTAATACAGACACCTGCTTTGAAGTGAAGAGAGTCGCAGAGGGAGGGGAAGTCTGCAGCCTTGGACGGGTAAACCCTGACGTTTCGGCCCCTGGGAAGCAGGGCAGAGTGAGAATCCAGCGGGAGGGGGGGATAAGGCCCGTGGGCGCTCTGCCAGCGCGGTGACCGGTGACCGAGGCTGGGCGCTCGCGGCAAGAGCCTAGAAGCAGGAGGCTTCAGGAGCAGGAAGGGGCCCTCGGTCCTGCCTCCATTTTCCAGCTCTCTATTCTGATGCCGGGTTTCCTCTGATCACGTTGAAAAAGGAACGCCACCACGGGCCACTGAAGAGGTGCGGGCACAGGGCCGAGTGACGGGGACAGCGCAGGAGGCCGGGCGGCGCGAGGAGCCGGTTTTGCGCATTCTCCATCTCATGGCAGAGAGGAGCTCCCCCAAATCGCAGCGGTGGGAAGAACCGGGACGGTCGTCCACCCCAAGCTTTTCAAACTCCGGGATGTGTCCCACGTGAGAACAATTTTTAAAAAGGAGTCGGGAGAGAATAAAAATACTGGCATGCAGGGCAGGGAGTAAAGGTCTCCTGAAACAGTTTTAAGTACTGGATGCATGACAGCATCAGATCTGGGCTCCCAGGACCCCTGCCTGGACCCTGGATGAGCGTCCCCCCCCAGCTCCGCCCCTCCCCAGGTGTCCCCGAGGACAAGGAGCCTGTGGGGCCGGGGGCCACATGCCACGGCGGTGCCCCCAGAGCCAGGGCCCCAAGTCTCCCTGCACGCACGCCCGACTCTGTGCCCAGAGCTGGGCAGGACTCCCTCCTGTCTATCCTCCAAGGGGGCTGTCGTGCCCAAGAGCCCGTCCCGGGTTGGGGGGGGGCGGTGGGCAAAGGGGAGCCTGGGCAAAGCAGCCTGGGCGTCCACGTGAGCAAGGGCCCCTGGGACGTGGCCACAGTGGCTGGACAAGAAGAGAAGGGACCAGGCTCAAGTCTCTGTCCTATCCCCAGCCCCACGTATGCTAGGGCAGCCCTGGGCTGTGTGTGCGTGTCTGTGGGTGTGCACGTGTGTCTCTGTGAGTGCATGCGTGTATGTCTGAGCTTATCTATGGACGTGCACACACGTGTGTCTGGGTGAGTGTGCATGCGTGCACATGCATTTGGACACATGTGGGTGCACCCTGGGAGCACACGTAGATGTACACACCTGATATTTTTTTCTTAAAATCTTTAAGGTTTTATTTTTAAGGAATCTCTACACCGAACGTGGGGCTCGAATCCACGACCCCGAGATCCAGAGTCGCATGCCCCACCGACGGATCCAGCCAGGCCCCTCTGCGTGCGGTTTTGTGTGTGTGGGTGTGCAAATGTGAACACGCGTGCACACACTTTGTGCATATTGGGCTACGATGCTCTGTCCTATCCAGCAGCTCAGTCTAGTGGGTTAGAGAGGGTCGTCCTGTCTGACTCATTCACCAGGGTGGGGGGCCGGAGCTCCTGCGGCAGCTCCGCCCCTCCCCCAAGGATGGCCCCTTAGCAGTGGCACCTGGGAAACTTTTCAAAATCTGATGCTCAGACTGGGGGCTCCTTGAACAAATCCTTGCTAACCCACTGGCTCAGAGCCAGGCTTCATAATCGTTCGTTTGTTGAGTGAATAACAGAGGGAAGGGAATAAAGCTCCGAGCCCAGCAGATGAGCCCCCCCAAACCATGGAGTCCCACAAGGAGAAGGGTCAGTGGCTGCAGCCAAAGAGCCCCTGGAGACCACCAAGGCCCAACGTGCAGCCCGGAAACTTCCAGAAGGACCCCGGCTGGTACCCGCGCCACAGCCAGCCCCCGTTCTGTCCCAGCTCCGAGATGCTGGGGTCCCAGAATGCTGGGCCCCCCTCATCCAGTGACCCGAGCCCTGCCTGGCTCCTCTCCTCGCATGGCCCACAGGAAGTGGGGCCCCCCACCGCCAGAATCCTCCGCCGCAGCCCGGAGTATGTTGGGGGCTTCTGCGGGGCCCGAGGTGAGCAGAAAGCTAACGTTCGCACCTGTTCCCAGGCTGTGGCTTCCTTTCTTCGGGCCTCAGGGTGCCCAGGGCCGAAGCAGGCGCGGTCCCTCCTCCTGGGCCTCTCCTGTCCTCCCGGCTTCAGGCGTTACGACTGCTGACGCCGCCGGTGTTGGGGCAGAGCACGGACGCCCGAGCCCCACACCCGAGCCAGCGGGAGCCTGCGCCCGGGAGAGACGCCGCCCGAGGCGGGGCCGGCCGAACGCACGTGTTTTAGATCTGCACGTGGATCATTGAGGACACCTGGTGGGGCTGACGGCGTCGAAGGGAACGAAAGCCCCCAAAGCCGTCCGTGGGCACCGAGGTTCACTAAAAGGGGGTGCCGTGAGGACTGATAGGCCGCTCACAGAAATCAGGCCCGGCCCCCAGGAGCGGAGGCCGCAGGGGGAACTGCGGGGCAGGACGGAGCCGGCTTTCCGGCGGGCGAACGCGCATGCTCACAGGGGGGCCTTAGCCTGCGGCCCCGGGGCCACGCTCTGGACCCGTGTATGGCGCTGCGTGGAGCCCAGGGCACAGATGAGGAAGCTGAGGCTCAGAGGGAAGGCAGCCCCTGGGGCTCCGCGGCCCCGGGTTGGGAGAGAGGAGCCAGAAGCCAACCCTGGGGCTTATAGCTCCCTGTCCCTGGTGACGCCACCCACACCCCACGAAACAGACGCCCCAGTGTCTTCAGGAACCCGGGGGGGCCCAACCCGGCCTGCACCTCCCGAAGCTCAGAGGCCCGGTGGGCATGTGCTCAGCCCGGCTGGGAGCCTGCCAAGGTGCCAGCGCGCTGGCTCCTTGCTAATTACTCATTTCTGCTAGATCAAAGGCCTCACTGATTAAAAAGCGGATTGAACTTGCCTGCTTGCCTCCCCGGAAAGAGCGCTCAGACCATGAGGTGTCCCCCCTCTCCCGTCTCTGGGCCCTGCCCTCCTCCCGCCCAGCTTTGTAGCGGGCCTGTGGCCGGGGAGGCCTAGGCCAGCTCGAGGGGCGTGGGGAACGGGGGGCTCACCGGCACGCCGCATCTGGACAGTGGTGGGGGACTGGCCGGGCGCAAGGGAGGGCAGGGGGTTCCAGGGAGGGGTCCTACCGCCCCTGAGCCTCGGACCCCACCCTCTGGTTGGGCTGCCAGGCTTGGGAGGGCAGCAACAGGGGATGAAGGCAGAACGGGCCCTTCACTGGGGGCCATCGGCCATCCCGCCAGCTACCCCTATGCGGCCCCTCCACCCACTGAGGCCCTGTCCCCACAGACAAGCCCAGAGGGTGGAAGACAGTGTTGAATCCCAGGGAGAGCACCATCGTGTGGACAGGCGCAAGCCGGAGGAGGGGGTGCAGGGGGACAACACCCGGCCACGTCTGGTGACATTTCGGTTGTCACCTCTGAGGGTACTCCTGGGATCGAGAACGTAGGGGCTGGAATGCTGCTCGACATCCTGCAAAGCACGGCTGGCACCCCCCCAAGAAATGATCTGACCCCAAATGCCAGCAGTGCCTAGGCTGAGAAACTGGGGACAAGGAAACCCTCATCCCAGAGGAGAGGAAGGGAGAGGCGTGGGCAGGTAAGGGTGCGGTGGGGAGAAGCCTGCCCCCCCCCCCGCCCTCCAGGAAAGTGATACCCACAGGACAGCCCCAAACAGACGCGCAGAAGGCAGCTGAGGTGTGGCCCCGCAGGGAGAGGAGGCCCTCCCCGGGCACTCAGGAGCACAGGACGGGCGGGCACCCGTGATCAGGTGACTTTCAGCAGGGAGACGGGTCTAAACTGTCTCTGCAGCCCCGGCTCATTCAGCCGCAAGCCCCGAGAGCAGAGCTGAGGGTTCCCCGGAGCAGGAGCAGTCCCGCGTGTGCACGGCGGCTCCAGCCCGCGCCGAGAGGTCCGGCCGGGGGCCCGCGGGTGCTGGATTCGTCTGGACGCCCCGCCATCACCCGCCGGCCCCTGGCAGCGCGTCATCACAGCCCTTTCCCTCTGGTTCTGCGTCTCTGGCGGGAACCGATGGGTTCAGGGGTCCAGAGAAGGGCCCGTGGCCACTGGGACATAATGAGAGTGAGGGACACACACACCAGAGATTGGTCCCGAGCTGTCATGGTCACTGGCAGCCACCAGAGGTGGCCGGTGGCCTCTGAGGGCAAACACAGCCGAGAAGCAGGCTGAAACCTCCTGCAGGGAGAGATGATAAGGAGCTAGAAATGCAGACTCCCAGGTCCCTAGGCCCTGTGAGAACCTGAATTTACTGAGTCCCCTGGGGGACTCAGAGGCTCACCCCAGGCTGACGGCCGGAGACCAGCCTGCAAAGGCCCCTAGCTGGGGGGGTGCGGGGAGATGGCTGCGGGTGGGAGGTTAGGGGGGAGGGAGGCCTCTGAGGCTGGGAGCACCCAGCACGGAGTCTTGCCTCTGCGACCCTCTGCAGTACCGATTGGACTCTTGAAGAGGAGACAGAGTTTCTGAGAGACGACACACAGGCAGGAGGAGGCAGGATCGGGGGTTTCCACGTAAGGAAAACAACTAAATACACGGTGGGAACAAATGCTCCTTCCCATCCCTGCTGAGGAGGACTCGTGTTTACCAGTCAGGACACATGGAAGCCCTGGTCTCAGTGCTGCCAGCTTGGAGGAGCAGAAGGTGGGGAGGGCAAGGGAGGGAGCACAGAGAAGAGGAGGGGAGGGCTGGGCAGGGGAGGTGAGGGTGGGAAGAGAGGGCAGGGGAGAGGAGGGGAGGGCTGAGCAGGGGAGGGGAGCGGAGGGGGAAAGAGGGTGGGAGAGAGGAGGGGAGGGCAGGGGAGGAAAGAACAGAGAAGGGGAAGGCAGGGGAGAAGAGAGTAGAGCAGGGGAGGGCAGGGCAGGAGAGGGCAGGGGAAAAGAGGACAGGACAGGGGAGGGCAGAGAAGGAAAGGACAGAGGAAGTGATGGCAAGGGAGAGCAGGGGAGCGCAGGGGAGGCAGGGGAGGAGAGAGCAGAGAAGGGGAGGGCAGGTACAAACAGGAGAGGAGGTTTAATCATATTAACCCAGACTTCTGGCTTTGGAGCCCAGCAGAGCCCCCGGTGAATCCCACCTGGGGCCCTCAGGGAAGTCACTTCACCTCTGGGGGCGCTGCTGCCCCACCTGGAAAGTAGGGCCACTAGGGTCCTCATTTGGTAGGGGCGCTGGACTTAAGACGGATGGAAGGAGCAGACGGAGGACACTCTCCATATGTGCCACTTGGAAGGGGGAGCGGGGGGCAGGGTGCACCCGGCTGGGGAAGCAAGCGATGAGGGGTGACGCAGCCCCTAGAAGACAGCGCTGGGCAGAACCGCTCCCTCCCACCTCCAGGCGTGTGTGCAGCTCGGCCCCTGCCCACGGCCTCCTGTGACTGAGAGTCTGGACGCCACCCCGGGACCCCCACCCCACGTCCAAGGCTGCTCCCTGGGGCCGCTAGTTCAGGAGTCAAAGCCTGGCCCAGAGGCAGCCAGACGAGACCTACCCCCCGCGGCTCCGTGACAAAGCAGGAAGCGCCCAGCGGGCACAGGGTCCCCAGAAAGGTGACTCAGGTGTCCGCACCCCTTTCATCCAGAGGTCCTGGGGCCTGGCACTCAGGCCCACTGAATGTCTCAGGCAGCCCCCCGAGGAGGAGGCCCGACGCCCGCTCTTCCCGCGCCGGGCCCCATAGGGGCTCCACACCTTGAACTGCACCACCAAGGTAGAAGAAAACCTCCATTCCCCACAGGAGCCTGAGCTCAGAAAGGTTAGGTGTCTCGCCCAAGGTCACACAGCAGGGTCTGACGCGGTCTCTCAGGCTCCTAGTCTGGTCAGTTGCACTGATTCCTGCCCCCAGCCAGGCCATAATAGCTCCAACGTGCCTGGAGCAGGGAAACAAGAAGGTCCTCACGTGCTCCCGGCAACCCCTCGGACCTCCCGATGGCCGGGTCCAAGCCCAGGGAAGGTGTGACCACAGGCACCCGCCCCTCCGCCGAGGCCGTTGGTATTAGCCCAAGATCTACGGGAGGAGCCTGAAACAGTGCAGAATTTGGGACGAGGCAGATGTTACTGAAGACATTTTAGATTATGAAATATATTTCACATTACGAAACACAGTTTGTGCCTTCAAACAACACAAGTCACTCCCCCACAGTCCGGGGGGCTGAAGCCCGACGTGGGTCTCACAGGCTCATGCTGAGGTGTCCACAGGGCCGGTTCCTTCTGGAGGTTCCAGAAGGCTCTTACTTGTTTCTCCGGAGCCTAAGGCTTGCGGCCCCCCCAACCTGTGTCCAAGCCCTCTGTTACCACCTGTCCCAGTGCTTCTTCTGAGGCATCCCCTCTGCCTCCCCGTCATAAGGACCCTGGGATGACATGGGTCCCACGTGGACGGTCTGGGATCCTCTCCCCATCTCCCCCTCCTTGAGAGTCACACCGGCAGCACTGAGGTCACACACGCCAGGTTCTGTGCATTAGAACAAGGACACCTCGGGGACCACGCTTTCCTAACTGTGGCTCTGCCCCGGTCATTTCCCAGCACCCCGTGTCGCAGGAAGAACTCGTGGACCAGAGGAGCCCACCGAGGCAACAACCAGGAGGCAGGCCAGGAGGAGGTCCTCTCCCCCACTCCCGCACCCCAGGCTCCTAGGGGAGAGGAGTCTTGCACCTGCCTCTGGAGTCCAGCCCCCCCCCCCACTATGTGGGGGCGGGGCGGGGTTCTCTGGGTTCTGCAGGGGGCGGGGGGGGGGATGACAATGCTCTGCTCTGAGTCCCCCCCCACACACACCCCTCCAGCCCTCCTTCCCAGGCAGTCCGCGGAGTTACTGTTTTAATGAGTTCTCTGCCCTCTAATTAGCAGGTGTGGCTTTGAAAGGAAGCACCTCGTGTTTACCTTGCACAGAGCCTTTAATAACCAAACCCAAGGACTCGGCGGGCTGGCTCCCGCCTAATCCCCATCTGAACGGCCGTGCTTAATGAGCCTTGGCACCAGCGAACCTTCTCCTGCCCTCTCCCGGGCGCCCTGCAGCGCCCCAGGGGCTCGTTACTGAGCCGGCTTCAGCCCTGCCAGGAGGCGCCCCACAGCCCAGGCCCGGGGCAGAGAGGGGGCGGGCAGCGGGTGCCCGGACTGGGTGGCATCCTGCAGGCCCCTGTGTCCCCTGGGCCCGCGGGGGACCCTGGCTCACACTGACAGCACTCCCGGGAGCCCAGGCTGTTTTGTTTTTTTTTTTTTTTACCTCTGCAAGTGGTCCACACCCTCACCTCCGCGCCCCCTACCGCTGTCCCCAGAGGGGCCCCGGGGGAACAGGGACCAGTATGGGATGCGCAAGCACTTTCTGGACTGATCGCACACAGCAGTGCTGGGAGGCAGGCAGTGTTAGCCCCCATTCTACAGATGGGAACGGCGAGGTGCAGAAAAGCTAAAGACTGCTGGGAAGTCAAGTGGTGCTGGGACTCCCGCAAGGGCGGACCGTTCTAAGACCTGCAGCTCTCTCCACGGAGCCCAGGGAGCTGGGGGAGGGGCAGAGCACAGAGTTCAGATGGAAAACAGAGGTCCCTCCCCAGCCTCTGCCCCAGGAGGGGACAGGGCCATGACCCCCCCCTTAGCCCACCGCCCAGCGCATGCCCCGAGGACGGTTCCAATCCCGGAGGCCGGCAGTGACCTGCAGACCCAGCCTCTCCTCCTGCGAGGCTGCGGGCGGACAGCGGCCAGCTGGTCTGGATGGTCCCCTCTGACCCTGCATCCAATCGAGGCAGGAGACTGGGTGGAGCTGCTGCAGGGCCAGCGGCAGGCCTCGTAAATCACGGGAGAGGCACAAGGACTCGGAGGAGGGGAGAGAGGTGTGGCGGGGGGGGGGGGTAGGATGGGGGTGGCACGGAGGCCCACCTTCGCCCTCCAATTCCCTCCCCAGGGCACATCCTGCAGGACCCAGAAAGGGGCCTGCACACTGAAAGGAATATTCGAGATCATGGGGTTTTTTGTTTGTTTTCTTTTAAAATAAATGATCTGCCTCCGGGTTGCTGGAGAAAGACAGAGGCGCCTCCCACCCCATTTGTGCTGTAGTTACCTCCCCCCCACCTCGCCTCTGAATAGCCCGCCAGTGTGCTGGGAAGCTTGAAAGGCATTTGGAGAGTTTAGGCGGGAGAGAAAAGGCCTCTGCTGGCTTCCTTTGTTGGGAAAGGGCCCCCGCTGGGCCTTTATCTGGCTCTGCCCATTCTTCCTGAAGCCTCGGAGACACCCCCAGAGGGGGAAGAGGAAGCGAGCCCTTCAGGCCTCCTGTCCCTCCTGGGGTGCAAGACCCCACCCAGGCCAGCACCTCCGGGGCCTCCGCTCCCTGGGGGCTTGGTTTGAGAGAGGAGGGGGTGTCTGCTGTCCTATACCTCTGGCCTGGCAGGCCCTACGCTCCCTAGCATTTATCAAGCATTTATTGAGCACTTATGGTATACGGCACTGTCTGAGTGGTCTTCTGGGATATGACCTGGAGGGTGGGGAGTCAGCTGGATTCAGGTGTGGCCAGGGATCTGTGCCAGGCATTTGGGGGGCAGAGTGGGGGCCCAGCAATAAAGATGACTCCGCTCTCCTCTCCAGGAATGTGGTATGAAGCAGGAAAGATGCCATCCTTTCAATGACCTCAAATGCGGCAAGGGAAACTGTGTGACCTTGAGAGTTCCTTCCTCTGGGGACTTCCGCGTTCCCCTGTCTGTAAAATGGGGTGTGTGGGGAGGGCCAGGCGACCTGAACCCATCTAGCCTGGACCCTTTATGTTGCAAGAGCAGATTATATTTCCTAAAATGGTCACGATGGTATTTCCCGCCCCACCCCCCACGCTCTTCTGGAACCTTCAGGTTTGTCTCCTGCCCTTGAACCTGGGAAGGGAGAGAGGGCTTTGTGACCCCCTCCCCCACTGATGGGGAAGTGGCCAGCTGACCCAGGAGGCCTGGGCGAAATGCTGATTCGATTCTGTCCGTCTCTTTGGCTCGGGGCATCTGAGCTCAGGGCCGACCTATCCTGGAGCACAGCTCGCAGGAGCTGGGCTCTCCAATGACGGCCTGCCCCAACCTGCCAGCTGTGGGCCGTGCGTGCGTGCGTGCGTGCGTGCGTGCGCCGTCTCGGGGCCGGCCCTGCAGGCGGCCTGTGTGGACGCACCCCTTCCGCGGCCGCCCAGCTGACGCGGAGCCATGTGGAAGGGAGACAGGCCCTCCGTGCCAAGCCTCACCCAGACTGCAGATCTGCGAGCAAAGAGCAGCGGTGTTGGGGGTGGTTGGTTACCCAGCAGCAGACGACCTGGAGAGATGTTTCCAGGCTCTCAGGCTGATTGGGACCCCACAGAACTCAGCACGCAGCAGGCCCCCCACAAATACCTGCTGCTGGTCGGCCCCGCAGCAGGAGCGGAAACCGGGGTAGTTAAGACCTCCTAAGTGCCAGGCACTGCTGGAAGCATTAAACTCATTTCATCCTAACAAAGTTCGTTCTCATTTTACAGATGAGAAAAATGGACGCACGGAGAGACTCAGCGACGAGCTTGAGGTCACATAGCCAAGAAGCGGTGGGAAGGGATTCCGACCGGAACACGGGTTCCAGGGTCCTCACCCTTAACTACGAGGCTCCCCTCTCCCTCCCAGTGGTTGCGACCGTCCTACGTCCCCGAAAAGGCCAGGAGGGCCCAGCTTCCAGAAAAACATAGAAAAGATGTCAAGAGTCAACAGACATTTTTCTAAGCCTGTCAAATTTTTTGTACAAATATATTTTAGAAATTAAAAAAATACCCTTTATTGAATCGCAGGACCCAGTTTTTGAGCTGAAAAACAATGATTGTGATAGAGTGAGAACTTGAAGGGACAACCGTGAGCCCCGAGAGGTCAAAGCGGTGTGGGACGTAAAGAAATAAAGTGTGGAGGCCAGGCCCAAAGCATGCTCTCGCCACTGAGGCTTAGTATTATTTTTTAAAAGCTCAGATTATAGTTTAATTTCATAAAATGCACCATTTTAAAGTGTCCAGAATCTGGTTTGACTCGACAGCCTTCTCGGAATCTAACTTGGAAACTCTGGTCTTTCAGTGCTCTCCGACCTCCCACCTCGTCTAAGGACAGTGGAAGTGGGCAGGGGATCCGACCCCACGATCCCATGGTCTCCACCAGCCCTCAGAAGGTTCCAGAAACGCTGAGTCTTTGGCACAGAGCGCCGTCTCTCAGACCGCGTCTCCCCTCTCGGTGGTCGGAGGCACAAAGTTGCCTCGGCGGCCCTCATTTTTGGTTTGGAGACCGTGGCCCTCGGAGGCCCAGGCCCTACCTGAAGCGGGGTCTCCCGCTGCTCCCCGAGGTTCTGTCTCCACCATGAACCACAAATGCTTAGAGCAACAACCCACGGCGCCCTGGGCTGTTTCCCTTTCAACAGCTATTTCGGGAGGCAGGAGACAAAGTGGAGTGACCATCAGCTTTCCCCTCTGACCGACCCGGGGCCCAGAGCCTGTGGGGTCTGTCACCAGCGGTGACCCCAGCGTTGGCGGCGCCTTGGTTTCCCCAAATGTGCGACGCAGGTAAGAGGCCTCGCCCGGCAGAGCCCTCGAGGGGCCCCGCACGACGCCCCTGGAGCAGCGCAGAGCTCAGGGCTTGGACCCAGCTGACCCCCGTAAAGGTTCGCTGTTGGCACAACGGCGGCACAAACAGCCCCCTGGTCGCTGAATGTGGCAAATTCCCCTTTGATTAGGTTCGTGTATTTATTTTTCTTTGCCATAGGGTTTGGAAGTGCAAACAGTGTGGCCGGTTGCAATGTTTCCAGAAGGCTCAGGGAGTTCTGGGCCACTCTGGGTGGGCTGCTGACCCCGCCCCTCAAACCCCACACCCAGCCCCACGCCCCTGGTTTTGAGGGGACTGACCCCATCGGCCCTATCGGACCGCGACTGGCCGCCAGGGACAGCAGAGGATGCTGTGTTTCCTGGACGGTGTGCCCATGTGACGCGGAGCTGGCCTCTGGCGGCCGGCAGTGTTGAACTTGGAAAGTGACACTGTGCTCTGGGTGGCTGGGAGGGCCCACGCATCCTAGCCCTTCTGACCGGCACGGTGCTGGGTGCAGAGCCCCAGGTGCCCTCCCACGCACGCCCAGGGCCCTCTCTGAGCAGCAGGCACCCGTCCCTGCCTGGGGAGGGAGGCGCGGCGGTCAGGCTCGGTGGGGGATGCCGCCCTCGTGTCACGGAGCCAGATTCCGGGCCTGGCTCTAGCCCACAAGCTCAGGGACCTTGGGCATGTTCCCAGCCCCCCTGCCCTCTTCTGTAAAGTGGGGCTGTTAGTCACGATTGGAATTCAATCAGCTGTGGGCAGTAGAATTCTCCCCTCCCCCTCTGACCTTGTTTCAAATAAATACACACAAAAGATAAAAGCAGACTAGCATGGGGGCGGGGCTGGAGCTGACCTCTTGCTTGGTTTCCCCTCCCTGACCTGAGGCCCCCAAGGCCCCTCTGCTGAGTACACCATGTTGGGGACCCTTTGGTGGCCATAATGAACTACAAGCATTCATTCAGGCTACAGATTAGCTGAGCACCTACTAAGTGCCGGAACCATTCGAGGAGCAGGGAATGCAGCCGTGAATGGGACCGACGGGGTGGGGAGGGGCTCGTCTTCTGGACTCCTAGAAGGGACACGATGTTAAATAAATAGGTACTTTACGGGAGGGAAATGAAGAGCCATGTGAAGAGGACCGCCTCCTGAGGGAAGCGAGGAAGGGAGCTCTGAGTGCCTTACCGGCAGGAGGACCACCGGTGATGCAAAGGCCCTGAGGCACAAGCCCCCTTGGTGCTCGGAGGCACAGCACGAAGACCCAAAGACCCGTGTGGCTGAGGCTGCCAACGGGAGTGGGAAGAAAGGAGGCGAGAAAGCCAGAGAAGGGGTCAGATCTCACTGCAACAGGCTACGTGTCCAGAGTTCCACGGCATCGCCCCAAAAGTCATGTCCTCCTGGGACTTCAGGGTGTGACCTTACTTGGAAGCAGGCTCTCCACAGATGTGATGAACTGATGGGACGTCCCCCTGGACTAGGGCAGGCCCCAATTCAATGGAAGCATCTTCATAAGAAGGGGAGAGGACGCTGAGGAGAAGCCCGGGCGGAAGCGGATGCAGAGATGGGAGGGTCGTGGCCACAGGCCAAGGGATGCCTGGACTCCTCCCACCCCCCGGGGCCTCCAGAGGGAGCACGGTTTTGCGCTTCTGCTCTCCAGAGCTCGGGGAGAATCAAGGTCTGCGGTTAGCTGTCGCGACCGCCCCCGGACACGCCTACACCGGGGAAGGACCCTGCCCTCAATGGGGGACAGACGGGGGTCAACGCAGGCTCTGAGTGCAAGGAGCGCATGATCTCATGGGCACCTTCAAGGGTCAGGTGGCCTCCCGAGGCCCACCCTGTCCCCCTGCCCCCCGAGTTCCCGAACGCAAGCCTGCGTCCATGACGCCAGGCCCCTGGCCTCAGAGGGGGCTGATGGGCGCAGCATCCTGGCGGAGAGAGAGAAAAGCCACCCACGGCCTGTGCTCCCCCAGGAGCCATCGGGGGACACACGCCTGCCGCCCCACCTGCATCCCAAGTGTCCACGCTCTCGGCAGGAGGCTGGTCGGGGCCCTGCCCGCGGCAGGCCACAGCCGCCCACCTGGCTTTCCACGGGGGCCCCTCCGGAGGCCCCGGGCCCCAGGCCCGACAGCACGACGGATCTGCCGGCCCAGACTGGTTCTCCCTGTTGCCTTATTTTAAGTTTCCCAGACAGATTTGCTCCTCTGAAAACCCGGAGCCTGTCATTATCCACCCCAGAACCTGTAATTGTTTTTAAAAGAACACAGCCGGGAAGGAGAAATGAGTCAGCTGGGCAGCATCGGCTCCACGCTCTGCCCGTCGTGAGCCAAGGGACAAGGCGAGTCGAGTCAGGGATGGAGGGAAAGGTCACCCGCTGACGCAACAAGCATTTATTAAGCACCTGGTGTTTGCCGGACACCGAGCTAGGCGTCCCCAGAAACGCAGCTTCAGTCAGCCTGGTGCTATTTTACTGAACGTGCACAACGGGGGAAAAAACCTCCAAAAAAGGACAAAGCGGGTAAGACTCAAGGTCGGACAGAAATAACCGGGTACAAGGCTGAGTGTGTAAGGACCCCCAGGCCGGGCCCCTAAGAGGGAAGGGGGCGGGGGCTGGAGGGCCCTGTGAGTCTGGGCTCCCCGTACAGCCTCGGTTTGCCCATGGGTGAAGAGCTGTGCTAACGGCTGCCCGTGGGGCCTGGCACCACAGCCAGCAGCTCAGATGGGAGGGGCCTGAGGAGCCCTCCCCACGGTGACTTCGTCTGGCTGTCACTCGCCACCCCAGCCTGGTAGGGCCCAGGGAAGGCGGAACACACCGGGAGGCCCGGCTGTCGAGAGGACACGGACGAGGCCCAGAGGCTGACTTCCCGCCTGGTGCAGCCTGGCTGTGACGTCACTCCATCTGGAAGCTTCCGTAAGGATTCCTGCCGCGCTGCCCCCACGGGGTGCTCGCACTGACCGCCAGCCTCAGGTCATACGACCACACTTTTCTAGCACTTCCCTCACAGATTTCTGTCGACCGGTGGTGGTCAGCTTGGAGACCCCAGCCCAGCCCTGGGGGTGTCTGTCCGCAAGTCGGAAGGGAGAGGAGGAAGGGGGCGACAGCACCAGGCCCCACCGTCTCTTGTCAGGGGGAGCCCCGCCCCGTGGCCCAAGCTACAGAGCACCCCGGCTTTCATCAGCCACTGGGCCCCATGCCATGTGAGCGCCGGGGCCCCCTCGTCCCCACTGGTGCCTGAAGAACATGGCCCGATTTATAAGCTGCTCAGGAACCACGCTGCAGAGGGAATTTGTGGTTGCTGAGATTATTTCAGAGGCGAGAACATTTAAGGCCCAAGGTCACTTCATGCCGGCAGGTCAGGTGGCCCGAGGTCTGACAGCTGGGGATCCCTGTGTCTCCTGGCCCCAGCTCTGGGGGGAGAGGAGCTGAGAAGCCGCACTCTCATTGGCCATTTGCTGCAGAGCCTGCCCGACGGGCTGGGGCGGCCGTGCCAGCTCCCCCGCCAACCATGACCCTGAGGACGGCCCGCGTTCCACGTGTGCCCGCCCCTGCTCCGCGTGTGTCCATATCCTCCCCCTCGGTCCCCGTGAGTACACACTGTTGTCATTTCTATTCAACAGATGGGAAAACTGAGGCCCAGAGCGGATTAATGACTTATCTTCCCGGGGCAGCCAAAGCCCAGAGAGATTCCCTGTCTAAAAGAGCCCCCCCCCCTTCAGCCTTCACAGGGCCTCAGTGGTCACTGCGTGCAGAGGGCTGGCTCTCCCAAGAGGCCTGGCGATGGCCTCCTGGCCACCTGGATGCGGGTCTCTGCCTCGTCACTCTGGGACTGCTCACCCGCCCGGCTCGAACTGTGTCCTGCCCCGCTGTTAGACCTTGGCAGCTGCTATTCTCCCTGCCTGCAATGCCAACCCCTCTCTTTCTCCGCTTTCTAGAACCTTCTGAGTTCTTTCGAGGGCCCAACTCGGGCCTGGATCACCTGGGAACCCCAGAACCAGGTTGATATTCAGACACTCGGTAACTGGTAATAGAGGGCTCTTGTCTTCGTGTGGGTCCCCCAGAAGCCGACCCTGAGACCAGGCCTGGAGTGGACAGGGGACTTGGATGCCCAGGTTGGGGGTGAGAGGTGAGGCAAGAATCAGAGGGGCCAGTAGGGAGCATTCCCGCTCATCAGGCTACACTGCGGGCGGCAGGGACTCAATCCCTCTGGGGACCTGGGTAGACCAGGCTGAGCCGCTGGAGTGGAAGGAGGCTGGAGGGCTTGCCCTCTCCTCCTGCTGGGTGTGGCGCGCTGGGCACACTGGGTGTACAGGGCCCCAGCCCCGCTGGCCACAGAATGCAGAAAGGCCCTGGGGGTGGGGCCAAGCTCCGGGAGAGGTGGGGTGCCTCCAGGTCCCGACCAATCAGAGCAGATGCCTGCTGTCAGCCCCAGAGGGCCCTGGTGACACTCAGGTGGGCCCCAGCTTCATGGAGGCTCCCTAACAAAAGCCTGGTCTTGCTCCCATGCTGTCCTCAGAGCCAGCACCTGGGCCGCACATAGTAGGTGCTCAATAAATGCTCGTGGTTTAACAGACACATCGCAATGTGGGGTGGGAGACCTTCCCCTGCCCTGCAGGGAGAAAAGTGCCTCAGTCTCAGGCCCCATTGGAGGAACATACGGGCACCGGTGGGCAGGGGTCTGGGTGCTCTCCTGCAGGGAGCAGACACGAACGTCCGGGGGTTACTTCCGGGTTCCCGTCGTGATTACTGTTGATTCAAGCGGCAGCTCATTCAATATTTAGGCTCTGCAAGGCCTTCCCCCATACACCGTGCTGGGCTGCAGCCAAGCTGGATTGGGTTACCATTCACGCCTGCCCGGGTTCTGCTCTGCACGCCCCTGCTGAGAGAATGGGTCCCCTGCCAAGAGGGCGTCACCTCCCAGCTCCCCAGACACGGGGGAAACAAGCCACCAGGCCATTATGGACCACGACACCTGTCGTGGGTCGGGATGGGGGAGCAGGACGGCAGGGGTTCCCAACCTCTCAATCTACTGCAAAGGCCACGAGCAATTTCTGTGGCCCCTCTACAGGTGGCCTGGCCCGTGCAAAGCCCCGGGGCCCTGACCTACCACTGCCCCCTGCTGGCCACGAGCAGAACCCTTGGTTGGTTGAGAACCCCAACCAACTTGCTGGGGAGCCAGAGGGAGAGCAGGTGCCTGGGGAGGGGGGAGTCAGGAGTGTGGGTCCCAGCCCTGCTCATCCAGTGCGGTGGGAGCCTGCAAAACGGACCCCGCGTCCCTCGAGATACACCATAAGTGGACATCACAGCTTTGCTGTGAAGATTGGATCTTGCAAATAATTCAATGCATCAATTACATGTTGAGATGATAATATTTGGGCTACATGTTAAAATGTATTTCCCCTCTTCCTACCTTCCCATCCAGCTTCATGCAAATATAATTGACACAGAACTCGTATGGGCTTCAGAAGCACCGTGATAAGTTTCGTTAATGCCCATCACCTGGTTACAAGGTCTTCTTTCCTTGTGATGAGAATGTTTTTAAATGTTTCTAACGGGGCTACAGGGAAACTTCAGATTACCTATGTGGCTGGCGTGGGGTTTCTACGGGACAGGGGCGCTGCTGGGGAAGCTAATTGGCTGCCATGAAGTTTCCGGGAAATCACTGGACCCTTTGGAAACCAGCAGACAGACCAGATGGCCTCTGGCGTCTGTCCGGCTGGGACACCCTGTGGCCCCGAGCAGTGGCCTGGGGGCAGCAGAGCACAGCCCTGCGGGGGCAACGGACCATAGCTTGTGGTCCTTCCACCTCTCCCCTCCCGCCTGGAGCCCCACACCTGGCCTGCCCTCCCGGGAGCAGGCCCCACCAGCTGCTGGCCCAGGTCTGGGTTAGGGATGCCCCGGGCTGCCCAGCTCTCAGGTCTGGGCAGGGATAAAAGTGGCCCCTCGTCCTCTCTCCCTCCACTGACCCCTCCTCCTCCTTCTCAGTCAAATCTAACTGCACAGAGCTGGCCTTGCAAATCTTGGAGGAAAACAGTAAAGGCCAAAGGTCACCGGACGCCTCCGTGTGTGTCCAGAGGGGCAGGGCTGGGAACTCTGGATGTTTCTGAACAAGCCACAGACACCAGCCAGGCCTCTGCGTGGTCCCGGGACACGCAGGCACGGCACATTTTCTGAGGTCAGGCTCTGAGCTGAAACGCTGTGACCAGGTGCCCCTCCGAACCGCCCAAACGTCCCGGGGATCCTGACACATCAGGGCAAAGGCAGGGATAGTGCCGTTTGCCTCTCGATCAAGAGGGGAAGGCCCCACATCTCTTAGCGAGGAAGGAGGGGCCCCGGGACGGCTCAGCCTCTCCCACCAGAAGCCCTGCAAGATAGGTGGGAAACAGAGACCACACTGGCACCCGGCCTCCGGGGACCCTGTCTGGGGAGAGAAGGCTCTGGAAATAGCAGGAGGAAACTGCTAGCTGGAGGAAGGTTAGGGCCGGGGGTGGGAGGGGGGCTCCAGGCCGCGCGCTCTGCCAGAGAGGGGACCCTGGGTGGCGGCTCCTGTGAGCACGCAAGAGGGGGAAGGCCTCAGGGAGCAGAAGGGGGGGACGGAGGGAGCCCAGGTGTGTGTGCGCGTGTGTACGCACATGGAGGGGACAGCGGGACACCAGTCTGGCCATGTCTGAGGCCTGCAGCTTCACCCACGACCTGCTGTGCCGGCCGGCCCTCCATCTGGCCCCCAGCTGTCCTTTGTCCCATGTTGGCCAGGTCACAGCATGCTGAGTATGCTTCCCCTCCCCTTTTCACCCTGGAGCTATGAGCTTAAAACAAACACCCAGAGCAACCTAAAGAACTTTCCAGAGGGTTCCTGGGAGGAGGTAGCCTTCCTGTCCCCCTTCTTTGGTGAGGCATTTGCAGACAGCCTGGGTGGGGGAATGGGGTGTTTTTGTGGCACCAGCCAGCACGCTGACTTCTCTTTTCTCTCCACCCCCCTCAGCTGCATGAGGCACTAAGGGGGAGGAAGGAAGCAGGAGAGGGGAACTCTGAGCCAGCTCTCTCTTTCACACACACACACATACACACTCACGTATGCACCCTCGCACCCTGGCTGGGACCAGTGCAGTATCATATCACCCTAGGACCTGCTCGCATCTCTCTTAGGTCCCCTGGCCTCCCAGCCCCTCGAAGTGAGTAGAAGTGGGGGGCCAGGAGGCCCAGGGTGAATACTGTCAGCTGAGCCCTGGCTGGAGGGTGGCAGAGGCCAGGCCTTGACATGAGGGCAGCCCCAGCAGCTCACATATCCTTTCTCTATAGCTATCCACTGCCCAGGCCTGGGGCCGCCTGGCCTCAGCCCTCAGCTACCTGTCTATGCTGGCCCTGGAGTCCTGTTTCAGGCTGAGACCTCAGCCCTCCTACCCCCATATGATGTCCCAACAGTTATCCCGTGGTGACTGACAGGGCAGGAAATCCTCTCAGGGCACAGGGCAGGGATGGGGCAGGAAGGGGCACTGAGGCAGGGGTGGGATTATTCTGCTTGGCTTCCTCAGAGCTGACTTGAAAGGCGCTGTTGTCCATGGCAGAGAGAAGGCTGAGATGGCCTGGCCCTGGCCCAACCAGGCAGGCCTTCTCGGGACCCCCCAGGGTGCGCTCCGGGTGGGGGCAGCCTCCCAAACACGTACCCACCCTGGACAAGGGTTGAGCAAGGTGTCTGAGGGCCTTGCAGGGGAGATGCGTGGCAAAGGGGGGACGGGGATCAGCCAGGGGAGAAGCGGGACGGTGGGAAGGGACAGGGTTCTCTGGCCGGCACAGCACGTGCTCCGGGGAGAAGGTCGCAGACTAACTCACGCCATCGTGCAGGTGTTACAGTGGGGCTTCTCCCTGGCTGGGAAGATGGGGCTCAGGCAGGAAGGGGCAGAGAGGGGACTTGAACCCGGAGCCCACCTGGATCAATGGACTCACAGTTGTGGTCTCAGGGACAAGAGCCCACTGCTGGGCCTGCCCTCCCCGTCCTGAGAAAGAGCCCTGGGAGGCCCCACGGGCGTCCCTCCTGTCTGGGGAGTGGGAATGTCTCTGCCGGGGCTTAGGGGCTAAGGGCCCATGGGGTACCAGCCCTTGGGGCTTCTGCAAGCATCCCTGGAGGGATGCCCAGGGCCAGTCTCACGGAGGCCACTCGTTCCAAGGACCCACAGTCCCCGTTTGTTCTGACGCCTTGTCACCCCCGGCTGGGCAGCCTTGCCCTGGGGCAGCCTTGCCAGGAGGCTGCCCCACAAACCACTCGGACCCAGCCAGGCCAGGTCGACACAGGGAGAGGGACCCAGGGCCGCCCTTCTTCCACCAGGGTGGACAAGAGCTCCACCTACCTGTACTGGGGTAAGCAGTGCTCCCCGCCCCATGAGTGTCCTCCTGGACCCTACGGAGGGGACCTGATCAGACAGTGGGTCTTTGCAGGCGGACTCAAGTGCAGATCGAGTCATGCTGGATCGGGGGTGGGCCCTAAATCCGACAGATGTCCTTACAAGAAGAAGGCACGGGGGATTTGGGGACACAGCGAAGCCATGTGACAGTGAGGCAGAGACTGGAGAGATATGTCCACGAACCCCGGAAGGCCTGGGGCCCGCAGACAGCCCGGCAGTGAGACCATCGCCCGGCAGAAGGAGAGGGCGTCTCCTCTGTGGGGGGCTTCACCCTCCCTCTTGCCTCACTGTCCAGGGGCTTCAGGTTTCCACCCATCTGCTGCGGGGAGAGCCCCAGAAATGGGGCGTCTGGGGGGCCTTCAGAATTTGCGACTTGCCCCCAGGAGCAGGCTGTCCTTCCCCTCCCAGGCTGCCTCGGCTGCTCTCAGACCCACCGCCCGCGGGAAGACGAGCTAATCCTTCTTGACAGACCCACTGCCATTTCTGACAGCCGTGGAGGAGACGCTGGCTGGGGCTATATTTAGCTTCAAATTGCTCCTGCCCAGGTGGTTCTGATGGAGAAGGTGCTGAGGGGGTTACGGGGGTGGGGGGTGGGAGGGAGAGGAGAGGGGTCCTGGTGGCAGGCTCCCCGGCGCAGGGCTGCGGTTGGGAAGGGCTCTACGGTGTCGGGGGGGGGGCACAACCCACCTGGCAGGGTGACCTCAAGTCCCAGATGGGGTGTCCCTCCCTGGGTGTCCCGGCTGGAAATGCCCTCCCCAGCCAGGGTCCTCCTCCAGCCGCCACCCCCGTGGGCCTTAGCAGCCCCCACTGGATGGTGTGGCCTCCCTCAGCCGGGGCTGGCTGATTACTGTCCCTGGAGGAGGTGGGAAGGGCGATCAAGGGAGGGGGAACAGGGCAGGCAGGTCAGAGGGGCTGAGAGAGGGGTGGGGGGGAGCCATGAGGAAGGAGGGAGGGAGGCAAAAGGAGGAGAGGAGGATGGAAACATTCACGAGAATGACGGTTTAATCAACACAGCTGACGTGCAAACATTCACGGCCAGCCAGTGGGGTCGCCGTGGCTCCTATGCCCATTTCCCAGACGACGAAACTGAGGCCTGCCTGCAAAAGCTGTAGGCCCCAAACCCAGGGTGATGCTCCGTCCCCCCTCCCCAGGACCTCTCTTGTCACCATCAGGAGAGCTCTGCTCGGGGGCCGCCCCGCCGGGGGCAGCTGGCAGGGGCGCTGGCAGGAGGCGCGGGCCGGGGGGGCCCCCACCCCGGCCGCAGGTCAGGGGTGAGGCGGCGCTAAGTGGCTTATGCCTCCATGCGGAGGCCAACTGACAGACGGCTGGATTAACAAAGACGCGCTCTGTTCCCCCAGCAGGTCATGCGGAAAGCACGGCCACGGCCCCTGTCACTTCTCCTTTTTTATTTTTTTGTAAGAAGAGATGTTTGTTCCCGAGCCGGCGTGGGGGAGGGGGCGCCCGCCTCTCCACCAGCTGGAAGGCCATCAGCTGCGGTGGGCACAATGGGCGCTCCGAGGGCCGCGTCCATGCCTCGGCCCCGTGCACGGTGACCTTCCCGAGAGGCAGCTGAGGGCCGATCATCGGGCCTGAATGGGGCCTGCAGAAGGCAGCGTGGGCAGGCGGCCGGCAGCTGAGGACACACTCCCGCCCCCCGCCGCCCCCCCCCCCCCGCCTCCGCCCTTCTCCCCGGCCCCATCCCTGGAGGGGTGCGGCCTCCTGCCCCGGGACTCGACTGCAGATATTCCAAATTAAATAAAATGTCTTCTGAAACCCATCTCCCTCATTTCCTCGTGTGTGTAAAATGGGGCCACGTGGGAACTGCCCACAACAGACGGGACTGGGGTCCTATTGCCATCGGGCAGCCTGAGTCCAGAGCCCCGCCCATCACAGGGGTCCGGATGCCATAGCCGCAGCACCCCTGGGGGCTGGTCAGACACGCAGATTCCCGAGCCCCATCCAGGCCTGCAAAGTCGAATCCTAATTCCCCGGCCAACAGGGGAGCCCCCTGACAGCTGTACCTGTGACCCGTCACCAAACCGAATCGGGCCGAGCCCTGGCAAAGTCCCGGGGCCGGAGAAATGCCTGGCACCCAGCCGAGGCAGCGCAGTCCCCAGCGGGGTACGGGGATGCAGGAGAGGCGGAATTTCTCCTGCGGGTCATGGTAGCCACAACACAGGGTCTCAGGATGCTGCACTCGCCCTGATCTCCCCCAGAAAAGTTTCTGGTCCAAACCTCTCTGATTTAGCCTACGTGGAAGGAGGCGGTCTGGCCCGCAGAACTCGAGAACAGGTGACTCAAGACCCTTCCACAGGCCAGGCACTGAAGCATCCGTATTTCATTCTTTTGGGGGGTTCACAGCAACATAAAGCCAGGCTGGCCTCCTGGGCACCTTTGCTGGGGGCGGTCACGTGTAACAAACAGGAAAGAAAGATCTCCTCTTGAGGACTGGTCGCTTAGGTCTGTGGACAGTCCTGGGAGCCTTTCTGGAGCAGTTTAAGCTAAGTCCCTGTCCTCGTGTCCGTGGTCAGCCCTGAACCTGGTGGCTTCAAATGCATGCCAACGTCCGAGGATGGCTTTCCAGGCCTGGCAGTCGAGAGGCTGTCTGTTTTGACTCTCACTCCAGCATCCGGACAAGTGAAAAGCGTCCTCTGGCCCAGCTGTCCCAAAAGGTTTCTTCAGGGTCCTCCTGGAGGCTGGGCTTGGGGTCCACGGCTGTGTGGGGACCAGCCACCCCCAGGCTCTCACCACTGAGACACCAGCCCCGTGCCACAAGGTCCTCCGAGTCGAGGGCTCTGCCGGACGCCTACTCTGAACTTAGAGAGGCAGCAGCTCTGAATTCTAGTTCTAAAAGGACGCCGACAGATGCTGACTCCAGGTCTCCCTGAAGTTCTCGGTTAAATCCCTCCTCTGTCCCCCACCCCCACCCCTGTTGCTGGAGGATGCCCTTGGCGTGGCCGGCACGCTCCCAGGGAGGAAATCACCACAGCCTTCCCTACGTTTCCAGAACCTGCTATCGGTTTCCACGGAGCCCAATCCAAACTTTCCAAACTCCCAAGTAATGGTGGGGGGTGGAGAATGAACTGTGCCCAGAGAGGTCAGGTCCCTGTGTCTTTGTGACTGAGCCCCAACAAAAACTGGACACTGAGGCTCCGGGGAGTGCCCCCGGCCAGCAGCACCCTGTGTGTGTATCGCCATCCTTGCTGTGGGGTGTCAGCACCGGGAGGGACCGCCTAGGAGTGGGGAGCCCCCCACCCCGACGCTGCCTCGTGAGACTTTTCTCTCGGCTAATTTTCCCGAGGATTGTAAACCATAACTGGAGCATAAGAACTTTCAGCTTGGCTCCTGTGAGTGCTCCTAGCAACGTATCAAACCTCAGGGCGACCTGGGGACCCCTAGCTCCGCACTTGGGGGGGAGGAGGGCCGTCCTGTGGGCTGCCTCTCAGGTTTGCAGAGGGCTGAACCGGACAGAACCCAGAAGAGAGACAAGGGAAGGGGCGGGGCCGCTGGCCACGCGCTGCTGGATCTGATGGCGGCACCTGCCTCCCCCTGAAGTCCCTTAGAGGCCACACGTCAGCGGGTGAGCCATGCCTGAGCCTGAGTCCCAGGCTGCTAGGACCTGCCTTGCCTACTGAATCAGCAGCTTTCTGCTGGAAAACCCCCGCTCCCCCCCCCAGTATGCAGGAACCACCCACGCCACCCGTGATGAAGCCTCTTCGATCCTTCCGCCCTGTTCTCGAGCGACCTGGCCTTGGGCACCGGACATCTGGGCCGCCCTCCCCACCTCCCCCCAGCCCTGCTGGCCCGGCCAGAGCTCTGGAGCGGCGACACCGGCCCTCCTGTTCCCGGCCCTGAGCGGGGAGGATTGGGAGACGGAGCTGGGCAGGAAGGAAGCCAGAGCCACGGGGTGTTTTAGGGACACCGAGAGCCAATAGGCTGTCGGAGGAAGGTTCTCGCTCCTTTCCTGGAGCAGCAATTCCTAACTGTGGCTGCACAGCAGAATCATGGGGGAACCTTACGGAATATGGATGCCCGAGGTCCACGGTCAGGGGCCCTGGGGTAGCTGGTCTGCGTGGGGCCAGGGGGTCACTGTTTTGTTAAATGCTCTCGAGTGGTCACAGTGTGCAGAGGAAATTGAGGACCCTTGTTCTCAGCCCACTCTGGGTGGGGCGCACACGCCCCCCCGGGAGCAGCAAGCCCGCGGGGAGGTACCTGCGTCCAGGTAGCCTGCCCCTGCCTCTTGCAGAAGGGACACGCCCCCTGCAGGACGCAGCCCTTCCCATAAGGGAACAGGGCTGGGCCGCAGGTGGAGGGGTGCCTCTCACAGAGCTTGGGCTGGGTGCAGTGGCCCTCAGGGGCCCTGAAGGAAGTGGGTCCCATTCTGGGCTGGAGGATGATGGAAAGCAGGGGCCATTTGCTGATGAGGGACTTTAGCTGTTCCTAGGAGGCTAGAGGGGTCGCAGCAAAGGATTCACAGCCAGGGCTGGGGGAAGTGGGGTGAGCCCGCCGTCTGGCACCTGTCTTGTTCCCAGTGAGGTCACGAGGGTCCCATCCCATCCCATCTGTATTCTGGGGACACTGCTTGTGTTCGGCGGGCATGTTGCCTCCCCCCCCACCCCGGCTGCCAGCAGGCAGATTTTCACCTCAGCTGATACCAGACCTGGCAGGCTCTGGGCACAGGGATCCCCCCTCCTCGGTGGCTGCCCGCATGCTCCCCAGTCCCCAAAGCCTTCTTTCCCTTTCCTTTCCGAAGTCACAAGCCTGGTACTTCTCCTGGCACGGAAACGAGCTGCCCGTGGGGGCTCCACTGTGTCCCCTATGATGCCTGGAGGAGCCTCCCAGGGGCCCAGGGACCTCCCCCAACCAAGTGTCCATCCTCCCCGGCTGTGGGCCTCGGCATCAGCCTGGGGACTACTCGAAGCTCGGCAGACAACTGTGGCGTGACTGGTCCCTTCCTCCCTCTGGGGCTCAGTTTCCCCATTATGAACCAGAAAGGCTGTCTCTGAGATCCCTCCATCCAACACTGCAGGGTGTGGGGCATCTGGTGCAGAAAGGACGCCCTGTCTCGTCTGCTTGGAGTGTTGCCCCTCATGGCCCCCAGAGGCACGTTCTGCTGTCTCCTCTCATCAACTCCTCACTTCTGGGATCTTCCCCAGCGTCCCCAGGACTGCTCTTGGTGCTGTCCTCCTTGTCCGGGCCACTGTCTGGCCCGTAGCCAGGAGGCAGAGTGTCCTGTCGCCGGGCAGATAGGGTGCCCTGGCTGGTTCTCGGGAGTGCCTGGAAGAGCACAGGGCACAGCCCTTGTGCTCAGACCCTGCAAGGGAGTCTGGGTTCAAGGCCCCCCCAACATAAAAGCAGGAGCTGCGACCAGCCAGCGGCCGTACTTACTGGGCACTCGTCCTGTGCCCAGCTGCAACCCTCCCAGCCTCCCTGAAAGGGGGAGTCCCGTTTTCACGCTCATTTTACTCATGGGGAAACTGAGGCAGGGCCAGGTTTAAGTCCCTCTTCCTGGGTCTCCCGGAGCACAAGAGGCGGGGCCAGCTGCAAACTGGCCGTCCAGCCCCTCAGCCCTGCTCTGGGTCGTCCTGTGTGTAGCCTGGTCTGCAGCTGGTGCCGTGTGGCCTTGGGCAGGCCGCTTCACCTCTGTGGGCCTCAGTTTCTTTGTCTGTAAAATGGAAGTGACTGAGACGCCGGGCTCCTGTTCAGGTCAGATGAGTGAGTCCGGGTAGAACCCTTGGCATACGGCAAACACCCAGTAAGTGTGCCGGCTCCTGGGGTTCGGCTCTGCTGCCCATGTGCAGGACAGATGTGCGGACCATGGGGCCTCTCAGTGGCCCCTGGTGACGGGGAGGTCTCCGTGCAGGGGGAGGAGATGTCCGGCATCACCAGGTGGACAGGCAGGGAATGGCGGCAGCCAGCAGCCGCCTACGGCAGGTGAGCAGGGACGTCAGGTCGGGCTTCTGTTCTGAGACTATCTGGGGAGTGATCTGCCCTCGAAATACGGGTCTGAACCCACTGATGGGCCTCCACTTCCTAGGGTGCCCCCGGCCCTTTGCATCACCATGATTGGCATGTGTCCCGGAGCCCCACAGAGAAGCCAAGTCAGAGAGACCTCCAAGGGCAAGGCAGGGGTCACACGCCAAGCCTTCAGTCCCCGGGCCACCTTGCCTGGGTGCCAGGCATGGGCTGGGCACGCCACTAGGCCTGGACGGGGTAGAGACTGGCGGCCTGCTCATGAAGTCTGCGCCCCCCCCACCGGACACACAGCTAAAAGCAACATTCTTCCACACTCTCACCTTCTGTTGGACTAAGTTGGCTAGCGGGATGTGGGTAGAAGGGATGTCTCCACCTCCTTCCACCATCCGCCGGCTGGACCAGCGGCCGGGGCAGCCGGGGCCCCAGGAGACGGCTGTGCCTGGGGCCCCGAGCCATCTCACGGAAGGCCCACTCGACATCCTGTTGAACCACAAGGCCCAAATGAGAATCCGCTCTCACTGCGTCACCACTGGGGGTGGGGGCTACTTGTTAGAGCGGCTAGCATCGCCCGTCCCGCCTATCACACAGAGCCTCGGCATCCACTCAGGCCCTGAGCTCTAGGGGATCACGGCGCTCTCAGGTTGAGGGGTATGGGCCCTGCCTCCGAATTCCCAGGGGTGCCTGGAAAATATGCAGATTCCCGGGCCCCAACCCCTGCCTCTTGAATCCCAAGCTCTGGGGGCAAGGCCCTGTGCCCCATTTTTAAGTCAGCACCTGGTCCTTTGAAGGCACGACTGCATTGGAGAAGGGCTGGTTAATAGAGCAGAGAATCACCATCTCTCATTTGATGCTGGAGAAGGGGCCAGGCTTGGTCCCTCTGCCTGAGTGCAGCCCACCCTCCCGCTGTCCCTGAAAGGCCCCCCTCCCCCGCAGCGCCGTGGGGGCGGAGAGGCTGGGAGCCATTTGTGGCTGATGGTCATTCAGTAAACTGGGCAGACAAGAGATTCATTAGGGCCCTCGCTGAACGCAATGACGAATTCATTGAATTCTGATAAGGTCGTCCCTGAGCAGGTGGGATAAATCGTGGCTGAGTCTTGTCAGGAGGACTCTGAGTCATCCCGGATTAAATTAATAATGATTAATTGGGGCTCCTGAAAGCTGAGCCACTGCGCGAAGATTAGAGCGTGCGTTCGAGCTCACTCTCTCTCCCTTTTATTTCCTCTCTCCCTTCCCCGGCTGTGTCTCCTCCTCCAGGTGACATTCGGAGACGGGAAATTGGAATGGAAGGTTTGAGGAGCTGGGGCGGCCATTAACAGCTGTTCCGAGAGCTGCCGCGCAGCTGAGCTGGGCGGGCAGGTCTGGGAGGGCCCCCGCCCGGAGAGCTCTGCTGGCTCTCCAGTGACCGAGCCGCTGCGGTGGGCAGAGCCATCTGCAGGGGTCATGGGGCCCAGCTAGCCTTGCTCCGTCCTTGCACCCCTGGGAGCGGCTCTGGCTGCACCTGGCTGCCAGGCAGGGCCTGTCGGAGCCCAGGGGTGCACGGGGCGGGGTGGAGGGCAGGGGAGGAGCCGGGGGGGGGGGGAGCTCCTGGCTGTGCTCACTTAGTGACAGAAACAGCAGGGGCTCTGGGCCACCCGGAAGGAGGGTGTGTCCATGCGGGGGCTGCTGCCTGCAGGGAGATCCTTCTGCTCAGTCCTGCGAGAGGACCCCGGGGGGAGGAGGGGACAGGACCCTGCTGTGAGGCCACGGAGAGAGAAGACGCACACAGCCACAGGGCTGGAGACCGTCCCACCTAGAAATCACAGAATGGAGACAAGTCCTGGGCACGCCCCCACCACGTCGCCGGTGGATTTCCTTTCTGTTGCCTGTCTAGGTTGGCTTGGGATTTATCCCCCCGCCCAACCGCCATTGGTCTCATTTTCTCTAAATTGCGGCTTGTACAAATGAGGGCAGAAAAAGTCCGTGTTCAGTGGCAGATTTTTAGGACGAGATTCTATTTTCTGGAAACCATTCATTATCCCTCAGGCCTATCTCCCAGGGACTACCCCATTCAGGGGGCTCCTTCCGCACTCCCCAGCAATTCCGCAGACCCCCACCCCCACCCCTCCCCGGTGAAGGCCACTTCTGCCAACTGCCTGGCTTATTAGCAAACATTCGCCGAGGGCACTGCTCCGCTAGGCCCACATGGCTTGTAAAACGCAGCCCAGACTCAACTTGGGAGGTTCGACCATAAACATTCCTGCAGCGGGCTTGGCAAACTTCCTGCCGCCAAGCGTCAAGGCACCCTGGGAGCAAGGTGGAGGGGAGGCACAGCCAGCCCCGGCCAAGCCCTCCGGCTCTGGGGAGGTTTTGTAGAGCTGTGGAGAGCCCTCGGCTGGGTCCGAGCGGGAAGCGTGGACCCTCCCGCCGATCGTGCCCATGCCACCCTCAAGGGGGCCAAAGAGGGAGTCCATCCAGCAGCAGCTGCCCACGGGGACCCGCGTTTGCAACTCTGCCTGTCACCTCCTCTGCCGGCCCACTGCGCCCCCAAACACCAGGGGGCTGGAGGCACAGGGTGCGGAGTGCAACCCCCAGGTGTGTCCCAGCCCGGCAGCGTGCGAGGTGCCCAGGGCCGAGCTGCTTCACTGAGCATACCCTCCAGCCTCTGGGGGCACCGTCTGGGGGGGGCGAGGCTGGGCTCTCAACCCGGGCCCCGGTGCGGAGTCAGGTGTGAGCACGGGAACTGCTCACAGGTGCGATCTTTAACGGATGATGGAGAAACACACCGGGGTCTAGCCGCACGACGGACTAGTACTCACTCAGCCACGAAAGGGAAAGGGCCACTGACCACCCTGGGTGAGGTTGAGCCCGGGCCACGGGACGCTCGGTGACACAGAGCCCAGACACCAAAGGACGAATGCCGTAGGATTCTATCACAGGCGATCTCGAGAAGAGCCAGACTCACAGAGACCAAGAGCCGAGGTTATGGGCAGCTGGGTGCGGGGGCGCGGGGCGCTAGGGCTGAGTGGGGCCGGGGCTTGTCTGCGAAGACGAGAAAGGCTTGGAAATAGCGGGGGTGGAAGGAAAACCGTCCAGCACCGTGCACAGAAACACCTGGACTCCCTCCGAGCCCAGGCCCTGAACCCGTTTAATCGCTGTACTACAGCACGAGGCCTCTCTCATCAGCCAAAGACACGTTCCCTTCTCACCGACCGAGAACATCTACCGACTGAAGAGGGCGCTCCAGTCCCCAACGGCAACCCTGGAAAGAAACCCCTCCACGACCCATCTTTCCGGAATTTCGGGGTCTTCCATCCCGACTGCCCAGGCTGGCTGCAGAGACTCTCCTTAGGTCAGCTGACCGTGGGCTACGGAAAGACACTCACGTAGCGTCGGCCCTCCCTCTGTCATCACCCCAGGCCGTCCCTGGTTCGTGCTCCCTCGCGCCGCCAACCTGCCCCCAGCCCCGGTCCCCTTCTCAGCGCGGGAGAAGACCACTGGGTCCCTGGGCTCCGGCTTCTCTTCTGCCCCTCCTCGTTGGCCGGTCAGCCAGGCAGAGTCAGGGCCCCAAAGGGAAGCCCACCTTGGTCCCCCGAACCTGTACACGCGGGACCTCTCATGGCCAAGGGCCTCTGCGGATGTGACGGAGTTGAGGACGGTGGGTGAGGGGGTGGCCCTGGGCTCTCGGGCTCCAAGGAGGAACGGGGATGACAGAGGCAGTCAGAGAGGCGCTGGGGCTCCAGGCTTTGAGGAAGGAGGGGCCGGCAGCGGAGGAAAGCCAGCCCTCCAGGAGCTGGCAGAGGCCAGGGAATGGATTCTCCCTCCAAAAGGAACCAGCCCTGCCCACACCTTGATCTCGGCCCAGGGAGACTGTGCGAGTCTCCATATACGTGCGAAGTATCTGCCGGCGAGTTTCCGGTAATTTGGTGAGCAGCCGCTGAAGGCCAGGTCCCGGGCTCGGGGCTCACCTGGAGCCACTAAGATACAACGGGATGCTGATTGGCTGAGCTCGGGACGGGGTCCCCTGAGGGACAGGCAGGGACCAAGGCAGGCGGGTCCCTGGGATCGGGGCTGGGCTCTACTCCAGCCTCTCGGGAGCATGAACTCAGCCCCTCCGTGGGCACCTCGGGGCCCTGGCCGGCGACTCTGCACGGTGTGTGCCCTGAGAGGTCCGTGGTGGGCGGGCCGTGCGGGAGGTACTGCCCTCTCCAGGGGACCAACGGGGGCTGACCAGGGTGGGCACGATGTCAAGCCACCTCGCACTCCTGGAGAAGAGCCCCCTGGGCTCAGATCCTGGCTCTGCCGCTGGCCAGACTTCTGGACTAGTTCCTTAACCTTTCTGTGCCCTCGTTTTCTGGTCTGGGAAATGGGGACGACCCAGGAGGTGCCCGCTGCGAGGGCTGTGGGAAGAATGGAGTGACTGAGAGCAAGCGTGACCCCAGCTAACGGCAGGAGGGCAACCCGTGCTGGGGCTGGTGTAGCCTCTGCTGATGTCCTGGGCAGGGCGGGGACCCTCCACACCCCGTGTCTCGCCATCCACCCTTTCTCCTTCGGATTTCCACCCCGTCCTCAAGTCTCAGGGTGCACACCGGTGAGGATGTGGAGCCTGGACTCGTTCCTACCGTGCTGGGAGAGGGGAAGACGGAGTGACTGCAGGGACGTGTCTCCAAGCCGAGGGATGCCGGGGGCCGCGGACTACACCAGGGGCCGGCAGAAAGGCATGGACAGATTCTCCCTCTGAGCCACCCCCAGGAACCAGCCCTGTCCACATCTTGACTGCAGACTTCTGGCCTTTGGAACTTGAGGGACTACGTCTCTGTTGTTTGAAGCCACCAAGCGTGTGGTCACTCGTAAAGGCTGCCCCAGGGCACGATACACATCTAGGAGCGCCCTGCGGTGAACAGGAAAGGTGCAGCCTAGTGAAAGGGACAAACCTGGGACCGACAGGGGCTCGGGCCGGCAGGGGACGGACGGCAGAACGTTCTGGAGACGACGTCGTGTCAAGACTGTGTCACTTGTTGCTCAATTGTATACATTTGTGAGTCCGAAACTCACTGAATGAGACGCTTAACACTCATGGGTTTTACTGTTGCAAATCGTACCTCCCTAAAGCTGATAAAAAATTAAACGTAAAACAATTTTATCTGTACACAAACGCACCATTATTCTTCCCGATTACTGGTCTTGTTCTACGGACGAGAAATCAAAGCCTAGAGACGTTAAGTAGTTTGCCCAAAGACGCACAGCAACGAGCCACTGAGGTGGGACGATGGTGCCTGCCGGGCTGAGGAGGGTTATCCTGTTGACCTCCCAGCCTCTTCACCTGGCTCTGAGGGTCAAGGGCAGGCCCGTCTTATTTCTGTCTCAGTCCCTGCAGCCTGACCCAGTCAACGCAAAAGCTAGCACTAATAAAAGATGGAGGGAAGTAAGAGCCTTTTGTGGCAAGAGTCACAAGGAAGTGCTCTGTGGTTGGGAGGGAGGAGGGCAGGGCCCGGCCAGGAGTTTAATGACCCCACAGAGAAGCCTGTCAGGTCTTGCCAACGGATGGCTGTGCCGGCCCTGGCCTCCAGCTCCGGCCTTCTGCAGGGTGAGGACAGCATGGGGAGGGTCTGCCGGGGGTCAGGGGCTCAGTCAGCAGCTGGGGCCGGCTCAGGCGAAGAAGGGGTAGGGGGGCCCGGCCTCCCTGCTGGGCAGAGGCCACACACTGCACCGAAGCCAAGGCCCCACGCCTGCGAGCACAGCTGCCGTCAGAGGATAGACAGCCCTGCATTCATACCCCGCGATGCCACAGCAGGCCCGCGGGCCCGGCAGGAGGCGGGGAGGCACGGCGCCCTCCGCAGGGGCGGTAGCCCGTCCGCCAGAACGGAAGAATCCAGAAAATGCCGCTTGACTGCTTCAGGAAGGAGAGAAAATACAGCAGAAGCCAGACAGGCACAAAGGCACCCTTCTGCCAAGTGGCGAGGGCGGAGGGGGAGTGGGTTGCGAGGTCTCGGTGCTGTGGATGGTGCAGCCAGGTGGCCTGGTCTGGACCCTGGCTCTGCTATGGGGCAGACGCACCTGGAGCCTCAGTTTCTCCATCTGTAAAATAGAGATAGCAACGACCCCAGGGGGCTGTCGTGATGGTTCAGTGAGACCCCAGGCGCCCTGTGTGGGGATAGCACGTGGCAAGTAGGGGCTTGTCCTTATGGTTCTTTGGGGCCAGCAGCCCGTTCTGAGTTTAATAGCGTTGGCTCTCCCAGCGAAGCAATGCTTTCCTGCTCTCCCTTCCCCGGAGTCCTGGGCGCGCACTGCTTGGCCTGCCCGCGTGCATGGGGGCTGGGTGGGGGTGGGGAGGGGACTCCCACACAGGCCCGCTCGCTCCTCGGTTCGAGATGGTGCGGGGCAAAGAAGTCCAGGACGTGGTCCTTCCTGGCCATCTGGTCAGCAGGACAAAAGAAAAAGTACCTCTGAGACTACAGGGCAGCCTATAAGGGACCACATCTTCTCCTGTCTGTATCTGGCCCCCGCCAAGCTTTTATGCAGAGTTGGTTAATAATACAGATTATGAAAAAAAAGGGGAGCAAAGTGTAAGTTAGAAAAAAGTGCCCTCCTGCTCCAGGCTTGGTGTATAATGTCTAGGTTAGATTTCAGTCAATACCCTTGAGCAGTGCAGACCCTGCACAACTGCACATGGGAGCCCTGAAATCATGAACAAAGTGCCCACTGAGTGACAGAGGGCTGAAGGTATGTTTCCTGCTCTCTAGAGGCCTAGTGTTTAGGTGCAGGGAAGAGATCCATGCGGGTTTCAGTTAACAGTGGAAGGCAGGATGGGATCAGCGCTAAATGGAAAGGCACACACCAAGGCAGTGCTTGGCAGAGAAGGATCCCGGAGGCCGGTGTGTTCCTGGGTGGGTAGCCAGGCAAAGGCAGTTCAGGTCACGGGGGTGAAGTGGGCAAGGCAGGTGTGCTCAGAGGTCAGCGAGGGGAGCACAGGTGACAGGTTGGGGCTGGGACGAGCGGGTCCAGGAAAGGGGGCTGGGCCCGGGCCCAAGAGTGGGAAGAATGTGCTCTGGTGTGGCATGAGGAACATGTCCTCCCCAAACCACTTCCCCTTCTTATCAAGGAAAACCCAGACAGCACTTTTGGGAGGAGAGAGGAAATCATTTCCCTTCCCCCCAGGACCAGGCTGAACCCGAGCCCACCTGCCAGATGCGGCTGGGCTGAGGGAGCCCCCTTCCTGGGGTTCTGCACCCTGAAACCCCCGCCCTGGTCCTGTTCCCCAAATGCCTCCTCCTCCAGCTTCCCTGGTGCAGGGCAGGAGAGTGGGCCGGTCATCAGCTGAGTCGGCAAACGTCTTCGCTGGAGGGCAAGTCGGGGCACCCCACCCCGGGCCTAAGTGGCCCTCAGCCATCCCGAGGGAGAGGGGGCAGTGGTCTCTATTCCCATCTGTGCCAGTGATCTAGGCGGCTTTGGACGACAACCAATCCCCAGTCTCCAGGGGAAGCTGTGCGGGCCCTGGCCTGGAGGCTGCCCCTCGCCCTAAACCCTCAGGGCCCCCCACTGCCCGTGGTCACTTTCGACTCGGCAACAAGGGCCCCCAGTCCCATCGCCCTCAGCTCCTCCCTGGAGACCAGGGATCTGTGCCCACGAACAGCCCTTGCCTGTCTGGGCCCCTGGGGTACCCCCTGCCTCTCCTTGTCTACGTGCCCCCTTTTCTCCAGCCCCTAAAACACAGAAGTGGGGTCGGTGCTGTGACTTGCACGGTCTAGGCACGATGATGCAGGGGGAGGCCTGCGAGGCCGTGGTTTCCCCTGCTCCTGTGAAGCTTTTTGGGTGTGCCTGACAGGGACAGCAGCTCACCCTGAGACCCTTGGCCCCTGAGAGGCCTCCCCCCGCAGTTTGGCCAGCACTGGTGCTGCTGTGCCCCGGCCCCGGGGCCCGCCCAGCGGGAGGGCAAGCACATCCCCCCCCACCTCTGGATCTCAGCTGGAGCCTGCTTACACCTTCCTCCCGGCCCCCCATGAAAGGCCGTTGCGGGGGCTGCGGCCCGCCTGGCAGGAGACCCCGAGGCCCAGGCTGGCTTTGGTTTGGACGTTCAGAGGTGCTGTGATTGGGCTTGGAACGGAAAGAACTTGGAACTCGGGGCCCCTTCCGCAGTGCCCCTTAGGAAATAGGAATGAGCGGCTCTGAGCTTTCCTGCACGCGTGTCGGGGGGGGGCTCTGATGGATGGGGACCCCAGGGGATCACCACACCTAAACCTCCCCAGTCCTTGTCCACGCAGAGCCCTCGAGCTGTCACAGGGAGTGCACCGAGCAGCGGTGGGGGCCCGGGCTCCCTCCCAGGGCGCCTCCTCCCACCTCTTGCTTTGTTTTGCATGGGGGTTCCAGGGGGGCTGGGAGGTCCCAGAGGGTCAGGAGCAGACGCCAGGAGCAGGGTGAAGGCAAGGTCATGTGGTGAACGGTGGACAGCCCGCCCTGCCTGCCACTGTTCCAGAAACAGAAACAGATGTTGGGAGGCCCTGAGGGGACCTTACAGCCCCACTGTTTAGAAGTGACCCTGGGGGTCAGGCTGTCCAGGTTTGAAGCTTGCTTTATTAACTCTGAGCTGTGTGACCTTGGGCAAGATACCTGACCTCTCTGGGCTTCCATCTCCCCTTCCGTACTCTGGGGCCATACTGGTCCCCCCTCCCAGAGTGAAGCATTGGGAGCCACGCTGCCTTCCCTGCAGCCTCCACGGTCACGGATCATGGGCCCCTCTCCTGAATTCCCCCGTGCCGTGGTCAGACAGAAGCCAACGTGAGAGGGGGGAATGAAGACGGAGGCTTTCCTACCCCATCGGGACACAGGCAGCGGAGTCGCTCTCCCTGGCACCCACGGGCACCTGCAGTTCCAGGGGAGGACCGGGACTTGGGGTGCAGGGCCTCCTGGCTACGTGACCTCGGGGCCAGTTTTCAGCATCTCTGGGCCTAGGTCCTCATCAGGCCAATCCTGGGGTGAGAAAGCCCTTCTCAGGAGCCGGAGTCAGGAAGGTGAGGGAGATCGGCCAGCGCGTGGCCCAGCCCCACGTCCTTGGCCAGCCTCCCTCTACTTGAGGCTCGTGGACATTCTGCCCTCCTGGGGCCTCTCCCACCCTCTTCTGCATTTAATCTTTGGGTTCTGCGTTGGGAGCTGGTTTGGGGGTCACCCCAGAGAAGGAGCCTCACTGTTCACATTTGCCTCTCGGCTTCCCTGCTCGTGGCGCCAATGGTCTATTCCCGGGTCACCGGCAGCCACTGCTGGCCGTTTCCAGGAACCAATCCCCGACCTCCCAAAAGAGGAGCATCTTCTGGGCTCCGAGGACTTGTGATCGCGGAAGGAGAGGAGGCCTGTGGGGTCAGCTGGGTCACCGGACCAGGGTCCCCCTCGGGAGGGGGTGGCAGCGCTTATGCTGTTATTTGAATCACGCAGTGCCCTGGCCTGGGCCGTGAGACGGGAGGTCAGGGCTCCCTTCCCAGGCCGTCCTCAGGGCTGGGGCGAGCGCAGAGCGCGGGTCCGCCCCGGGGCAGGAACGAGGGTTCCCACAGTGGGACGCAGCCGCTTCCTCCTGACTCCAGATAGCTCGCGTCCCATCAGCAGTGCTGGTCCCAGCGCCCACATACAACCCTGTTTTCCCAACATCACGTGGGGATGAAGCCGGGAATTAAACCGGGATCTCCGAGTATTATCCAGAAGGGGCTCATGGCCAAAAGTGAGCCTCCTCCCAGGACCTCGCCACGTCGTCCATCGGCTGAGGGGCCCCTGGCTCCCCGAGCCCAGCACGGTCCCTGCCACCAGCCCTGTACCTTCCTGCATCCAGCACCCCAGTCCCTCCCTGGCTCCTCTCTTTGGGACCCTCCACCTCACCGCTGTCTGCCCAGGCGTGCTCGGGAGGTAGGAAATGGCCAGGGAGCTCACGGAACTCCACGGCAGCGCCTGCGCCAGTTAAAAATGGGGGGCTCCCGAGCAGAGCAGCTGCTCCCACTCACCCCCTCCCGAGGGCGAGACCTCTGTGTGGACACTGACTGCCTGGCCTCCCCGCATCCAAGCTGGGTTGGGACTGAAATGCCTCCTGCCCCCGACGGCAATGACAAGCACAAATGCCACCTCCTTCAGGAAGCCAGCCGGAATCCCTCCTCTAAGGAGCAGACTACATTCCAACCTTGTCTGTTCCAAGTGGTGCTGGGGTATCGCTCCCAGACAGGGTTAGGATTAAGGTCGGAAACCTCTCTGAACTTTCTCGGGTCCCTTGTGTGACGCCCAGGTTTTCATCACAGTCCCCATAGGCCCCGAGGAGGGCTGCTTCCGTGGTCCCATGCTCTGCCCCTTCCCCTGATGTCCGTGAGGTCACTCCCTGCTCCCCCTGCCTGCGCACGACATTCTGGAGAGAACTCAGAGTCAGCGACCCTTTCGTCATCTTTCTAAATACCAAAGCAATAGCACTTGCTTCTCTTTGATCTGCATTTCTTCCTTCCATGAATATTTAGTAATTGCTTACTAGGTGCTGGGCACTGTTCTAGGCAGGATGCACGAACAGAAGGGGCCAACTCGGGGCTTACGGAGCCGACTTAGGTCTCAGTGGACTTGGGGACACAGACACCAAACAAGTGAAAACTACATGTCAGCAACACATGTGAAGGAGAAAAAGAACTCTTGGGGTGGGGGGCTGGAAAGTTGGGGACTGGAACTTTACATAGGATGGTTAGAAAGGCCCTGTAGAGAAGGCAACAATGGGAAAGACATGGAGGAAGTGAGGGAGTAAGCCATGAAGACACTAGGAAAAAAAGCATTCCAGGCAGAAGGAACCGTACGTGCAAAGGCCCTGGGGTAGAAATATGGCTGGCGTGTTGGAGGAACACCAAGAAGACCAGGTGAACCAGAGTGGAGTGAGTAAGGGAGGAGGTAAGGCCAAAGGTGTGGGCCAATCACTAAATGTCCCCAGGGCCACTGTTGAGGTCACGGGCGGTCATGAAGCTTCAAAGTCCTCCCGTAAAATCCTGGAGTGGGTGGTGCAAAGCGTAGGCAGCCAGCAGGTCCCCCCACTCTCTTGTTTGCCCTGGGCCCCACTGAGTCGGCCCCCGAGGCCGCCCTGGGAGCCCAGGCCTCCACCGCCCGCCAAGTGTCACCTGTCTCGCACAATTTCCGGGAGCCAGATCTGACAGAGCCATCTGTCTCGAACAGACCCCAGTGCTTGCCTCCAGCTGGTCCCTCGCACGAGCCAGAGTTCTCAGTGACACCGCAGAACCCTCATCTGCTGTCCCCGTCCCCGGAGACACAGGGGGAGACCAGAGGCATTGAGGGCCGAGTGTGCAGATGAGGCGAGGGGGAGGGGACTCCCCCCTCCCCGAGCCTGCAGCCCCTGCCCCTTCCAGTCCGGGGAGAAGGACATTGGCAGTCGCTTCTCCTCCAGGGGACCTGCTTGCTGCGGTGCCCCTGAGACTCCAAGCCCCACACATGGGACGAGGGAAACACGCTCATGGGGCTTTCACTTTTTTCTTTTTTTTTTAACTCCCTACACAGGGACTAAAACGTCCCACTCCGGTTGATCACACACACTCGCCTGACTCGAAACTTCCCAAGCGATACCAGAACAGATGTTCGAAGAGCCCTCCATCTTTCATCTCTCCAAACACACACAGGCACAGACACACGCACAATGTGGTCTGACGCTGTTGGGCGCTTGGACTAATAGACGCGTAAGCCGCGGCGCCAAGTATTTCTGGCAAGCCCGAGAGCCCCTCGTGACGAGTATTACAGCCCCGACGGGCCTGCTCTTAACTTATAACCCAGGTTTTGGGGCCCAGGCTTTGGGGCCAGGCGCTCCATGGTGATCTACTGTCAAGACGGGGTGGGGGGCAGGGGCCGGGGGTCTGTCCAGGGCCCAGGCCCACCCCTCGGAAGCCCGCCTCGCCCCCGGCCGCCCCGGCTCGGCGAGGTGAGATGCCGGCAGTGACTCGGGGCGGGGATAAGACAACGTCCCGGCCAGGAAGGTGGACGCAGACTCCCCCGTTTTACTTTCCAGAGCTGCTGTCGCACCATTCCCTCAAATAAATGTTCCCATTTCCAATGAGTCACTCGGCAAGGAGACGAGACACGGATGCCAACGCGCGGGCTGACCCTCTCGAGCGCTTTCCTTGGAAAATACTGAGCAGCCCTTGTGCCCCCCCCGCTCACAAGCTTGGGGGGGTTGGCGGGGGGAGCCCTCCACCAGGGCCGGTTTCTCACGGCAGGGTCTGCTGACCGGCTCCCGGGCGCCTGGGGCGGGGGGCTCGGCAGCTCGGGACGAGGCGGGGTTCTGGGTTGAGTCAGGACGCTCAGCTTTTCTGCACCCACAGTCCAGAGAAGCACCCCGTCTCCCAGATAACCGGCCTTGGCTCCCCGGTTTGCTCCCTGTGGTCTGCCCTGGGGGTCACGCCCCGCCGTTTTGTTCCCTGTGACACGTGAACTGGATTAAGACCACGGGCCGCCCGAAGGGGGAAGGCGCTCTAGAGCTCTCTCGAGGGGGTGCTGCAGCCCTGCCGTGCATGGGGGCAGGAGGGGTCTATCCGAGCGCAGGTTCTGTTCTAGGTCGGGGGCCGGGCCCTGCTGGTGCACAGACGCACCGAACAGCGGAAGGTGGGCCCAAACCCCCTCCTGGTGGAGACGCAGTAGCACCCAAAAGCACTTATTTTCCTCAGTTTAAGCAAACAGGCCATGCCGGGCCACTGGGTCCTACGATGTGCGATACCAGGGGCCCGCGATGTCATCCGTCACACCCTCCCGATGTGACTTTGATCACTGGGCAGAGAGAACGTCTGCCTGGTCCAAAGTGACCACTCCCCCCGCCAAAATCAATGAGGATCTTGTGGACAGACCCTGTGATGATGCGAACACCCCATTTCCACCAGCCTTCCGCCCACCGAGTGCGGAACCCGCGGATGATTCCTGCCCTAGATCAGGGGTTACCGAATGGTCTGCCCACGAGACTTCTGTTTCTACCGTTCCCTCCATGTTCACTAAGGTTTTCAATCAAATTCCGGTCTGTCACTCTAGAGCGAATGCAAAGAGAGAACCCTGATGGCATGGGCCGAGGTCTGCACGCAGCCGCGGGGAACGCAGCCCCGGCGGGCGGCCTGGTGGCCGTGGGCGCCAGCCCTCCGCCCGGCATCACCAGCCTTCCCTTCTGGGTCCCACGGGCCCCGGTTTTCCTAACTGTCGCTCCCGCCCAAAGGAGCCCGGCAGGCCACGGACCACGACGCTCCCAGGGACGGTTCACACCCCATCAGCGGACCCCCACCTCCCCCTCGCTGGTGCGAACGCTCCATCGGCCCCAAGTTCCCGAGAATCGTCAACCCGGCAAATCCCTTAATTCACTGTGGGATTAATGAATGACAACCAGGGCCGGGCGCTAGGAAAACAGAGTCCTGGGGGCCAGGACGGTGGTGCCGCCCGGAGCTCGGGCCTCTGGGCAGGAGCAAAGGGGAGGGCACAGGGCAGGCCTCCCCGCCACCCTCCCCGCGCGCGCCGAGTGGATGTGAGCCAAGGCTCTGGCCCGGCTCCCGCCCACTCTGCCCTCTCCCGCCTCCTCGCTGTCTGATCGTGCTCCGCTGTCATGTTCTTTGTCCCCGTGCCGCACGCTCTGATTACACGCCAGGAGTCATCCCGCAGCTACAGCTAAAGCAAGACCCGTCAGGCAGACTCTCGGGGCTCCCGGCCTCCTGACCCGCAGGGCCCTCGGAGCCGGGGCGTCTCAAAGGTAGAACAATGTGCTTCTGAGGGCTGGCGGGCAGCTGTCTGGGGAGGCAGGCCACCGCCGGGGGCAGGCCCAGAGCTGCCGGGAAGGGCCTGGAGACATGCGGGCTCATCCAAACCCCTCTCCCCCTGCCCCAATCCATTTTACTCCTGCAGGAAATGGAGGCCCAGAGGGTCAGAGATGCGCCACCTGGCAACGGAGGCACAAGGCCCAGGGGGTGACAGGAGGAACTCCGGAGGCACGGTGCCCGCGTCCGAATCCCAGCTCCACCTTTTCCTAGCTGTGTGGTCTCAGGCAAGTGACTTAACTTCTCTGAGCATCAGTTTCCCCATCCACTCCCTAGGGGCCGTCTGAGGAGTAAAGGAGCTAATATGCTTAGGGGGGTCCGGACACAGGACCCAGCCTTTCCACCGCCCCTGCTGGGCTGCTCTTGCTTCGCTCCCCGGGCCTGGCGAGGGTGCACGGAGCCAGGAAGGTCTGCTTGCCAGAGATTGGCAGTTTGGCCCGAGGGAGGGCATCCCAGGATTCAGCAGCGGCCTGCTCGCTGGGGCCCTCGGCCACCCCTCTGCCCAAAGCAGAGCACGCGTTGGGGCGCCCAGGCCCCAGAATAAGAGTGTATCCCAATCTTCAGCTGCAGCCCCGTAAGTCAAAGGGAGAGAGCCGGCTGGGATTCGCGTGGCCCCGGGGCCCGAGGGGCTGGCACTCGCTCGGCTTTGGCTTCTCAGCCCACACCCACAGCAGGATTTTCAGTTTCTGCCAACTCAGCACTTGGTTAGGGACAGAGCAAGGAGGTGGCGCTGGAGGCCTCGTGAGGCAAGGGCAAGGGCCCATGTGGCCGGTGAGCCAGGACAAAGGGATAGTCGTGACATCCACGACTAGGTCCCCAGAGGCATTACCCCTTCCGCCGTGCTCTCCTGAGCTGCTGGCCGTGTTGAGGTCACTCAAGCAGCCCGGTGGAGGGACCCGTCATGTAGACGGGATCCCACCTGCCCGCCGTGTGAGGGCACCACTTTCACCGCTCACCCTTCCGACCTGGGCCGGCCTGCAGGTGATGTCAGACCCAGCGGTGCCCCCAGAATCCTGGGTCCCAAAGGCCCTGTGGGGCCACTTCCAAAGTCCCGGCCCATGGAAACCATGAGACAGAGTCAACATGGTTTGAAGCCGCTAAGCTTGGGGGTGGGGTGATTAGTTATGGGGCATTAGGTATTAATACAGCCTCGAGTTATCCAAATTAATCAGAAAACTAGACCTTAGCTGAGGAGTAATAATATAGAACAGACACAAAACTATGAACAGAAAGAGAGAAGTCACAATTTACGATAAACATTCTCCTAGGGAAACAAGAGCCTTGGGGGTCCTCCCCTCCCAGCCCAGTTGCCAGCAACGTGCACTGTGCAAGCCCTGTTCCTCTGGGGGCTCAGTGTTCTCGTCATCAAACCAACCGGGTACCCGGTCACTTCTCTGGTCCTTTCTGACCCCAATATTCGATGATCTTGGATTTGCAGCCCTAAACCAGGTCTGTAAACACCGTGGGTCCCCACAAGACACAAGGACTCGGGGCAGGCTTCTGGCAAAAGCGACTTCCACAAACTTGGAGTGAGAAATAGGAGGCAGGTGGGCTACCCAGTCAACATACAGGAATAGTGAAAACAAACCACGGCCAAGAGCCCTGATGTTTGTGTCGCCCAAGATCCTTCACGAGGCCGATTCAGCCCCGCGGCTCCGGGGGACGCAGGCCCTCTGCACATGGGGTGGCCGACCTCAGGGACCCCGTGATTTTTGGCTAAAGAGTCCGGTGGATGTCATGGTGGTTGGGACCCACTGAGGCAAGGTGAATCCATGCAGGGCTGCTCCTAGGCCTCCCGAAAGCAAGACAGAGGCTGGCATGCCAGCCTCACTCGCCCCCTTCTCCGTCCTCCCATCCTGGGACATCCCCGAGTCGCGGCGGCCCTTGGGATATAACTGCCTCCCGGAGAGCCACACCACAGGAGCCCCACTCCAGGCTGGAGCGGGTGTGAGCTTCACGCTCTTCTGGGATTTTCTTTTTCGGGAGTGTGGCTTTTAAAACGAGACAACATCGGGCTCTCGGAAATGGGGTGGAGGCTCAGAGCCCGGACTAATTAAGAGGCAGGTTAGATGGAGCCCCGAAGCAGAGTAACTTCTCCACCGGGCATTGAATCCGCTCGCTCAACCCTGCGGGCCTTGGTTTAACCACCTATGGAGGGGATATGAGTAATAATTATCTCCTCTGGAGAGGTGCTGGGAGGGTTAATTAACTGAACTGCTTTGAGAGGCTCGGAGGCCCAGCTCGGGGGGCGGGAACATCGCCACCCAGGGCTGCTCCAGGAAGAAGCAGGCTTGCCTGCCTGCTGTCAGGAACTCATGACCTCGGAGAAGTCACCTGGCTGCTCTGGGCCTCGGACGTGTCCCCCCCGCCCCACGAAGCTCAGAACTGCTAGCCTGTTAAGACACTTTGCAGCTCGAAAGCTTAATGGTGCTTGTGCTGAAAGCACTGTGGGTTTATTTGCTTCTTCACCTTTCCGAGTCTTTACTTACATAACTTCAGGGCGGGGACAATCACCCTTCCCAAACTTCCCCGCATCCCACGGGGGACAAGGGCACAGCAAGGGCACCTGGCCCGGCTCTCCCACCTGGTTCGCGCCTTCCCCACGTGAGCCCTCACCTGGCCGGGCTGCTGGAGCCAGCTCAGGGGGGATGAGCTGGGCAGGCGACCCCAGGACTTGATGAAGACCCGGGCCTGGGGAGCCAACCTGGGCCGCACCAGCGTGGCCCCTGGGACCTTCGCCTTGTCCCCGGCTCCCTCTGCTGCTCCTGCACTGGTTTTCTGAGAAGCCGGAAAGAGTCACACAGGACAGTACCCTCGGAGCGCTCTGAGAATGAGAAAAGGAAGCCGTGGGGACGTTTTCTAAATGAACAATAAGAGTTGGCTGGAACAACGTGGGGAAAATCCTCACATAAAAGAGATGACGGGAGCCCGTGACCTTGGCCTGGAAGTGACCCTGCGCCGGTGGAGGCGGAGAGCTTTGGTTTGGGAGGGGTCTTGAGCACAGGGGCCTCCTCCAGGCCCGTGAGCGACTCGCTCAAGGTCACCAGGCAGGCCGAAGCAGGAGCTAGGTGCACACCGCCCAAAGGCCCCGATGCCTGGCCCCGGGCCTCGCGCTCCACCTGCAGGAAAGCCCAGCAGCCTCCAAGGACCGGTTCCATCGGCTCCGAAATAACATGGGCTTGGGGATAAGTGCTGCGGACCTAGCTCTGGGGAAACTGCCAACGGACACGCTGACTTCAGCAAACCTGGAGGGGAAGAGCACCTTGCAGGGCCCACGTGGGCTCAGCTGCCCCCCCAACTCTGCAGGGGCAGAAATGCAATGACTCCCAGAGTCACACACCTGAACTTAACACATGGCATGGACCCGGCTCCCGCTCCCGCTCCCGCCCAATGAAAGCCCCCTGTTAGCTCTGACACGATGTTCACGAAAGGGGCTTTTCTCGAAATTTCCCTAATGTGGGCAGGGGGAGGGACAGAGTCTCAGGGATGTGAGTGAACGCAAGACAAGGTCAGGGCTCAGAAAACAACCACCTCCAATACCGGCACGGCTCTTGGCAGGCTCACGGGCATTTAGCTATGGGGCTCATCTGCTCCCCAAAAACTCAGGAAGTGGCAGGGACGGTGCAACCCTTTACAGGGCAGAAACTGGGGCTGTGGGGCTTTTTGCAGGGGGACTGATTGGAGGCGGGCCTGGCAGAAAGAATTTCGTTCCTGAGAATAGGAAGGCATGGGTCCCCTCCCCAGGGGCCCCGACCTCAGGCTTCCTACTTCCCTCCCCACAATTTTCTCACCCTCTCACTCACAGGGCTAAGCATCTGAGCCGGGGGAGTGGGCCAGGCCCCCAACACCTCCCGTTCACTATGACACAGCACATCATTTGCCTTTTAAAAAACGGGGTTAAAAACATCCCCAAGACATTTGAAAATATACAAACAGATGTACTACATAAGCAACTCATGCTCCTAGGAGAAGCCCAAGTCAGTCCAAGATTAATTAAAAAAAAATCTGCGTTATTCAGGGCAATACCACTTTTCTCTAAACAAGCGAACGGAAAAACAAACAAACAAACAAATAAGCGAACAGAGAACAAGGACACAAAACCAGGATCACGGCTCAGTAACAGCTGGCGGGGCCTCCTGCCTCGCAAAGCAGACGAAGGCCACCAAGGCTCCTGCCATCTTTCCACGGCTCCCCAGCAAGAAGACCGGGTCTCGGGCCAAGACCAGCAGGGCCCGGGTGGGGGGAGGGCTCCCCTGCTGCCCGTGGAGGGTGAGCTCAGGAGGGCCCCTCACCTGATTGGAATCAAATCCTGCGCTGTGGCCCAGAGACCGGGATACCTCTCCCTTCGGTTTTGTCTTCTGTAGGATGGGGCGATGAGAAACACCTTTTCTACAGGGCTGCCGTAAGGCTTAAACGGGATGATATTCGAGCAAGCGCGGCCAGTATCATGCCTCCCCTGAACCGAGCCAGCAAGGGCTCCCAAGCTGCCTGGTTTACTTCCTGTGTCCCCTCTGCACGCAGGGATGGCACCTGGGACCCAACATTCCCTCTGTGTGCAGAGCCTGGCCACCGGGGACCTGCTGTCCCACGGGGAGGAGGCCCAGAGGGAACCACCGGCCGCCCCAGCCCATGGTTCAGCAGCGGGGAGTCCTGGGGTCACCTGAGGTCTCCCCAGCTGCACACACCGCCTCTTCCTGGCCAGTCGCCTCTGGTCAGCCCTCCCTGCCAGCCCCAGAGGCCTCCTTGCCCCCAGCGCCCTTTCAGAACCAAGCATCCTCAGCACTGCTGCCGGCCCCGGGGCCGTCTCCTGCACGGCCTGCCATGCAGCCGCCTGGAGGCTCACGGGCTGATTTCACTAATCAGGCGTGTCGGGCCGGCTGGGTCCCTGCAGGTGCTCAGAAAACTGTCGGCTGAATGAAAGACTCCACCCCAGCCTGGTTCTGAGGCAGGGGTAGCTCTGAGTCTCCGGAGCCACCTTCCTCAGGTGGTCCTGCCTCAGTTTCTTCCTTTGAACTAAGTGAGAAGAGTCGTGTAAGGTGTTCGAACAGTGTAGACAGCAAACAAAAGTCAACAGCCACCAGAAGGGCTTCCGGCTGCCCTACAAGGTGAGACAACTGGCTCAACCTCCCCGCTGTGTCACCTCGGGCAAGTGACTCAACTTCTCTGGGCTTCAGTTTCCTCCTCTGAAAAGCAGGAACGCTGCCAACGCAGTCTAATCGCGAGGACCGCCTTCTTTGTGGCCCAGGCTGTGCCTCCGGATGGCCTGGTTACCACCAGCTCCCCTCCCTCTGAGGCAGCAAATGAGCCCTTGATGGGAATGGGGATCCTGAGGGCCAGGGACTGAGGAAGTGACCCGTCTGGCTTTCCCCACAGCCCTGCAGGAGCCAGGGGAGGGCGTGCGTGAGGCCTTGCACTCATCAGTGCAGATACAAACAGGGACCAGAGGGCGGCACACAGACAGGGCTGCTGAGCCCTGTGCCTGGTCCCAGCGAGCCCCTTCCCTGCCCAGGCCAAGGGCGCCATCTGCTGGGGGCATGGGGCTCGGCACCCCGGCGTGACCTTCGCTTCGCTCCACGGCCACCCGGGTCTGGGGCCTGGGCGGGGGCCTGACCTTAAGGTACCCACACTGGGCGTCTGGGGGTCCCCGTGCCCTGGCTGGCTCCGCACCCCAGGACAGACCCGCAGGATTCATCCGTGCCCCCGCGGCTCTGGGGGTGGAATGCTAGATGCCGGCTCCAGAGGCTTCTCTCCTTTCGTTGGCTTGGTTCACACTCAGTGGATGTTTGCTATGAGTCTGGGGAGGCAGCCCTAATGCCCTTCCCTCGAGATGCTCCCTGCCAGTGCCTGGGGGTGCCCGTGCCCCTCAGCGCCGGAGATCACACTCCCCCTGCTTCCAGGCCTCAAGGCCATCGGCCCCGGGCTTTCCCCCTGCCCGCCTTCCACATGGCTTTCCGATCTGGCCCTCCTTCAGCGCTGAGGAGCCGGACTGCGGGGGCTCCCTGGCACAGAACTGTCCATCCTCCTCCCCATCCCCGAGGCTGTGCCCTCTGGAATCTTCCTCTCCTGTAGGCGGAGCCAGAGCAGGCCTGGGTTGGCGGCGGCTGGCTGGCATTTCCACCCCGGGCTCTGTGGCCTCCCAACGTGGGACAGTCACTGCCAACAGGCTACAATGAGGGACGCTTGGATCCTGGAGGCTGCTGATGGGGAAACTGGGGGAAGTGCCTCATCTCCCCCATGAACTGCAGAAGGTGCAGGGCCAGGGCTCTAGGAAACTTCAGGGTCAAGGGCGTTGCTTCGGTACTGAGCAGGGGGCAGGTGAGGCGCTCCTGGGCGCAGGTGCCAGGCACTGGATCAGCCCGGACCAGCGCTGGGTTCAGTTCCCTCGCGCTGGCAGGAGGCGGCGCAGGTACTGGGCCCCATCGGGACGGCTGACCCTCGGTCACCTACCGTTCCCGCGTACAGAGAACAGGGATGCTGTGGGTGCCCGTGGGTCGCTTCTGAAACCCCGCATGGGGCCAAGTGCACGGTGCTGGAACCTGGGGTCGCAAACCTACAGGGCCGAGCCGCAAAACGCCACCGAGGCCATCACGGACACGTGTCACTGAGCACACCACTCCGCCCTGCCCGAGACGAATCTGAACACGGTAAGCAGTTTAAAGGACTCGACAGGATTTACTACATCCCCCAGGTTGTGATCTCTGTCATCCCAAACAGAAACCCCGTCCCCATCAGCACTCACTCCCCGTCCTCCCCATCGGCCCCCGGCAACCGCTAACCCGCCTCCTGTCGCCACGGATTTGCCTATTCTGGACGTTTCCATGCATGGGAACCCACACACGTGGTCTTCTGGGACTGGCTTCTGCCACTCGGTGCGATGTCTCCAGGGTCCATCCACACTGGAGCCTGTGCCAACGCCCCACTTGGTTTTCACGGCTGAGGACTACTCCACAGTGCGGCCGGACCACCCTGCCTAACGCTCAAGGAGGGGCGTTGGGGCTGAGTCTACATTTTGGCTACTGGGATTCCTGCCACTGTGAACGTGTGTGTACCGGTGACTTACACAGAGGAAAAGTCACCTTTCCCACCTCACTGAGCTCCGATGGCCCCTTCCCCTCATCCTCTCCGTACTGCGGGTGACTGTCACCCCAGGTTAGAGAGGAGGGCCCAGGGCACTGGTCACCCCAGGTCGGAAACGACGACACCGGGGCCTGGCCTGTCCCCCCTACCGCCGGCTCTGAGGACCGCGGGACCCTGCAGTGGGCGCGGCGCTCTTCATGTCTGGGCTGTCCTCGGGCCAACCCCCAGCCAGGCCTGGCTTCCGTTCCAGCCCGAGCGGGGGCGGGGGGCTCCAGAGCACGGACGGCGCCGGAAAGTTCTCTTCCCGCACCTCTGCGAGGCCTCACCCCAGAGCCCGTGCTTGGCCGGCGCAGCTTCTCAAGGAAGGTGCCAGGGGCCCGGGGCTGCAGGGTCGGGCGACGGGAAGAGGGGTGGCGGGCCCCAACCTGGCAGGTCCCCAGAGGGTTTACAAAATACCATGCACCACGGAGCGGCGGCCTGGAGCAAGATCTCACCGAAAATGGGCAATTTTCTCTTTCAAGTAGAAAGAGCCCAAATTCACGCAAGATGCGGCAGAAACAGGAACCGAGCTCAAACCCGGGAAGGTACAGTTGTCACAGGTGAACCCCAGAGAGGGTCCCGTGTGGGAAGCCGGAGCCAGTGTGTCGCTGGAGCGCGGAGCCCACCCCCCACCCGGCGGCACAGCCACGCAGGAAAGGAGAGCCTGGCGCTCCCCGGCCACCCACGCGCCCGTGCCGGGCTGGCGGCGGCCCACAGCACTGGCCGGCCTCCGACAGAGCTCGGGGAGGGGGTGTTAGGAAGAAAAGAGTCCTTACAAGAAGGTATCCTGCAGACCTGGCTGCAGGAGTCCCCCCCCCCCGGGACTCCCGAGGCCACCCCCCTTTGCCCCTCACCTTGACCCAGAAACGGCCATTCGGGGCCAGGCCACCGGAAGGCGGACTTGCAGGACGAAGTGGTAAGGGGGACGGGACCCGGGACAGGCTCCGGCTAAGAAATAAAGAATCGGAAGCTGGCTGAGCGGCTACAAGGTGAGGCGGGGACCCAAGGCCAGGCGTGTCCGCCGGCACAGGGCGCTGCCTGATTCTATCCCTTCCTGCCTGGCGAGCCCGGACGGATGGGCTGTCGGGGGCTGCAGACAGGCCCGTGTAGAAACTGCTCTTTCTGGAGCGGAGGGCGAGACCTCACGCAGACCCTCTCCCACCCGCAGAAACACCCAGGGCGACGTTCCCTGCAGCCGGCGGGAGCCGGGCTTCCGAGGATCATTAAATGGATTTCTCCTCTCTCTGGCTGGAGTTGCCTTCGAGGCCGCGCGCGGGAGGAAGCGTTAACAAAGCAGCCGGCCCCGGGCAGCATCAATCCAACAAACACAACAGCCCGAGAGCTTTGATTGAATAAAATCGGCCCCCACTGGGCTGCTTTAATTGTTTCCAGATTCCGAAAATATCTGAAAAGAAGATGCAAATGGAAAAATCCACCTCTGGCTACCACGGCGTCTGGCGCTCGCTGTGCTCAACGTCCACGTAGGCTGTGTCCTCAGAGCGTCACCTGGGCCGAGGGGGAGAAACCCTGATGTCGCGAAGCCAAACGGCCCAGGAGGAAAAGGACACCGGGAGGAGAGGCTCCGTCAGCCCAGGATTCTGAGTGACGCCCTATGGGAGAGCGGCTGGTCCCCGCCCTGGCTGGGACAGCCCCGGAGGGAGGAGGCCCCGGGCGAGCCTCTGTCACCTGCACATCCACCCAACTGTGTGGCCGCAGGCAGGGTGACGGGCTGGAGTCTCAGGAGTCTGCTAGGGGAACTGGTGGCCCAGGAAGGTCACACCCGAGTACCTGACCGGTCCCCGGTGGCCACCATGACTATAGAGAAGGAAGCCCCGCCCTGAGTAGAAGGCCACGCAGCAGCATCGCAAGAGAGCACGGGGCTGGGGTTCCCGGGACTTGGGGCTGGGTGCCGGCTGCACCAGCTGTGCTGCCTGGGGCAAGTCGCTTGCCTTCTCTGGGCCTCGGTCTTCACACCTGCAAAAGGGGCTGGCAATTCGAAAAGCCCTCAGCGGGGTCCTCGGAATGCCCCTCCAGGTCGTGCTGCCCCGGACGCTGCTCCGTCAGCGAGCAAAGCGCGGGTCCTCTCGTCCGCGGTGCCACGTCCCACCCTGGGTTCCCAGGGGAATCCTGCTGCCGAGAGGACAGCACAGAGCGCTCCGGCTGCTTTCCGGGGGCACCGGAAGCCTTTCCCCGGGGCTGGGGTGAGAAGGTGGCCAGGGGAGGAACCGGGCAGGCAAAGCTGGGGAGGAAGCTCCCAGGAGTCAGGAATGCCCTGTTCGGTGCGGGTTCCCCAGCCCCACATGCCACCTGCCCTGCGTCTGTGACGATCTCCCTAATCAGGAAAGACTGTTACCTCCATAAAACATGAGGGAGAGAACACGCACACACACACACGCACACACACACGGGCACACACACGCACACACAGAAGCAGGGGCTCTCCCACCGGAGCCCGACACAGATGACAAGCCTGTCACGGTCTGCGTGTTACAAGTCAATTATGCCCACCTCCCAGCCAGCCTCTGATGCCGCTGGGGGCAAGCGTCTCACCATATGGGGACACCGAGGAAGGACGTGGGGTGCTCCCCCGGGAAGGATCGCCGGCCCTTGGGAAGCCGCCACCTCTCAGTCAGGAGGAAATTGGAGGTGGGGGCCGCTTGTTTATTTTCCTCCCTCGACCTCCATATTAAATAGCACGGGGATGAACAAAAAATGGTGTTTTCAGCGTGGCCTGGGGCAAGTTTCTGAACCCTGCTCTCGGTTTCCCCACCTGTAAAATGGAGCTCATGCCCCTCCCGTACAGGGGTCACCGTATGGGGAGCCCTTGGTGCAGAGGACGTCACCGTCTGCTTTTCCCTCTTTTTGTGTTTTCTGCAGCCTTGCTCCCTCTTGCTCTCTTGCTCTCTCTCGAATGAATACATAAAACAAAAAATAAAATAAAACCGGACCCTCCTCATCTACTTGGGGCAGAGGTGGGCCCCGAGTCTGGGCAGCTTTGAGCATGGAGAGAGAGTGGGGGCCCCCAGAGTGTACCCCAAAGAGTGGTGGTTCATGGGCCCTCACCAGGAATGCAGGCACAGGGGGGTCGCTATCCTGGAAGGGGACACGCCCCGGCCCCCCATGAGGGACGCAGACTGGGACCGCTGGGACCCCTCCCGCCGGGGCTGCACTGGTGGGTGAACTGTCGGCGCCCCGGGGGCTCTGGTGACAGCTGCACCCCAAAACCCTGAGAGCAGCAGAGCCTCAGCCAGCGTCGAGGACTCACTCTAATCCTCGATGCCTGGACACCCATAAAGGCTGTCCTTCGTCCTAAGAGGTTTGTAGCTCCTGACATGACTCCCCGCGGAACAGTGAGCCCCACTGCCCACAGTGCCCCCCACCACGGCCCCGCACGTGGGGAAGGCGGGGCTCTGCAGTCCCGTATGCGGCCGTCGCCAGGACGCTCGTTATTATCATCCTGACCGTCCGGAGGGCCTGCGGAACGGCCCGTGGACCCTTTCCCACCTCCGCCCTCCGTGCCCCACCCGCTACGCCTGCGCCGGCACCAGAGGCTCAGGGACGAGAGGAGGGATGACCCGTCCGTCCCGGGACAACAGCCGGTACCGGGCCCCGGCAAGCATACCCCACCAGCGCCGGGCCAGCACCGTGGCTGGAGACGGGCCTGTTTGAGGGCCGGGGCAACAAAGAAAGCCACCCCCTCCTCACCGCCCGCGACAGACCCTGACAGGCCTGGCAGCCAAGCAAGCTCTGTCTACGAATTACTCATTTAATCTTCCTGTGAGCACCTCCGCTATCCCCATTTCACAGATGGAGAAACTGAGGCTCAGGCAGGCCATTCAGCCAAGGTCACCGGGAAGCGGGCAGCAGAGCAGGGTCGGACCCAGGGATCCGGCTCCACTGGCCCGGGGTAACCAGCACACGGGGCTGCCCCTTGTGCCCTAGAGAGTAGCAAGGCGGGGCACCGGCTGGCCCCACAGAGGGTTCCTGAGGGTGAAGAGAAGTCGGTCAGCAGTGGGAACAACTCTGGGGTTCAGGAAAGCACAGATGCGTGGGCGAGCAGAAGAAGCGTTACGGCAGAGGAGGGCAAGTCTCGGCCTGGCCCGTGGGGGGCGCTCAGTAAATGCCCACTGACCCGGGTGCCGGGGGCAGGAGAGCAGAAGACGCAAGCCTGGACGGCCGGGTGGAGGATCTGGCTTGATCCCGCGCACACACCTGCATGCGCACACGCGCCTCCCGGTGCCCTCGGCCCGGGCTTCCTGCCTGCCCCCAGCGGCGTCCCTGATCGCCCGGAGGAAGCCCTCTGGTGCCCAGCAGCCCCCCTCCACACCGGGGAGCACCCTTGGGGAACACTAAGGGGACTCGGTAGGGGGTGGGGAGGCTGGTCTACTTTGCTTCTGGATTTTCAAGGACTGGATGATACTCTGGGTTTGGGGGAGGGGAGGGGCCTGCTGTGCCCCCACTTCCTGGAAGCCCTGGCTCTGGGGTGGGGAGGGGGCCTGGGCCGCGCTCAGCCTCAGGCGAGGGGCCGGGAGCCTCGAGGGAGGCCGGCCGGGCAGCCACCGCCGCCGCTCCGATAACCTTCAGCCCTGACCTCATTTCCCACCAAGGCTCGTGCAATTTCTTCCAATTTTCCACATAATTAGCTGAGCGGGAGCCACGGCTCCTGCTCTGCGGCAGGAAGGAGCGGGCTGCTCCAGGGCCCGCGGGCCTGCGGCTAAGGGCACGGCCACCCCCAGCTCCCTCCTCTCCTCCCCGACTCTGCTGGAGGATGTAGGTGTCTGGGGGGGGAGGGGACTGTCGGGGGGGGGGGAGGGGACAGGCACAGGATGGTGCGGGGAGGGTGCTGCAGTCACGCAGAACTGGGTTCAGGGCTCTGCCTCACAGCTGCAGACTCTGAGACTTCAGGTCACGTGTTACCTGTGTTAGGCTCTCAGACTCTGAAGGTGAGGCTCGGTATGGTTTTCCCGGATGAAATCAGTGTCCACGAGAACCTCGTCTCTGCCTCCAGCCCTCCGAGCCCATGCATACTCCCTCAACACAGGCCACGGGCCCGCCACCCTGCTGTTCCCCCTCCTTCTCCCAGGCCCTCGAACGCTCCCTTCCCGTCCTGGGGTGGGGGGTGCTGGGCACCGGCTCCATCTCCCGCCTGCTGTGTGACAGCAACCCAGATGTGTGAGCCTCAGTGTTGCCATCTGTGAAGCGGGCAGACAACAGACGTGAGTTCCGCGTTGGGAAGAGACCGGTCCACCGGCAGGAGGCCCTCGCTGCAGGCCGGCCCCCTCCCGGGACAGACGCAGAGCCACTGCAGGGGCCACCTCTAAGCATCGGAAGGGCGGGCTCAGCTCCCACCGCTGGGCTCCTTTCCTGGGTGACACTGCCATCCCCGCCCACTTAAGAGGGTAGCCCTGGGCGGCTCCGGAGGGCTGGCCGTCGGCAACCTCTGGCTTGGCCAAACAGAAGCAAGAGTGAAGGGGCCAAGGTCTCTCCGATGCCCTGATGGGCCCCAACATTTCCTAACTTGCTGCTCGGGCCTCAGGTTTTCTAACTGAGCCATGAGCAAGGTCATCCCTGCCCCACCATCCAAATCACTCCTTCCTGGCTGGAGACATCCCAGAAAGAAAAAAGGCACGAACCGGCCCTTGGCCTGGAGCAGAAACAGGTGACCGCGGCCCCCAAGGTGCCCTGCAGCCTGAGGAGGAGGCCCCTCTTGGGCCAAGTGGGGTGGGGTTCCCCCCCACCTCCCCGGGGAGCCACGGCCTCCTTGGACGGCCTTCCCCTGACAGCATGAATGATTCCCTTCCTCCCTCTGGAGCCTGGCGCCAAGGCCTGGAATCCATCATTCCGTGTCATCTGTCTAGGACTCTGCGGGCCACCAAGCCAGTCTTGTGGGGAGGGCGGTAAATATGCTGGGGCAGCACAGGGCACGTGGGGCCCAGAGAACGTCAAGGCTGAGTGGGGCCCTGGACCTGGACGCACGGCCGCCCCGTGACCATGGACTTGGAGCCTGACCTCGTGCTCTTTGGAACAATGTGCTCTCCTGGGCCACATGAGCCTCGTACGCGCAGGGGGTGGATGGGACTCGGGTGCCCTGTGTCCCGTGAAGAGCAGAGAGCCCGCCACGGTCGGATCGGAACACTCCTCCCTGGGGAAAGCCAGAACGTGCCCGGAGCCTCTGGGGCCTGCCCCCAGCCGTGGCCAGGGAGCCGTGGCCCAGAGCCAGGCCGTGGCTCAGTGTTTGCCCCACTGCCGCTGTGCGCCCCAGGACAGCAGGAGGCCGATGCTCTCTCAATGCAGGCTCCCTGGCAGTTTCCCGCATGCGGAAGGCACAGGGCCCCAGGGATGGGGTCTGTGGCCCCATATGGGCCTTTGGGGACCTGTGCTTCAGGACCAAGGGCCTTGACCTTCTGGAGCAGCCACCAGGAAAGGCCCAGGGCCCTGGCTGCAACCTCCAGGCTGAGAAATAAAGGCATCCCACAGACTGGGGAGCTCAGGGAGGGCTTCTTGGAGAAGGAAAAATGAGGCTCCCTTGGAATGAGATAAGCAGTGAAGAGAGGAGGTGGCCCAGGCAGGGGGTAAGGGGAGCCAAGCTGTAGAGAGGAGCTAGTGGTGGGGGAGATGGATGTGAAACCAGGTACCAGAAAGCCAATGTGGACAAGGCAATCAGGGGAGACTTCCCGGAGGAGGTGATGCCTGAGATGAAGACTTCGCCCGAAGACAAAGGAGGGGGATGGGAGGGCTCCCCATGACAAGAGTCAGGCTGGGCATACCCAGAAGGAGACCCCAAGAGATGGGTTCCAGCCGCCATTGACTCTCCCTGTGTCCACCCAAAGGCCCTTGTTCGTGTGATTCCAGTGCCGGGGCAGGCTAGAGGGTAACAAAATGATAGTGATTCCCCTTCAGGCCACTCCCAATCTGGCACGGAGGGAGGCGGCCCCCCGCCCCGCCCCCCCCAGCAGCTGCACAGCGAGGACAACGAATGCTTACTGCACCTTACAAGCCGGCAACACCCCTCGGAGCCGCTCACCGGGGTCTGCCTGCTCAGTCTCAGACCACAGCGCCCCTCGCCAGCTCGCCCCCCTCGCGGCTACCGCCCACCTCGCAGAGGCAAACGACGAGGCACAAAGCAACCCAAGTAAGGACTCAGGACGTCTGATCTCAAGATGCAATGACTCAGCCCCCAGCACCCCCAGGCCAGGGCTGCCCATGTGCTCCCACCCCGTGCTCTGTAAAGCCCAGAGGAGCCTGGCGCCTCCTGCTGCACCCGGACCAGCGCCTGGCCCGGGGTGGTGTGTGGGCTCACTCAGCTGTCCTGGGCCTGTCTGATAGCCATTCCCCCTTCCCCATCTGGAGGCACTGAGAGTCTATGGGAATGTCACTCATGTGTCCCCTCCTCCTGGAAGCCCTCCTTGATGGCCAGGCTGCCTGGGGGCCCCGGGTGGAGCTTCATTCCAGCACAGCAGCATCTGGCTCTCGCACCCCCCCCTCGCCCCCCCGCTGGCCAGCAGCTCTGGGCGGCCAGGAAGGCTGTTTAGCACCAACAGAGATGAAGCTAGACCACAGGAAATGGAAAAAGGGGTGATCTCACACTGTTTGATCTGATCTCAGGTGCCTCTGAAGAGTCTGTCACGGGAATCAGTGGCTCTCGGCCACATCCTGTAGGTACAAGACATTCAAGCTTTAATGCAGGAGCCAAGTCTATTCCTGGCCCAGACGAGGGATTCTCAAACTGCGGTCCTGGGGCCAGCGGCACCCACAGGCCCCGAGAGCTTGTCAGAAATGCAGATTTGGGAGGAGAAGGGAAACCGTTGGGGTGGCCCAGTTATCTGTGTCTGACAAGGTCCCCAGGGGTCCCTCAGGCTGCTCCTGTGAGAACCCCTGCCTTAGAGGATATGAAGTAATAGAGTGTTTCTCTAACCAGCCAAAAAAAGGAGGGGTAGCTTATTTTTTATAAAATGGGGAATGACGATCTTTGTTATTCAGCCCTGTAAGTAAACATGACCGTAATACTAATCAATTACTACGATGACGTCAACGAGGCCTTTCCTGGCCTTGCTGAGAGTGTAACCTCCCCCTGTGCCCACAACTCTGTGCGCCCCCATCCCCCTTCTCTGCAGGCCTCTCATCACCTCTAATTCGCTGTGAGGAGGCGAGGCCGGCCCCTCCCAGACAGCCCAGCACCCATGAGGCTGCTGAGCCTTCTCCCCAGTCTCCTTCCCTCCTGGAAGGTCACCAGCCACTCTGTGCCCTGCTCAGGCCGGGCGCACAGCAGGTGCTCAATAAATACTGAATCGGTGCAGGAAGGAACCGGTTCCTTCAGCTCTCCTACTGCCCATTTCCCTATGGGATGGTTCCAATAAGCTCCGGGAGCCAGAAAGAGTGTCACTCTTGTACCCAATTTGCAGACGGTGGAAGTGAGCCTTGGGAGCAGCAGGGCCACCTGAGGTCACACGGAGCCTCGGACTCCCACCCTGCTCCAGGTCCCAAGCCAGGGAGCCCCACGTACTGCTGGCCAGTCGGGTCCCCATGGATCATGAGCCTCTGCCTCCCACCCTGCCGACATGCGGGGCCTCAGCGCTCTAACGGCATCGCCGAAATGGAAACACGGTGAGGCCTGGAAATCTCCGGGGGATGGAGGAGGGAGGCCTTGGCATGCAGTGTCGGGGCCGAGCCGATGATGCCTGCCATACGCAAGGCCCCCCGGTGCAAAGACACACAGCTAATTAGCTGTCAGGAGAGACGCAAACTCTAGCCCGGCCCCTCCCCGACAATCTCTCCCGGAATCGCCCTCTGCCACCGTGTGTCACCACATGATAAAAGGAAGCATGTTCAAAGCCGAGCCACTAACAAGAGACGGGGAGGCTCGCAGAGGCAGAGAGAAGCAGATTGCCTCTGACACTCTCCGAGGAAAGGGGGATAAATTAAAACCATTAAAAAAATAATTTGTCACCGTCACTTTTCAGAGAGAAGTTATTCTCGAAGGGCAGGGTGTTCCGAGCGTCATCGGGGAGGTGGCAGCACGGTGTCGGAGGGCCTGGGCTCGGGGTTCAGAACGGGCTCTGCCTCTCGCTACCCATGTGGCCCCGGGCTGTAGAGTGGGGGTGATCATAAGCTTTTGGGGGACATCCTAGGGGAACGCACTGGAAACGCTCGGCATCACGAGGACATCATAAGCACACGGGAAGTCATAGGTGCTTCTCGCCCACACTGCGGCTAATCGGCGCGAACATGGCCCAACTCAGAACGTGCCTCAGTTTCCCTGTGTGCAGAGTGGGGATGACAGTAACCTCAGAGATATCAGGAGAACTCAAGGGAGGGATGAAGCGTAAACTGCTTAGTGCCCAGCTGGGTGGACGTCTGCTGGGTCTTTTGGACCCCATGGAAGGTAAACAGCTTCAGGATAAGGGGACCGATAAATGCTAAGCGTTCCCCCACCGCTGTCATATCCTCCCACTATGGGTGGCTCAGCCAATCTCGCCCTGAGCTCCTTCTTACTTCTCCCAAGGGGCCCCCACGGAACCGGCTGGACGTGCCGCCTGGTGGTCAGAACCCGCTGTGCTGCCTTGCAGATGTGAGAGCCTTCTCTGTGCCCCTCCTTCTCCGCAGGGCAGGGAGAAGCCCACGAGCTGCTGGTCCCCGCTGAGCCCTCACCCGAAGTCAGGCACAATCCCAAACGCTACATAAATTCACTGGCGGAGGTCCGGCAGCAGCCTGCTGTGCAGATGGAAATGCCGAGGCACCCTGAAGCAGACGCTTCCTGAGTCACGCCCCTAGTGAGTGGCGGACCCGGGACTCCTGCACCCCGGGGCCCTGGGGGGTGCTGGAAGGAGATCATGCACGTCGTGGCTTCCGTGCATGCCGGGCACTCAGCAAGCACACGGTGGGTGTCGGCCGGGGCCGTGGCGCAAGGACAGTCAGCAGCAGGACGGTGCTGTGCGGGGGCCACTGGGACAGGAGCCCAGAGGCCATCCCGGGGCAGAAGGGCCGCTCCTGGATGATGGGGGCGGCCTTGGCACTCTGGGCCTTACACGGTGGACGTGAGGGCTGCTAGCTTAAAATACTGTCTGAATACACAACTCTCACGTGGCAGGCCTCCTCCCAGGGTACCTGGGCTCCCTGGGGACAAGACCCGCTTGCACACAGCCTCTGTGCCACTGGGGCTCATGGGCTGTCTTGGTTGAATCCATCCACAATTGCGGACCCCGGCCCCTGTCTCTTCGGCTCCCTCTCCTTCTCTCTGCGGCCACAGATGGATTCCCCGTGCCCTCGCCGGCAACAGCCTCCCGCCCGCCCCCAGGTTCACGGGATACATGCTCAGTGCCAGGCACAGGGGCCCCGCGTGACGCAGTCCTATTCTTTGCACGGCGCCGTCTGGGGGGGACAGGTAAGCACAGAGCAGGAATAACTTGCTGTGGAAAGTGCTAGGACTGTGGACACGTGGGCAGGAGCAGAGAGGCAGTGTCCGGGGGGCGGGGAGGGGGTGTTCAGGGGACCAGGGAGGCTCCTGGGGGTCAGCCTCCGTTGCCGTGGAAACCCGCTCCCTGCTAGATGAGTCCATGAAATTGAAATATTTGACCTGACAAGCATCAAGGTCACTGAAATTAAAGCCTTGGTGTGACCTTCCCAGACCAGAGGTGGGGGGACCCCAGGTGGCTGGGAGGGCTTGCTGGAAGGGGGGGCCGGAGCTACCCCCACCCCTCCATATCCCCCACCCCCATGCTGCTAGAAGGGGAGGGGGGCTGCCAGGGGGCCCTCCACGGGAATTTCCCAGGCCTGGGACCATCACCAGGGTCCTTCCAGGAGCTGTGCTGGGAGGGGTGTGGCCTGTCCCGTCCCTTACTTGACCCCCACCTCCTCCAGCCCCCTCTTCTTTGTCCTTTCAGCTCCAGTCAAACTAAACCCCTTTGTGTGTAGGGGGGGGGGTTCTCCACCTTCAGGAAGCCAGGATCTGGGGCCCCCACCGCCTCTGAGCTTTTCCAGTGCCCCCTCACCCGGCAAAGTCCTCCATTGGACTGGCCTGCTTCCTGCATCCACACCTCCACTCCCGTCCCTCCTCCAAGGCTCCCCACCTCTGGTCCTGATGTTTTCATAGCGAGAACAACCCTGTTACGGCGGTCTAGCCACAATCCTGTGCAGCTCTGGCAGGCTGCTTACGCCCTCTAGGTGTCCAGGAGGGTCCCCAACTTTCCCAAACTGTGTGACTGGGGCTCTATTCTGACATTCCCGTAGGGCTGCTTTTAGACCTTCAGCCTCCTCACAAAGGAAAGGGTCTTCTGGTGTCTGGTGCACAGTGGGAATGAAAGGCACAGTGGGGAGTGAAATGCACTGTGTAGGGTGGAGCACACAGTAGGGCTGGGGCGGGGCACACAGTGGGGGTGGAACATGCAGTGGGGGCGGGGCACACTGTAGGTGGGGATGGAGCACACAGTAGGGCTGGGGCGGGGCACACAGTGGGGGCACGGAGCCCAGTGTGGGGGGATGGCGTGCACAGTAGGGCTGGGGCGGGGCACAGAGTGGGAACAGAGCACAGTGGGGGCATGGAGCCCACAGTGTGGGGGGATGGCGTGCACAGTAGGGCTGAGGCGGGGCACAGAGTGGGAGTGGAACACGCAGTGGGGGCATGGAGCCCACAGTGTGGGGGGGATGGAGCACACAGTAGGGCTGGGGCGGGGCACACAGTGGGGGCACGGAGCCCAGTGTGGGGGGATGGCGTGCACAGTAGGGCTGGGGCGGGGCACAGAGTGGGAACAGAGCACAGTGGGGGCACAGAGTCCAGTGTGGGGGGATGGCGTGCACAGTAGGGCTGGAGCGAGGCACAGTGAGAATGGAATACAGTGGGGGCGGGGCACACAGTGGGGAAGGCACGCCGTAGGGGCCGGCGCCCAAGGTCAGGGGCGCTGTGCAGCAGCTCCGGGTATACCAGATGACTGGCTGGTGGTGGTGACCCAGGGGCCCAGCAACCACGTGGGTTTATTTTACTCTATTTCCCTCTGTCCCCCCTCTTCCCCTCTCCCTGGCCACCCTGCAGACCCCTCATTCTGGAGAGACCCCATCCCTTGATAGGAGTCAAGGCCTGGCCTGGACCCAGGACCCCAAGGGGCCTCTGAGAACCTCTCCTCAGCCCGGAGGCCCCCAGGGCCTCCCAGAAGTGGCTCTGGCCCCAGAGAGAGATAAAGGGGGAGCAGCAGGCCCCACGGACGAGCTGAAGGGTTGCCATGGCAACCGCGGGGGCCAGGCCAGCTGGCAGGAGCGGAGTCTGGCAGAGCAGCGGGGCTGGCTTCCCACCAGGGAGTGGGCTGGGGCGCAGGGGCCACACGGGGGCGGGGGCGGGGGGCAGCGCCCACACTGCGGGGCCGTGTCCCTTTCCGAGGAGAGCATGGTGACCCTGCAGGTCAGTCAGTGAGCGGGGCTGGGCCCTGGGGAAGCCTGCCTCCCGCCTCACGCAGCGGGTGGGGGTGGGGGGCTCTTGCTGGAATTCTCTGCTGCCTTCTGAGCCCTGGAGCCCAGCCAGGATGGGCGGCGAGGCTGCAGGCTCCTGGCTGCTGAGCTGCACTGGCCGTGCATGTCGTCTCCGTGGCGCGTAGTAGGCACTTGGGGAAAATGTGTCAAATGGCAGAAAGAAGAAACGGGCAGCTTCCTAACCATCTGTGACTGAGGCTCAGGCAGGCTGCCGGGGGCAGGGCTGGGACAAAGAGCCCCCGAGACCACAGGCGGTCCTGTGGACATGGGAGGAAGCTCCCACGCCCTTCTGGACCTTTCTTGCTCTGACTTATACCCTGGAAGAATCTGGAGCCCTGCACTGAAGACAGAATGCCAGCAAAATGAACGTTAGGGAGCTCCGGGTCCTCTTCCCTCCCTCCACCCACGGCAGGAAAGGTGTCCCGGGCTCTTCCAAGCTCCGTGCTGGACCTATGTGGCAGTCAAAGGCCTCGGCTCCTGCTGGGCCTCCCCCAGGTGCTGCACAACCACTCCCTGATTAGATGCTCAACGACGGGTATTGTACCCATTGTAGGGATGAACAAACTGAGGCCCAGGAGCCAACCAAGTTGCCCAAGGCCACTGGGCAAAGCAAGGAACATTCCAGGCCCTGTGCTCCCCACTGCTAAGCCTGGCCTCCCGGAATCTCTGAGCTGGGGGCCTGGGAGATCGCACTCACAAAGATGTGTAAACCGAGGCCTGGAGGCATGAAAAGGAATGTCCCAGATGTTCAGAGAGACACGCAAGTTTAGTTTCTTTTGTCTTCTTAGTAACGCAGCCCACAAAACGTTCAACAGAATATAATTTCGTTTCTCATATCCTCAGACTTCCATGAATCACAGTGCAAATACATAGGAGCTTCCCCTTCTCGGACCATGTGCCCCGGCATGAGTCTTGGTGACACACGCGGGCTGAGTTTGTAGAGAGCAGACCCAGCACGTTCTCGCCTGCCCCGGACACCAGGGCCGCAAACGTCTCTCTCTGCTCAGTACCAGCCGGTCCTGAGGTCAGAGGGTAAGCGAGGGGTGGGCCCCCAGGGCTGAGAGTGTGGCGGGGCCAGGTGGTCTGGGCTGCTGGGGGTCATCGGGGGGAGGGAGGAGGGGCGGTGGGGTCCAGGACCCGGGACGGAAGCCCTGCGGGAGTGAATGTCAGGCTGGACCAGAGAAAGGCCCTGCGGAGACTCGCAGAGCACGAACCCCAAGCAAGCACCTCTATGGCCCTGTGCCTCAGTTTCCCCATCTGTAGGACCATAACCCTAAAGGTACCAAACCTCCAGCTGCTCTAAGTTGAAGCGAGTTCATCCACGCAGAGTATCTGGCACACTGTAGACTACCCAGAACACGCCGGAATGTTATCTATGACCATAACTCCATGTGCTGTCCCAGAGCCCACGGCTCGGGCCTCCGGACATCCCCTCCCCCTTCAGGCATTTACCAGAATCGACTCCTTTCAGCCCCACAACGTGAGCAGGGATAATGAGGACTCCCCTGTTTAACCGATGAGAAAACACAGGGAACACAGAGAGGATAAGGACCCACCAAAGGCCGCACAGTTTCACGTAGTAGAGCCAGGACCCAATCGTCCCTGACATCATCCCATTCTACAGACAGGGAAACGGAGGCTGGGCTGGGCTAGGAGGGGGTCCTCCGTGGTCCCAGGCCACACAGCCAGGACGAGGCTGAGCTGGGCTGGCAGCTGAGCCCAGCCGTTGCCTCCTGGACTCTTGGCCCCCCCCCCCAGGGGGGCTGCAGGCAGAGGGCTTGGGGAGAAGCCTCTGGAAGGGCCAAGGAGGCAGGGTGGGAGGGGAGGCACCGACAGCAGGCTGGGCTTCTGCCACCCGCTCCCGTCCCTGCCTGCCTCTCACACCCGCCGCCTCGGGGGAGCCGGAAGCTGGCAGCACCAACTGTTGCCGCCGCCTCCCCTCTCCCTGCCCATCTGCTCCTGTGCCGGGATTGGGGTGGGCGTCAGGCCCTAGCCTAGCCCGCCTGCTGCTGCCTGGGTGGGGGCTGTCCCCACCCCGCTCTGTCTCCAGGGCTGGCCATCCCCAGAGGGCCGGTACAGTGGGCAGAGCAGGTCCGATGCCCCCTTCTCTCGGTGTCGCGTGCGTAACGGGTGCAGCAGCACGCCATGGGTGTGGCTGGGGTCCTTGCACCAGCTCCCGCCCACAGCCAGAGCCCCCTTCCCGTGTCCTCCCCTCCTGGGGTTTTCTGACCCCAGGGCCCCAGGTTCCGGGAGCCTCCCGCTACAAATGTTTCCTGCTATTCCAGAAAGTTAGCCTTGTCACCTGTCATGTGGCCTGATTTAGACTCACAGCAAGCAAGGCGCGTGGGGGGTGGAGAGCGGGGGTCTTTGGAGAGGTCTTTTGGTTGGTGGCAGAGGTCCCTTAAACACGGAGGGCCCAGGACCAGCCGGTATCAATTTGTGAAACCCGCTGCCCAAGCCCCTGGGAGTTCAGGGGACCCCTCCCCGTGGTGCAGCCATGCTGAGGGGCTACCTAAGAGCAAGCAGAGCGCATCATGGACACCTGCTGTGTGCAGGGCACTGTGGGGGAGGCGGGGGGTCATCTCTAAGGGTCTGCTCGTGTCCCCGCCTGGGCAGCCAAGAGGACAAGGCTGTGGGGCACCTGGGCCGAGGGGCGCACAGAAGATGGCAAGCCAGGCTCCACAGGGACAAAGGACGGGTTCCGAGCGCTGCCGAGGGCTCAACAGGCACCTGGCGTCAGCCCCCGCTCCCCCCACCTCTGACACTGCCTGTGCCAGCTCCACCACTTCTGGGCTGTGTGACAACAGGCTAGTCACTGGGCCTTTCTGAGGGCCCCGGCCACCAGGACCGGGACAGCGCCCCCTTCTGGTGGGATTGCAAAGACCGCTGAGTAATGCAGCAGGACAATGACAAGGTCCAGCTCCAGCCCCCGGAACCTCCTTTGCTGTCCCCCCCACCACAGTACCTGGCCCTGCCCCACCTCCTGGCCTTTGCATATGCTGGGCTCTCTCCTGGAAACGCCCCTGCCTGCCCTCCTTTGCTTGTAGCGAACTTACACTCTTCCTCCAGGTCTGTAAAAGGGCCCAGTGGGTGTCCCGGAGGGAAGCAAGCAGAGGAGCAGCCCCTGAGGGAGATCCCACCCCCTCCGGGGCTTGTGAGGCTGTGGTTCTGCGGGATCTTGCAGGGGACAGCGACATCTAGTGGGCAGAGAACACACTGCCCTATCACCCCAGGAGGCCCCCCACCCCCAGAGCACCCCAAGTGCCCAAGGGAGCAGAGGCTCACCCTCCAGGGGAGAACCAGGGCAGGGGGCACCGAGAAGGCCAGGCAGGCACAGCCCGTCGCGGGCACCGACAGGGCTTAGCTCCCTCCCTTCCAGAACTCCTCCTGCCTCTTCCCGTGGGCAGCCGTGTTCCTGCGTGGCATATGCCCGCCATATGCTCTCCCTGTCACAGCATCCTCAGCGGGCCCGCAAGCAGCCTGCTGGCGGGGGTGGGGGTCCCTGTGAGCTGGAGCTCGCCCCAACTGCTACAGCGAGCAAGCCGCTCGGGGAGCTGCTCCGAGGCGTGCCAGCACCCCTGGGAGGCCGGGGGGGGGTGGTCTATGACCTCACATCACAGAAGCCAAGAGGCTCCGAGAGGCTGAGCAACTTGCTTGCAGGGCAGACAGGTGTCTGGAAGGGGGGCTGCGGGGAACAACGGACCCAGAGTTCTCTCACTGCTGGACACTCAGCTTATGCAAAGCTCTGCTGTGTGAGTCCCCTCTGCAGGAGACCCTCCACTGCCTCCTTGGAGACCACAGCCTGCTGGTCTCCTCCTGTCCCAACAACCCCAGCAGGGACATTTTCCCAGCCTGAAGCCTGAAAGTGACTTTGCTTCCCAAACTCAGTTCCCCAGAGCTCTGGCATTCTGCGGACAGGCCTGGGGTCTGTCTGGGGAGCTGGAGGGGGAACTTCGGTGGGGCAGCAGCTTGTCTCCTTAAGCCACACACCGTCTAGAGCTTATTTCCTTAATAAGCACACGGGCACATGAGTCCTAAGTGATGGGGGGAGGGGTGGAAGATTCCAGAGCTTTGCATCATGCAGGACGGAAGACTGAGGAAGAGCAGGCTTCGAAGCCAGGCTGAGGCGACTCCCCGGAGAGCATTCATAGGCCACAGACGTTCCCCAAGGATCTACGAGGTCCTAGGCGGGGTCTCCGAGGTCCTAGGCGGGGTCTCCGAACCCCATGGCACAGGGGATAAGTCAGGGACCCGGAACCAGAAACCCTGGGTGGCGATCCGGGCTCTGCCACCTGTCAGCTCGTGGGGCTCAGGTGAGGGACCCCACCTGACTGTGGCTCAGTTTCCTCGTCTCTCAGTGGAGCCAATGACAGCTCCTCTCTGGGAACGGCAGGGAGGGGTCCACCAACTAACAGAAGGTGTTAACCTTCAGGGTTTACGACAAACTACCGCAGGCTGGATGGCTTATAACAGCAGTGAATTCTCTCACAGCCGAGAGGACAGAGGTCTCAAGTCAAGGTGGGGGCGGGGCCGTGCTCCCTTAGAAGGTTCTAGGGGAGGACCCCGCCTTGCCTCCTCCTGCTTCTGACGGGCCGGCCATCAGGGCTTGGCTTGTGGCCACACGTTCCCCTTTCTGCCCCGTCTTCACGTGGCTTTCTCCCACGTACTGCTCTTCACGTGCCATTCAAACTCCCCTCTTCTAATAAGGACACCAAGTCATTGGGTTTAGAGCCCCCCCAACCCGAGGGGGCCTCGTTTTAACAAGTTACATCTGCAAGGGCCCTCCTTCCCAGGAAGGCCACATTCTCTCAGATTCTGGGTGAAGGTCCATCTGGAGGGATCCCTCTCCAGCCCCTCCAGACATCCTCAGGGCCTAGAGCACAGCGTGGCATACAGAAGTGCTCCCGTGAACATGAGGGTACTGATCCTCACCCAACACCTGAGAGAGGTGGCCCGGGAGGGAGGGCGTGGCCCGGGAGGGAGGGCGTGGCCTGGAGGGGCGTGGTCTCACCGCAGGCTATAGTCCTCGGGAGCTGAGCATTGTTCTTTTCATTTGCTACAAAGAACACAGCAGCCCTTATCCCCGGTGTAGGACAAACGTTGGAGAGACACTCACGACTGGAGCAAGGCGCAGGAAGATCGACCTGACTGCTGCTTTCCCACCTATGGAACAAGCACTGACGCCTCTGTGCCAGACAGGTGACGGGGCCCCCAGCCAGGCCAGCTCTGCCCCAGGCCTGGCCAGGCCTGCCAGGGAGGTGCAGGTGGGGGGACAGAGACTATCTCTGAGGCTGGCACACAGCAGGGCCTAGTTACCCAGAGGAGCAGCAGAATGACAGCAAGGCCCTAATGCAGACAGGAGGCAGGGAATTAGCTGAGGAAAGAGCCGGGTGCCAGGCCGCTGGGTAGCCGCTATATGTATCTCTCTGGCCTCTGGATGGAGAACTGCCCAGGGAAGAGGAAAGGCCTTGCCAGTTTAGAAACAAGTCTTGCACGCCCCGCAGGAGGCTGGGGCCCCACCTGCAGTTCAGGCAGCCCAGCAAGGCCCAGTGGGCATCTCGATGGGCAAGAAGGTCCCCAGGCCTCCTCCCTCAAGGCCACCCCAGTTCTCTGCTCTAGCCTGTCTGGATTCTGAGTCAGGCCGACCAGGGATTGGTGACCCTGGCCCTTGACACGTGCTGAGCCCAGCGAAACAGGGAGAACGGCGACGTCTGCCTCTACCGCTGAGGTGTGCCAGGTCCCGGCACCAGAGGGAAGCTGATCGCCTGTGCAGAGGGGCGCCAAGGCTGGCGGAGGGCCAGGGCGCCGGCGCAGTCACCCCCCAGTGGGTCATGAGCACCTGCTGCTGGACTTGGGACTGGAACGCGGTGGCAGACCAGCCCAAGTCCCTCCCCGTAGGAACAGGCCACGTGCCCCTCAGGGGCGTCCAGGAGAGAACCTGACAGAGCACAGGGGCAGGGCCGGGAAGAGCTAGAAGAGGTTCTGTCCCCAAAGAGCCTGGAGGCCTGAAGTCATCGTGCTACCTAGCAACGCGACTCCCGGGAGGGCACCAGAGAGAGACGTGGACCCCTGTCCACGCAAAACCTGCACAGGCCTGGGGCCTGCCAGCTCTAACTCATAACGACCCAAAGCAGACGCAGCCCGAGTGCCGCCGCCGGCGAGCGGATAAACCACAGGCAGCATATCCACCTGTGAGGTACTATTCGGCGCTACAAGGAAGGAAGAAGTGACATGTCGTGGCGTGGATGAAAACAGTGGTGAAACAGGTCAGAGACGCCGGGATGAAAGGACACGCGTTGTGCGACCCCGTTTACCCCGTGACACCCAGAACAGGCAAACCCACGGGGACAGAAAGCCGACTCGGGGCTGCCGCGGCGGTGGCCAAGGAGACGTGGGGAGTAACCGCTAAGAGCCAGGGATTTGGGGGAGGGTGACAGAATGTTCTAGAACCAGACACCGCACATACCTGTGCCTATGCTAATAACTGAACTGTTATTAAAAGTCCTGGAGACAGCCAGCTGGTGCAGGGGCAGATCACCAAGAGATGCCCCCGAGACTGCTCGTCTGTGAACCGTCAGGGGGTCCTTCAGGGGCCAGTCCAAGAGGGGGGCACACGTCTGGAGGTGGGCAGGGACCTATAGTAGGGGGTCTGAGCTCCTTCGGAGAGGAGGGTTGGTACCATTGCTGCTTCGCAGATGAAGAAACAGAGGCAGGGCGAGGGACCCAGGTACATGAACCTCAGCTCTATAGGCATCAGCAGCCGCGGTACCCGTGACCCTGGCCATCCACACGGAGGCGGTCAGGGTACTGGGCTGCGGGGGGCCATCTGTCTGCCCTCCTGCCCAGGGGGAGCCTCAGCGGCTGCCCAGAGTCGGCCCACAGCCGCCGAGAAGCAGCTCAGCCCCATGTGAGCACCTCTGCTCCAGAAACCCGTGCGAGTTTCTGGTCCCCTGTGCCTCTGACCGACCGGGCGCTGGAAACTGGGGGTTCTCGCGACCCCCGCCCCGGATTCGCTACTTTGCGAGAGTTGCTCACAGAACCCAGGGAAATAAGACTTACGAGTACTGGTTTCTTGTCGGGGGTACAACTCGGGGCCGGCCACATGGAAGACCCACACAGAGTCCCGCTGGGTGGAGAGCTGGGCAGTGGGAGCCGCGCTCAGCCCCGGGCCCCGAGAGCTGGCCTGGACGCCCGCCTGTCCCCCGCAGTGGCAGAGAGCCCGGCGCTCCGCTCTCAAGAGCTGTGTGTCGCCGAGTGACTTCCGCTGTTTGCTCCCCAGCTCTGTGTCCCAGTCTCCCGGTCCTGAAGGCAGGCCAAGGCTGTCCTCCGCTGGGGGCTGTCCCACCTCTATGAGGCCCATCACATGCTGGACCCCAACCTGCACACAGCACCCGGCAGGAGCTACGTCAGACCCCCGGTGACCTCACGTCACGGGGCCCCGGGAAGGCTCTAAAGAGGGGGAATCCTTGCTGCCCCATGGGACCTAGAGGAGGGGCCCGGTGTGAGTGGGCGCGGGCCCTGACCTTCCATCTGCAGCAGCTCTGCTCCTGTCGACTGGGTGTTTGGGCTCCTGGATACAATGAAATCTAAACAAATGTCACTGTCACTGACATAGCCACCACGCCCGGCTAAGGGAGGACTGCTCACCAGGCCCCCAGCCGGCTGGGCAAAACAGGGATTTTGTTGACTCGGTAAGGGAAGTGTCTGGGGGCTGAAGGACTTCAGACATGGCTGGATCCAGAGGCTCAAATGCATCCCCCGTGTCTCTGTCTGTTTCTCCCCATCCCCCCAGCCCCGAGTTCCTCAGCACTGCCCTTGCTCCTGGCCCCGCAATGCCCCCTTGAGCACTAACCGGAGGGGATGCTAAGTGCCCAGTGCCCACCAGGCTGGTCCAATCCAACCACCCCCAGCATTTCGTGGGTGCCTTCTAAGACCCTCGATCCAGAGCCTGGCCTACCCTCCCCAAAGGAGGGGTTCCTATGGACCACACACCTTCAGAGCAGACTTGATGGGGGAGCCAGAGCTGCCTCTCCCTGCTTGGTTCCAGCCGAGATAAGGCTCCCAAAGGACTAAAGCTGGTGTGTAAATATTAGATACTTCTGTCTCCTTCGAGACCAGTTACACAGATCATGGCGGTTCCCCCAGGACTCTGCTTTCTACTTACTGTATCATCGTTAACAGCCTATTAGGTAACAGCTGCTTGGAGAGCGAAAGAGAGAGAGGGTGAGGGGGAGGAAGGGGGAGAAACAGAGAGAGGGGAGAGAAAGAGGAAGGGAGGAGAAGGGAGAGAAAAGGGAAAGAGACAGGGAGGGAGAGGGAGAGGGAGGGGAGGGAGAAGAGGGAGGTGAGGGGGAAGAGAGGGAGGAGGGAAGAGGGGGAGGGAGAGAAGGGAGGAGGGAGAGGTGAGGGAGAGAGAAAAAGAGCGAGAAGGAGAGAGAGAGAGGAGGAGGGAGAGGGAGGGGAGAGAGAGAAGAGAAAGAAGAGAGACAAGAGTGGACAGAAAAAGGAAAAGAAACAAAAGAAGAGAAAGAGACAGACAGGATGACAGACACAGAAACACACAGGGAAAGACAGGGAGAGTGGGAAGACACAGGACAGGTAGAGAAAATAGAGTCAGAGACATAGACAGTGGGAGAGAGTGAGGGAGGGAGGCCCAGGGTGGCAGGAGGGAGCTGAGGAGAGGGCAGAAGGGAGCCGGGGAGGAGGGGGAGGAGGGGGAAGGGGGAAGACGAGGGGGGAAGGAGGGGGAAGAGATGGGAAGGCAGGGGAAGGAGGAGAAGGGAGAGGAAGGGGAAGGGAGGAGGAAGAGGAGAAGGAGGAGGAGAAGGAGGAGTAGGAGGAGGAAAAGGAAGGGAAAGGAGGGGTAATGGGGAGGACCAGAAGGAGGAGGAAGGGAAGGGGAGGGGAAGAGGCAGGGAGGAGACAGCTGTGAGCTCTCTAAGGAGGCACAGCTCAGGCTGGCCTACCCGCGAGGCAGGGTCCCCTGAAGGATACACAGCCCTCTGGTCTGCCTGCCCCTGCAGCTGTGCTCAGCCCCTCTGTGCCTTCAACCCCACAGGCCAGCAGTCGGGGGGGGGGGGCACCAGGCAAGCCACAGAAAGCCCGTCTAGGGGTGCAGCGGCTCCCCCCAGACTGCACCCCCACGGCACGGAGTGACCTGTCCCCCGAGGATTCCCACAGCAGCAAGATGAGCACTGTCACCCAGAGGAGCCCAGGACCTTTCTGCAGAAAGGCCTCCAGGCACACAGTGGATGCCCGGCATCTCCAGGGCAGTTATAGACCAGCTCCCCACCCCCCACCCGCCGGTCTCAGAGTCCTAGGGACAGCGTCATGGGGCAACAGCCACAGGCTCCACGCAGAGGCCGAGTGACCAGCCCGGCCGAGACCACCCGGCTGGGGATTCCCACACTGGGGCTCAAGGCTGGGGACCCAAGGTCAGGGCCACACTCCTGAGCCTGGGTACACTGCCTCCGGGAGCGGGAAGTCCTCCACTGGAGGAGCAGGGACACAGCCCCCTGGGGGTGAGGGCTTGAGCCAGGTCCCCAGAGGAGAAGGAGGGCAGAGAAGCCGCCGTGTGGTCAGCCGAGACTGGGAGTCCTCTGGGGAGTGGGACACGGTCCCCCTTGCATAAAGCCTCTCCTGGACAAAGCCACCCCCAGGGGGAGATCCCACTGCTTCTGAACTAAGGTCCCATCTGCCCCAAGTCGGGGCCTCTCAGAACTGCTGCGAGCTCTCCAACCATTGTCCGTCTGTACGTGCCACCAAACCGCGAATATTTCCTGAGCACGGACTTCTCGAGGCTCGGGGGACAGCATGAACGGCAGCCACAGACCCGCCTGCCTGGGAGCCGAGGACTTATGTGGTCAGAGACCAGTGCCAGAGACCACGTCATCAGGGAGGCCTTGGTGACCAAGAAAAGGAACAGCATTCGGGCAGAGGGAAGGGAAACCGCGTAGGCGGAGGTGGGAACTCACTCAGCCTGTGTGAGAAGCGGGAAGCCGGTGGTGCCTGGGTGGGGGGGCCCGGGAAGGTGTGCCTCTTCTCTGGAGACAGTCCCAGGGCCCTGGGGGGACGATTTGGAATTTCCTTCCTTCCCAGGACACCGAGAAGCTGCCTCAGGGCCCTCTCAGAGGGTGAGCGAACTGGGCCCCTCTACAAAGCTGCCCAGGACTGCATGTGCGGGCACACCAGTCACAGCCCCGGGAAGGAGGCCGGACCCCCACAGCGCCCCCGCCCCCTTCAGCATCCACAAGTGGAGACAGATGCCCCTCACCCCAGGTCTGCTCCCCCGAGGCAGCTCTTTCAACACTTCTAGGCTGCCCCCCCACCCCCCCCCCGCTTCCCTTCCAGCCCCAGGGAGGTCTAGCGGGGTGGGCTGGCGCCCCAGAGCCCCCACCAGGATTTCGGGCTCCCTGGCCCTGCAAAGCATTTTATTTTTCCTCCTCTGGGGCTGGGAATAATTAGGTGACCAGGGACATAAATCACAGCGTGGCCTGTACATCTGCTAATCACATCTGAGGACGGGTGAGGCGGGGGGCACCCTGCAGAGGGAGGGTCCACGGTCCCCAGAGCCACCATGCTCCCAGTGAGGGGGGGCTCCAAGGTTCCCCCCCCCCCCCCCCCGCCCACGGACACACAGGCACTCACACCCACCCTAGACACACCCATCCCCACACCCATCCCCCTGGTGAGGACACGGAAATTGCAGTTTGGGGGTTTGGCGCCACCTAGGGTCCATCTCCTGGAACTGCCAGACGGAAACAAGCAGACCCCCCCCTCAAGGCAGCACCCCTGGAGGCCCCCACACCCCCACCTCCCACCCTAACCAAAGGAAGGAACTTTTCCCTACTAAAGACCCCAATCCGTACGAGTTCTACACACCCCTATAAAAAGCACTGAAGTAACGGGTAGTGGGAGGGAGTGATGAGGGCTATTTCAAGAATTAAATATTTAAAAAATGTAACGTGAACTGGTTTAAAATCAAGATCAAGACACATAACTTTATCTAAATCCCGCCAAAAGCATCAAAAAGGGGATGGGATCGGTTTTGAAGCCCCTTCCCCAGCAGTAACAGGGTGGGGTGCCTATCATGGCTGTGATGGGAAGCTTCCTTTCTAAAAACACATTTTTTAAAAAGACTTTTATTTATTTATGAGAGAGCACACCCCAGCGAGCACGAGCAGTGTGCGGGAGGGGCAGAGGGAGAAGCCAACTCCCCACTGAGCAGGGAGCCCAACATGGGGCTCGATCCCAGGACCTTAGCTGAAGGCAGACGGGCTCCAAAAGTCCATGCACTCTGATACAAAATTGTCCCCCCTCCCCCAGTCCCGCTTTCCCCTCCTGGTTCCAGGCAGAGTAATGGGGCCTGAGACGTGCCTTCTCCTCAAGGCTGCCTGTCATCAGGCTATCCACCCATGGGGCTCCCCTCCACATGCCCCGTGCCTCAGTTTACTCTTTATGCACACTGCAGCCCCTCACACGCCTGCTTCGCTCTCCCCTCTCCAGGCTGGACTCCCCGCAGTCCCTCCTTACAAGCTCCATCCTGCAGACAGCTGGCCACGTGTGACCCAGTAGCAACAGGACCCAGGGCAACAAACAGCCCCAGCAGCGCCGCCGCGCCACCGGAGGGCACGGCGACCCACACACACCCGCCCCCAGAGACTTCCTGGGGCCTCCCTCCTCCGCCAACGAGGGATGAACGGATGTGCCGCCCCGAGGGAAAATCGCCCTGGAGAAAGCCACCCCTGCATTTCTGGCCTTTGAGCCAATCATAAACAGTCCCTTAGGCCCCGGGAACGTTTCCACTCACACCAAAAGGCTTTTTAAAACGTTAAACACGGGCGCATGATTTTAAACGGTCCAACAGGGTAGCATGCTGCACAGCTAGAGGGAGGGGCCCTCGGACTTCTGAGAGTGGCTACTGTCCACACTCTGCTGCGCATCCTCCTGAAATCTGCCACGCACACGTGTGTGCATACATGTGTGTGTGTGCACGCATGTGTGGACGTAATCTTATTTGTCAAAACACAAGTCTGAGCACCGCAGACACACAGACCTGCGATCCCCCTGGGACTCTTCCAGCCCTGGCCTGCCAGCCGCACAGAGGTCCTCGGTTTACCTCTCAGCTGGAGTCCTGCTGGGTGCGCAGCTGGGCGAGGGGCTGTGTGCCACCCCCTCTTCGCCATGTGTCGGGCTGCTCTGGGGCCCCAGAGCAGGGGAAAGCGACTGCAGGAGACACAGCCCTAGCAGCAAAACCGTTAGGTCAAAGGCCTGCACGTCCCCATTGGGTGAAATCCTTGCTGACTTTCCGCGTCGCTCTCCTTCGGGGTGGGAGGCTTCTGGAAGCTGGAAGAGGGAAGGACAGCTTCTCCCTGGAGCCCCCAGAAGGCACCAGCTGTGCCGATGCCGGGACCCGAGTCCCATGAGACTGATGGGGCACTTCTGGCTTCCAGATACTCCTCTTCAGAAATTATCCAGGCATGATGATGATTAAGATAATAGATGTGTGTGGTTTTAAAGCCATTTAAGTTTGTCTGCATTTGTTACAGCAGCCGCAAGAGACTGGTACGCATGTGTGGCCCCTGGAGGGCTGCACATCAAGGTCGCCTGGGGAACTTTCTAAGTTACAAGCTGGGCCCAGGCTTCACTCCAGACCAGTCAAATCAGAGGCCCAGGGAGTTTTCTAGGGAGCAGCCAGGGTGGGGGACACCGGCTGAGACCACCCACGGGCACAGGCTGGGGCTCTGGGCGCAGGTCTCCCCCCACTTGACATCCCACTGCCACAGCCCCATCCCCCATGACCGGCAGGCCCCCGTGGACCTCTCCAGGCCTATTTCGCCATCTGTAAAACACCAGGGATGGCACCCTCCTTCCAAGGCTGCCGTGGGTTCCAAACAAGGAGGTGTGTAACCGCGGAAGGCCTGGCCGCCCGGCCCCGCTGGTTCCTTCGGGTGGCATCCGTGGGACCCTGCCAACAGGACAGGTGGCCAAGGCCTGTGTGCAGAGCCACGTCCAGCAGGGGGCACCACGGAGGGCTGTGGGATCCTGGAGGGAGGGGAGGGGCTGGAGGACAGCCCTGGGAGAGGAGGAGGAGGAGGAGGAGGACGTTTGGGCAAGGGAAGAGGAAAGCGCTCAACTCGTCCTCGGTGCCAGGAAATCTGTGGGCACTTAGCAGCATGCAGCTCTGAGAGGCGGGCAGCATGGCACCCACAGGAGCAGTGGGATGGGGGCACGCCAGGCCGGCCAGGGCAATGGCTGTGCTGGGGGCTGTGGGTGGCGGAAGGGGACCTGACTGACCTGGGGCTGCAGACAGCAGCTGGGAGAGGCGAGCGGCCTTCCAGGGGCTGGCTCCCTCCCCGGCGGCCGCCGCAAAGGATGGGCAGGCTGCCCAGGCCAGGCCAGGAGGCGCCTGGGGAGGATGCCACAAGGAGGGTCGGGACCATCCTTAGTCCTAAAGTAAGGGTGGGGGCTAGAGCTGGGGGAGAGAATCTTTTGGGGCCTGAGTGTGAGCCCCACCACCTCCAGGAAGCCCTCCGTGACTATCTTCGCAGGGCTCCATACTTAAAGAAAAGGGTTCTGGATTCTTGCAGACCTCGGCGTGAACCCTTGTTCTGGCATATTCCTTAGTGGCGGCACTGGGGGGAGGGGAGGGGTGCATCGGGCGCCCATCAGGCATCAGGTCAAAGATGCACTTCTTTCCAAGACTGAATGACAAGCCCTCCCCAGTGGTGCGTGGTAAACACTGAACAACCAGCTTCCTAAACCACAAAAGCAAAACCCCAAAACAACTCTGATTTGTAGCATCTGCTTCTTTCCACGGTAGAAATACTCCCAGGGCGGCTGATTCCAGGCTCCCGACGGGACGTCCCTCAGTGTGGAGTCAGGAAAAGGTGTGCACGCTTGCGTCCCAGCACGACGGGAGTGCCCGAGGGAAAGCCCGGGACCGCAAGCGAGAGGACATCCAACAGGCAGGCCGGCGGCTGGCCTGGGGCCCCTCACGGAAGCCGTGAGCCCCGCCTGACTGATGCAGACCAGGCTCAGAGAGGGGAGGCCACGAGCCCAAGGTCCACAACTGGACAGTGTCGGCGCCAGGTTCCCAGCCCCGGCTGTCTCCAGAGTGGAGAGTGAGGCCGATGACAGGCCGGGGGGAGGACGGGACCTGCTTCCTCACGCGTCCTGAGCTGGACGGAGGGCTGGCGGGCGATGGCTTTGTCTTCATCAGGCACTGGCCCAGGCTCCTGGGGGGCAGCTCCGTGGGGTAAGCGTCTGACTCTTGGTTTGGGCTCAGGTCATGATCTCAGGGTCGGGGATGGAGCCCCAGGTCAGGCTCCGGGCCAGCAGAGTCGGCTTGGGATTCTCTCTCTCCCTCTGCTCCTCCCCCTGCTCACGGGCACACGCATGTGCGCACGCTCTCTCTAGAAAAATTTAAATAAAAACTAAAAAAAAAAAAAAGCACTTTTCAAAAGTGAGCCAGGACCGTCAAAAGTAGGGTCAGAATATCTCATCTGCCCTCCGTGCGGAAGCGGGAAGGACCTGGCCCCCACCAACAGGAAGAGTGTGGGTTTCCTATGGGGAAGGCACCGTCGGACCTGTTCCTATGGGGGGGGGGCGCAGTAAACACCCCAGAGGCCGCACGTGTGGCTGGGACAGCGACCACAGCCGAGCCCTGTGCTCATGTTGATTTATTCACCTTCTCAAGACCCTCTGAGGGCAACACCGGCGCCCCCACTTTACAGATGAGAAAATTGAGGCTTGGAGAGATCCGATGCTTTGTAAAAAGCCACCCAACTAACTGACAAGAGGCGCCGCGGGCATGCACACCTAATTTTCCCAGGCCCTCCGGCCGGTACGCCACCGCCCCCCCAGATCACAGACTTCTGCACACAGCTCAACGCCCCGCCGGATGCTCCAGTAAGGGCAGAGGTACGCTGTTACCGGCACTGTGAGACACGGACCGTTGCCAGCATTCCGGGGCTCCCTGTGTCCCTTCCCAATGGCCAGGTCTCATCGCTGGCCCAACGGCTGGTCTGCCCCTCCTGCCATCCCATGGGACTGCCATTCCAGTGCATGGACTCTTGACCCCGCTCCTTCGCAGCCTGGAGACCCCTCACTTTGAGATGTGGGAACCTCAGGATTCCGATGCGGGATTGCAGGACCCAGCACGGGGTACCCATGGGGAAGAACGGCTATTTACTGGTCCACAACAAATGGAAAATAATCACAGACCCTGGGTGACCCCCCCCCCCCGCCCCAACACTGTCTGGAGGGGGGCGGAGCTACCCAGAAGGAGCTCTCCTGGCTCTATCCTTCCTACTTCTTAGGAGAGAGAGAGTGAGAGAGAGCATGAGAAGGGAGAAGGTCAGAGTGAGAAGCGGACTCCCCTGGAGCTGGGAGCCCGATGTGGGACCCGATCCCGGGACTCCGGGATCACGACCCCAGCCGAAGGCAGCCGCTTAACCAACTGCGCCACCCAGGCGCCCTATCCTTCCTACTTCTCTTGCACAGAGCTTACAACCTCCCCGGAGAACTGCAGGCAGGGTTCGAGGGCCAAGCGTCAGGCCCTGAAGATACGGGGCTGCTGGGAAGGTCTGCACCTGAGCCCCAGCTCGGAGGGAGGCTCGAGGGAGGGGGAAGGGCTGGTGGGAAATCTCAGTGCGCACCCAGGACGCGGCTCCTCTGGCCCCCCCTTGTCCGCCCCTCCTGCACCCCTCGTCCGAGCAGGCGTTCCCGCCTGCTTCGCTCACACCCCTTGCCTTGTCCCCACGGAGACAGCCACTTTTCTTCCTTCCTCCGAACGTGTCACGGCGGTCTTTTACACGCCCAGCTCTGGCCATGGCACCCTCATGGCTGCCATCCAGTGGCTTCCCCTGATGGTGACACAAGGGCCACCCTGCCTTCCCCAGGCGTGCCCTGCAGGGAGGGTCTTGCCTGCTGGGCTCACGTTAGGTGTCTGCTGGATGACGGAGACTTACTGAAGGAGAGTAGAAAATGGGAAGGAAGTGGGAAGCCAGGATGGAGGGGGAAAGACAGGCGTCAGCGCCCCGCAGACGCCCCTGCCCTCATCAGGCCTGGGCCGAGGGCTGGCCCCCACGAGGCCCAGGGGCCTGGGGCCATCAGCGAGAGCCAGCAGCCAGAGGTCGGGGGCCCTCCCAACAGAGCTCTGACCCAAACCTTGCCTGATTCCTCCGAGGGGGGAGAGACGGAGCAAGGAGAAGGGCCAAGACAAGCAGAGAGCCTTCCAGAGCCCCTCCGCAGGACGCGCGGAGGCAAGGGGACGCTCTCCCACAGGCTCCGGATTCCACCAGCGGAACCAGAAGCCAAGGGCTGACGAAATCCCACCTATCCGAGGATGCCACCCGCCCGCCTGCCCGCCCAGGGCCCTGGCCTCCCACGGCATCCCCTCCAGAGCTGCAAGGCACAGCCGGGCTGCAGAGGGCAGAGGGACGTCTCCAGAACACCACCTCCTTTGGACGACTGCCTCCATGGGAGGCATGGTTCAGGAAGAAAAACAAACACGCACTTGGGGGGAGGGAGGAAGCAGGCGGCAGATGCTGGCAGGCGAGACACAGTGTCTGGAGGAGGTCAGGGCGGGCTGGCGGGTGGCTGGGCTGGAGGGTGGCCCCCCGGGTGCCCTGTGGCGCCAGGCCAGGGTTGGGCCCCCAGGCTCATCCGGGTGGGCCTGGCGGGGAGCTGGGGCAGAGAAAGTGTCTCTGGCAGGACGCCACCACCCAGGGGTCCTCCTGCACGCACGGCCAACATTCTGGGCCGTCTTGGGTCTGATGGCACCAGAGGCTGGGTGGCCCAGCCCAGGACCCCAGGCCTCAGCCCCTTCCGGTCCGCTGCCTGCCCGTGGCCAAGCCCTTGGCCGTCCTCCCCCAGCACCCCTTATTCGTTCATTCAACCAGCCCCACTCAAAGCACTGGGGTTGCAGCAGGGGACAGACCTGCCTTGGCCAGCGGAATTTCTGCTCACTTATCCTCAATGGGTCCCTACTACCTTCAGGACGGGGCAAAGCCCCACGCACACATTCAGAGCTATCGACCCGGGCTGGAGCTCTCCTCTCTGTGCTCCAGCCTCCGCCCCCAGCACTCCGGTCATCCGGACAGGCCCCCCGTAGTGTGCACAGCGCCCACATTCACAACCCCCTCCAAGCCTTCTCCGGCGCCGGTCCCTCCACCAGGTGCGGTATCCTGTCCCCTCTGCACCTGACCGGTTCTCACTGGTCTTTCAGGACGCCTCCCTCGTCCCCTCCACTCGGTGTGAGCTTTAGACCCCCGGTGTGAGATCGAGGTGACGAGTGCACTCAGGTGTGTGGGAGGCACAGGAGATCTTGCAGGAGGGAGAAAGGTGTGGGGCCTGAGGAAGGGGTGGCAGGGGGAGCTGGGTGGAGGTCCCGGGGCGGGGCCTGCCTGGAGGGGGCAGGAAGGTGGGCTTGCACAGCCCTCATGCTGGCCCAAGTGACCCTCCCTCAGTTGCCCACAGGTGCCTCTCCCTCCCAAATGCCCCTCCCTCTCTCCGCCACTTGACCCTCAGTTCTTAGCTGTCCTGTCCTCTCAGGGGAGTCCTCCCATCCATCCCGGGAACACTGTCCCTCTGCAGTCTTCCAGGCCCAGGGACATGTGTGTCATCTTGGCATTCCCCCCTTGAAGTAGGTACCCTGCCGGTTTTACAGGTGAGGCTGGCACACAGAAAGGTTAGGTCCCACGCCCAGGCCACACAGCTTGGAAGGGAGGGGCTGGGCTGGGGACAGGGCCACACTGCGGAGTGCCTTACAAAGCCTGCACCACTCACAGTATTCCTCAGTGGGAGCCCTTCATTCCCTCCTGGGCCCCTAGTGGCGGCGGGGGGTGGGGGGGACCACAGAGCTTCTAGCCCAGCAGACCAGAGATGAACCCCCAGCCAAGATGATGCCACACACGAGATGGGACCCTGAATCTCTGTACACTTCGGCAGACTCAGACCTTTGGGAGCTTAACACCGAAATCAGCATCCGTGGGGACAGCCGCATGACCGTGGACAAGGTGCCCGAGAGCTCCAGGCCCCTGTCCTCCTCTCTGCAGCGGGGGGTCGGGCAGATGGCCCCCTGGGGGCTCCCACCGGGCACCACCTGGAGAAGGCCAAGTCCTGCCACACTCTCAGGTCGTGGAGGAGCCCGGAAATCCGGGCGTGCCGTCGCCCACCCCCAGCCCCGGGCCAGGCGCCGGAGGGGGCGCCGGCTGCCCCCAGAAACGCGCTCCAGATGCGCCCACGCTGCCAGCATTCCTGGAAGGTAACGCCAGGGCGGGGGGCGGGGCGCAGCCCGCTGCCAGATGTGCACGACGCACAGCTGCCCCCCGGCTAATAAGGTCAGCTCCTGGCTCCGGCGAGCCGCGCACACACCGGCCGCCTCCGCCTGCCCGGCACCCGCCACCCAGCTTCCTGGGGCAGGAGGGAGGCCCTGCGGCCGCAGGGGAGTGGGGGGGTACGGATCTGAGCCCCCATGAGGACGGGGAAGGGCCACTAGGCTAGGCCGGGAGCAGTCGGCACCCACTCCCACCCTGGGGGGAAGGAGCCGACCCCTCGCTTTGGAGGGAACAAAAAACCCACTCTGACCCCAGCCGACCCCTCCCTGCAAGGCGTGGGACTCGGAGGAGAGAGAGGTCAGAAGCCCATGCCCTCGCAGTTGGAGGACCCGTGGGGATGGGTGCAGGCGCGGGGCTTGCCCTAATTTTCCCTTGTACTGGCTGTTTCCCTTCCGTGATTGAGAGGAGACCACTGGCTGCGTCTGGGGTCCTGGCCTGAGGGAAAGGGCAGGCTTTCCACGGGCCCCCTAGGTCGGGGATCCCCACCGCGGGCTGGGCCTGCTGCTGTGGGAAGCGCAGCTATGGAGAGCTGGGGCTCCTAGGATTCCCTGCGCCCGGCCACAGGGGAACTCACCCCCCACTCCCGCCCAGCCCGCCCCCTCCATGTCACCCCACCCCTGGAACACCCTGTCCTCCACTGGGAGAGGTGAGGGCACAGCCTGGGGCTGTGGGGGGCAGGGCGGAAAGGGAGCCAGTTGGGGGATCAGAGCCCAGATTCCACTCCTCCCTTCTATCCAGGTCCCCCACGGGGCCGAGGGCAGTCCCCCTCCCGCCCCCTCCTCCCTAGATAAAGGCGCCAGCCGCCTTTGTTTCTCGGGTGTAAACCGAGCCAGATGCGGTCTAATCCCCCAGCTGGGCTGGATTTGCTGGCGGCTTTGGCTCTAGCCCCGCCTGCCCGGCTGGCGTTTTCAGGGCTGCTGGGGGGGGGGGGGAGGGTTGGGGTGCCGGCAGCCGCCACCTCACTCTCCTCCCACCTGAGGGCCAAGGACAGGGCGAGGCTCCAGGCTTGGGGACCCTGTCCTCCTGAGGCCAAATGACCTTGGGTGAATCGAGTAACTCGGAGCCTTGGTTTCCTCCTCTGCAAACTGGGAATGAGGAGGACAAAACCCACAGGTCCCAGAGCTCGCTTTCATGAGGATCTGGAATGGTGTTCGCCTTCCTGACCACCTAAGAGCCACAGTGCCCCATCTCCTCGCACCCCGTCTCCGGGGCACAGAACAGCGGTGACAGAAACGGAGATGCTGCAGGTGGACCTCATTCCTTCCAAGAGGCGGGGAACCCAAGGAGGCTAGTGCTAACACTAACTCCACCGCCCAGAGGAAGAAGCCGAGGCCCAGGGAGTTCCCAAGGCTGTAAGAGACAGGATTATCAGGCAGAGAGGGAGATGGCCCAGGCCACTCAGCACCCGAGAGGCAGAGAACAGATGCCCGAGGGGCGAAGGCAGGAGCGGCAAGGGGAGGGCAATGCCCAGGTCCCCTGGCAGCACCAGGTGGGATCTTCAGGGTGCGGTCTAAAGCCCCAGACTCAGCCCCCCGTGATTTTTGTTAAGGATGCAGATTCCTAGGCCCCAGCCTGTCCTACCACACCAGAGTCCCGCAGGGAGACCCCGGCATCTGGGTTTGTTACAGGTGTGCGCCTGTGACGGCGGCTGGGGGGATCCGGGGAGCTGCATTCCGTGCCGCTGCCCAGGTGGTCTGTGTCCTCTGTGCGTGGGGAGTCGGGGGGACAGGGCCGGGGACAGGCCAAGCCAAAGGCAACTCCGAAGGGCGCTCTCTGTCCCCCGCGGGGCCCACCCTACAGCCCCGGGCCACCCGGGCTGGGAGCGCCGCCTCACCTGGGCTGGCCCAGCCAGAAGGTGGGCGGGAGGCCAAGCTCAGAACCTGCCAGGAGGGTCTGATGGAAGCGGCGCCGCCTTCCAGAGGCCATTAATCATCCGGAGCAACTCCCTGTCAGTCCCTTGGTTCCCGCTGCCTCCACCCCTGCACCACCCCCGCGTGCAGGCACCCAGAGCACGTGCGCGTGCAGGCAGATGCGCACGGCATCCCCGTCAGCCTCCGCCACACCCGCCAGAGCTCAGCACACACAGCCCTCGGGCTGTGCACGCACACGCGTCCCACGCTCACGGCACGCAGGGTCTGCGTGTACACACGTCACACGCCTGTGTCACACGCACACACGTCGGCACGGATTTCAGACCCCATGCACCAATCCCGCACAACACGCAGGCACACACGTGTGCCCGGGCGGCCAAGGACGTTCCCACCCTGTGAGAGGAGACAGACAGGGCCCCGGGGCTGTCACAAATATCCCCAGAGGCCAGACCGCCCCGTGCAGCCTCCACTCTGCTCGGGGCGGCACGCTCTCCGCCGGGTACCCCTCCGGCTTCCCATCCCCATCCAAAGCTTTGGCTGGTGCACGGAGTGATTGATAAAAATTGAAGAAATGAGTTACTGAGGGACTGATGAACACGGGCGGGCACACATCTTGCCTTTGCAAGCAGGGAGGTGGTCACGGTGAGGGAAGGCTGGGTAGGACTGTCCTTCCCCGTGCATTTTGCCGAAGAGAACACGGGCCGGGAAGGGGACCCATCCAGAGCCAGTCGCCCCCCAGAGACCTCCGGGACCACAGCGCAGGGATCCCCGCCCCCGCCTGCCGACCTCTCGGACCCAGAAGCCAGTCTGTGTGATCCCAGCCTGGGTTCATGCGCCTTACACACGGGAACCCCGGGGCCGTCCATTCATTCACCCACTCCTACGGGAAAGGACACGCACGCACACAGGGTTGAGATCCTGAAGACGCAACTGGTGGAGGGAGGCCATCCACGGCAGAGCAGTCGGGCCTCCTGGAGGAGGTGACACTTGAGTGTTGGACGAGAAAGAGCAGGGGCCCCGGAGAGAGGGGAGGGACTGAGGCAGCGGGACCCCTCCCGCTCCAGAGCCCAGGAAGAAGCACCACTGAGGATCTCTCCGTTTGGCTCCTACACCCACCATCTCGGCAGGTCAGGGCACCCGGAGGCAGTCCTGTCCCTCCTGGCTCCCGATTCTGGCCACCACCACCCCCAAGCCCCCATCAAGCCACCCACCTGAGGGCGTCCGATGGGGCGGTCTGAGTCCTTCCTCCCACACCCCCATCCACCCTGTGCCGCAGCTTGAGGCCCGAGGGGAGCAGAACGTGCAGAACGTCTCCACTCACACGTGAGGCCTGGCTTTCTCAAAGCCAGGGGAGCGCCTTGCGGCCGGGGCCTCTCATTGGGGTTTGCCTGCTCTTCGGCCACCCGAAGGCAGCTCCCAGGGAAGAAGTCGGGAAAGTGCTTGGCTTAGTGTGGCCTCGTGGTGACAAACACGTGCCTTTGAGGGGATGCAGCAAAAGCCAACGCCTTCGCCATAGCCCGTCTGCCAAAAGGCCTCGCTGCTTTTCGTCTCCCGGGCCCGACTGCGGGGAAGCACATCTGGCCAGGCCTGGGCCCCAGGAGCCCAATACCCTCGAAACGAGGGCAGGGGTGCTGCCGAGCGCGGGCTCCGGCAGCTGTCGGGGAAGAGGCGTGGAGTGACACCCACCAGCCGCGGCGGCCCCTTCTCAGGCAGCATTTTGGGCTCGGGGAGCAGGGAGTGCTACAAAAGACGCTCGCAGGAGGAAGGAAGAGAAACGGATAGATACAGAAGCCGAACTGTCAAGGTCTGGATGCGCTGCGGGACCCCGCACAGCCATCGCGCCGCTCGTAAGCACAGCTCCGCACCGACAGCCGCTGAGGAAGGCAGAGAAAGGGGCCACGTGCAGCCAGGTGCCCCTCGGTTCCACCCGTGTGCCCAGCTACTGGCCCACCCATCCATCTAAGCGTTCCCTTTCCCTCCCTACAGGCTGGGCAGGTGCCCCTGGCTGGTCCAAGCAGGATCTCCCCTGGGACATTAGCTGGGAAACGTCTCTTCTGCCCCCTCTGGCATCGCTAGATGTCAGCCTCGAACGGCTTGCTGGTGGCAGTCTCGGACGGCACGTGAAGAGAACCTGCCGGCGAAGCCTGGTCCTTGCCTGCCAGAGGCTGACCCCACAGCTGGAGAGGCAGGTCTACAACAATGAGGAGAGCGACACAGCTCAGACACTCAAGGCCAGCATGGGATCAAAAGGGGACAGACAAGGCCCCTATCACCAAGCCTCAGTTTCCTTAGCTATTAAGTGGAGACAGCACCCCTATCGTGCAAGGCTGCTGAAAGATTGCTGATGGAGTAAGCCATCTGAGCTGCCCACCCACCAGCCATTCCTACCCCCTTCTTTTTAGATGGAATGGCCTGCCCCCTATGAAATCTGAAAAGGTCACAGAGACTCGTATTCCTAGCACCCCTGTGATTACAGCTGGGTAGATGACCAGCCCGGGACAAGTGGACTCAAGTTTGCTGAAATCTTCCGGGAAACACTCTTCCCCAAAAGAGAAAAGGGCAAGAGAGCCCCCTTCCCCTTCAGCTTCTGAAGATTATTGTGTGAAAGCGTGATGCCTGGAGCTATGGCAGCCAGCATGCAACCATGAGGAAAGGGTCGAGAGAGCTGTGCTTGGCAGAAAAGCTCATGTCTTGTACACTTGTGGCTAGAGCTGGGGATTACGCTCTCATTATCGCCTGTGGGAAGTGGTCTTGTAACACAGATAAAAGCAGTGATTTCTAGAACCAGTCTTTTGGGGTTCAAATCTGAGCTCTACTACTTGTTGGCTGTGTTACCTCCGGCAAGTTACTTAACCTCTCTGTGCTTCCATTTTCTTCCCTACAAAATGGGAACGATACCAAGGAGTGTTCAATAATTTAGTACAGTTCAAAAACATCTAGCATGGTGCTCGGCACACAGAGAGCGCCCCATAGACATTAGGTGTAATGAGCCCTCACAGGCAGAAAACGTGGGGGTCGGCGGGGGCCTGGCTGGGACTGGGGGAAGCCAGGCAGGCACAGAGCCCCGGCCCGCGGGAGCTGAACAGGAGCCGTGAGTCTGCTCCCGGCCTTGGCACCGCCGAGGCTGCGCTGACTCGCTCTGTGTTCCCCCTGCCAAGGCCGGAGCAGCTGGCTCCAGGCTGCCGATGACGCAGCCTGCCCGCCTCGCCCTCCACCCGCCGGCTGTGCCGCCCTTGCCCACCAAGAGCCAGGCTGGCGGCCCGCGCACTGGGCGTCCTGACGGCCCAGGGGGACCCCGGCCCCCACTTCAGAGGGGGCCCCCCACCTCCCCACAGGCAGCCCTCCCTGACTCCCCGCCAGTGAGTTTCACCTTCGGCGGGGGAAGTGGTGTCTCTCCGCCCCTCCTGCCAGAGCCGAGTGTGAAAGCAATTCCACTTGGCAGCCTCGCAGCAGTGAGTCAAAAACAGTTGTCTGGCTTGTCGGATGCCCGGGCCCTGCGCGGCGCAGAGCAGGCTGCTGGGCTGGGGCCACGGAACGCTCTCGGGTGTGTTCTCCCCAGCGAGGGCTAACGCCCCAGGTTCAGGGTGTGTGTGTCGGGGCGGGGCGGTGGGGGGAGGGGGGGAACGGCACCAGGGTGCTTTGCAGCAGGGAAAACTGAGGGAGAAGAAGGCTCACATCTTTCTGCACCATCTCCTCTTTTGCTCTCTGGTTGGCTGGGCCCAAGAACATGTTACTGCTGACCCCCCTCCGCTCCCCAGAGTGGATCAGACATGACTGAGCCTCCCGCTCTCTCCACTGGCTCAGCGTGGTGCTCTCGGGGCTGGGGTGCCGTGAGGCTCAATGCCAGGCATGGCCTGCAGGCAGGGACTTGGCTGTTGACACGCCACGCCTCCTGGCCTCTCCACGGCGACCCCAGACACCCCCGTCTTACAGGCGAGGACACTGAGGCTGAGCGCGTATGAGCACCTTCCCCGAGTCACACGGCAAGTTCGTGGAAAGGCAGGAATGCGGACCCAGGCTTGGCTGACCTCAAAGCCAGGGCACTCACTGCCCTGACTCAGCATTCCCAGCAGCTTCCGGCCGCAGGGCTTTGCCCTCCCCCGCCGGCACACTGCTGCCCAAGAACAGTGTTTACAACCCTCCCCTGCTCAGCAACCTTCCATGGCTCCCCAGCACCCACAGGAAAACATACCAAACCCTTTGCAGAGCCCTCCCCATCCCTGACCCCTGACATCAGCCCTGGCACCCGCTGATCCTTCAGCAAAGCCAAGTGAAGAGCTCCTTGAGAGCCTGGACTGCACCCTGTCTCCTCCATTGGGCCGGTCTGCGCCTGGTGCAGGGCTGCTGTGCAGTGCCCTTCTCTGTCCACGGCTCCTCTACCTACCTGTACTCCTCTCCCGGCTCCCCCTCCCCGGCGGCACCCCCACCGTGCCCTCTCGTGCACAGTTCTCCCCTGCTCCTCAATGCCCCACGGGACCCTTTCTTGGTGCTGAGTTCTGTTGAACGTTGGAAGCTCTGACTCGCCGGCGCGCCTCTGAGGGCAGGGCCGTGCCTGTCCCGTTTACGGCTGCACCCCCCGTACCAGCACATGGCTGGGCTTTGGGGACCGCTAAGTGAACAAGTGAACGAGTGTGTGCACGTGTGCGTGCATGAATCCCCCTCTCCTGGGGTTCGGCAGGGCCAGCACAGATCCTGAGTCCTGGCTGGCCTGAAAGGAACCTCCCCTCGCCCCAACCTCTCAGATCCGCCCACTACCCTCCCAGACCCACTGTGCCTGCACACCCGTGCCACTGGAATCGCCCCCTTATTCCCCTGCCTGCCCGGCCAACTCCTACACATCCCTGAGGAGCCCGTGAGAACTGCCTCCTTTGCCAGGCAGAGTGAATCACTCCCCCTCTGACATCCCGTAGTGTGGATGCACTCACTGTGAGGTCCACATGGGCTTGCCTTCGCCAACTGGGGAACATGCACCCAGCAGGTGCTCACCGCGTCCCTATTGGAGAGCCACCTCCTCTGAGTTCCTTCCTGGTGTGCAGGCCTCCCCGCCGGGACTGGAGCACTGACGTTACTCACTGGTAAATCCTCAGGGCAAGCTCTAATGCCTGTTGGATGGTGGACGGACCAGCACACAGTGGATGAGCAGGTGGGTGAATGAACAGAAAGGAAGGGAAAATGGATGGATGGATGGATGGATGGATGGATGGATGGATGGATGGATGGTTGGTTGGATGGATGGGTGGTTGGATGAATAGGGGGGTGGATGGATGGTTGATGGATGGATGGAGCTTGGTTGGATGGATGGAAGGATGGGTGGGTGGATGGGTTGGTTGAATGGATGGGTGGGTGGGTAGATGGTCGGATGGATGGATGGATGGATGGATGGATGGATGGTTGGTTGGATAGATGGATGGATGGTTGGTTGGTTGGTTGGATGGACGGGTGGGTGGGTGGTTGGTTGGATGAATAGAGGGGTGGATGGATGGTTGGATAGATGGATGGATGGTTGGTTGGATGAATAGGGGGGTGGATGGATGGATGGTTGGATGGATGCATGCATGGATAGATGGATGCATGGATGGATGGGGGTGGATGGGTAGATGGTTGGTTGAATGGATGGGTGGGTAGATGGTTGGATGCATGGATGGATGGATGGTTAGTTGGATGAATGGATGGGTGGATGCATGGATGGATGGATGCATGGATGGATGGGGGTGGATGGGTGGGTGGGTGGATGGATGGGTGGGTGGATGGATGAATGGACAGATGGATGGATGGATGATTAGTTGAGTGGATGGATGGTTGGATGCATGAATGGATGGATGGTTGGTTGGGTAGGTGGGCAGGTGGATGGATGGATGGTTGGGTGGGTGGATGGGTGGATGGATGGATGGATGGGCACCCAGAAATAAAAAAGAAGAGATGAATGTATGGATGGATAGAAACAAGGACTCAAGACCGATCTATGAATGGCTGGAAGAAGGAAGGAAAGGCAGATAGGTAGATGGAGGCAGGCAAGCATGGATGATGGAAGGAGAAATGGATGGATGGGTGGGCAAAGAGTGGATGGAGGGAGGGAGAGAGGGAGGAGGGAAGGGTGGATGAGCAGGCAGGCAGGCAAATGGGTAGGGAGAAGGGGCACTGCCGTGTTATTTACTCCTTCACAGGCTCCCCCCTCCCCAGAAAAGTCTCCCCCACCCTCACTGGCAAGGACTCCTCTGCTCTAAGCAGAGAGCAGTGGTGGCATTTCCTTAGCACTCCCTGCACACAAACACACACGTCTCACCCATGGGGGTGGTCGGGAGCAGCCCCACAAACAGTGTGGTGAGGCTGAGTACCAAGTCATCCCCTAGCAGGGGACACTCACGGAGCCCTTGCTGCTCACAGAGACCTCTCCATGTCAATTCCATATAGCCTGAGCTCCAAAAAGACAGTGCCAGGCAGCAGACTCTGCCCTTACTTTATCAAGAGGGAAACTGAGGCTCAAAGAGGCTAGAGGGCTACCCAGAGTCACACAGCTGCAGGAGGCCAGGCCAGGATTCAAACCCAGGCAGTGTGGCTCCAGGGCCCACACGCTTAGCCCCTCGGCGCTGCTGGCAGGCCCCAGGCTTGGTTGCCATGTTCCACCTGCCGCTCCCTGGCATTTCCACTCTCCTCGCTCCTCATCTTAATCTCACGTAGGATTTCTTACTTCATGGTTTCCCTTAAATCAACTCACTTCCTCAGCTTAAATAAATTTGGAATGTATAGGACTACCACAAAAGGAAAATCAGTGGTAAGCAACAAAAATCAAAGATAACCCTAAAAACCCATACCATAAAAATGAAGCAATAGTGTTCAATTTTAGCCAATACTAATCCCAAGGAAGGCTCCGGGCCTGAGGCCTATTCTTATTAAAGAAAAAAAAGAGAGAGATCTCCAAGTGTGGTAGTTTTAGAAATACGTCCCCAGATGCTTCGACGCACTGCCTGCTAAGAGACTTAGTGATTCACTACAAACCAAGAGAGGAGGGCAGAAGTCACAGCGTGTGGCTGCTGGGACCACGTCATGATGGGCAAAGAGCTTCCCCCCAGTTCTCTCCTAGATCACTGGCTCTTCAGAGAGCCCCACGCGGCAAGGTACTGAGCCCTCTTGCCACCAGCAAGCAATGGACTGAGGCCACCATCTTGGCGGCTCGTACTCCAGCCTCGGGGGAACCTTCGGCTGAGACCACAGCCCCGGGCACCTTACTGAGCACACGGTCATTGGACACCTGGGGCTGGGATCACCCTGGCTGAGCCACTCCCCACAGAGACTGGGAGGTAATAACTCCTTGTCGTTTTAAGCTGCCACATTTCGGGATAAGTCACACAGCCCGCGTGAGGGAGGCATTCGAGACAGCACTTCCAAACCGAGACTTTCTCTCAAGTAGTCGGGAGGATCAAAGAGTGCCCGGAAGGGAAGAAGTGGCCCCTGATGGGACTCAATGTACTCTCCATGATCGTGAATATTATTAACTATGAGGCCTCTCTCTCTGTCCCCCACCGAGCAGCCAGGGGGGAGGGGCTGCGTGAATCAGCTCCCGTCTTCCTGGGGAACGTCCCCAGCAGATACCCTTCCCGCTCAGAGTGAACTCCCGGCGCTCCACGTCCTCTCGCCCCCACGGACCGCTCAGATCTCACTGCCCCCGCCCCGCTCTCCCTCCTCCCGGCTTATCCACTCCAGCCGCACGGGCCCCCCGCTTTCTCCCACAAAACCAGACTCATTCCCACCTCTGGGCTTCTGCCCTGACCATTCCTCGGGTCCCTTTGCCAGGACCATTCCTCCCTGGTCTGGCTCTCACTCCATTCAGTGCTTTGCTCGGAAGCCCCCTGACCTTGGTATCTCCCGGTCAGTCCCCACGAGCCCCTATTCCCTGTTTCTGACCCTCGCCGGCTTCACTGCTACGCACAGCACTGACCTCCACATGATACGATGGTGCACTTACTCCCTCGTCACTGTGTGCTGCCCACCCGAAGGGACTCTCGGCTGGGGCTGGGCCGGGGCTGGGCCGGGGCTGGGCCCGGGCTGCGCGGCTCGTGACTCCTCCTCCCTGATGCCCAGCACTGCCCTGCCTGCACATAGTAGGTGCTCAACGAGCCTCTGCGGAATGAATGCTAAAGCCTCTCCTTCCTCCCTAGAGCATGGCATCCAGGAAACCGGGGGGTCAGACTCGAACTGAACAAAGTTATAAACTCGAACTGGAACAGACCACGCTAATTTGTAGAGCCTCGAGCTAAACCCAAATATAAAAATGCTTCCCGGCTGCCAACCAGACCGAGGATTTTTTTTTTTTTTAATGAGTTTGGCTCCAGGAATCTTTCCTCTATGTTCCTAAACCTCGTCTTCCCTCGCTTCTCCCCTTCTCCTGGTTCTCCACACTCGCTGCTGTCACCAGCATGGCGATTCCTCCCAGGGTTCTCTGCTCCTTCGTTCCCACCGTGGCATCAGACGGTGTCTCCCCCCAGACGCAGGAACCTTGGGGGGGGTCCCTCCCCCGCCGGCCTCTGAGAGGGGACAGGCGTTGCCCTGGGAAGCTGAGGGAAGAAGTGTCTTTGCTTCCCAACATCTCAACAAGGGTCCTGAGAATGGGCACAGGGATTCCGCCAAGGATGAAGAGAAAGTTCTAGAGCTAGATGGGCATGGCTCTGAGGGTGGCACAACGGTGAGGGCGTACTTAACACCCCTAGGCTGCACCGCTGAAAAAGGTTACAGTGGTAAATTTTACATTTACATGTTCTTTTTTTTATACGACAAAGAAAGCATTAAAGAAAAGACTAGTGCTGGCCGCATTTAGCATCATCAAGGTCAAGAGTCCGAAAAATTTCAAACGGACAGTGATGCCGGGTTCGAAGACATTTTCCTGCATTTCTCTGAGACAAAACAGACCGCTCTGGTTCCTGCCTGGACAGCAAACCGGCTTCGCCTTCCTACAGAGACGCAGAAAACAATCACGATCCACCCGGCAACGCGGCCCACGGACACATCTCACGGAGGTGCTTCTGGGGCGGACAGTAGACGGTTTAACGATTTTTATCGTCCTCTTTCGGATGCAAAATCAAAATAGAGGAGAAGAAACGCCCCTGTAGGCGCAGAGCCCGGAGGTGAATCCGGTGAGTCCGGACCTGGAGGGGCCGCCCCCAGGATGGAGATCAGTGAGGCAGAAAATAAACAAACAAAAGCTTCCCGGCCTCGGACAGAGGGTTTGCAACCTGACGGTCTTCCGTGTCCACAGGCCACGCGGCAAGCCTCAGATGTATTTATCACCGAGCCACGGTTTTTGGCTTCCCGGGCGACACGTGTGTTCGAGAAGGTGCTCGACTTGGTCGCAATGTCCAAGCTGCCTGCTTCGACAGAGCCGTTGGCTCATGGCTACTGGAAGGGGGATCCGGCTGCTTGGAAAAATAGGTCTATCCCCCCGATCCCCCCACCCTCAGCAGTGTGTTTCCCAGATCGAACGCTGCCAGTGGCGGCCAGTTTCAACCACTGAGGGCATCTCGGAGGGCATCGGGCCCCACCGAGCCGGGACACGAGCGCATCCCGGACGGAGGGGGAGCTGCTGTGTGGCCAAGGCCACCACCTCCAGCCCCGCCTGGGGTCCTGGCAGGCGGGGCCAGCCCGGAGGTGAGGGGTCCTGCTCCAGCCCCCACCCGAGGGGTTCTGGACCAATCTGGCCCTGAGGTTTTGGTTGGCCCAGCTCAGAAGATCAGCGGAGGAACGAAGAGGCTGGGGGCTCCACCCCAAAGCACGTGAGGCTGCTGCCCCCGGGGGACTCAGGGAGGGCAGAAGGGCAAGGGAGGGCAGGGCAGGTGCCTGTCAGCAGGGGTGCCACCCCGAGGAAGGGAGATGCGGAACCGGCCTCCTGGCCTGTCCCTCTCCCTCCCAGGCACCCCCAGCAGACCCTTGGCTGCCCCAGAGCCAGGTGGGTGTGGCCTCCCCCGCCCTCCCTGAGGCCGCCCAGCAGTGGGGGGGGGACGACACACAGACCCTGGGGGAGAAGGGCTGGGCCGGCAGCTGAGTCAG
>CM052803.1:46560106-46727788 GCA_028533885.1 Nasua narica | reverse complement strand
GACCAGTGAATCCCTGTGGGGGCGGAGGGGATGTGGCTCACCCTGGACAGAAGCAGAGTGTGTGCGAGCGCGCGTGTGTGCATGCGGGTGTGTGTGTGTGTGTGTGTGTGTGTGTGTCTCTCGGGGGAACGGAAGCCACACCAGCAGCCTGCCGCTGACCTCCCCAGCAAACTAGCCACACGGTGGGCTCCTCCCACCCTCCCCCCAACAGGGACAGCTGCAGGCCGCCCCTAGCCTCCCTGCCTGGAGCGGGGGCTGAGCCACTTGACCTTGGAGGGCTGGTCTACTCCAGGATTTTACGGTCGGGGGGCCTGGTTTTCCCAGCCACGGTGTCTCAGAGAGAGGACAGCCCAGAGAATGCGGAGTGGCCACAAAGGCTTGGCTGTTCTCCCATGTGCCTTGCTGGGCTGGTGGGGGAGGGAAGGGGGGTGTGGGGGGGGCACAGGCGGCGTGGGGGTGGGGTGGGAGGAAGCTGGAAGGAGCCAGGGAGCAGGGAGGACGTTTTGGGAAGGCTTCCTGAAGAAAGGGGTGGGGAGAGACACAGAGAGAGACATGGACGCACGGAGAGACATGGAGAGACAGCAAAAAGAGAGACACACACGCAGCAGGAGAGACAGAAGGAAGAGAGGAACGGAAAGGGACGCAGGCGGCGAGGCAGAGACAAAGAGAAGGGGAGAAGGCGCCCAACGCGGCCACGGGAGAAGGCGCTAGAAGGCCGACATGTGTGGTGAGGCTGAAGTTCAAAAAAGAGGGGAAGAGGTGGTTTGACGACCAAAGTCATTGAAAAATTTTTGGCACAGCTGCCCCGAGGCTCCTGGCCGCGGGCCCGGCTCCGCGCTGAACTTAAACAAACCCCTGTAGCAGCCATCTGCTTGATTTTAAAATAAATCAAACAGTCTGCTGAGCCGGGTGATCGAGTTTCCATCTGTGCCGCCGCTCGCTCGCCGGCTTGGAGCCGCGCTTGCCTCTCCCAGCCAAGCCTCCTGGCAACATGTGGGCCGGTAATTCCTCCAGGAGCAGGGGAAACCGGACCCCCGCCCGCCCAGGCCTAACTGAAACCAAGTGCTATTTTTACAGCCGCTCCCTGCAGAGGGGGGACCCAGAGCGCCCTCGACACCCGGGCCCGGGGTTCGGCCGAGCGGCTGCGGCCCACAGGGCGCCCCCCACCCCCACCCCGGGGCAGGATGACGCTCCCACGTCCCGCGAGAACACGCGGGCCACCCGGTCCCCGCAGCTGCGGCTTGCTGGGGGTGGTGCCCGCCCCGGGGCCCACCTGGAACAGCCGAAAATAGCAACGGGGATCCTCCCTCCCCCCGCTCAGGCTGGGGTCACCCTGAGAAGTGCTGCCCACCTGTCCCTAAGTCCGCTCCTGGCAGCTGCAGGGCCGGGAGGCCAGGGGAGCCTGCCTTCCCTGGCCCAGGCCGGAAACCAGGAAGGAGAACACTGGCCCGGCAGGCTTCGGTGATCCCCATCTGTCCGTGTGACGGGCATGAGGCAGCCATCCTGGTGGTCTCGGGGGAGCAAAGATGGGGGCCCACGATCCCGGGGCTGCAGCTTGCACACGGGGCCTTAGGAAGAAGAGAAATGACCACAGGAAAAGAGGTCCCCTGGGGGTCCCCCACCCTACTCTGAAGGATAGGATCCAAGATGGTGAATGGGGCCCCGGCTGCCAGCTAAGGGAACTGGGGTCTCTGTCCCCAGCCAGGTGCCTCTGTTCCACGACGTGGACTGCCCTCTAACCCCGCCAGAGGCTCCCTGGCGCAGGTACTGAGAGGTGTGTGGGTGACGAGGGACCCCAAGCTTACTCACCCCTCAACACACAGCAGGCCGGAGGGTGGAGTCCTGGGGTCTAGACCCAGGGCCACCTCTCCCACGGCGTGTGGCTTGGGACAAGTAGTGCTCCCCTCACCCTGGGCTTCCCGTCCCCTCCCCTCCATCCAACACAAGGGGCGGCTGAGCGGATGGCTTGGGGACCACGGCACGTCAGAGGCATGGCCAGGCTTTTGCACCTGGAAGCTTCCTCTGGGACGCCTTGCCAATGTTCCTCCTCCTCAGCCCCTGGCGCAGCCCCGTGACGAAGATGAGCGGGTCCAACAGGCACGGCACATTCCCCCTTTTCAGGTTCACTCTCGGTTTCCCACCTCCAGGAGTAGGCTCTGTGGACAGCCCGTGCAAATGTCCTGCCACACTTCATACCCTCTTGGCCACCTGTGAGGTTGGGGCCTCCTCTCCCCCATTTTCCAGATGGAGAAGCTGAGGCAGAGAGGGGCTGAGTCAGATGCTCGAGGGTCCCCCAGGATGACAACGGCGCGGACCCAGTCCCCTCCAACGCCATGCTGCCAGCCGTCATGCCCCCCCGCTTCTCCAGGGGCAGGTGGTCCTCTCCCCGCGCCCCCCGGGCCGGCCCCGGCTGCTCGTCAACCCCATCAGCCTTTGCCGAGATCCACACAAAGGTCAGGCACGCCACGTCCCACAGGCCACCCTACTCATGTCCCACGAACACCCAAGGAAGAGTTGCTGCAAACCCACTTTCCAACTGGGGCCGCTACAGTCCCGTACGTGGCCCAGAGCCAGACGGGCAGCGAGAGGCGGGGCAGGGCCGTGAGCAGTGGGCACTCTGGCCCGGGGCCGGGCCTGGCGCAGTGCCCCTCCCCGCCCCCTGCCCCCAGAAGCCAGGACTGGGCCGGGAGAGGAGGGCGCCTGCACGGAGGGAAGGGCCCACGGGGGCTGCTCCCAGAGTCACCCTTCTGTACTCCCCCAGCCCCACCCCTGCCCTTCCTGTCCTCCCCCCATCCACTCAACAAAACTGCGCTCCTACTGTGTGCCGCCCCACCTCCAGCCCTACTGAGGCCCTGCGGCTGTGCCGGGGCCTGCGGCAGGCGCAGGAAGAGGGAGCGTGCCCGCGCCATGGAGGGAGGGCACAGGCGGGGTCCAATGGGAGTGCGCACCGCTGTCCCAGGCACGGGGTGGCTTAAGAGGACAGAAGTCCGTTCCCTCGGTTTGGAGAGGTCTGAAATCACCGTGCCTGTGCGGCCACGCTCCCTCCACAGGCTCCAGGGGAGGATCCTCCCAGCCTCTCCCAGTTCCTGGCGCTCCCTGGCTGGCAGCGGTCTCAGCACCGGCCCTGCCGTCGTCCTCACGTGGCCCTGGGTGTGTGCGCGCCCGCGTGTCCTGCAGGGCCAATCAGCCAATTCCTGCAGGGACAGTGGCCGGGGGACATGGCCATCCTAAGCCAGTGTGGCCTCATCACTACCTGACCGGGTCTGCAAAGACCTCCCCAAATGAGGCCACGCTCCCAGGTTCGGTGGCCGTGACACGGGGGGGACCCTTCCCCCCAGGACAGTCCGCTTCCCCGCGGGGCGGCCCCCCGAGCACACCTCCCCAGGAGAAGAGAAGCCGCCTCAGAAGACGCGGGGCCAGCAGGCATTCCACTCACCGAACCCAATACTGCATGATGTCAATCTTTTTTTCTGTCTCTGGGCTACAAACAGCCAACCCCTATCATGGGATATTATGTACCCGGAGGAAGGGCGCCGGTGCCAGCTCCCAGCCTGGCAAGAGACGCCCTGGGATGGCCTCCGCCTCACTCAGCAGCGCTCGCTCGCTCGCCCCTCCCTCTCTCATGGAACCAGTCACAGAAAATCTTTGTGGGGACGACCAAGGCCTCTGTTCCCACACAACTGACTCAGCACAGCTGTCAGCAGCCCGCTGACCTCCGCCCTCGGGGCCTGTGAGCCCGAGCTGCCTGCAGGCACCGCACCCCCCAGCCCCAGGCCGAGGGGCTCCTCCGAAGCTCCCAGCTCCCGTGAGAACCCGGGGGCCGAGCCTGAGCCCGGAGGACGGCCTTCGAGGTCACAGAGTCCCCTGAAGGGTGCTGCTGAGGCTGGGAGCCCAGGGTCTGGGCTCCCCCGGGCAGGGGTGGGGGGTCGGGGGGCAGGGCCGGCCTGGAAGCCTGGGGCACGGTGCGGCCACCAGGACGCTTCCGGAAGGAGGGGTGCTGTTCAAGGATGAACAGGGTCAAGTGTGCAAAGATGTTCTGTGCACGATTATCCATGTGAGAGAGAAAGTGCCCATGCACGAGGGCGCCCACGCACGAGCGGGAGGGTAGGAGGGAACAGGAGAGAGAGTGGCGAGCAGACGGCACCCTGAGCGCGGAGCCCGGTGCAGGGCTCCGTCTCACCACCCTGAGATCACACCCTGAGCCGCAACCCAGACCCGGACGCCGAACTGACCTGGCCACGCAGGCGCCCCTGCGCTGTTATTTATAATGGGGGAAGGTGGTGTTCTCAATATCCAGCGGTGAGGTAAGGACACCCGGACATCCCCTGTGCGCAGGCCGCTGAGCACCACCAGCGGTTGCCTGAGACGCCGGGCGTCCCTTCCTGGCCGTCCTAGGGCGGCCGCCTAGCTCGCCAGGGTGCCCAGAACCGCGCCCCAGGCCGGGGCTTCAGCAAACGAGATGGGTCTTTCTCGCACTGCTGGGGGCTGGAAGTCCGTGTCCCTGCCGTGGGCCTGGCTGCTGTCCCCCGAGGCCTCTCTCCAGGGCCTGCAGGCGCCACCTTCTCCCCATGTCCTCGCACGGCCCTCCCTCCCCATCGGTGTCCCAACCGCTTAGAGGGACACCGGTCAGAATGGAACAGGGCCCACCCTGACGGCCCCTCCAAAAGCCCTCCTTCCAAACAGGGTCCCATTTGGAGGTGCTGGGGGTTAGGACGTCACCAGGGAAATTTGGAGGGACATAGTTCAGCCCACGTCAGACATCCTCCACCAAATGGAAGCCACATGATGGGTCGTGTTTCAAGTGACCCTGGCACCGAGGGGTCACAGAAACCTTTGGCTCCCTGTTGCCGTGGGACCCGAGTTTGAAGGTCTCATTAGCCACTGGGGAGGGGGCTGGCCTGAGGAGCTCTGCCCCAAGGGGCAGCATAGAGGCTGGGCGAAGGGCCGGGGCCAGCACCCGGCTCCAAATCGCGGGAGCTGTGAGGCCTTGGCCAGACCACCTCATGGTTGCCTCGTGGGTCCCCGCCACCAGAGGCCGGGCCCCCTGCTCCAGACCCTTTCATCCTCGCTGCCCTATGCCAGGCTTGGTGGTAACACCAGCTTCCTACGGGGTCATAAGGGGTCACACACAGAGGGCGTGGAAAACAGGGCCCCCCAGGGGCTACAGGGGAGCGACCCGATTTCCCAGGCGATGCGGCAAGACGTGGGCCGCAGCTCGAAGGACATGCAGCTCAGAAAGGGGTGGAATGCCTCCCTCATGTTTAATAAGACAAGCCAGGGGCCACCTCGGGGGCTCAGTCAGTTGAGCGTCCGACTGGGTTTCGGCTCAGGTCATGATCTCAGGGTTGTGAGATCGAGCCCCACATCGGGCTCTGCGCTCAGGGTGGAGTCTGAAATTCTCTCTCTCCCTCTCCTTCTGCCCCTCCCCCTGCTCGTATACTCTAAAATAAATAAAAGCTTAAAAAGAAAGGAATGACAAAAAAAGACAAGCCGGTGACAGGAGTAGAGTGTCTCAGGGGGAGAATGAGCCCCATCACCTCCTGAACACAGCCGCATCGGCTTTCCGAAGTCTCCCCAAGCCTGAACGACCGCGGACACGTTTCCTCGTGGCGGTACCCAAGACTCGTGCTTTGTGATCTGCACCTCTGCCCCCAAGGGAGCTCCGTGGCGGTCAGTCCGGGCCACACCACCGGCCCCCTAGGGGACTCACATCAGTCTTCTTAACCCCATCGGGCTGTTGGACGTTTAGAATTTTCCCCACGATGACAGTGCAAAGAGCATCCTTGTGTTTCCATCCTTACAAGTTACTCCCTTAGGATGCGTTTTTGGAAATGGGATGGGAGTCCCACCGAGGCATGTGAGTAAAGCCTGACACATACTGACCAGCGGTTCGGAGGATGGCAGTACGATTCAGACTCGAGCTGCCGCTGGCAACAGGAACGAACCTTAGATAAGCAATGGCACGAGCACAGGCCTTACCGCTTTTCTGGGTTCCCGTGTACCTATTTCCCTGTATAATTATTACTCATGTTCCTTCTCATTTGAGCTACTTGTCCAAACGACCCTCTCACCCCCGCCAACTGGAAGCGAGAAAGTTCCGAACCAGCCTCTGGTGGCCGATGGGTTCAGGACACCAATGGGTCACTTTTTGTGCCTGGTGCCTGACCCGCGGCGAGGGACGGGCTCTCTCCCCAGGGCCTTCCCAGCCTCAGCGGCCTCCACTGCTGGGGCAGGCCCCATGGTCCACGTCTGGGCCACCTGCCTGGGGCTCCTCGTCCCCGCCTCAGGTCACGTGCTCTGGCCACGATGTGGCTCAGATATAGGGTTCCAGAATGTGGGCCGAGCAGCCGAAGGGACACCGCTTTGCCTCGCATGACCCGTGGGCTGGCCACGGAGGAGCAGGTGCTGCCAGGACCGTTTTCGGGCCTCTGGACTGCCCTGGAGGCCGTCTCCTGAATGTAGGGCAGGTAGAGATGTGCGGGAGAGGATGGGAGGGGGCAAAGGCCAAGGGGGATGCGTGCGAGCTGGCGGCCAGGAGAGAGGCAGACAGAGCCAGGAATAGCATATAGAATCTGGGCTTCCGTCACACTCAACGTGACCGGGTGGGGGCAGAAGGCAGGGAAGCCAGGCAGGAGGCGTGCAAGCCATGGGCGGTTCAAAACGAGGGCACTGGTGGTCTAGGCTCAAATCCTGACCAGCTCCAACACCGTGGGCAGGTGCTCTCGTCTCCTCGGGTCGGAGCTCCCTTCTCTGTAACCAGGATCATAGTGCCCATCACGCAGCGTGGCCGTCGGAAGTAACGGGGCCGACCGGGGTGCAGCCCAGCAGGCCCGGGGCCACGGTCCGCGCCCACCCCCCGCCCTGCAGACCCACAGCCAGCTACGGCCGACCGCAACCCAGCCACCAGCCGAGCCGAGATCAGTTTTCACATCTTTAAAGGAGTATTTGTTATACAGGTGAGTTATAGAAACAAAGACAGGAGACTATGGGGCGGAAACCCAGAGACTGTCCCACAGAGCCGAAAATGTTTGCCATCTGGTCTCTTAAGAAGCTGCTTGCCAACTCCTGGTCTGAAGGCCCCGAAGTTTCGCGTGGAATCGTTTGGAAGGAGACAGGTGGTGTGTGGGGCAAGGACCCAGAGGACTGAGAAGAGAACACGGCAAGACGTCAGCGTGCGCGTGAAGGGCAGCTTTGAGGACCTGCGTGCTCAGAGCAAGGGATGGTCGGGAGCAGACACCCTCTCGGGTCTGCACGAGGCCGGAGGAAGGCGCTGCCCCCCACCCCCCATGTGCACAGGAGCCTCTGCCAAGACGCCGCGGGATGATGACCCAGCCACGGGGCATGGCCCCTTGCCCCTGAAGCTCAGGAACCCAGACCTGCAGGGAGCACTGACATGCCGTGGGGTGGGACCCCAGGGAAACTGAGGCAAGGCGGCATGACTCACCTGAAGCATCTGGCCAGTCAAGATGAGAACTCAGGGGTCCCGACTCCCCAGCCGACACTCTACACCACGCACGGACTCTGGGCTGGGCCCCCATGGTCCTGGGGAGCTGGAAGCCTCCTGAACATCCCGTGTCCCCAGCTGCCCTAGTCAGACCCCCTCCCATGGGGACACTCCAGCCTGGACAGGGTGATCCTTCAGCGAGGCCCCAGGACAAGGACGCAGGGATAGCAGGCCTGTCCCTGCTACATGCAGCAGAATCACGCCTCTGGAGAGCCGCACCTGCTCCCCGTGCTGCCCGGAAGAGCCTCCGTCTTGGGTCATCGCCGCACGCCCAGCTGAGCGGGGCCCGCGGCGATCCCGCGTGGGGACACACTTGCGCCACGAGGGCAGCTGTCACTTGGCCCCCCCTCCCATTCTACGGATGAGAAAGCAGAGGCTGGGAGCGGGGCATCTGAGGTCCCCCTCCTGGTTGGCGGCAGGTCTGGGATTCCACCCGACCCAGTCTGGCCCCAAGGCCGGCGGGCTCCTCGGTTCCTGCCAGCCAGGAGCCGTGACTGGGAAGGTGCTGTACGGCTCGGCGGGGAGCGGAGCCTGTGAACGATCCTCAGGTCCCGCTGCCCGGGGACGCTGGCCCCTCCCCGCTGGGCTGCCCGCCCCAGAGGCCGGGCTCATCTGTCTTGCTTGCTGCCATCTCCCGGGGCCTGGCCCATGCACGGTGCTCCGCAGGAATCTGCCGAGGGCACCAGTGACTGGGGCTGGCCTAGCCAGCGGGCGGGGGACGCCCTGAAGGGCTGACCCGAACCTTGGGCCCCAGAGACCCGTCTGGTGGGACTCTGGAGCCGTGCCGGCTGGGGGTCTCCTGCGAGCAGCCCGGGTGTGGCTTGTGGCTGAAGGGGCCGGGAGGGGCTGTGGTGGCGACGGTGCCTGCAGAAAGGGGAGCGGCCCCCCGGCCTCAGCCCTGCATTTTGCCCGAATGGGAAGAAAACAGGAGGAAGGCAAACAGCCCCCAGCCGCCCGTCTGTCCCCAGCACCAAGAAGCCTGCGCCGGGCCCTGCCAGGAGCCGGGGCCAGCAGCGGGGCCTGGAGAATAAACATGTCACCGCGAGGCCAGCCCGCCGGACCGCTGGAGCCAAGAGCCGCCAGAGGCTGTAAACAGTCTCTCCTCTCTTGGCCGCAGCCCCTGGCCCACCTCTCTGAGCTGGGAATTAGCACTTTGCCTGCCATAGAGAAAGGGCAGGCCAGGGTGGGGGCGTTAGGGGAAGGGGCGGTGAGCAGGCAAGCTGGGCTGGCCCGGGGCCAGCACCTCCATCCTCGAGGCCTGGAAGCTTCCCCCTTCCTGGAGGAGGCAGTTGGAGGTTGTGAATGAATGAGCTTGGTAAGGACACGGAGGCCCCGCGGAGGCAGAGGTGCGGCCGCAGCAGGAAGGGCAGGCGAAGGGGCGGGGGAAGGGGAGGCCCTTTCTTCCTCCAGGGCCCCTGGCTTTGGCCAAGAGAGGTAGATGCTTTCTACAGCTTGCCCAGAGTGCCCCTGGGGCTTCCGGCGGGTCACACACTGTCTCTCTGCCCCGGGACAGCTCCTACTGCTGATGCAAACCAGGCTGAAAACCCGCGGTCTTCATTTTGGTCCTACCTTCCAGAACCACGAGGGTCCTCATGTGGCAAATCTAGCCACGTCACCCCCAGCTGAAAGCCTTCAATGGGACCCCCAGTCCTTCATGTGCCGCTGCTTCCAGCCCCTGCCTGCCTCCCCACCACGGCCCTCTCTCCTGCCTCAGGGCCTTTGCACTTGGAGCTCTTCCCTCCTCTTTTACGCCTGGTCCACGCCCCCTTATCGTTCAGACCTTGAATCAGCAGTCACTCCCTCCAGGAAGCCTCCCAGATGTCTCTGCGAGGTTAAAGGCCCCCGTTACCTACATTCCTCGTACTAGGACCCTCTCCTTCTGAGCCTGTACCCCAGCTACAAGCGTGCACTGGCGTGTGGGACTCGGTGACTCGCACTGTCTCTCTGCCACCACACTAGAAGCTCCATGAGGGAGGGGCTGGGCTGGTTCGGTGACGCCCTGTGTCTTAGTTGTCGCACATCACTGCGCTCAACAGACCCTTGTGGAATGGGCAAATTGGTGGATGAAAGAATGACCCAGAAAGGTCACCTGGAGCTCAGTTCCAATCCCCTCACGGGCGGTGAGGCCTCCGCAGGCGGGTCCCTGTGTTCTGCTCCACAGAGCTCCCCACGGCCCCCGGCTCACAAGGACACCCCCATGGCTAACAAGACGGCCCAGAGGGCTGCCCAAGCAGGGGGGCAGTGGGCGGGGACCTTCGTGGCTGCTGCTCGCCCTTGCCGCACGATGTCAGGACTGTGGGGACCACAGGGCTGGAAGAAACCAAAGGAAGTGAGAAAAAGGTAAGGCTGTGAAGCCTGAGCGTGGACTGATTGGCCAAACACGGGTTCGAGTCCTGGCCCTGCTGTAAAGCCTTGGGCCAGTGGTCTGACCTCTCTGGGCATTCAGCACACTCATCTCTTCAAGGGCTGTGGGGAGGATCAAGTGAGCTAAGACATGTGCACATGTCCAAAAGATGAGAACTTTTATGACTCAGGATTTGGGCAGGCCATCTATCCAGAATGTTCTGGGGGGGGTTCAGGGACTTTTCTTCAGAACGCCCCAGACGAGGGTTTTGACAATCGGGACTCCAGAACTCTGGGCCTGTGATCTACCACCCACCTGTGTCCTCCCTGAGAAGACCCGGCAAGGAGATGTGAGCGCAGAGTGGCCGTGGCTGGCTTGGGGTGGGGCCCGAGGGGGCTGGCCTGCTGTCGCGGGGGGTCAGGGACTGTGCGACCCTGTCCCCCAGGGGTTGGGCCTGCTGCCGAGGGCACTGGAGTCTCAGGGAGGACAGCCCCATCCAGGCCAAGCTCTTGAGGAGAAGGGCATGCCTTCCGGAGGGAGAAAGACCATAGTTCAAATCTCACTCCTTACACAAGGAGAGACCACGTCCTGCCCACTAGGATGGCAAGAAGCAAGACAAGCAGTCACCAGTGCCGGGGAGGACACGGAGCGACCGGAACCTTTGGATGGGCAAGATGGGGCAGTGCCATGGAAAGACCGTGTGGCAGGCCTCACGGGACCCGACAAATCGGCTCCTGGATACCGGTCCAAGAGCAGGGACACACAGGTCTGCACACGCACTGTGTGCGGGCACCAGACGCCCCTCACGGTTCAAACGTGGAAAGGGGCTGCGACAGAGCCACACGCTAGAGTATTACTCAGCCGTGAAAAAGGGTGAAGCCCCCCACATGCCCCAATACCAATGCACTTGGCAACGTGAATGATGCTGGGCACAAATGATGGGTGACAGGGCTTTATCCACATTGGAGGCTCAGAACAGAAAGACCCAGAGAGACAGAAAGACCAGGGGTCCCTTTCCTTCTGGGGGCAGGGGGTGCAGAGTGATGGCTAACAGGGTTCCCTCTGGGGGCGGGGGGTGCGGAGTGACGGCTAACGGGGTTCCCTCTGGGGGGGTGAGGGATGCCAAGTGACGGCTAACGGGGTTCCCTCTGGGGAGCGAAAGGTCCTGAAACAGACCGTGGTGGTGGCTGGGCGCCGCCGCCGCTGACCCACGCGTGTTAGGTGAGCGAGTTGCGCGGTATGGGAATCCTATCCAACAAAACCGTTAACTCGAGACAACCCCGCTCCTGGCCTCGGTTTCCTTCTGGTGAAACGGACTTTCGGTCCACCCTCCTCTCTCCCCACTCTCTCCGTGTCCCACGAGGCAGGTCCGGGTGCCGGCCGTCAGCGACCCCCGGCCCTCCCGTGGGCGCGCAGATCAGCACCCTGCCACGTGGGTCAGCTGTGCCCCGAGCCCGTGTCAGGCCCGCAGCTCCGGCCTTCCGGGCTCTCGGGCAGCTCCCACCTCGCATCCCAGGCCTCCTGCTGCCCTCACCTCCGCCCGTGCTCTCCTGGCCCGTCCCTGTGCAGCCACACGGGCCCTTCACTCAGCTCCCTGGGTTCTACACACAAGTGTGTCCCCGTTGCGGTCAGGACCCCCACCTGGGCAGGCCTGATGCTCCCCCTCGCCCTGCTCTAGGCCCAGAAGGCCTGCACACCAAGGCCTGGCCTGCAAGACGCTCTGTCTGGATGGCCGTCTTGAGTGGGGTGCTGGGAGGGACAGCTGGGGGGAGACAGCAAGGGGCTGGGGGAGGGTCCCCAGAGCCAGATGTGAACTCAGACTCAGGTGCCCCTCAGGACCTGCTCCCAGAGGAAAGGCTGGGGACCAAAGGCACGAGCATCTGGAGAGAAATCTCTCTGGGGTGAACCGGGGCTGGGAGCCACATTCCCCAGGAACACACAGATGTTCTGGCCGAGGGGGGAGGCCAGGGCTGGCGGGCCTGCCTCCCCAGGAGCTGGGGCGCAGCCAGAGCCTTCAAATGGTGAAGTTGCCAGGGTGGCGGAGGGACGAGGCCTGACCCCTGGCCTCCGCCCTCCACCCCGCCCCCCGCTGGGCCTGGGCGGACCACATGCGGGCTCCGAGGAGGGCCCCCAGGTGAAAACAGGGAACTGGTGCGATCGCTGTCAGGCTCCACGCGGGGGTTCCAGGGGTGGCCCGCAGTTGCCTCCAGGACCACGGGCGCCTTCCAAGGGACACACAGCTTCTCCAGAAAGGGCACTCTCGGCCCTTGGGGGGGGGCAGGGGGAGGGCAGCGATTCCTTCTCGGGGTCCTTCTGAGGACGGCAGGGAGCCGGGGACTCTGGAGGCCCCACGTATCATGTGACATGGGGCAACTGAAAACACCCCACGAATTTACAAATGCGGCGGGGTGGGCACGCTGCCCCCACTGGGACCCACGGCCTGGCGTGGAGCCACGCGGGAAGCGTGGGCGTCCTTCCCAACAGCAGCACACTCACGGCGAGGCGCTCCACTCTGGGGGCCCCCAGCTCCCCGCAGCCGAGCACCAGCTCCCTGGCCCCACTAACCAGGCCAAGGCCTCGGCAGGCCCCTCGTAGCCACTTGGGCTGCAGTGTCTTAGGATGCTCCCCGGACCTCGGCGGGAGGTCCCATGATCCCAGGGACCCCGGAACTTGGGCCCTTTTCTCAGAAGGTGTGGATTCCAGGAGGCAATGGGGACTGGGGCGGATGGTTCTGGGACCAGAGGCAGCTGGCCGGCCCTTCCCTGTCCAGGCCCTGACCCCTGCTCGGGCAGGCGGGGCGGTTCTGGAATCCAGCTTTCCACACATCGTGTGCTGGGGAGCTGATGGTCACCGGGCCCGGGATGGAGGCCTAGAGGGCAGCGCCCCTAACACCCACCGGGACCACCATTTCCCTGAAAAGTTCCTTCCTATCAACTCGTATTTTTAAAGATTTTATTATTTTTAAGTAATGGCTAAGCCCAGTGTGGGGCTTGAACTCCCAACCCTGAGATCAAGAGCTGCCTGCTCTTCCGACTGAGCCAGCCAAGCATCCTCTCATGAACTCGCTTTTTAAAAACCTTTTAAAAGCCAGTATCGTTCACCATGCACAGATGTTAACTCAACGTATCCAGGGATTTCATGCTAAAGGGCTACCTTCTTCATCCTCAATTCTGAAATCGAAAAGGGTCTAAAAACGAAAAAGCGATGCCCTGGGCTCGTGGCAAATTTTATGTTATATCCATTTTACCACAACCGAAAAAAACAAAAACAAAAAAACCCCACTGAGGTCGGATGAGGCACCAGCCCTGAGCTGTCTCCTTGCAGTAAGGCTAAAGGCAGAGCCCAAAAAATACAATTTTCTCTCCGCGTGATTCACTGTCAGTTAGGACTGTGCCTGCAGGTCCCTGAAAAGAAGTCACCCTGTGTGACGGTGCCAGCCCACAGCTGGGAAACACCGACCCTGGGGACAGAACCCAGGGCTCAGAGACCGGGGCCCGGAGTTCACGTCGGGCCTCCACCACGGACAGCTGTGTGACATGTGTGTCCAGTGACCTCTCTGAGCAGTTTCCTTGTTTCCCTGCTCCCGGCACGGAGAGGACCGGCAGCCTATGGGACAATGAGATCGAAGCCCTTGGGAAAACACGCCACAAATATTAATTATACTCATTACAGCAGGGTGACAGTAAATCAGTGTGGCGTTGGCCTGGCTGCTCAACACCGGGATAAGGAAAGACAGCAAGGGTTCTTTCAAGAGGTCCCTGCCCTGAGGGCCCCTGGAGCCTCACAGGGGAAGATAAAATTGGGCCACAAGGACAAGCACCTGCTAGTGACAAAAATGAGACCCAAGTATATCTGAAGGTGGAAGGAAAGGGGAGGAAGAGAGTGACAAGGTGTCAGGGAGCAGGCAAAGGAGAAGGTGGGATGGTCCTCAAGCAGCAGAGGGAAGGGTGACAGTCCTAGCTATTTTTGTTTAGGAGAAAAGAGAGCAAAGCAGAGTCACATAGAGCAGGTGGTCACGGCTTCCAGCCTAGGAGCCTGTCTCCAAGCCCAGCTTGTCCCATCTCACAGCAGCCATTTGTGCTGCCCCCATATCAGTGCTTGGACTGCTGCAGTAGCCTCCTCCCTGCTCTCCCGGCTACCACCCTCCCAATGCCACCTGGGCCGTCACAGGGGGCTCAGCCTCGCCTCTCTCTCGTCACATCACGCTCCTGCTCAAAACCCCTCCCCGCTGCCTGCGACTAAGAGGGCAAAGTTTGCCCTATGGACGGAAGGCCCTGTTTCATCCTTTTTGGATCCTGAGCTCCCAGACTTAGATCGCAGAGTGAAAAGGTTAAGAGGCGCAAACTCTGAGTTCCCACCTGAAACGCTTTTTGAGAGACAAGGAAAAAAAAGTGTCTATTTACACAGAAATGAAGGAGGGGTCTTGGTGAACAAACTTGCCTCTTTTTGGGGTTAAGCCAGGATGCCTTTCAGAGAACACACAGCAGGCCCCTCTGTTATGCACTCTCCATGCCCCACCAGGGACAGAAGGAACCCCACACCCCAGCTCATACTTTGCCCATCGAGAGAAGGCCTGGCCAGGAAGGCAGTGCTGGGACCCAAGCCAAGAGAGCAGGGAGCTGGGGCGTGGGGGCGGGGGGCTCCTCTGCAGAGCTCTTCAGAATCCAACGGTGGCGTCCAGGGTCATCTGGGGGTAAGCGCACAGCACCTCGAAAGCCACCAGGTCCTCCTGCAGGGGGAGTACTTGGCGCTCCGCCCTAGGCCAAGCCTCTGGCCAGGAGGACTCCAGGCCACCTCCTTCCCAACTCCCCCATCAGCTGCCTCCTCTTCCCCAGGCCACCAGCAGACGTGCCTGCTCTGGGCCCTGCTCACTCACTTCTTCTTCGTCTGTCTCCTTGGCTGCAAGGTCAGCTCGTAGCCAGCGGACACTTCTATCTGTGCTGTCCACGGCCACGGACACCCTCACCCAGCCCCGGGGCAGCGCCTGCCCCCAGGTGGCACTTGGGAAACGCTGGCTAAGAGAGCGGACTGCGTGCCCTTAGCTGGCCTTGCAGCCACCCACTCACCGGGCCCGCAGAGGGAGAGCCCGCTTTCCTTTTCCATCAAGGGACATGTGGGCTCCTTTCCTGGACACTCTGTAGGCCTGACGGTTACACAGAGAGGAGGGATGAAGGGGGCGGGAGGCTACAGGCCCAGACCATCAGGGCTGCCCTCCTGGGAGGTGGGACCCCTCTACAGGCAGGCCCACGCCCCAGGAACGAGGACCCCAAGGGCGCCGGCTCAGCGTCCCAGCATGTGAGAGGTCTCTAATCACAAAGGTACTCTCGGCAGGAGACTGGAGGCTTAGAGAAAGCACATTCTGTAGGTCATTGATTGCATCTAGGAAGTGCCCTGTACACTTACCACACATCAAAGGCATAGTAGAAACACATTTTAAGACAATCAAGCTTGCCTTCTGCTCCACTCAGACTTGCTTACGTGGTCGCAGAGCTGCGGGCCAGCCCCGGGGCACACACCCCTGGCCCCGGACCTCGGCCTCTCAGCCTGAATGGGATGGGGGCCCTTAGAATTTTCCCGGTTGTCCAACCAGGAGACGGAGGCACTCGATTAAGGGGCTCGCTCCAAGATGACAGGAAACAGGGACACTGGGACCGGGTTCCAGACCTGCGTGACACGTGGCCTCGATCCAGAGAGAAAAATCCCAAATGACCCAGTGTACAGAGGTGTTTACTTTAGCCCTGCCGATGGGCTGGCGCTCTCGTGACCACTGGCAGCTGGAGAGAAATACGGCTCCCGAACATGGCTCCCACAGTTCTCACCTTCTAGAACCGCAGTTTGAGGTGCTGGCTTCTCTTGGGTTTTTGGCCCTAAATTAGGACACGGGGGCGGGGTTTGAAAGCTACGAAGCCTGGCCTGCCCCTCCCCAAGGGAACGGAGGGCCTCAATGTGTTCCCGCAATCTTTCCCTGCAATGCCGACCCCAGCCCAGCCCTCACCCCCTTGTCCTGGAATCATCTGTCCAATCTGTCCATCTGTCCAGCTTTCCCGCCCGGCGCCGCGCTCCTTGGGACCAGGTGTGGTCCTCTTCTGTGTTCGGCACATGGTAGGCGGCCAGTAGATGGTAGATCAATGGATGAATCACGTCCAATCCCTCGCCTGACCCCGCAGGAAGTAAGCTGCTGGCCCAGGGTCCCACACCGGGGTCCTGGGACCCCCGACGCGGACGGCCTGCTCCAAGGCTGATGGCCTGTTCTCGAGCACTGTGGACACACAGTCACCCTCAGCGTTCTTGGAAGAAACCGCAGCACAGGGTTGACCTTCACACTCCGTTAAAAATGCATTTTGCTGATCTTAATAAAAGATCCACGTAGCTTCCGAATGAGGGAATGCAAATTCCAACAGGTCCCACCCCGTCTAAACACGCGGCCTCTGGGGCTCCCTCCCAGGGCCACTGGGGAGTGTTTGTGCAGGACGGTGACCCACTGCTGGCTGGCTGCTCCAGGTCTGGGCAGGCCTGGCTGCCAGCAACGGGGGGCGGGGGGGCGGACAGGGCAGAGCCAACCAAGACACTCTCCAGTGCCCCCTGGCACGAGGAGGGTGGGGACGGGGGGAAGAGTCCTGGGCACCCTGGGGGCCGTTTTCTCCTTTTCTCCCTAAAATTTAAGAAGGCACACACACCCACGGTGGTCCCACAATGCATGGGCCTATGAATAAGTCCATCGATCTCCTTGCTCTCTGGTATCTGAGCCCCGCCCCCCATTTTCACCATCAGATGCAACGCCCTCCTCGCGCTTCTCAATCGTGGAAAAATCCAAGAGAGGGACATTCTCTCCCGGTCTCTGAAACTGAAAGTGGATCCTACCCAGGACTCCGCCGTCCGTGCCTGTGCGTCTGCTCAACACGGATCCCCCAACCCTTCCCCAGGGCCCCCAAGTCCAGAAGTGCCGGAGACCAAGAGTCTTCTCCACTCCTTTGGCAGCAAAGCCCGCCTAGCCCGCCGGCTGCTCTACCCTCCGCTCCTCCCCTCAGGTGCGAACGTTCTCGCGCGCCGCACACAAGGACCTCGGCTGCTGGGGACAGGGGGGCCTCACTGGGTGTTCTATGAAGCACCTGTCTACGGGGCTGAAAAATCCAGAAGCGTTCATGGCCCCAAAAGCATCCAATGAGGGCCCACAGATCAGAAGTGACCGGAAAGCAGCTGCTAACTCTTATTAAAGCAGGGCAGAGCCCCTCATTGTCCGCGGCCTTCCCGTGCCGGTCAGGGTACTGCAGGGGCCCGGGGCTTCCTGAATGTTCTCTGTCAGGGAGACAGTCACGGGGTCGCACTGCAGCGGACATCCGGATTCTCTGCCCCCTTCATACACGCGCACACACGCACGCACCCACGAATCTTATTTCCTTCGAGCACAGATGAGCAGTACATACCCCGAACGCTGGTGAAACTGATGCAGACGAAGACAGCTACATGCCACAGGGCAACGTTCCAAGACTCTGAAATCACGGAGCCGTAGCCAAGTCCCGGGTCTGCAAACCATCTGCTGTGTGACTCAAGGCAAGTGACATAACCTCTCTGGGCCTCAGGAAACCACAGAGCTGTGAGGTCGTATCCAGCTCTCTCTTTTCGGCCACCAGCCCGGCCCGGGCCCAGGCCGTGGCTGCCGGCTCCCAGCAGTCTTGGCCTGGCCCCCTCCCCCTGCCAGCTCGCCTGCCCAACTCCACACAGAAAAATTCTTCTCTTAAAACCGCTTTTGTTAGGTCGCCTTCAACCCTTGCTTCAAACACACAATGGCTTTTTATTGCCCCAGTGACTGGAGCCCAACCTCCTTTGTTGGTTTGAGAAAGAAAAATCTTATATTAAAAATAATAAATCACCTGGAATGTTGTCAACCTCAGACAGCGGACTTCCCCTCCTTGTCCACGAGGCACACACGCAGAGGCACATGGCTGTGATCACGGCGGGTGGACAGATCTGCATCCCACTTCCCACAGGTCACGTCACTCTGTAGCCTTTCCCGTGCTGGGCAGCAGGCTCCGCATTCATCGGAGGGCCACCGGCTCCACGGCCAGACGCACCAGAGCTATGGATGTCCTCGACACTCAGAATCTCACGCCACAGCAGGTCTTATCAAGCATTTCCTGAAATACACTGGGCCGAATGGCAATCTGTCCTCTCTCTAGAGGCCCAGAGTGTACATCAAAACATTAAAGGCACTGACAAGTCCTGCAGCACACAACCCAGTATAGACTTCTTTAACCTACTGTTCCCAAACACATGTGAGCAAGGAAAGAAGAGTCGCCTCAAAACCTGAGTCATTAGTGTTCCTTGGCACACACTTGGGGGCATGCTAGGTGTCCAAGGTCACCTCCTGCCCAGAAGAGTTCCCACATGCCCCCGCTATCTTCCTGGTAACTGATCTGAATCCTGAGCCTGGTACTTGTGATCAAAAGTGTCCTTTCATCTCTTGGAAAAAGATGTTCATTGTGGTCTCTGCCACGGGCACACCTGGAGGGAAGAGACTCAGACCAGTCCCAGACCAGCCAGCTGAGGGACGTCAGGCAAACTTAACTTCTGAGCCTCAGTGATCTGGTCTGTGAAACAGAGAAGCCAGCAGCTCAGCACCAACGTGGTATGATTCTAGCCTGTCCAGGTTTGCCACTCACAGCTGCAGCAGAGACCAGTGGGGTTACCGAGTCCAAGAACAGCAGCGAAGAGTAAGCGTGACTTTTTGCCCCAGAGCAATTCAGGGATGTGGAGTCAGAACGCCTGCACACACAGCCCAGCTCAGCTGCGCCCTGGCGGACTGGTCCTGGGCAAGGCCTTGGCGCTGGGCTTCACTTCCTCCCTGTAAAATTCAAGAGGCCACACAGACACAAACACTCACGGAGACAGACACAGACACACACACACACACACAAGTACGTGTAACACCGGGAAAATCTGAACAGGCTCGGTGGGTTGCATCAAGGTCAAAATCCGGCTGGGGACACCGTCCTATGGTTATGCAAGATGTCACCACTGGGGGAAACGAGGTGAAGGGTACACGGGCTCTCCCTCTGTTCTTTCTCTCACAGCTGTACGTAAATCGATGACATCTCAAAACGAGTTTTTTTTTTTTTAAGTGAAGCAGGCTCAAGCCTAAAGCGCGGGGACATCACAGATATTCAACAAGAGGGCGCACTTGTCACTCCCTCTGAGCTGCCTCCCCGCCCAGCGGGTGTTCACCACACGAACCTGGAGGAACAGAGTAGGTGGAAGAGAATATGGGGCACGCCGTGGGTGTTCAACGGTTTTCCTCGCTCTCTGGATAAAGCCTGGGGAGAGCCCAGAGGGATGCACTCCTTGCGGCTGGGTTGCCGGGGACCCCATCCCGGGGGGACTCCGCGGCCCCGCAGCAGCCGGAGCCGGGTGGGGAGCAACCAGCAAGCCGGGGCAGAGGCACTCTCGTTTGGGAAGGCACGTATTCAGATCCTACCTCTTTCCCAGAAGGGCGGAGGCGGCTTCCAGCAACGGCCCAGGTGCGAGACGGGCTGCCCCCACCCCTGCCTGCTGCCTCCTGTCCCGGTCCTTTCCGACAGACGGCCGGTCCAGGCAAGCCGCTCGAGGCTGCCAAAGACAATTCCTCCCTCCTGGTCTCACACCCTTCGGGCCACTTACTGCACGGCAAGCAGGGAGACCCGGAGCCCCCCGCTTCGGCTCCCCGTGGCCTCACGAGGCAAAGCCAGGGCAGTGCGGAGGCCACTCAGTAGGAACCAAAGGGTGGGGGCCGGGCCCAGGGACAGGCCCAGGTGGAGGCCTCCGAGGGGCAGATGCGGTTCAAGAAGGCTTACTGCAGAGCTGTCCCCATCTGGGAAAACCCAGAAACAACCCGGCTATCTTGCAACAGATGACCAGGGGTCCCTATGTAGACAATAAAACTCTTTTCCTCCAAGGATGCTGCGTGCCAGGAGAACTCCAGGTCCAACGGCCGGTGCTCTGCTCTAACACGTTCTGATCTGCCCTATCTTCCATATGAACCTGCGACTATCTCACTTTCCAGATCGGGAAATTACAGCACAGAGAGGTGACGTGACTAGCTCAAGAACACACAGCTAGTGAGGGGTACAGCCTAGATTCTAACCCAAGCATCTTGCTCCGCCGTCCCCAGTCTCAGCCCCACGAGGAGAGGGGCACGATACCTGACAAGAAACGGCACGCGGCGCGGTCCCACCCCCAGCAGTGTGAGCACGCACGCGCACAGAGAAGACGGCTGGAATCTCTGGCTTTCGGAAGGATGGGGGACTTTTCTCACTTCCCTTCTGGCTCCACTGTCTCAGTTTCCAGCACAGAACATGCTGGGCTTCAGGCAAAGACTCAAGACGGCCAGGTAAGCCACCCCTGATCCGCGTGGTGCCACCTCCTCCCTCTCCCCGGGCATATTTCCCCCCCAACACCCAAACACACTCTGGAAACTTCGGGGGATCAGGCCTTCCAGGGCACCCTAGTACCCCCACACCGAGGGCCCCTCACAGGCTCGAGGAGATCTTCTCCGGGTGACACATGTCTGCAGCATCGCATCAACCACCTTTCCGGGCGGGACCCACGGCTCCGTTTTGCCGGAAGGTTCCCTCGAGGCTGGCAGTGGGGGGGCAGGAAGGCCCAGCCTTTCTCCCTGGAGTCTAACACCCAGATATTAAAATGGCACTTAAAACAACTTTGGGAGGGGCGCCTGGGTGGCTCAGTGGGTTAAAGCCTCTGCCTTCGGCTCAGGTCATGATCCCAGGGTTCTGGGATCGAGCCCCGCATCGGGCTCTCTGCTCAGCAGGGAGCCTCTTTCCTCCTCTCTCTCTGCCTACTTGTGATCTCTCTCTCTCTGTCAAATAAATAAATAAAATCTTAAAAAAAAAAAAAAAACAACTTTGGGAAATGTTCATGCTAGGACAGTAGGCAAGAGCAAGATGAATAGCTCCAGAGAGAGGTTCACCTCGACTTGGTAGAAAGAAGGCGCGGACCACACGCGGGAGGAAACCATGATGGTGGGGACAGTGGCGTCTCTGAGCCGACACTGGGCTGGGGGAAAACTTCTCCTTTGTTCCTCCTCTCTACGTCCCACAAGCCCTACAACAATCACGCAATCATAATGTAAAAGTAACAGCCCTTCCTGCCAGGGACTACGCCAAGCGCTTTACACGCAGGAACCCTCTCAAACCCCCCCTTGGAAGTGATCCGATCACAAGTGTTCTACAGATGAAGAAACTAAGGCACCGGGAAGGAAAGCTACTTGCTGAAGACCACGCAGTAAGTGTTGGAGCTGGGATCTGTCCTTCCAAATTGAAAAACAAAAAAAACAAATGTGGGGGTATTAAAATCCTATTTTGATATAGGGACTCAAGAGTGGAAAAGAACTGGGGCGCCTGGGTGGCTCAGTGGGTTAAAGCCTCTGCCTTCAGCTCGGGTCATGATCTCAGGGTCCTGGGATCGAGCCCCGAATCGGGCTCTCTGCTCAGCGGGGAACCTGCTTCTCCCTCTCTCTCTGCCTGCCTCTCTGCCTGCTTGTCATCTCTCTCTCTGTCAAATACATAAATAAAATCTTAAAAAAAAAGAATAGAAAAGAACTGTAATATTTATTAAACGTGTCCTGATATAGAAACGTGCCCACCCACCCTGCTCCTCTTTGAAAAGCAAGTCACACGTAAGAATCCCCCCGTGTTGCTGGTGGGAGGCGGAAACTCGGCAGCCGTGCTGGAAACAACCGGGCGGTTCCCGAGATGGTTGAGCAGAGTTAGGACCGGACCCAGCCATGCTGCTCCTAGGTCTACACCCAAGAGAAAAAAACACACTCACACAAAAACCTGGACGTGGATGCTCACAGCGGCATTCACGGCAACAGCAGAAAAAAAGGGCAGAAACAGTCCTAATGCCCATTGGCGGATAAAGGGACCAAACACACAGTAAGGAACACCCCTCGGCCCTAACGGGGCGGGGCGCCCACGCCGTGACACCACGGCAAAGATGGAGGAGCCGGACACAAAACCCTCCGTATCGTACGGTTCCATCTACGTCAAAGGTCCAGGATGGGCCCATCCCGAGAGCCAGAGTCGTGGATGCCAGGGACTTGGGGGGAGGGGAGGACGGGGTGTCTTTCAGGGGTGACGAGAAAGGTACAATTAGACAGTGGTAATGGCTGCCCCACTTTGTGGGTATAATACAACGGCTCAATTGCACTCTTCAGAAGGGCACGTTTTAGAGAACACGAACCATATCACAATAAAACTGCTATTAAAACAATTCTTTTAAAAAGGGGGGGGCGCTGGGATGGCTCAGCTCATTAAGCGCCCAATTCTTTTTTTTTTTTTAAGCACCCAATTCTGGATTTCAGCTCGGGTCACGATCTCACGGTGGTGAGATCGAGCCCCACGTCAGGCTCCATGCAGGGCATGGAGTCTGCTTCAGGTTCTCTCTCTCCCTCTCCCATCCTCTCCCACTGCAACCTTAAAAATAGATAAATAAATAAATAAAATGCCAACTCCTACAGAAAAAAAAAACCTCCCATGGCTCTGAAGGGACACAAGGTGGCCTTGGAGATGGGGGGCGGTAGGTTCGCAGAAGGATGCTGTCTGCCATCGGGCCTCATTCCCGTGACTGCCCTCTTTGTACCCTGGGGCCCCTCAAATCGCAAATGCAAACACATCAAGATACCTGTGGCCAGAGGCACAGCATTGGCTGATGAAGCAGAGATGTCTCAGGACACCAGCACCCTGCCTCAGTCTCTGACATGCCCTGTGTTCACGGTGAGTCCCTTCCCCTCCCCAGGCCTGAGTCTTTGACAAAGTGAGGGCTCTGATGCTCAAGAATCTCTGCTTCCTCCCAGTTCTAGGATTCTGAAGGGACACTCTTGAGACTTGCCATAAATGCAAAGACAAAAGAAACAGAGGTTTCAATCATGATTACAGATAAAATATACCTGGTCGCAAATTTCAGAGGCGTGACAGATAAAATATACATAGTAGCCTGGAAGGGACACAAACCTTCCTAACAGTGAATACTTTGTATAATAAGAAATGAAACATGACATTCCTAGGTATATAGGTTCCAAATAAGAGCCACCAATATATTAGAGAGCCCTCATCCTTCCCTATCTGTGGTTCTAAGATAAGGCAGTTTTCTCGTCTGCATGAACAAACGTTTAAGTCTAGTATCTTTCTTACTTATGCAAGGCTGGATAAAGTCTCCCCAGGCACAAGGACACAGCACCTTGACTGCCATGGAGGTCACAAGGGCAGGCAGATAGGCAGAAATCGCTCTCACTTCCACTGACTCAACACAGAGAGGAGATCAGGCATGGAAAATGTTCCTGTAAGCATTAATAACCTGGAAGAAGCCCAGGGTCTCACGAACGTTTCATCTTGTCTTACAAAGAAAAAGCAAGACAGGCTACAGGCGCAAAAGACATTACATCGCAACGCCAAATGGGCCGGTTGAAAAACTTTTAAAAGGCACGGTCTCTTAAATATAAACCTTTTAGGAGGTCAGTCAAATTGATAAACTTCTAGCTAGGTGGATCAAGAAGAAAAAGGGAAGGCACCAACGACCAGTATCACAAAAGTGGGGACATCACTAGAGAACTTACAGACGTTAGCAAAACACTAAGGGAACATCGCAAAGAAGTGATGCCCCTTAATGTGACTACCTGGATGAAATGGAGAAGTTCCTTGAAAAACATTAATTATCAGAACAGACTCAAGAGGAAATAAACCTCACAGGAGAATTCTCTCTCGGCACATCAAGAAGGGGCCAAATCTCTTATCGACCAAAGAACATGATTCAGGAAAAGGTTACCAACCAGAGCTGGTTTTTAAACGTGGACAAAGCTGGTTTGTGCTGGCAGAGATGTCTCCCAGGATTTTTATTTACGGTGGTTTTTAAAGACTTAAACTTAATGCCATCTTCGTTGTTTCTCTCGCCGCCCCCCACCCCCTGCCCTTATCTTCTCTGAGACTTTGATCTTGCCAACAGTGCTTTTGCCAGCCGTGGTGCTGCTTCTCAGGAATGCCAGAGCCATGGGCTGGCGAGGAATCAATACATAAAAGAAAAAACAAGGGAGGGTCAAAGGATTCCAAATTCCAATTTCAGCTGTTTTCTCTATCTAGTGGGAGAGACAAGGCTCACCCATGTGAGGCACTCCGAAGACTGCATGAGACCACATATATGAAAGTGATAATTTAGGGGCACCTGGGGTGGCTTGGTAGGTTAAAGCCTCTGCCTTCGGCTAAGGTCATGATCTCAGGGTCCTGGGATCGAGCCCCGCATCCAGCTCTCTGCTCAGCGGGGAGCCTGCTTCCCCCTCTCTCTCTGCCTGCCTCTCTGCCTGCTTGTGATCTCTCTCTCTCTCTCTCTGTCAAATAAATAAATAATCTCAGGAAAAAAGTGATAATTTATTAGCAAGTACAAAACAGCTACATACGGACAAGTGCCTAGGGCAGCCAGGAGCGAAGAGAACCTTCGGCTGGCAGAAGTTAGCAGAGAAGGCCTCCTGGAGCAGGAAACAGGCAAAAAAGTGGAAGAAAGAACAGGTTTCAAGACATAATGACGGGAATTCTATCATTCCCGTCATCGTCATTGTCACTCTGGTGCTCTCAAGCTGGCTCGCGTGCAGAGTGCTCACGAGTGCGTAGACAGGTCAGTGCACCTGTAACAGCGGCTCGTTACATTTGGGGGGACACACAACCCGGTGAGAGTTCGGTAAGAGTTACTGATCCTCGCCCCAGAAGAACGCATCCATGCATCAGACTTTGCATGGAGTTCCGAGGGTTAGGAAATGTGCACGTGAGAACGGGGATATAGCACCGAGAATAGTGGGTCTTTGTCAATTCTTCTAACTCGACTCTACAGTGTCCCCCTTCTGGGGGCCTGACTCCCACGGGGCCCCTCCTGGCCCATGCCGTTGCACCAGCAGGGTCCAGACCCCTGAGGTCCACGGCTCAGCTCTCTGGAATGCGGAGGACAGGGGAGGAAACTGAATGACGAATCGCAGAAGCAGTTAAGAGTCAACATTTACGGAGCCTGTACTCTGGGCCGAGCCCCGTGACACATACGCTTCCGTGATCCCCATGCAGCGCCTCACAGACAGAGAGACAGACGGGCGGTCAGGTGGCAAGTGCCTGCTGTTACCACCAAAGGCCAACGTGAAAGTTCTCAGGGCCTGGGGTCCCGGGAAGGACCATCCACCATTCACCCCTCAGATGAGTGCAGGGAGCCCAGAGAAGGAATGACGGGAGCTGGGGTCCCAGGTGCTCTGGGCTCTACTTCTGGGGTTCCCATCCCCCGCACCGCCTCCCTTGGACAACAGAGGCCACAGTCGGTGGTGATGGTCATTCTGAACGGGGCCTGGATTCTCTGCGGCGGGCGCCAAGGCTCATGGGAGATTAGCCAGGAGCTCCTGCTACGGGCTATGCATGGCCTCAGTCGGGGCGCACGGGTCCAGGTGAGGGGCGCAAGCATGTTCACTGCAGGGGCCTTGAGGCCAGGCCGTGAGTGGGGCCTCAGATTCCTCCCTCTCATCCTTCCTCTGCTCCCACTGACTAGTCACTGCTTCCAGAGTCTCGCCGGGCCCTCCACGAGGGACTCCGCCTGCCGACATCCCCAGGAGGGAGGTCCCGAGATTGTCGTGGTGTATGGGTGAGGGGCGTGAGGCTCAGAGAGGGACAGGACGTGTTGAGGACCACACGGGGAGCGGGGGTGGCCGGGAGGGGTGACTTCAGATGGCCGGGAGCCAAACCACAGCTCCCGCCCACTGAGAGCAGAGCAGCGTGACCCCCCTGCAGCCTTGGTTTCCCCACGGGTCTCAGAGCGGTGACGCGGTGCTTACACCACCCCTTTTGGATGGATGGCTGGGAGAGGCCCATGAGACAGAGGGGAGCAGCCCTTCCGAAGGGGAAAAATCTGGGAGGCAGGTGTCTCATGTCCTTTCTCTCTCTCCCCAGAGGAGAAAGGTCCCTAGGTCTGCAGGGCTCTCGGCCCCGTGGGCGGGTGCCCAGACCCTCCCTGGGACCTCAGTCCAGCCGGTGGTGGCCCCAGCAGGGCGGTGGGGAGGCAGAGGGGTCGGCGGGGGGCACAGCCTGGCCCTGTTCCCGTCCCTCCCCCCAGCCAGGCCCCGGAGCTGCACGGCTGGCAGCTTCTGCTAACACCGTCTTCCGCCAGATTCCGGCCCTGGGGCCACTGCAGCCAGAATCACGAGCGATTCCGTCATGCCCCCTGGGGCCCAGAGCCAGCGTGTCAGCAAGACTGCTCCCTGCTCCCCAGCCCTGGGTCCAGAGGGGACAGAGGCCAGAGCCATCATCTCAAGGGGCACGGCTCCCTCCCGGACCTGAGTGTGGCTGAGTCACCCCACGGAACCCAACTCAGGCCTGATCCCGGCTCAGGGGAACCAGCCTTGTGGAGTCCCTGCAAAGTCACCAAGGGGCCCAGCAGGAGAGACGAGTGTCGACTTCCCTCACAGAGTCGGGAAGATAACGTCTCACCAGCGTCAAACGCTGGGCCACTGTCACTGCTGCCACCGATCGCTATCACCATCACACACGCATCCCTGCATCTCACGGAACCGAAGGCCCGGACTCGGTTGCACACTGGAAGCTCTCCGCTCATGGTCCCTCCCGCTGTGCGCCCTCATTCCCTCATTCTGCAGCATCCAGCGCATGGTAGGGGCTCCATGAAACCCTGCTGGATAGAGCCCCCCCCCCACCATCCTGGCTGATGCCCCCAATCTACAGCCCGCAGCAAAAGCGCCCCCTTCTGTGTCAATCCCCCATACATGCATCTCCTAGGCAACGCCCCCCCAGGCTCCCTGCAGGGCCCCAGAGTTTCCCAGAATTCCCTGGGAAGGCAGAGGCAGCTCTCCCCCGGAACCGGGGAGCTGGCAGGCCCCCAGCGCAGAGCCCCCAAGGAGCTCCAGACCGTAGGCCTGGCTGGGGTGAAGCCACCAGGAGGTGGATTTGGCCCGAGTTCCAAAAGGCCCCCACAGACCGGGAAGCCAGGGAGGGGGGCACATTTCTCCTGCCGCCCAGAGAAACGCTTTCTCCGTGGGAGAACTCAAAAGGTCTGCCCAACACGCTCGGAACAATCTCACCAAATGGGGTGGGGAGGGTTAGGAACTCCGGAGCAGAGTCTGCAGAGAAGTTTCCAGAGGGTGTTCCAAGCATGCTCAGCTGAGCTCCCCTAGGCTGCAGGCCAGATGCCGGGCTCCTGGGGGGTCCTCTGCTGAGGGCGGGTGGGGACACGGCTCTGGCCGCCTGACAAGGATGACATCAAAATGCAGGCACCCAAAAAGTTACCAGGAAGGGGCTCTCTCAGACCCAGTGCCCGAAAGCAGTCGCTGGGGCGGAGAGCGTGAACCCTGCCCCTGCCCCTGCCAGGTGTGTGGCTTTGGGGAAGTCACTGCCCCCCTGTGAGCCTCTGGGGCCTTGATTTTCAGATGGGGGATACTCCAGGTAAGACAGACTTGGAGACACCGCCAGAGAGGGGCGCACATTCCCACGACGACAGGGCCAATCCGTCAGCAAAACAATCGTACATATGCAGGAGCCCCTAAATTCACGTAGTAGTAAAAAATGACCAAATTAAAAGGGAGAAGAGACAAAATCAAACCATAGGAGCTACTAACACTCTCCCTCAGAGAGCGCAAACTCGGGGGGGGGGGGTGAGGCGGGGAGGGTGCCAGGGTGAGCCAGGGTGCACACTGTATGTGCAGTGAGGGGACAGGAGGGAAGAGAGAGGGTCTGGGGGTGCGTGGGAGACAAGGTGAGTGTGTTGGGGTGTCGGGGGGATGCAGGGGCACCTGGAGGAGGCCGGGGGATGTCGGAGGAAGAAGGCCCCCCCCACCCCGGCCCTGGCTCTCATGCCACCCCTAGCGACCCGCTGCCTTCTGATTCAGCCAGTCCCCAGAGACACCCATCTCCTCCACCGGCCTTCCTGGGACCCGCCCCGAAGCCAGTCCTTAAGACCCCCAGAGAAAGGTCTGGTTCATCCAGTCACCTGACAAGTGACGAGTTAAGGCGCAAGGCAGGGTCAGGGTCGCCCGTGAACGGGAAGAGATGAGCGATCGCGCGGCACGGGAGCTCACAACGCCGGGCCTGCTACCGCCCTACCCAGTTCTGAAAAGGCGAGAAAAGCTCTTGCAGCTTCAAGAAGGGAAGGAGGGTCCGGCCACCAAGCCTCCCGCCCGCACACAAAGCTCAAGAAGGTTTATTTATTTATTTAAGATTTTACTTATTTATTTGACAGAGAGAGAGGGATCACAAGTAGGCAGAGAGGCAGGTAGAGAGAGAGGGGGAAGCAGGCTCCCCGCTGAGCAGAGAGCCTGATGCGGGGCTCGATCCCAGGACCCTGAGATCATCACCTGAGCTAAAGGCAGAGGCTTTACCCCACTGAGCCCCCCAGGCGCCCCAAAGCTCAAGAAGGTGGGGAAAGAGGCTGCTGGGGGATAGTCAAACTGCCACCCCAGCCCCAGGCCTGGTTTCTCGGCATGGCCAGGCCGCGGGGACAGAGGCCAGTGGCCAGCTTTCGTGCCTGGCTGGGGGCGTGCAGGTCTGCTGGCAAACCCTCAGCTTGTGCACGAGAGGGGAAATGTGCACCAGAAAGGCGTCCCCTCTCCTCCGCAGCAAGACCCAAGCCCTGGGCCCACGGAAGGAACCGAGCTGCATTCTGCAGGGCCGATGGCCCGGGGACACCTAGCCCACCCTGTCCCCCCGGGTGGGCCCCAGGGCCGAGCTGCGTTCTGCAGGGCTGGCGGTCCCTGGGCTCCCGGTGCAAGCAGCCGTATGCAAGGAGCATAAAGCTGGGCTCTGAACACTTCAGGCCTCCCTTGTCCAGAGGCCCCAGGATGTCGCACGATCGCACAAAAGAAAGAACAGCACACGACTGTGAGAGAGGCCCTCTGGAAGGGAGGACGGCAACCCTGGAGAGATCCAGCCACTCAAAGGAATCAGATTAAAGGAGCCGGTGCTGCTGCCAGGGGCAGCCAGGCTCTCAGGCTGTCCGAGCCTCCGCTGCCTGAAGGCTCCTCCCGGCCCCCCTCGTCTCAGGGGCCCCTGTGCTGCGGTCCTTGGGACCCCCTGCCCTGCTAGGCCCATGCCTGCCTCCCACCTGCCCGTGTCGCGGGCCCATCAGAAGCTACACAAGCCTCTTAATCCCCATCTGCGAACCCTCTCGTCGGGAAGCCGGAGCTGAGGTTTACGGGCCCAGGACGGCCTATAAAAGCCGCTGCGGTACTCAGTGCTCTGACCCCCCGGCCCCCCTCCTCCTCCAAGCCCCTTGTAGGAAGGTGGCCCGGGGGACCCGCAGCAGCCTCCTGTGTGGCTGGAGCAGGGCGGGGCCGGATGAAGGCCAGGTCCCTGCCAGCCCCGCACAATCTCCAGGAAGGGCGGCTCCACCCCGGGCAGGGGGACGGGGACAGGCCCTATAGAGCCAGACCACCCAGTTCTCGCCCGGTGGCCCAACCCCGCCATTTGCCATTAGTAATTCGATCCCAACTCCAGGTTTATGAGCCTCGGGCTCTTCATCTGAAGAATGGGGCTCCTGCCACCTCCCCACAGGCAGTGAACCCCACCCTCCACAGTCAGGGGAGGAAGGGGCAGCCTGGGGAGGAGACCGGCATCTTAGCCAAGGTCGCCCAGTTAGCTGGTGGCAGGAGAGCCAGTGACAGGACCCACTGGGGTCCTGGGCTGATGGCCCATCGGCGGGCAGCTGCGGGAAAGGGAGCCACGAGGGTCAGCAGGACCCAGAGAGCAGAGGCGAGCTGAACCTGACCTGTGGCGACCTCCCATCTGCTCCAAGTTTCCTATCACGAAGCATGGAAGATTATTCGTGTAAAACACAAAACGATCTGAAAATACCTTTAAAACACTGAAGTTTGTTCCTATGGTGTCATCAACTGACGAGCAACATCCAAATAATACATGAGGAGCATAAAATGTGGACATTTTGGAAATGGCATTACTGCCATATAAATCCCCAAAGGTGAAGACTTCTCTATAGAGTCACCATTTGTTTAAATCCATTTGTAGGACCTCCGTCGGTGACCCCTCCTCCAGGCAGCCTTCCCTGACTCCCATTCCATCCCCGGGGCCAGGTCCTGGCTGGGCCCTCAGCCCTCCGGGTCCCGAACCATACACACCAGGCCCACCGACCGTCCCCACCCCCCTCACGTGGCGGCATCCCGGCATCCCGCGCTCCCCCAGGCATCCTGGCGGAGTGCGGTGCAGCACTTAAACTCTCCCCCCTTGGCTCTCACCCCACAGCCTGCCAGGTGGGAACAGGAGCCCCCAGATGTGCCGGCTCCTGCCCGGGCTCCCAGCATGCCTGCCCGGCTCACCTGAGCCCTGTCGGGACGGTGACCTGTGTGCTTCCATCTGAGGTTGCTGGCATCACCTGAAGGAAACCCAACCCAACAAGGGTTTTCACGCTGGGTTCCACACCAACCCGGCCGGCGGCAGAGAGCGATGGCCCGGGGCCGGGCGGGGACGCTGAGCGCCACCGGACTCAGAGCCAAGCCAGAACTCGCCGTAGGGGCCTCCTCCATGCACCCCCTCAATCCCTCTCCGGCCTACGGGGCCACAAAGAGGAGACAGCTACAGCTGGGCAGCTGTGCGGGAGCCAAGGGGCTCAGCCACTCGTGCACGGTCTGCGTCCATCACACAGGCAGAACACTGAGACCCAGACTGGGGGAGAGTCTTGCCCGAGGCCACTGTGAGTGCTGGCACCAGAATCCGGGGCTTCTGGTTTCCTGGGCTGGAGGCGGAGGGAGTCCAAAGCCCCAGGAGCAAGGGCGACCCCGTCCCGATCCTTAACACAGCTCCCCTGCTCCCAGAGAGAAGATCGACTCCCACCTTCTGACACCAATTCGGCGTCTGGAGGCCCAGGCTAGAGGTGTGGCTCTGGTCAGTGAGGGGACCGACAGACCGAAGTCCTGCCGTGTCCTTAAAAACCCCAGTGGGGGGGGCGCCTGGGTGGCTCAGTTGGTTAAGCAACTGCCTTTGGCTCAGATCATGATCCCGGAGTCCTGGGATCGAGTCCCACATCCGGCTCCCGGCTCCACGGGGAGTCTGCTTCTCCCTCTGACCTTCTCCCCTCTCATGCTCTCTCTGTCTCCATCTCAAATAACTAACTAAAATCTTTAAAAAAAAAAAAAAAAAACCCAGGGGGAACGCGGAACCCAAATGGTTAAATAGAGTTACCAGGTGACCCTGCAATTCCGCTCCAGGGTGTCCACCCGGGAGAAATGCACGGAGACAGCAAGGAGATTCGGGGTCGCCAGGGCTGGAGGGATGGGCAGCGACCACGCAGGGCACAAGGCTGCTTTTGGAGGGGACAGAAACACTCTAGAAGAGACAGGTCTGGGGGTGGCACAACTCTGTCGATGTACCAAATGTCACGAAATCGTGGACTCAAAGAGGGTGAATTTTATGATGTGTGAATGATATCCGCATCGCAAAACAGCAAACAAACAGCATCTTGTCAAGGTCAGATGCAAGAGATCTGCCCAGCCGGCCCCTACCTGCCCCAAGGTCGCACCCCAGGACCGTGCCCAGACGTCCTCCTGGCTCAGGCGATGGCCAGCAGCCCGCCCACCTCTCCCTGGCCACTCCTCTGACCACTGTTTCAGCCCCTCCCTGCGTCCCATCTGGTTTACTCACAGCCTGGGTACCGGCGCCCAGAACGGTGCCTGGGACACAGTCAGTCCTTAGTAAAGAAAGACGGAACGCGAAGGAATAGGATCCTTTTCGAGACCGTCACGGATTCCGAGATAAAAGTCCCAAACTCCTGGGCTATGCTTACAATGGCTTCCATCAGCAGCTCCTCCCCCAGTGCTGGAGTCTTCGAGGAGCTTTAAAATACCAGGGCTACAGAGGACATCCCTCAGAGATTCTGATTTAATAGGCTGGGGTAGGGCCCGGTCACTGGCATTACGAAATCTGCATTGATTCAAACCCACATCCTGTCACTGCCAACCGCTCCTGCAGCGTCAACCTCCCCCTACTTCAAAAACCTATTTAAGGCTTTCCAGCAAACCGCACTCCCCTTTATCTAGGCCTTTGCACATACTCTCCCCACCAGGAGCACATGACTCCTACGTGGACCTGGCTGAGACCTCAACCTTCAGGACTCAGCTCAGAGGTCACCTCTTCCAGGAAGCCTTCCCTGAACATACCAGTTTCCCATCCTACTGTGAGCTGCCAGCAGACCCCAGTGCAGAACTCAACACACTGCACAATCACTACTGGGGCCTTGCACTCCACCCCCCTTCCACCCACACGAGCACCCAAAGGCAGGGCCTACTCGATTCCACACCGTCGGCACGCAAACCTTTGTTGATCTCATGGGCAGAACGTGTGCTTCTCCCGGTGTGTTTCCCCAGGGCAGCCCTGGACAAGGGCAGAAGCACGAGCAGGGACGAGAGGCAGGATCACAGCTGCGTCCCTGTCACGGGACCGTCAGAATTTCTTTCAAAACCTCTACACCTAATTAACTCGTATTACCGAAGAAATAAGCTGGCATAAAGTGGCATGAGCTTACGGTCTTAGTCCTCCTGGTGTAGTGTTGCCCCCAGAGCAGTGATCCATGAAGTTTTTCTGGCCCTAACATGGGACGGAATATCATGGTGTTTGAGGGGCCCCCACATCCTATCCTGCATTAAAAACCTAGACCCCGTGAAAGGGGGAGATACTGAACAAATCTGAGAGCTTCCGGGGATAAGACTCCCAGGCATGGGAAGGACTCCCCAGCTGGCCACCGCCGCTCCAGATGCTGTATCCACACCTGACCGAGGCTAAGGGGGGGGATCGTAAATGTTCTCCCCACAAAACAGGAAGAGGGATGACGCAGTGAGACAGTGGTGATCACTTGACAACAGACATAGCTATGTATCAAATGAGTCTGCTGTTATCTTAAACTCCAACAATGTCGTGTGTCGACTATATCTCAATACAGCCGGAGGACAGGGAAAGGAAAGACCACCTAGACCCCAGGAAGGCGCTCTCGCCTTCCCAACCCCACAGAAGACAGCGCCAGTCAGTAACTGGCTATTTCAGCACCAAGTCCCGACACGCTCGGCATCCTTCTCGACGGTGCCAGCGGCCTGTCAGACCTCATGGGTTGGATGCAAACCTCCGGCGACCACCGAAGACCAGACCTTTCATTTGGACAGATGGGGAAACTGTGCAAAGGTCACGTGGTGAGAAGTGCCTTCAACAACGGCCCACGAATGTCCCACCTGGGGCCACGTGGCCATTGGAAGCCGAGTTCCCAGGTACTCTTCCTAGAGGGCCGAAGTGTCACCCCTTTCCACTATCCCAACCAGGTTATGGACCCAGGGCAGAAGATGAACCCAAACTCCAGATGTGGGCACTTCCCCAGCCCAGAAAACATGCCAGTGAGGCAAGCCTGCCCACAGCTTACAAACCCTCCAAAGACAGTGAGAGGAAGTTAACCTTCCAAGGGTAAAATCATGAGAGATCTAAGCGGGGAAGAGCCTGGAAAACCTGGAGGACTCTGGACTTTGCCAGAGACGGTCTCCCTGACGCCCTTCCCCTCCCTGCTTCCAGGGAAGGCTGAGTTTGGAGACCTGCCTCCACTTCCTCTGGCCTGGCCCAGGTGTCCCCAGTCACCTCCAGGTTTAGGACAAGGCACGTCTGGAGAGCTTACTCCTCTGAGCAGATGGCTCCCAACCCGCCAAGAAAAGCCCAGCCCTCCCCTCGCAGGAGGTGGTGGGAGCTTGAGAAAGGCCCAAAGCCCAGTCACTTCCCACCTGCTGCGGGGGAGAGGGTGTCGGTGTTGGCCCAGCCAGGCGGCCCCCTCCGGCACCTTCCGGAAGCTTTCCCCCTCCATTCACCTCACTGAGGTGTCCCCTGAGCCCGGTCCCAGAGGGGGAGGGCTGCTAGGCCCGCCCTGAAGAGCAGGGAGCCGTGTGGGCGCAGAGAGCCGGGGAACACGGGAAACAGATGTGCGGGCCGGCCCTGACAGGCGAGTGATGACAGATGCTCTCGGCAGGCCTCAGATGTCAGTGTGGAGAAAAGAAAGGGGCCTCAGCAGCAACACCTGTTCCGGGCTCGGAGGCCACGCTCCAGGGGCTGGGCCGGGTGTCCCCGCAGAGAGGGGCCGGGGTGCGGTTAGGTAAACAGCTGCACGCTCCATTACCCAGAGCGCTCCCCGGACAGATCGCTGGAAGAGGGCAGGACGGCCAGCCCGCCAACTGGCACGCAAGGAAAGCCCATCGATCACGCGGCAGACCCATCAGGGGACGACCCGCAGCAGGAGGTGTCGGCTGAAATCTGAACACCAGCACAATGCTGCGCGGAGCAGAGACAAAGGGCGCCACTTATCAGCAGGGCAGCAGCCGGGGGCGCTAGGGCGTGGGGGACAGGAGAGCAGAGCGGGCCCATGGGGGCTTTTCAAGCTAACTCCCGCCTCTCAGCTGCTCTGGGGCCCGTGGAGGCACGTGTGGGGAAATTAGGACCATCCTCCTCCAGGTCACTGCCACCTTCCCAGCAGGAGCCCCAGAGTGGACAGAAGGCAAAAGAAAGTAGAGGTTGGAGCCCAGACATCAGAGCTGGACTCCTGGGTCCAATGCTGGTCCTGCTGTTACTAGCTGTGTGACTTTGGGCAAATTGCTTGCCCTCTCTGGACTTGCTTTTCTGCTAAGGAATGGAGACGGTGTCACCTCCCTGCACAGGGCCGCTGGGAGGATCCAGTAAGAGTGACACAAGGGAGGCATGGGGCACAGATTCTGTGCTGCTGTCATCATCATCACTACGTGCCCAGATGCCGTCTTGGGCAGCCTGGCCCGCTGTGCCCCCAGGCTCTAAAGGGAGGGACAGCCCAGCACCCCCAATCAGCAGAAAGTTTGGGGGACAGAGGCTGCAACAGCACAGCAGGTGGGAGCCAACCAGAGATGCAATCCTGAGTTACCAGCCCCTCAGGGACAGAGAAAGGAATGAATGTGGCCCGTGGTCCCACCGCACGCCAGCGGCCCCCACCGAAAACCTTCCCAGGGAAAGATCACCTCCACCTTTCAGGTGCGGCGAGAAGGGCAAGTCTGAGCCAAGGGCACCCAGCCAGCTCCCAGCAGAATGAAGCCCGAAACCAGGGCTGGGTCAAGGCCGACCCAGAATCTCACCCCGGCTTCACAGGGATGCCTGTGCCCCAGCGTTCCTCCTCAGGGAAGGGCTGCCAGGCCCCCGAGAGGGTGGGCTGCAGCCTGCCCTGCCCAGCGCCAACACAGCCCTGCGCCAGACGCCGGCTCGGAGATCTGGGGGCTACGGTGCAGAGCGCGCTCCCCCCAGGAAGCAAGGAGTCTGACTGGAGAGAAAAACCATAAACGCAATCCAAAGGGTGTCAGTGACACCTTTCTCTCCTCCCTCCTCCGTGTTCTTTCCTAGTGCTTCAGGCGGATTCACTAATGAATGAACGTGTACCAGGAACAACTGAGGCACCCCAGGAGGTGGTAGAGAGGAGGTTCCGGAACATGCCGTTCTGGCTCAGTGGTTTCCCAGTGGCCACATGCCAAGGCCCCTAAGCCACTCCCTGCCCCCCACCCCCCGAATCCTCAAACCACACACCAGAGACAGGCAGGACCCGGGAGCTGGTCCCCGCTGGGAGCCCCCCCACCAGTGCTCACCCCTCGTGCCCACCCTGGCACCGGGGGGGCCCAGCCCCATCCCGCTCTGTTTAAGGCTCCGTGGGAAGTCATGCTCTCTGCTGCCGTTGTGCCCCTCCCCCTGACATCGAAGGCGCAGCACTTGCCACCAGATCCCCAGCGTCTGGAACAGTGCCTGGCTCAGAGTAGGTGCTCCATAAACATTTGTTAAATGAATGGGAGGGAGGAAGGAAGGGCAGGAGGCTGCATTTCCGGCTTTCCACTGATCATCAGTCAGGCTCTCCTCCAGGCAGTCGTGGATGCCTCTCCCTCCCTCCCTCCCTCTGGCTGCTGAAGCCTGGGAGCTGCACTGCTGCCCTCCCCGCCCCCCCACCCAGGCCGATGGCCTCACCACCCACCTGGATCGAGGCCACGGCCCAGCCCTGGGCGGATCTCTTCCCGGCGTGTTCCGAGCCTTCTTTCAAGGACTTTTTATCTCTCCCCTGTGCCTTTGACTCCAAGGCCTCAAGTTCACTGCAACCTCATTTCCCCCTCATCCCCATGGGCTCCCCTGCTTCCCCCAGCTTCTGTGCCCCTTCTGCTGGACCCCACCCCCGAGCCCCCCCACCGCACCCCACTCATCTTCCAAGGCTACACCTCTCCAGGGGGTGGACGGAGCGGGGGTCTGGAGTGGAAAGACCTGGGTTGAAGACCCACCACAGTGACCTCTTCTGGGTGACAGTCACTGACGCCATCGGACTCCTCTGAGTCTCGATGTACTCCTACCTAAGATGGGAACAAATAGGGCCTCATCGGAACAAACGAAATAACTTGCTTTGGAAATGGTGCAGAAGTGAGAACGCCAGTCAGCCTTCCCAAACCTCATGCTGACCCCTTCTGGGCAGACACCAGCTTGCGTTTTCACCCCCACGGGGCTCCCGTCCACCGCCACCTTCCCAGCTGGATGCTTTCCTCCAGCTCCTACCCGTGAAGCCCACACTTGGCATCTCATCAAGTCCTGATGAGTGAGCAAATCAACACAGGAAAACTCACCCCAGAGTGGATGTTGTGCAGAAAAGCACTCTGGCAAACCTCAGAGGAAGTGCTCTGATGACTCCAGGCGCCCCCATCCCCAGGCCGGAGACCCCCAGCCATCCTGCCAGCCGAGAGGTGTGCAGAGGACTGACCTGTATCCCAGAAAACCCTGCCCAATGCATGGGGTGGATGGGAGGGTCCCACCGTGTCCCAGGCACTTGGCTTTCCGGGGGCAGCTAGATGCCCAGTTTGTTCACATACTTGGCCCTCCGGGCGCAGGCGACCCCGATCTTCACTCCCCAGGCCAGGAGACGCACACAGGGAGGGGAAGACATGTCCACTCATGCGCTCAGTGACCAAGGGACAGGGCAGGCTTGGAAGCCAGGTCTGTTACTGCTCCAAAGCCGGGCTCATCTCCCAGTTCCTGCCCTGCCAGAAAACGCACACTTCTCCAGATACCTAGGAACCGACCCGCAGGCGGGACGGCCACGGGCTGCCAACCACAAGTTCAGCATCGGCGGTGGAGAGCGACACATGCGCCCATTTAGAGTGAGAGGCCCACCAAAGCCCTCAGGGACCTCTCTGCGGTCCGAAAGGGACACTGGCAGAGAAGGAGGCCTGAGCAGAGCACAAAGGCCCAGGGCAGGCACCGGAGGAAAGCGTGGCTCCGGTGGGGACGGGAGGACGCGTCCACTTTACGGACGCGACCACCGTGCCCGAAGCCATGAGCCAGGAATCTCCACATGTGGGTACGCGCACAGACAAGGGGCGGGCAGGACTGGGAGCCTCTCCAACGCATGGAACGATCATTCCTGAACAAGTCAGAGACACTCTTCCCCGTCCACAGGGCCCTCTGCCGGCCCCTCGCCAGTGGCTCTCACGACAGGCATCTGATGAAAACAAACCAGTTCCACGGTCGCCAGCGGAGATTCGGATTCATGGCCCCCAGGGCCATCACGGTGACCGCAACGCACCATCGCCTACTACCCCAGACCCGGGGGGGCAGGCCCTGCTGCGGCCTTTGCAACGCCGGATCCACAGTGAACTGAGCCCTAGTCTGGCTCCTCCCGGGCAGGCGGCGTGAAGGCAGGCGCCTAATAAAGGGGGCGAATGTCAGCCGCACCCCCACCCCCTCCGCCCTCCTCCTGCACAGCTGACTGCAGAGAAGAAAGACTCTCTTCCCACCTGGGGCGGGGGGACTGTCCCCCCCCGGTCCCCCGGGTCCCAAACCCCCACATCTGAAAATCTGTTTCCATCTGCTGTGAAGCAACCAGAGAGTCTCAAAGGACAAGTGTGAACTTGGGGAAAAAGCAGCAGGAGCTGGGGGGGTGCCTGGCACTCGAGAGAGGAGAGGAGCCGCCACCTCTGCTGCCTTTCCAGCCGGGTGGGTAAGCTCGGGGACCTCCCGGTGACCTGCACGGCCGGACTAATTACCAATGTTATCAGGCGGATGACAGACATGCCCTGAACTTCCTCTGTTTGACTCCGTGGCAAACACACTCAAGTTCAGGCCCGAGCCGGCTGCTTGCAGCACTGCCCTATTCTTCCACAAGACCACTCCTGCCCTGGTTCCCTCCCCCCCAACTCAGCCAGGCCCATGCGCTCCCCACACGCCAGCCTGGGGGACCCTGGGAGGGCACGTCCTACTGGAACGGGTCACACAGAATCAGCACGACCTCCTTCCCCACAGAGGGTCTTCCTTCCCTGCTGGAATCCCAGAGGCTGAAGGGAAAACTGCCACTTACCTTCATCGCCATTGCCACGGGGGAGCTCCAGCCCGCGGGCGCCTGGCGGGCCAGCCCCGGGCCAGCACACACCAGGGTCCCGCACTCCACGCAGGCGCCAATGATCAGCTGCCGCCCATCGTCCACCAGCAGGCTGTGGCTGGCTCGGAGAGTGTAGAGGAACAAGGGCAGCCGGGCTACCCGCACAGCCTTGAGTCCGAGACAACGCTTCTTCTCCTGCTGGCAAAAGAAGCACACGAACGTGTCCACTTGGTACTGCCTCGACCAGGGGCTGACAGCGTGGTGGGCGCTGCGGGCCTCGTGCTGCAGCCACTGGCCCAGCAGGTCGTGGTAGCAGAGGACGCAGGTGGCCACCAGGCCCGTGGAGTCGGCAGGCCTGGCGCGCGGGGCGGGCGGGTAAACAGTGAGGAATGGAAAGAAGGGCTCCTTCTCGCCCAGGCGGCTGGAGGGGTTCACGTTGAGCTGGAACTCCTTCCCAGGGCCCAGCTCGGCCCCGCAGGTGTAGCAGACGGACACCGGGCTGCCCCGGGCCGGCGCCGGCGGCTCAGAGACGGCAGGGTCTGAGGCTGAGAAAGCCTGGTGGTACCTGCCTAAGAAACCCTGCACGGAGGTGATGAGCTCCTCATTCTGGCAGGCCCGGTACAGGGCCCAGACGTCCTCCAGGACACTGAAGCACTTGGGGCAGCTTCGGACCTCGCAGCGCTTGTTGGGGCCCCGGGCATTGGGGGGACAGGGCAGGAGGCTAAGGAAGGGGAAATGCATGGCGCCCCTGGCACTGCCATTGAGGATCCGGGAGGCCACTGCCCGGGCATCCTGGGTACAGTCTTCCCCGCAGAGGTAGCAGGCCTCTGGCAGGGCCCCAGCAGGCGGGCCGTCTTCCCTGGGGAGCCTCCTGGCCTTGAAGGCCATGCCGGGGGCATGGCTGTTCAGTGGCACCACGTAGAGACGCTGCAGGACCGGCACGTTGGCGAGCTCGAAGCTCTGCCACTGCCGGACGAGCGAGGAGAAGCAGCAGGGGCACACCAGGGTGCTGCCGCCCTCGCTGATGGGCTGGGCCCCTGGAGGGGGGCTGTGCAGCCACAAAAAGGGGAAGAAGGGCGCCCGAGCCAGTTTTTCCTGCTTCTGCACGTGGATCTGGTGCTGCGAGGCGGGCGCCAGAGCCGACCCACAAATGTAGCAGCAAAGGCCCTCTGGTGGCGCAGCCCTGCTCTCCAGGGAAGCCCAGGGGACGCCGCCTGCGCTCTCCTTCTCTTGCAGGCCAGGCGGAGGCTGCTCCTTGCGGTCCTCTTCCTCGCTGGTGATGTTGATGTCACTGTCCTCAGACATGCAGTAGTTTCCGCGGGTCTCCCCCCGCGGCCTGTTCTCTGGAGTCTTGGCGGCCCTGCCAGAAGGGACTCCCTTCATGCCGTCCGCGGAGCCCACCTGGACTGCAGGGCCTTGCCAAGGGTCCTGAATGCCCCTCAGGACGCTGGCCCGGGGCTCGGGCACCCAGTGCCTCCCCGCGGTCTTCCGCCTGCGCCTCCCGCCGGTCTTGGGCTCGCCGTCCCCGCGCTGCTTCGAGGGGGCCCCCTCCTCCTCCTCCACGTCGCCCTGTCCCGGAGGGGGTCCCGGCGCCGGCCTCCACTCCTGGCAGCGGCCCCCGCGAGGCCCGGGCCCCGGGCGGGGACTGGCGGCGTCGCGCGCGGCCGGCTCGGTCTCGGAGAGGGGGTCTGTGTCCGACAGTTCCGACAGCTCGGAGTCCCGCGTCTCGTCGCCCGCCCCGCCGCCCAGCGCGTAGGCGACGTTCCACTCGCGGGGGGCCCCGGCGGCCCCGCGGCGCCCGCCCGCGCCCGCGTCGCACTGGTGCGGCCGCTTGAGCCAGTACATGCGCTTGTCCACCGGCGTGCGGGCGCGCTCGAACGCGGCCCACTGCTCGCCCAGGAAGCAGCGACACACGGCGCACACCAGCACGCAGCCGTCGGCCGGGCACAGCTCGCGCGCGCCGGGCGCCGGCTCCTGCTGCTGCAGGAACGGGAAGAAGGGCTGCGCCGCGGCCCCCGCGCCCGCCGCCGCCGGCTGCTTCACCTGCAGCTTCAGCTCCTTGCCGCGTCCGATGCCCCCGCCGCAGATGAAGCAGGAGAGCGGCGCGCCGCCCCCGCCGCCGCCGCCGCCCGCCGCCGCCGCCCGCTCGCCCACGGCTGCCATGAGCCGCTGCTTGCGGGAGAGCGGCGCCGGCCGCCCGCTCATGGCCGCGCCGCGTCCGCCCGGCCCCGCGTCCCGGGCCCCCGGGCCGCCCTCAGCGCCCGCCGCCGCCGCCACCGCGCCCAACTTGGGGCATGAGCGCGCCGCGAAGTTTGGCGGCGGGCGGCCGGCGCGGGCGCGGGCGCACGGCCGCTCGCAGGGGCGCCCCCCCGGCCTGCCGAGCCCCCGGCGGCGCCGCGGCGAGCGCGCCCGGAACGCAGCGGCGGCGGCGGGCCCCGGGCGGCTGGAGCGGCGGCCGCATGTGCGAGCTCCGGCGCCTGCCAAAGCGTGGGGTCATTTAATTGGGGAGGAGGGGGGCGGGGCGGCGCGGAGGGAGGCGGCAGAGGGGGCGGAGGGCGGGCGCGCGGCGGGCGGGGAATCCCTCCCTCGCGCTCCCGCCCGGCGCCCGGCGCCCCGCCCCCTCGGCCCTCCCTCCCCCGCGGCCCGAACTGCTCACAATGGCTCGCCGGCTCCTATCTATTTTGTGTCCGGCCGGGAGCCGCGCGCCGTGATTCATGGCCCCAATTAGGGGCTCTCTGCAGCGCGCCGGGCTCGGGCCGTCTGAAGGGTCTCCTCGGGGACCCGCGGAGACCCATCAGCGGCTGGAGCTGCTCTTTAAGTAAAGGGCAAGCAGGACGCGGGGGGAGCCCGGTGAAGACGCGGCCGGCGCCTGAGAGAGACCGAGGAGCCCCGGAGGCACTCTCGGGAGGGGCAGCGCCCTCCGCTATTCGGCCCCGGGCGCCCCGGCCCCCCTCCTCATTTGAAAGGAGGGACCAAGTGAGGGTCACTTACTGCCCTGCGCAGCTCCGGGATGGGGCACCTTTCCGGGCCCAGTGTGCTAATTTTGGAGACGACGAGAGGAGCTACCCCGTCTCCTGGAGCACGTTAGTGAAGTCAACATCAGGGGGTCAAGAGTCCTCAACCTGCTACCTTTCCCCACAGCTGGCCAGTGGCCACCGTGCCCTCACCAGTAGCACAGGAAGGCTCCTGTGTGTCTCCGGGCTGTGTGTTCCTGACCAAGTGACTCAACAACTCTGGGCCCTTTCTTCTTCTTAATAAATAGGAGCTCTGGCAGGGGGTGAACTGTGCCAGGTGCTAGTCTAAGCATTCTATGTAGATCAGCTCGGTTCCTGCTCCCAGGAACTCTGGGTTGAGTGCTGTGATCAGCCCATTTTACAGATGAGAAAGAACCACTGAGGCTCAAGTTACTTTTCAGGGGTGGTGGGCTGGGATTCAGCTCCAGGCAGTGGACTCCAAAAGCCCCTGCTCTCAAGGCCCTCACTAGATAGACATCTGGTTCATGTCACCCATCTGCTGATGGAAACTGTCCATGGCAGGGGACATGGCCAGGACCCCTCAGTCCTCACTGCTCTGGCTCAGGCTGGGAGGCCTTGTGCAAATCCAGGCTTTTCTGGGCCTCCATTTCCCATCTGTGAAAGAACACCTCTTCCAACTTCAAAAGTCTGTGAGTCTCTGACTTCTGAGCAGTTGACGGCTAGCTGTCCCAGTCTGCCAGCTGGAACCCAGAGTGAGCCTGGGGACAAAGGTGCCAGGTGGGCCCCTCTGCCCTCTGGGGCACTGACATGTAAATAGAACTCAGCTTCCCCTGGTCACAGAGGAGGGCCATGCATTATAAATAAACGGGACAAGAGAAAAGGACCACCTCTTAGGAACCCTTGGTGCATAGTCTGGGGGTCACAGTCTAGGACTTAAAAAAATCATCATCGTCACCACCTCCACCAGAAATTCAGTACTGCAGGTCCTTATCCAGACCCAGAAAAAAAGCTATGTCAGCGAAACTGTCCAGAAGGAATGCTGGGGGGGAGGGGCTCCCCTGCTTCTGGGATTTTTCATATCTGGTGGCAGGAGGGGCCTGATCAGGCAACTTAAAGGGCTGGGGTCCTGCTCGCAGTGCCCTAGCACAACCCTCAAACCCCACACAGATCAAGAGGTTGTTGGTAAAACAACACCAGCTTAGGAAATGCAGGTCCCGTGGGGTGGGGGGTTCCTCGTGAACCCCTGGAGGCCTGGCACATGCTTCCTCCCATCTCGAATGCCTCTGCGGGCTCTCTCTGCACACCGACTCTTGTCCCTCTCTAGGGTCTCGGCTACAGTGCCCTCCCCAAAAGGCTTCCCTGACTTCTCTGCCTCAGGTAGGTCCCCCTTGCCAGTCTCTGTCTCAGCTCGTTGGCTTAGGAATTTGCCGTTGATTTTATTTGTTTTTCTTTAGCTGCTCCTTGTCTGGCTGACCAGAAGCCTGGGGACCCCCGCCCCCGGCAGGAACCAGGTCTGTCTTGCTCACTGTGGCTATCCAGGGCCCGTCTCGGGGCCTGGGTCCCATGCACTTGGGGCCCCATCCTGCCCCATCTCTCTCTCTCTGTGGGAGTCTTGGGCAAACCTCTTAGCTCCTCAGGCCTCAGTCTCCTGCTCTGTCCAATGGGGTGGTGATCCTCACCAGATTTTTCTGTGCCAGTTGAAGCACAGGGTAGAGAGGCCTGGCACACTGTAGGTGACAATGTGTGTGTTGGCCCCCCACTTCTGGCTCTACCCGGTGGTTGACGAGGTTCTGCTCCTGCCTGTTTATACTTCAACGTGGGGGATGAGGAGACACTGTGATAGACGAGAGCCACAGGGTCGATGGGACAAGATGAGGGTGGTGGAGTTTTCTAGACTAAGCTGGTCTCGAAGCAGAACTTCTGAGTATGTGCTGTGTGTGTGTGTGCACACGCGTGCGTGCACGCATGTGTATAAAGTGGACCCGGCGTGGGAGGAGAGAGGCATCCACCTAGATGTTTCGGTTTCCCTCCATGCCCAGGGACACCGGTGAGGCCCTGAGCACACATCTCAGGAACCAGGCAGTGAGTGATCACAGGTCAGCAGGAAGAAGGCAGGGGCCACGGGGGTGGGGCTGCTGGCACCCCGTGACATTTATGAGCCATGTGGCCCAGTCTTCTCCTTTGCCTCTCTGAGCCTTGGTTTCCCCACCTACAAAGCAGGGATAACAAAATGACCCATCCCAGAGGGCTGGGACGAGGGTGAGCTGAGACCGTCCCCGTGAAGCGCACGCTTTGGACCCAGAAATGACAGGAGTGTTTGCGCACGTTGGTTGAATGTTAATTACACACAGGGACCTGTGCCTTACAGATGGCAACTGACCCGGTTTTTGCCGTAAGCCTGCGAGGGAGGCTCTCATATACCCCCAGTTGGCAGGGGAGGAGGCAGAGGCACGGGACAGGGACGGAAAGGCCCCAGGTGACACAGCTAGGTGAATCTGAGCAGGAACCAGGCTAGTGTGTCTCGTAATGCCCTCCCTGGTTGGCCCCAGGGCCAAGATGACTATGTGTCAGGGCAGGGATGGCCCCCAGTGCCTCGGCCTCCTGATCCTAACATGTGCTCCCAGCTCCTGCAGGGTCCCGGGTAACACAGAACAGACTGCGCACGCTCCAGACCGTGAGGCTCGATTGTATTAACTTCACTTGGGAAGCACGCCTCCCCACCCCTGCAGAGCCGGCTCCCGGGGTCCCTTCTGAGCGCAGCCCCCCTTATGCTAGAGAGAAGGTACCAGTTCCCCCCCCCTGCTCGCCCCATCTTTTCCTTGGATTGGGTGTGGGGGGCTCGTGACAGATGCTCAGGGGCAGACCCGGCACTGTGGACGGACGGACGGAAGGTGAGAAAGCGCCCCACTTCCGTTCTGCAGGAGACCAGAAGGCCCGTTAGCTCCGAACATCTGGGCACATCTCAGATTCGCAGCTTCCTGTGGGGTTGCGTTGGCCCAGAAACTGCAGGAATCTGCCCTCACCCTTCCAGGGAGACTGGTTTCCAGGTTCCAAGCATTTATCACAAGGTATTTCGTGCATCTGCCCCTGGGCCCGCCTCTCCCTGGGCAGAGCCCAACTGGCTTCCCCTGTGCTGTCCCACAGTGTCACAAGGCCCCAACCGTGTCGGCTGGGGCTCAATCTGTGCTTGAACTTGGGATGCCAATGCCTCGCCGGGCCTTCCAAGTTCCAGAATTGCCCAGCCAGTCCGGCCGGCTTCCCGTCTCTCACTCCCCACGAGGGCCGGCGATGGGGGCCAAGTCGATCCTGGTGCCCCTAGCCTCCTCCCTTCCCACTGGGTCTTAGCTCTGTCCCTCCTCCCTCGAAACTGCATGTGGGGCTCGAACTCCCCTCCCAGGACCGTTTACCTCTGAAGGCTGGTCCGTCCTTCCTCTTGCAGAGGCTGCATGTGCTGTGTTTTGGCTTCTAGCTCACTGGGGACCAGGAAAACAAAATTTATCATCTGACTGCCCTACTTCTTTTTTCTCTTTCTTTCCTTCCCCCCCCCCCCCAAGAATGAAGCAAGCACTTCTCTGCCATCCTCAGAAAGAGCTTTAAACATGGCAGGCCACCGGCAAAAATATGTCCTCCGTCTCAGAGGGAAGGAATGCAACCGTTAACAATAAAAAAAAAAAAAAAAAATCCCTGGGATTTATGGGGGCCTCAGGCTGATGAGCCGTTTCACACCCGTTAGCTTGCACAACAGAGTGCTCCGGGGGAGCAAAGCAGGAATCACCGGCTCCCTTTGAGAGACAGGGAAACCGAGGCCCAAAGGCACAGCTCCCAAGACTGGGAAAAGCTCCCGGATGCCAAGGCTGGTGAAATTTCCTTGCATTTTCTCGGTGTAAACCAGGCTAATCTGTCCAATGTAAATATAAAAAATGCATAGCGTGTTTGCTGACCTTAACTTGGCATCTCTTTTTTAAATACAAGAGCTTCAGAGAGTGGACATGGGAGGAGGGCACACTTTCCATCTTGGGAGGCCTGAGACCCCGAAGCAGAAGCATTCTGCGAGCTGCAAAGTGCTTCACTAAAAACGAAACAGGGCTTGCATTACATATTTAAAGGTCAGCGCATGGGAGCAGGGAGTACAGGTCCTAAGAGCAGAATCAGGAACCCCCCAACCCTTGCCTGGCTCCCAGGAACCCGGAAAAAGAATCCAGAAACAGACAGCCCCGTCTCCCCTCCGGGTGGCACCATCCCCCCGACCTCCTCTGTCTTGAGACCCGAGGCTACTGCCAGCAACTTCAGGGGCCTCGTAAAACCCCTTTGATGAATGATCGCCGGGGTGGACCTGTCACTGGGGATGAGGGGACAAACACGCCACATAAATCTTGAGAGAACTCAAAGGCTCCCAGGCTGCTGGTTTCTCAACAGACCCGGATCTGCGGCCCGAAATCACAGCAATCATTTATGTGGTCAGCCGCCAGGCTTCTGAGCCAGGGAGGTTTCCTGAGAAGGCAGGGCTCGCGGGGTGGCGGGTGGAAACCCAAGTAGATGATTGCTGCCTTAAGGGTGCCCAGCATGCAGTAGGCACTCAATAGATGACCCGGCTCGTGTCCTCCGGCGTGCAATGGTAGGAAGCTAAGGTTTGTTGGATGCTGGGGAAATGCCAGGTGCTCTGTTCAGAGCTGATGGCACGCTCGAGTTTAGATTTTGTGACTGCCTAGAAAGCAGAAGCTATTGTTACCCGATTTTGCGGGCACTCAGGAACGGGGACCGCACGTCCCCAAGGTCCCAGAGCTGGGGAGTGACAGAGCTGGATCCAAATCGAGGCCGTCCGTTCTGACAGTCCCACTCTAATCCAGCCTTCTGTATGCTCAGTGCCTGGCCCGCCCGCCAGCCTCCCCCAGCCTGTGCAATAAAGGCACCCTTGTCCCTCGCGGGGTCCTGCCAGGGAGGCTACTGGCCAGGGCTTGCTGGACGCCTTCGAGTCCCGCCTAGGGCTCTGCCAGTGGCCCCACCCCAGCCCCAGCTCCCTCAGCCTCGGGCCCTGGAACACTCGGGGGGCTGCGGCAGGCAGGTCCCCGGCCCTGGCTAACGGGGGGCGGGGGCTGGCAGCCAGCAGCAACGGATTCTTTCCAGCTCTGAGTCACGGAAGGATAGTCCAAGCCCGCCAGCCCGCCAGCCTGCCCTGGTCTTTCACTTCTGCGGTTGCTTGCTGCTGGGCTCACGACGGGGACCAAAAAATGGGGCCGAAGCATGCGTCTAGTACTAAACTGGGGTGTTGTTTTTCCAAACCTCTCCCTGAAGGGTGACCCCCATGCTGGAAAGTGTGCCTCGCGGCGTGGGGACAGCCTATAGGACTTTCACAAATTGAGCCCATCTGTGTTACCAACACCCAGAAATAAGCATGTCCAGCCTCCCAGAAGCCCCCCTTCTGGGGTCCCTTCTGGGCACTGCCCTCCCCCCACTGGTAAAGCCTTACAGCCCGAGCTCCGGGCCTCCCAGCTTCAAACACCTAACTGGTGTTTAATTTTTCAGCAACTTGGTTGAGAGGTCATTCGCGAGCCACACCATCGCCCGATTCAGTGGTGGAAATTCAGTAGCTTCCAGTATGCCTGCAGGTGTCCGTCACCACCAAAAGGAACTCCAGACCCTTTAGCTGTCACCTCCCACCCCCTGCCCCCAGCCCCTGGCAAGCCCTCGTCTGCTGGGTCTCTGGGGATTGGCTGGTTCTGAGCGTCCCGTGGAAATGGACTGAGAGACGGTGGGGCCCTTTGTGCCTGGCTTCCTTCCCTCGGCCTCGGGTTTTCAGGGTTCACCCACGTGGTGTCCGTACACACTGTCTTTGTACTTCATATAAATAGAAGTACGTCGTATGTCCTCTTTGAGTCTGGCTTTTGGCTCTATGTCTGTGAAGTTCTTCCCTGTTTTTCCCCATAGGAATATTCTATTCTTCTTCTTCTTCTTTTTTTTCTTTTGCTACATAGTATTCCGCCCGGTGACTATGCTATAACTTACTCATCCAGTCCACTATTGATGAGTTTAGGGTAGGCCCTATTTCAGACCGACGTGAAGGGCGTTTCTCTGAACACTCTAGTCTGTGTCTCTTGTTAGAAACACATGAGTTTCTGTTGCGCAGATACGAGGAGTAGAATTGCTGGTTCCAGGGTAGGCGTGGGGTCGACGTCCGTACATAGTGAGATGTCGGCCACCGTGTTTGTGGGGGCTCATGGAACACTCAGGGCTCCCTGGTTCCCCATCCCTGCTCTCAGCTCCCTGCTCACCAGCCCGGCCCCGCGTGCTGTCCCCCACGCCCCACCCCACCCCACCCTGCCCACCGCCCCGCCCAGCAGCCGCCATGAAGCCCACACGAGTCGCAGAGGAAAAGGGCCCAGTGGTGGGTGTTTTCCTTGGGTTGTGCGAGCACGCGTGGTTTCTCTGCCCTGGGTCTGAAACTGTATTCCTTTCACGGGCCAGAAATACTTAGGCATGGCTTGCTCTAAAAGGGGAAACACATTTTAAAATTCCAATCTGCCCAGGTCTTAGAATGATTTAGAACATTCCAGCTGTCGAGAGGACGGCGCTCACCAGGAAAAGTGACTTAAACAGTCCCCGGTTCCCACTGTGAGTCCTGACTCCACTCCCTCCTGGATTTCCAAGGGGTGGGGGTGGGGGGCCGGGTTCGACACTGTGCGGGGTCCAAGCCTACAGACTGCAGGATGGTGCACGCAGGACCCGCACGCACTTGGGGTGAGGAGATCTCAGATCCTAAGCTGGCCACCCTTCGTTCTAAATCTGTGTCCGTCATCCCATTAAACCCTTTCAATTGACTTCATGAGGTAGGGACGCAAGTGTCATTTCCACTTCATAGATGACGAGCGTGGGGCCTAGAGAGGCTAAACTACTAGCCCAAGATCACACAGCTTTCAAACTCAAACCCAGGCTCGCTGGCTCCAGAGCCCATATTCTCAAGGATAGCATGACATTGCCAATGGGTTTCAAGGTCTGGATGGAAAGCCCAGCCCTGCCACATACTCTGCGTGGCCCTGGGCAAGTGGCCGAACTCCTGAGGTGCATTTCCTGAGCGCACCTGCGTGTGGGGAATAACCAGACCTGCCTCCCTGTGTCGCTGTGGGGCGATGGGGACCCCACTGATGACATGAGTGCCCCCCCTGCCCCGTGGTAGGCACTGCACCAGTGTGTGTGCCTCCCCCGACACTCTGAAATGGCTCCTGCCTTGAAGAAGTGGATGCCTTCTAAAGTATGTTTTTGGAAAGCTGAGACTTTGGACCTTCTCCAACCCATCGCCTTTATTTAACAGGTGGAGGGGCCAAGGCCCCAGGGCAGCCCTGGCTCGTCCCAGGTCCTGGGGAACACAGAGTTGTGAGGGCAACTCAACTCCCTCAGGAGATGGGGGTTTCTGGCTTTGAGGCCAAGGTGCCCGCATCTTGTCATTCAAGTATGCCTTCCTGACCCCGTGTCTTCCTCAGGACCCCGAGGCTTGGCTCCTGGGGTGACCCGCTCCACCGTTTCAGAGAAGCAGACAGAGCTGGTCTCTGGGTGGTCTCCTGGGGCTCCAGGCTTGTCCCCCAAGGGCTGTGGGGCAGAGGGGGGGTGGCAGGAGGCGGGCAGTCAGGGCGGGGAGTCCCATTGCAACTCCGGCTGGGCGCCCTGACGCGCCTTCCAGAAAGACTATCTCCCGGCAGGACCCCCGGCGACCCTGCACGGCCATTAATATTTATCAGACCTGAAAGCCGATCCCCTGGAGAAGGGACAGCAGCCGTGAACAGGTGCCGTGATGGCTGGCACCCCAACCCGGGCTGTGGGCAGCTGGGGGGACTTCGTGGAGGGCGAAGGGGTGGATGAGGCAGGCTGAGCAGGAGGCCCCTTCCGGGGGCCAAGATCTCAAAAACGGCAAGCGCATGATCAAGGAAGCGGACACATCATTATAAGAACCAGGAGCTTTCCTGCTGCTGTGGGTGTGCGAGGCCGGAGGCTGGGAGTGGTCTGAGGGCCCCTGGCTTGGGGTGTGAGCTGTGGCAGGGGGATGGGGGTGGCGGGGTGGCAGTGGCCTCCTGCCTGCTTCCTCCCTGGGGGCGCCTCCCATCTGTTCTCCATGCAGGAGCTTGCGTGGTCTTTTCAAAAGTGCAAATCTGGTTGTGGCCTCCCTCCTACTTAAAATCCTCCTTAGATTTCATAGCTCTTGGAGGGAAAAATCAAACTCCCCTGCTGGCAGGGTCCTGCCCACGTCTCCAGGAGCCCCCAGGACTCCACTTGGCCCCTTGTGCCCTCCAGGTGCTTTGGCCTTTCTAAGAGGCACCATGCACTTTGTTAGCTTCCCAGGGCCTTTGCACATGCTTCTCAGTAGCCTGGAACTTGCTTCCCTCCGTTCTGTGCCCATTAATTCCTGCCTGTGCCAGACAAAAACCATTCCTCACCCTTCCGCTGTATAGGCAGGCCTACGGACTCCATGTCCCAGCTTCCCTTGCCTTGTGACCAACCCCTAGGTTCAGCCAATAGAAGCACCTAAGGGAGCCAGAAGGGCGGGCAGAGGGAGAAGCCAGGGTGTTTCTTCCTTACTCTTCTTCTCTCCTCTCTCCCTTTTCCCTCTCTTCTTTCTGCTTCAGGCAGTGTCTCCAGAAATGGCCCCATTTCCTCCACGGCCCCAGCAACAGCTCTAGTAACACTCTTTATTTTTGTCCCTACGGCTTGGGGTGGAGGGCGGGCGACAGCACTTTCCACAGCTCCTAATGTCCTGTTCTTGCAACAGTGTTATCACTTCTGTAACCCGGTCCCTCTACTTAATTCCTCTCTTGAGCCACCTGAGGCAGAGGTCCTCATGGCACATGGTTCATCTTCGGGCTCCTGAGGGAGGGTCTAGACCTCACTGGGGCCCTTGCTGGTCCCCAGGCCTGGCTCAGGAACCTCTAGGATATGCTGGGTGATTTCTTTTCCTTCTGGGCACTTATTGCTGTTTGCAATTATGAATTCACAAGCATGGTTATTCGATTAACATCTGTCTCCCCCCAAATTTGCAAGTTCCATGAGGGTAAGGGCCAGACATCTGTTTGCGCTCAACATTGTATCTCCAGCTCTAGAACCTAGCCAAATGTCCGGCACTCGGGGGCACCCAGTAAGCATCTGCTGAAGAATGAATGAACAAGGAGAGGTGTGAGCCACTCATTGAGTCACAATTACTTATTCTAGGTGGATCTCCCCCCGCCCCCTTCTCAGAAGGCTCTAGATAGATTGCTTGGAGAAACTCATCATTCATTCCACTACAATTTACTGAGCACCTACCAGGTGCCAGGATGAATGGATGCATGCATGGGTGGGTGCATAGATGGATGGAAGGAAAGAAGCAAGGAGAGAAGAGGAAGAATGGATGAGTGGCTGGCTGGTTGGCAGGGGGTTGGAGGGATGGATGGAAAGAGGAAGAATGGATAGGTGGATAGGTGGACAGAAGGATGGATGGAAGGAAGGAGAGAGGAGGGATGAGGGATAGATGAATCGATGGCGGGAGGAAGGAAGAAACTACTCAGAAAACAAAGGAAAGCAGGAAGGGCAGATGGGCAGGCTGAATTAAGACAAAAGATACAGCTGTCCTTGTGAGAAGCACAGGGAGTGGCCATGACAGCACTCACATGGGAACTTGGTTCTGGGTCCCTGAATCATGAAAGAAGGTCAGGCTCCGAGAAGGAAATGGGCAGGGAAGGTAGTTTCTGAGCTGAGCTGCAATTCCCTTGTGTTAACCAAAATTAACGACTTGGGTTGGGAGAGCCCATTCCGGGCCGTGGCCTGGAGGCCAGCAGGGTGTGGCGGGTCGTCCATGGGCCGCCCCAGCGACGCAGGGCTCCCGAACTGGCAGAGCACAGAGGCCTCTGGCAGCAGGGTGCAGGGGCAAAAACTGAAACAAAAACGGAGCTCCTGGAGCCCCCGAGCTCATGTGACGATCGTCTAAATAGCAGAAGTCGGACAGCATTTCCCTCGACCCCACGTCTCCGGGGCCCAGAGTGGGTGGCCACAAACTCAGTGGGCCCCAGAATCGCCACGAGCCTGCTTGGCAAGCTGACGCCTGGGTCGGGAGCTGGAGCGGGGCCTGGGGGTCTGCAGTGTTCTAACGAGGATCCAGGGGGCCCGGACCACAGTTTGAAAAACACTGATCTCGGTGGTGTCTCAAAACGTATCAGGAAAGAGCGAGGAGAGACGCAGGGAGGGAGCAGGCGCATGAACTGGGCAGCCAAGGATCTGGGTTCAATCCAGGCCCCCTGAGCCTCCAAGTTCCCACCTGTGACGGGATAAAATCCCCCAGACCCCCCGTGTTGACGTGAGTACGAAATACAAAAGACCCACAGAGAGCGGACGAGGAGCAAATGTAAGCTCCCAGGCACCGGCTCCGTTAAAATCTAGCACACCCCCGCGGCACCGGAGGCGTTCCGGAATTCTGAATTCTGAGACCCTGATCAAGCTGAGGACCATACCAGACCCGGTACCACCGTACCCTTCCGTGGGGTCTGACGCAGCACCTCTAGCCACGCTTGTTGATATTCCTACAGCAAAACAAACGAATCTGCACGCTGAGGCGGGGGAATGGAGGCTATAAATAGCCTCATCGTGTCAGCTCAGGGCAGATTTCTGGGACCAAATGAGTCCCACACAAACTGGGATTTTTGAGCTTCTGAGATTTTGGACTTTCAAAGGACTGAGCCCCGGATAAGGACGCAGGCATCCCAAACGATGCCATGGAAAAGATCGCACCAGTGCTGATGGAGGAGGTCAGTCCTATATCGTGAAAGCCAAAGGTCAGAGAACCTTCGCTCCGTGTCCGTGAACACATGGCGGGAACAATGGCTGCGGGGCTCTGGGCCAGGCGGGACTGCCCGTGATTTCCTCCTTTCTGTTTGTAGGTGTTCCGTGTTTTCAAATGTTCTGCCCGAGAACCATGCATACGTATAGCTTTGTGAATTTTTTTATTATTAATAGGAGCTTCAAATCTGTAAATGCCCAGAGACTTGAGATGACCCCTTGGGGGGTGGGGCAGTGATGGGGAGACACGGGGGGCAGACCTGTGCACCTCTAAGGGCAGAACAAAGCCCCCCTGCCTTTGTCCACTCAGGTTCTCACCTTCCCCCCAGCCTCTGAGGAGGAACGCCCTAAGGAAACGCTGACTACCCCCCCATCCTCCGCGGGGCCCCCTCTCTGTGAGTCTCAGGCCTGGAGTCCCCACCACAGACGCAGGGATGCAGGCACGGGCCGCACTGGCTGGGGGAGGACGCGGGAGGCAGAGTCAGAGGCAGGCAGGAGGGAGGGGAGCGGGGGCAGGGCGGCTGGGTGGGAGCCGCTGATTCCCGGGTCCCCCTTCAACAGGTGGCCTGCCATCTGCTCCGGCTCCCCACCCAAGCCACGTGTCCAGCCCTCTTGAGTTTAACTTTGGCTGCGCACGCGGCCTGAGTTCATACAGCCAGAAAAAGAACTCGCTGAGAGCGGGCCGGGCCGAGGACAGATCGCGGGTCGCTTGTCCCCTAGGAGGCTAAAAATGACCAGGGACCTTGGAAAGTCCCCGTGCTCCGGCCCTGACCTGCAGTTCTCTCCGCTGGGTTCTTGGAGTTTGGCCTAAAAGCTTTTTAGAGCTGTGTGTGTCCATCCTTTACCTGATGGATTTCGAAAGGCGGGCCCAGAGAGGTGAAGGGGCTTGCGTGGGGTCACACAGCTTAACATCCATTGATTCAGTCATGGATTCCCTGTTTATCACCGGGGGTCCCCGCCTGCTGTAGATACAAGGCCTCAGGGAGTCTACAAATCCAGGGAGGAGACGACAGGATAGACACAAAATGTAACAGTGCAAGAGTTTCCTAACCCTTCTGCTGCCTGCTCAAGAGAAGGACGCTCTCTGAGCCTCCGGGTCCTCATCTGTCCAAGCCCCGACCTCTCCAAGCTGCAGTGTCGAAGGTCACGGCACGACGTGCTATGGGCTGATCCTTTCCTTCAGCCCCGGCATCACCTACTTCTATTTTATTCTTGGAACCGCCTCGAACGGTCAATCCGACCCTTTGCAGATAAGGGGAGGGACGTGTCAAGGGTTGGGCCAGCATGCACGGGGCAAGCCCAGACGTGGACCCAAGTCACCGGGACCCCAGCTGCCCGCCCCTGCCGTGGCTCCCCTCCTCCCTCCTCTCTGAATCTGCTTCCACTCTGGAAGGGAACGTGTTGGGACCTGTTCCCGGGGCCGAGCTCAGCTGTCACCCTCCCAGCTGCTGGGACCCGGGTGTGTGGCATCCGGTGCCAGCCGGCCCGCCGTGGCCGGGGAGCTTCGTACAGCTTCTGAGCCATCGGGGGCCGGGAGCGGGGCTGGACAGGGGCCGCAGTTGTAGTGTGTTCTCCCCTGTGCTACCTTCTGCCCCCTAATGGACCCCTTCCTCCAGGCGGCCAGCCCTGCCTGACCCCTTACTTCCCGCCGGGCAGTGGCACCGCCGCCATGCTGGCCTAAGGAGTGCATGGAGAGGCCTTTCTGGGGGGCTATGGGATGGGAACGGCCCGCCCCGATGGCGTCTCAGGGGCCCAGGGTGCCCAGCGGCTCATCAGTACATGCGGCTTCTCCCAGGTATCTGCTGGAAGAACACACTAAAGAGCCACCAAAAGCCTTCAGCCCGTGCTCGTCCTGTCCTCAAAGGGCCGACGCTCCAGGCAGCACAGCCCGCGCCAGGCAGGGTGGTCGCTGGGTAATGGCGGGCTGATGTTTACTGCAGATGTGTGTGGGGCCACGGGCTCGGCATGCGGTCTCAGCCTTCCTGGGCGATAATGACTTTGAACTCGGAGACAAGCAGTCACTGACACAGGGGGAGCCGGGCCATGAACTCAGACTGGTCAACTCCAAAGCCACACGTGGCCCACTGGGCTCCGTCTTTGTGAACAGAGAGCTGGGGGCTCTGGAGTCTGGCTTGGCCAGTGTGCCTGGGGGCCTCTGATCTCTGGGGTCCTGCCAAAGGCCTCAATGCTCAAAGCTGTTGGGGGGCTCCCCAGCAACTAATCCAAACGGGGGCCAAAAAGTGCAGATTACAGTGGGGGAGGGTGGTGACTGGGAGGGCCCCAGGAGGGGCAAGGGAGGCCAGAGGCAGGACCAAGGGGTGGGGCCCAGTCCACGACACCCCCCACGGGACCCCAGGACGTGCAGAGTGGGGGCCCTTGAGAGGGAGGCAGGGCCTCCCCCCACCTCCGTGCTCAGGGCCCTGGAGAGCCAGGGAGAGGGAATTTATCCTAAAGGCAGAAAGGCAAAAAGCCAGCCAGCTGGGGGGGGCGGGAGCGGGAGGGCCCGTCCCAGGAAAGGCCTGCTTGCCAGGCCCTGGCCTCCCTGGGCTGACTGCCTCTTCCCACCGGCCCTGAGGCGCCAGAGCTGGCCTGGGAAGGAGCCGCGCAGGTCAGAGCAGGCCTGTCCCCTCCTCGGGTCCCTGCCCTGAGAAGGGTTTTCTTCCCACCAGCGCCAGAGGCAGACAGAGACACGAGAGAGACAGAGACAGAGATACAGGGTGCCAGAGACACCAGAGACAGAGATTGACAGAGACACCAGAGAGAGAGAAGAATGGAGAGATCCTGAGACAGAGACAGAGAGACAGAGAGACAGAGACACCAGAGACAGAGATTGACAGAGACACCAGAGATAGACAGGGACAGAGATACTGAGAGAGACAGAGATACAGGGGCAGAAATACATAGAGACAAAGGGAGAGAGACAGAAATACAGAGTGACAGAGACACTAGAGAGAGACAGAGATGAGAATCAGAGACATCAGAGAGAGACAGAGTCAGGAAGATACAGACAGAAAGAGACAGAGAAAGAACAGAAGCAGAGCTAAGAGACAGCAGGAGACACAGAGACAAGAGAGAAACAGAGAGACAGAGATGGACAGAAATACAGAGACACCAAAGAGACACATGGGTACATATGCAGAGACATACACGATGCATGAATAAACACAGAGACAGAGTCAGAGATAGAGAGACAGGGAGACACACACAGACTCGCCCAGTGTGGAGTGTCACCCGCACAGAGACCTTCTAGACACAAGACCCTCCCGCGCTTGCCGCCCTCCTCAACCCCAATCAGCCACCTCCCGTGGGAGCAGCGGGAGCAGACCCTGGGGCGGCCCCGAGGGCCATGACCCCAAGCCTGCTGCTGCCCCAGCCTCTCGGTGCCTGGTGTCTCCCACCCCAGACTTCCTCGGGGCCGGGGCTTCGTGCCCTGCGGGAGCCCGTGTAATAAACACACTCTCGGGCTGGCTGCCCGTGGCCTGCGTTGGGATCCTGGGCCTGCCACCCGCCTGCCCAGACGCCCAGGGCAAGGGTCGGCCCCTCCCTGAGCCTGTTTCCTCATCTTCCAGGTAGAGAGGGGTGGCTTCGGATCTGCCAGGCGGGGAGAGATGAACCGCAGCAGGTGCCATCAGACTGACGGCCCCGCCGTGTCCCTGTGTCCACCCCACCTGGGTGAAGAATGCCGGTGGTCAGAAGCCCGGGTCCAGATGGAGGCCTGGTCTCCAGTCCCAGGGAGAGTGTAAAGAGCAGTGTGGCCTTGGGCCTGGGTTCCAAATGAAGTCCTTCCAGCAGCGCCTGGGTGGCTCAGTTGGTTAAGCGTCAGCCTTTGGGTCGGGTCACGATCCCGGCGTCCTGGGATCGAGCCCTGCATGGGGCTAGTTAGGCAGGCAGCCTGCTTCTCCCTCTCTCTCTACCTCCTGCCCCCTCTGCTTGTGCGGTCTCTCTCTCTCTTTCTCTGTCAAAGAAATAAATCTTTAAAAAAATACATATGGAGTCCTCCTGATCTGGGCTCTACCTGCATCCAGGGTACAACCACGGGGAGTCCACAGACCTCAGTCAGCCCAGCAAGCAGGCTTTCCAGCAGGCCTACTACATGCCAGGCCCTAGCAGGCTCAAAGACCCTGCAAACTCAGGGAGCTGGCAGAATAAAGGGGCCCAGCTTGCGTGGCCCAGAGAACAGGGGCCAGACCAGGGGGCCAGGAGGACCACGGGTGCTCGAGGCTGGGATGTACGCCTTCTTTTCTAAAGCCGACTTACGGAGCCACAGTTCAGACGATAAAACGCACCCATTTCAACTAAGTCCGACAGGAGCATACACCCACGTGGCCACCGCCCCCATCGAAATTATGAACATTTCCATCGCCCCACGAATCTTCCCTTGTGCCTTTGCCAGCGCACCCCGCCCCTGGAAAGCACTGCTCTGTCCTGTCACCGCAGGTTTGACTTCTCTAGAATTTCATATACATGGGGTCACACACACACACACACACACACACACACACACGTCTGCATCCTCTGACCCCGCATCAGGTTTCTGAGATTCTCCCAAGTGACCCTGTGACTCAGTCACCCCTCCCTTCTATGGATGAGCAGCCTTCCAATATATGACGACCACAGCGTGTTTATCTGCCCCCCCCATCAGTGGCTATTTGGGCTGTTTCCAGTGTGGGGTTACTGTGAATAAAGCCACTGTGGACATCCCCGTGCAGCTCCTGGTGCACACGGGTGTTCTCATTCTCTTGGGTAACTGCCTCCAAGTGGAATTTCTGGGTCATAGGCAGGTGTCGACCTTGAGCCAGGAGCTGGTTTGGCTCTGGTTTCCTTGACTTTAAAATGGGGATAGCAAAGTAGAAATATCTCGGATGTCCGTCCACAGATGAATGGATAAGTGAGATGGGGTCTATCCACACGATGGCGCATTATTTGCCTGTAAAAAGACTCGAAGTCCTTTTTTTTCTTGCCAGAGAGTGAGAGAACGCATGCACGAGTGGCAGGAAAGGGGGGGAGGGGCAGAGGGAGAGGGAGAGAGAATCTTCAAGCAGACACCCCGCTCAGCATGGAGCCCACGCAGGGCTCGATCTCATGACCCCGAGGTCATGAGCCACGAACACACCTTGCTAAGCGACAGGAACCAGGCACAAAGGGCACATCGTGAGGGATTCCACTGCCATGAAGTGTCCGAAACAGGCAAATCCTTAGAGGCAGAGAGCAGATGCCTGGTGGCCCAGAAGCGGGGGAGGGGATGGGGAGTGAGCCCTCGCTGGCACAGGGTCCCCTTTACGGGTGATGAAATGCTCTGAAATTAGGTAGAGGTGGTTCCACAACCCTGTAAACATACTACGCGCTGTAGAATCACGCACGTTAAAATGGTTCAAATGGTGAGTTATGTGATGTGAATTTTGCCCCAATTTTAAAAGGAGGGGAATAACGCCCTCTTCGTAGCACTGCTGGGGAAGATCAACAAGACTGTCCCCACAATGAAGGTTGGAGACGCTCAGGGGTTTTGTCTGCTCATTCCCCGTGCCTGGGCCAAGGATGGGCACATAGTAGGTGCTCAACAAGCATTTGTTAGGCCGGGAATGGCTAGCTTTATGATTGTGATCTCCCCTGAGGCCAAACCCTGCCAAGAAAACCTGTGACGAGCTTGTTTGCAATGCTATTCTGACCTTCACGTTCGTTATCTTCAAGAAATCTTCAAAACAATCCCATCAGATGGGAATCTTTTAACATTTATTATTATTAATCTCCCCGTGTTTACCGAGAAGGAAACCAAGAGAGGTGAAGGAACCCGCCCAAGGTCAGCAACCAGCCCAGGCTGGCAGACGTCTGTGGGGCGAGGTGAGCCAGGCCCGGTCCCTGCGAGGTCGGCCAGCCCCACGGCCCCCCAGGATACACATGGCAGGGCTCCCTGCAAGGGCAGATGTGCCCTGGGCCATCTCTGCGAGGCGAGGTCCTCCCTCCTTGGGAATTTAATAGATCTGAGAGGAGGGGACACCGAGCTGTGTGCCCCTGAGCTGATCCTGCAAGCCCGGGCCCCCAGCGCATGGCAGGATGTGGCCTGACTGGGAAGCCCCCTGCCTGAGCCAGGAGGAAGGGCCTGGAGGAGGCCTGCTAGCAAGGGAGTTCCCAGGGACTCCGAGTCTGTTCTGGGTCGTAGGGAAAGAGGAGGTAAGGAAACATAGCAAAAAATAAGCCAGGGAAACCTGCTCAAAGCTTCCTGGGTGGGCCTCTGTATCTGTATCCAATTGGCCAAACCTCTCCCATGGACTGAGCCATCGGCCTCCTGTGCCCAGCCCGAGGCTGGACACAAATCTTGTCCTCCTTGCAGTTCTCCAGAGACCTTGCTCTTGGCTGGGGTCCCCTTCCCCACGCAGTCCACCACTTGCTGCCTGGAACATCTCCAGTAGAGGCCCCACCTCCGCTGCCCCAACCCCGCCTCCCACGCCACTCCCCTCACAGACACAGGCTTCTGCCAGCCAACCCACACCCAGCCTTCCAAAACTCCGTTTTGCTCCCACTGCTCCCCGGCCCTCCGACATTCTGTGGCTCCCTAGTGCCACGGAAGGGCATTTGGAGATGGGCTCAAAGGGCTTCCACCAAGATTTCTGCCTTTGAATCTTGACTCGGCCGTGTACGAGGTAAGAGATGTCAGGCAAGTCTCTCCGCCTTCCCGTCCCTCACTCTGTCCATCCGCAGAATGGACTAGCGACCGCCCCTCCAACACCACGTCATCGTCACGGGTGAGCTGGTGCTATGGCAGGTGTTCAGAAGGCGCCGGCTGGTCGCTCTAAGCACTATGCATATTGAGGACAGAGGCGGCCCATCTTGTTCGGGCCCAGGCCACGGTGTCTTGGGTCCACCCGGGCCGTCCCTGCTGTGGCCCCATCACTGTGACGTCTGCCTCCCACCTTCTTCTCCTCCAGAGGCACACCGCCTCCCACAGCTCCGTGCCCACACCCCTGGCCCGCTGTGTCACCCCGCTTCGCCTCCTGCCTCCACCGCCTAGACCTCCTTCTCAGACGGGCATGCGCACACAGAACCCGCGAAAACCTTGTTCAAACGCAGATTCTGACTCAGTGGTTCGGGGGGAGTGGTGGCCCAAGATCATGCGGAAGTCCATCCTCTCCAAATACACTCTGAGGCCAAGGGTCCCATCTTCCTGGTCTTTGCATCCCTCCAGTCACCCAGTTCTGGCCGTCCAGACCCAAGAGGCATGGGTCCGACTGCAGGGCGCTGGGAGCGGGCCAGGAGGCAGGGGGAGGACAGGCTCAGCAAACCTTGCCTCTGCCGCCAAGGGCATGGCCCTTCCGGGGGCCCGCTCAGTCGTGCGTCCTGGCTCATCCAGGTCCACGCTGCACTCCAGGTGGCTGGTGAGCCTCTATGGGGGCTGCCTTATCCGGGGGACAGGGGACTCCAAAGGCCCCAAGCAGAAGGGCAGGCCCCCTTGGCATGCCATCCCTCGCCGTACCCACAGCCTCTGCATTCAGTCACATGTCCCCTGGGGCTTCGGGGCCTCCGTGCCCCTGAGCCTGTGGCCACCCACCATGAGCCATCCCTCAGATAGTGGCCTCTGGGGAAGAAACACTGCCCTGGCCTATGGGCTTTGTGACTGGCCCTCCGCAGAACAGACCCCCGCTGGCGCGTAGCCGGCTCAAGGTCACTGGCCGGATTAAAGGACCTTTACAGCAGAAGGGGCACCTCTGGGAGAGAGCCAGCAGCTCTGTCCCCAGGCACAGCTTGGCTGCGCCTACTTCTCCCCTACACAGGACCCAGAACCTTTCACTCTCCCCACCGCACCCCCCTCCCCAACTTGTTCATTCATTCTCTATACATCCATTAAGCACCTACTGTGTGGCACAGTGAGGTCTCTGGTCTCTGCTGTTATCAGAGCTGTTCTTCTTGGGACATCCTTTACTCGCTCACGTTCTGAGACAGTCCTGAGATGGATGGTCTCACCCTGAGTGTGACACGAACTCGCCTGGTTCTCTGGGTGGCCCCAACATAATCACAAGGTGCTTAGAAGAGGGAGGCCGCAGGGTCAGACCCACACAGAGAGAAAGAGGTTGCTAGGATCCTGGCTTTAAGGGCGCAGGGAGGGTTCACAGCCAAAGAAGGCAGCGGCCTCTAGAAGCTGGAAGGAATAAGAAACCAGATCTCCCCCCGAGCCCCCGGGAAGGGCCCGCTCTGCGGATGGTGTGATCTGGCCAGTGAGACCTGTGTCCAGCGCCCAACCTGCAGTGCTGTAAGGGAACAGATCAGGGATGTTCTGAGCCGCGGCTGTGGTCGCTTGTCACAGCAGCCACAAGGTGCTCATATACCGCGTGGACGTGCCCTACTATTGCTGGGGTCCTCGCCGCACCTTCCTCCCCTTCCCCACCCCACCCTGCCCAGACCCGAGGCCTGAGGAGGTCCTGGCCATCACATCCCCTGCAGGACCTCGGCCACCTCTGGGCCCCTGTGCCCTCACCAACCGGTCCTGCTCACCTTCTTCCCCTGCTTGCCATTGTTAGTCACTTATCACGCCTTTGCATCTCATCTCACATTTAATTGGAATTTCCTCAAAGGCAGGAAACCTGATTTAGGGCTCTTTGTCTCTCCCACAGCACCCAGGGCAGTGTGGGCTTACGAGAGCACAGGCGGCCTTCCCAGCCCCTTGGTCCTGGGGGTCAGCTGGCCTTACCCGCTGGGCTCTGGGGGGCAGGCCGGATCAGCCTCCATGCAGAGCCTTTGCCCAAGCAGCTCCTGGAGCCCTCATCCCCTTCGGACGCAAATCTCTTACTCTCAAAGCTCAGCATAGCATACGTGAGAAGGTCACCTCTTCCGGGAGGGACTCTCTGATTGCCTATCGGAGATGCCCCACGTGGCATACTCACAACTGGAAATCATTCCATTTATAGCTTTGCTTTACTTTCTAGAATCTCCTTGAGGGCAGCATTGTGCCTACACCGGGGAGGGGAATCCACAGAGCCCTCCCAGGGCTGATCCATGAGGGACGTGGGGGGAGAGCTGCGACCCCTCCCTGAGTCTAGGTGTTTCGTCTGTGACATGCCTGCCAGGATGGCGAGGGCCAAACCGGAGGCCCAGGCTGGTGGCCTGCACGGTCCCACACAAGTGCTCAGTCAGCAGCAGCTCTGGCTTCCGCCAAGGTGACCCCTGACCCACGGGCCAGGAGGCGGCTGCTTTCCCCAGCCAAGGAAAGTATGGCCCTAGGGGCATCCTCTCCTCCCTCCAGCTGGGCCGAGGGGGAGGGGAGACCCAGAGCGACCCAGCACCACCTCTGGGGGGGGGGCGGTCTCTCCAGGTGATAAATACAGCAGGGAGGGGCCTTGTTCAAGGTCACGCAGCCATATTTCTACCCCGCTCCGATCTCCCCTAGGGTGGTTCACTGTGGGCCATGAGGGAGGCAGGCAGGACTCAGAGGCACTTCATAGGTGGATGGAAACCGCCCAGTCTGTCCTCTGCTCTGCAGGAAGGGGAATGGGATGAACAGCTCATGTCAGAGATTCCCAGGCTACCGGGGTGTCCGTGGGCACATCGGGGACAAGGTGTCCCAGGTGGTGGGAGGCTTAGGGGCTGAGAAGGTGTTTCCTCCAGTCACCCCGAGGCAGAAGTCAGGCTGCCAACCCCCACCTCAGCCCCTGACCTTGCCCTAACTCCTTGGCGAGCTTCTCACTGGAACAATTGGGGTCCAGCCTGGGTCCGGGCCACAGGAACACGTATTAGCCTCAGAGGTTTGGTGACAGGAAACGTTCTGCGGCCTTGGCTGGTTTCTGGATACTGCAGTGAGGCAGACTGTGGTCCTGGGGGGCCACAGCCTCGAGCCCCAGAGCTTGTCGGGGAGGCGGCAGGTCGTGGGATGGGGCGTGTGGAAGCCCCCTCCTCCCTGGCGTAGGAGGGCAACGCGGATGTCTTCCTGCCCCCTACTGTCCTCCCTGGGTCCTCTGACACCCGTTTATCAAGCCCCTTCTGGCTGCTAGGTGCTGGCTGGACTCTGCTGGTATAAATACAATTCTATTTTGGCCAGTGTGTGTTCCTGCCCTCAGCCGAAACCAGGTGGAGGCCAGGAGCGACAAGCCTCGCACATTCTCAGTGTGGAGGATCATTCCCCCAGCCTGTGCGAGGTGGGCAGGGGGCAGAGGTCAAAAGGGCCCTCCTGATGAGGAGGGGGACACATCCTAAGGTCCCTGATGTCCCAGATGTCATTCCTGCTGGATGCGAAGAGCAGAGGAGCCAACAGCCAGCCGGGATCAGGAGGTGGTGGGCTGCCACAGGGTCAGAACCAACAGCATCCACTGCAAAGGATGCTGGGAGGTGACCTACACCCAGAGCCTGGAGGCCGGAGGTCCTGTGGCCCAATGAGCAGAGAGCAGCCACTTCCTGCAAAGCCTCTCTCCTCAAGGTCCCCTTGGCTTTGAGCAAATCCCCCTCCTGCCGCCTCCTGGGCCTGACCCTGGCCAGGCAGCACAGAGCTCTCTGGGGAGGGCGTCCACAAAGCCCCGTCCCGCCCCTGGGCTGCTGCAGGAAATCCTGGAGGCCAGCATTACAATGCATTGCTTCCGGCGGCCGAGTGGTCCCCAGGCACAGGAGGTGCCAGTGGCCCTGGTGCTTTCCAAAGGGACTGGGCCAGGTGGCCCCCACGAACGCCACGGGCCCTGAGCACAGGGATAGAAAGGCTGCCCTGGGAGAGGGGATGGGCATTGCGCCCCTGAAGGGCAGCCTTCCTAACATCCCCCTTGCTTACATTACTCCTCTGCTCACACGCTTTCCGTGGCTCCCCATTGGCTAAGGAATCAAGTCTAGACACCGAGGCTCGGCATTCAAAGCTTTCTCAGGCCTCCCGACCAGTGAGAGTCTTCTCTCCAGTCAGACCCGTCTCCGACTTGAAATGTCTCAGGCCTGACTGAGGCCTTGTCCCTACCATCCCGCCAACTTGAAGACCATGATCCCTCTGGCTATCCCAGCCCTGAGGGCTGGACCAACTCATTTCATGCCACTCACGATCGATTCTGACAGCTCAGATGTTGAGTTGCTGCCCCCGCTCTTCCCCCAGGGACGACGTGCACGGTGTGGTCCAGACAGCCGGGCCTGCCTTGGTCCTGGTCCTGCCTCTGCTGCTGTGACCTGGGGCCTCACCTCTCCGAGGGGGGGCCTTGCGGATTGGTACACAGAGCGCAGCACCTGGCAGGTCAGAAGGGGCCACGAACAGTTCACCGTGATCCCTGTGGTTGGCAGAATAATGGCTCCAAGATGCCCACACCCTCGTCCCTGGAACCTGTGAATGTGGGACTTTATGTGGCAAGGGGACTCTGCAGATGGGAGCCCAGTCGGGATCTCTAGACAGAGAGGTCGTCCTAGCCTGGGTGGGGGTGGGGGGAAAGTCACCCGAAGGGTCCGTGTTCGGAGGGAGGCAGGAGAGCCTGAGTCAGAGGGGATGCGTGGTGGAAGCAGAGTCAGAGAGAGAGGAAGAGAGGGGCAGATGCCTCACTGCTGGCTTCGAAGAAGGGGGAAGAGGCCGGTTGCCAAAGAACACAGGCAGCTCAGAGAAAGACAGAAAGGCAGAAAAACAGTCTCCCCTAGAGCCTCCGGAAGGAACACAGTCCTGCCAACACCTCCGTGTTAGGGCTTCTGGCAGCCAGAACTGGAGGATACCAACCGGCGTGGTTGCAGTCCACGACATTTGTGGCAATCCGCGACGGCAGTCGCACCCACACCGATGTCCTCGTGTCGCCCTCAGGGCCATCTGTGAGGGAGGTGAGGGGATGGCCACGCGACACCAGCCCGCCAGGCTGGACTCCATATCCGGGGGTCTCGGCACGCCATCCATCCCCCCGGGGGCCCCGCCGTGCTCCGGAACATTTCCTGATGAGACTGTATCTCATCTCACATCGTCCCATTTTGTGTTGTGCCAATAATGTGCCATTTAAGCACACCTGACTCCTTCGCTGGCCTGTCTGCCTGCCTGCCCACCGAGCTGTCAACTCCTTGAGGTCTGGGGATGGGTCCCCTCCGATCCATGGGCATGGCCGTGGTCTGGGCGCACAGGTGCCTCACCACATGGAGAAGATCGTAACATCCTGAGCGTGCTTTCCTGTGAGATCACCTGGGAGTGACCTTGCTCAAGGTCACACAGCTAGTAAGTAGTGGGACCAAGGACAGCAACTCAGGGACTTAGGCTCTTCAGTCCCACACTTTTTTTTTTCTTTTCTTTTAAAGTAGGTTCCATACCCAGCATGGAGCCCAATGGAGGGCTCAAACGCATGACCCTGAGACCAAGACCTGAATCAAGATCAAGAGTCAGATGCTTAACCAAATGAGCCACTCAGGCACCCCGATATTATTGAGAATAAAAAGCAGCCTGAAAAAGCTGATCCTAGAATTCATACGGACATACAAAACTCATATGGAAACTTTCAAATTGAAAAAGAAGAACAGAATTGAAAGAGGGACACTTTCCTGATTTCAAAACTTACTGCACACCTATAGTTATTAATACTGTGTGGTTCCAGCACGAGAGTAGACATGTAGATCAACGGAAGAGAACCGAGAATCCAGAAATAAACTCTCACCTTTATAGTCAGCTCATTTTAACAAAGATTCCAGGATCACTTAGTGGGGAAAGAACAGTCTTTTTTTTTTTTTTAATTAACTCATTTGAGAGAGAGAGTGAATGCACATGCACAAGCAGGAGTGGGAGAGGAAGAGGGAGAGACAATCTCAATCAGACTCCAGGTTGAGCAAAGAACCTGACGTGGGGCTCGATCTCACAACCATGAGATCACAACCTGAGCCACAATGAAGAGTCGGATGCTCAAATGACTGTACCACCCAGGTACCCCAAGAATAGTCTTTTGAACAGTGGGGCTGGGACAACCAGACAGTCACAGGCAGATGAATGAGGTTGGACCCCTACCTCACACCATATGCTTAAACTTAAAAACGTATCAAAGACTTACATGCAAGAGTTAAAACGATAAAACCCGTAGAAGAAAACTGACGGGGAACTCTTCATAAACTTGGGTAGCCAATGGCTTTTAGAAATGACACCAAAAGGACAAACAAAAGAAAAAGCAGGGATATTGGAACTTCATCAAAATTAAAAAACAAAGGAGACTGTCAAGACAGTGAAAGACAATTCACAGAATGGAAGAAAATCTGTGAAAATCATGTATCTGATAAGGGACCTCTATTCAGAACATAGAATACTCACAACTCAACAATAAAAAGACAAATAACCTAATTGATTTAGGGCAAACGTCACGGATGGACATCTCTCCAAAGAAGACGCACGAATGGCCAGTTGAGAACATGAAAAGTGGTTCGGCATTGTGAGCCATTAGGGGAATGCAAATCAGAACCGCAGTGAGATACACTTCCCACCCACTAGGATGACTACCCTCAAAAAGGCAGTCAGGAACAAGGGTTGGTGAGGACACAGGGACAGCAGAGCCCTTACACATGGCTGAGAGGAATGTAAAATGGGGCAGCTGCCATGGAGGAGAGTCAGGCAATTCCTCAAAAGGTTAAACGTAGATACCGTAGGACCCTGCCATTCTGCTTTTAGGTCTACCGGTATCCACGCAAAGTCCTGTACGCAAATGGTCCTGTGGCATTATCCATCACAGCCCGAAGTGGAAGCCACTCAAGTATATTGTCCAGCCCTGCACCGGAATATTATTCAGCCCCCAAAAGGAGGAAAGCCCAACACGGTGACCCCTGACAACAGCCTTCAGGGTGAGAGGAACCAGTCACGAAAGACCACACAGGGTATGATTCTGTTTGTGTGAAATATCCGGACTAGGCAAGTCCCTAGAGACGGAAAGCAGCTTCCTGGTGGCTTCGGGCTAGGGAGCTGAGCGAGATGGGGAAAGAGTGCAAGCTCGGAATATAGAGTTTCTTTTCAGGTTGACGAAAACGTTCTGGCATCAGGTAGCAGTGAAGTTTGCACACTCTGTGAATATACTAGAAAACACCGAACTGCACACTTTATAGGGATGGAGCGTGGGGCCCCTGAATTAGGTCTCAGTGACGCCGTTACAAAGGAAAAAGCAGACCGACTTCCAGCTGGAGCCATCATCAGGAACTTCTCGACAGCCGGTGCCCCTTGCCGCCCACCCTGCCCACACAGTCACACTCCCAGTCCCTGGGCCACATCGCCTGCACACACACAAAGGCTCTGTGCCAGTCTGACTGCAGGAGGTGCTCAGAGAAAGGGAACTGGAATTTTCTCTCCCTCATGCTCCTCCTGCAACCAGAGCTCAGGGCCTAGCGGTCTGCCCCCTGTGCTTGAGACACCCCCATTCACACGCTCGCTCTCCCACTCTGGTGACACAATGGGCCACCCCAACCCCCTCGACAGGAATGTGTTGTCCCAACCACTGGCGGTGCTGTCCGTAGATGGCATTCAGCTGTCGCCCCGAGGGTCGGCCGCACCCAAGGTCAGGCCCTTCCCACGCAGCCCGCACTCGGTGACCCGTGGACACCAGTGCCTAAAGGCCTGCCTGTCTCGGCCCAGCTGGGGACAACTCTGGGGGCCAACCCGGCCCCACAGCTCCCAGGGGGCTGGCCAAGGCCGATTGACAGTTCTAGGCTCCCTGCCCCACCGGCTCCCCTTCCCCCCCCAGTGCTGACCCCAGGGCACCCCAACAAATGACTACACATCAGCTCCCTCCAGAGTCAGCTTCTGAGCACCACGGGCATCTAGCGAGGAGGGAGGTCAGGGACACTGCTCAGTGTCCCACAGGGCACAGGACGGCCCCACCATAAGGGATGACACTGCCTCTATGTCCACAGCACTGAGCTCGAGAGCTGTGACATAGTGCAGTGGTTTTTAAACACACAAACACACACACACTCTCTCTCTCTCTCTCTCTCTCACACACACACACACACACACATATGTATGAATTACTACTTAGGGACTGTGCTAAACTCCCAGGACTGTGGGAATCTCTCCAAGACAAACAACCTTGTTTCGTCAATAAATACATTGTAAGGACAGAGAAGGAGGGGGAGAGACAGAGACAGACAGAGAGGAAGAGGGAGACGGACAGAGGGACAGGGACAGGGACAGACCAGGAGGACGAGAGAAAGACAGACGGAAAGGCACAAAGGAGAAGCCTACATATTAAAGAGTCTCCATATTCGACTTAGATATGAAATCAACCCTTCCAAGTGTGGCCCTTAGTTGGATCCCAGCTCAAACCGACGCCGGGGTCAGGACTGCGTGGGGGGCAGTGCTAAGAGGGAAGTGAGTGGTGTGGAGTCTTTGTTCCCTGAATGGAGAGTCTTCGTAGAACCTTTGTAGAACTCGCTTTCCCCAGCAATGCTCACAGCAGACCACAGGCCAAGGCTGAGTTAAATGGGCTCATTAATGCTGAAGTTACAGTTATGGGGTGACAGCAATGAGTCCGTAAATATCTGCGGGCATCATTCCGTATTCTGTGTTTCTCCCTCCGTTTGGTGCACTTCTCCAAACGCCCCTTCTTATGGCTCAGCGGCCACGCCATTGCCAGCCTCTGCGGCCGCCCGAGAGCACCTCAAAAGGAGGGAATGGATTGTCAGAACTATTTTAAAGTTTTTTTAAAGCTAGGCTATTCATGTAATAGCTTGATTGATTTATTTCTTTTTCTTTTTCTATTTTTAATTTTATTTATTTTATTTTATTTTTTTTAAAGATTTTATTTATTTATTTATTAGGAAAGAGAGAGAGTGAGAGAGAGCAGGTCAGAGTGAGAAGCAGACTCCCCATGGAGCTGGGAGCCCGGTGTGGGACTCGATCCCGGGACTCCGGGATCATGACCTGAGCCGAAGGCAGTCGCTCAACCAACTGAGCCACCCAGGGGCCCTCTCTTTTTAATTTTAAAGCAGCTCTCATTTATTTATTTATTAGAGAGAGGGTGAGAGGCAGAAGGAGAGGGAGAAGCAGACTCCCCACTGAGCAGGAGCCGGAGGCGGGGCTCAAACCCAGGACCCCGAGATCATGACCTGAGCCGAAGGCAGACACTTCGCCGTCGGAGCCACCCAGGCACCCTCGTGCAATAGCTTTCATAGTCAAATATATTATACATTTTCTTCTTTTAATTCACAGAAATCCTATACATCCGAAACAGAAAAAGGTGCCGACGCCTGATCTCAGGGATGCTCCCTCTCCAGGTCTGAGTGAGGTGCCCCCCTTGGATGCCAGCAGACGGGCCCCAGGCCAGCAGGAAGCCCCAGAGCCAGGAGGAGACAGTGAGCCCTCAGGGATCCTGGCCCCACAAGATGGAAACACCCGGCCCGAAGTCTCGCCTCTCTCAGCCCTCCTCTCGGTCTCAGAGCCCGACGGGAGCGGAGAGGGGCACGGGAACGCCCGGCTTCCTAACCCAGCAGCCCACTGCCCCACATCGCCGGCTACCCCTGAGGTGAGGCCCAGCTTCCGGGTAGCTGGTGTCCATGGATTATCAAGAAGCTGCCAAGTTAGAACCTGACATGACTCAGGTCCCCTGCCTCACTTCCTCACCTGGGCCCTGGGCTCGCTGACCTTCTGTAGCCCTCAGACACGCACGCTGCTTCTTGTCTCCAGCCCCGCATGAGTTGTTCCCACTGCCTGGAACCCCATTCTCCTGCTGCGCCAATCCCTTTTCTCCTGGCTCTTCCTTATCTTTCCATTTTCAGCTTAGATGTCTACTCTTCCAGGAAGCCCTCCTGATCGTTTCAAGAGTGGGTTACGTGCCCCTCATTCAGGACTCCGGCAGCGCCCAGAGTTGCCCCTGCATTTGGTATTTAAATACCTGTTTCATTGTTCCCCTTGCTAACTAGGCCCCAGTGAGGGTAGAAACTCTGATTCTGCTGATTTAACTTGTTGTCTTACTTCCTGGGCTCTACCTGTCCAGGCCACCATCACTTCTGCCTAAATGGTTATAACTGACTCCTCCTCACTTCTCTGGTCTGTCTCCCCTTATGTTCTCCTGCCATCTGGTGAGTAGTCTTCCTAAAATGTAAGCCACATCATGATGCTCCCTTGTTTAAGCTCATGGAATGATTTCCCCATTGCTCTTAGAACAAAGTTCAAAGTCCTGGCCAAGGCCCCCAGGACCCCTGTAATCAGGGCCTGCCTGCCTGCCTGCTGTCCTGCCCCCAACCTCCTCTCCTTCCTCTTTCCTTGCTCCCTCCATAAAAACCCCCAGCTTCCGTTAAGCTCCTAGAACCCACTAAGCTCTCCTACCTCAGGGCCTTTGCACCTGCTCTTCTGACCGCCTGGGTCATCCTTTCCACTCCTCACCAGACTGGACCTGTCTCCCTGCCCCCCTCAGGTTGAAGGAGCCTCACCTCTCTGAAGCAGGTTGACCCTGGCCTCACAGGTTCTGTGTCTAGTTTATTCTACTTATAGACTCGCTCTAATTATAATTACTTGCATTTACTTACTGGATTTGTTTTATTCCTAACATTCTGTCTTGCACACTATTATAACCCAGATCCCTGGCATGTGTCTTAAGCCCAGACGGTTGGCTCACTCTCTGTGAAAAAAGGAAGAACTGACCGCAGGGGATGTTTCTGGCTGTGGCGGGGAGGTGAGGAGAGCCTCAGCAGCACCTGAGGACTTCCCTGCTGTTCTGGCTTTCAGGAGACCAGGGATAAGCATCCCTGATCTGCCTCACTGGGGGCCCACTCAGCTTCCCTGGTGGGGTTCTCCATTTGCAGAAGAGATGCCCACCCAGTCATCTTTAGAAGCAGAAATACTAGGTTTGTCTAAAATAATGTTTGATCAGGGGCTCCTGGGTGGCTCGGTCAGTTAGGCCTCCCACTCCTGATCCCAGCTCAGGTCTTGATCTCAGGGTGGTAGGTTCGAGCCTCACATGGGGCTCTGCACTAGTGTGGAACCTACTTTAAAAAACACATAAATAAAAATTAAAACAAAAAAAATGTTCGGGATCTCGCCTCCTGCTCAATTTCAAAGGTGAATCTTAAGGATGTCTTCAAATGAGAAGATGCAAAGTTTAGGGGAGGAGAGGAGAGAAAAGGAGAGAGGGAGGGAAGGAAGATAAGAAAGAAGGAAGGAAGGAAATGGGGGGGGGTAACCACTCCTGAACCCTAATCAGAGGAGCCCCAGCACCAGCCCCCATCACGTCTCCATCCTGAAAGCACCACCAAAGGCCCCTCTCTGGACTTGGCAGGCCAGGCTGGCTGGTGGGACCCCACCCTGGGCCCAGGCTGTCCCCTCCCTCCTGGACAAGGCTGGTTACACAACCGCCCCTGTGGCAGCCGGCCAGCAGCGGTCACACGGGGCAGCTTTGCGGGAGGGGTGGAGGGGGGCGGCGCTTCCCAGACCCAGGCTGTCGCCACCGCTGCCCCCCCACCCCCACCATTAGCTTGGCCGGGAGTCAGCTCTTCAGCCCACTGGCTGGACCAGACTGATCCAGAGTGTTCCCAGATGTGCGCTGCGGGTAATAAAAAGGCGAGCTGGTTCCTGTCAGCAGCGGGGAACTCCAGGAGGCGACCCCCAGCAGCCGTCCTGCCAGGCAGATGTTTGCAACATGTGCTCTAGCGGCAGGGAGGGGAGGCCCGAGGCACCAGGACAGCCTGGCCACCGCTCGGGGACCGCACAGGAGGTGTTCCCACACCCCTTCTCTTTGGACACTCGGCAGAAGGGGTGGGGGTCTCTGCCTGACCCCACACAGCCCACTCAAGTCACCCCACCTTCGCCTGAGTGTGGACATCTGGCTGGGTCTGCCCTGAGCCCCCACTCTCTGCCCATGGCACTGTACCCTGGGGAATAGGGCTCTACTGGCTCGACCCTGAGGTTCTGGGGGCAGGTGCCAATCACAGTAGTTTCTCCTTACCCCTAGGCAACAGGGTAGAGCATGTGACCCAGTTCCGGCCAATCACAAATTACCATTCTCCTAGCCACTGTGATTGGTGGACGGTTGGGCATGTGACTTAAGCAGAGCCAATCAAAAGTCCTTCCCTGAGATTTTTCTAAGTGGACGGAGGGGAGGAAGTCCCGTGGGGAAGTGACGCCTGGTGGACTACACTGCCGGCAGAATGTTCCCAATCCCCTAAGTCGCTCCACATGCAAAGAGACGGGTCCAGAGCTCACACAGTGAGTTGGTGGCAGAGTGTGCTGGCCAGCCAGGCCGAGTGCCGTGGGGCCTGGCCAGGGCTGCTTGTAGCTCTGGTGCCGGCTGCCACGTGCTGGCTCCTTAGCCCGGCTCCTGGGCACAGAAAGCACGCTGGGTGACCCACTGACCCTGAGCATCAGAGCAACCAGAAGGGGGTGCATGGGTGGCTGCAGCCCGTGCTGGGGTGAGAAGGGGGCCCGTTCCCGCAGGGCCCTGCAAGGAGAGGCCTCTTTTTGCCTTAAGACTCAGTCTGAGGACAGTTAAGCCAACCTGGCCAGGTCTGGTCCTGGAGAAGCCGCGGAACAATGGAGAAGTTAAATGAGCAGCATTTCAGAGCAGGAAGTGAGCCAAACTAAGGCCAAGCCCCGGAGGGAATGGAGGATTCTTTCCCTCAACCCTCAAACTGACCTCCTGGGATGGCCTAAACCTTCTTCCTTTCTTTCCAACTTGTGGGAACACCAAGAAGTACTTGGCTTTCATCACGATGGCTTGTCTACTCCTCACGACCACCGGCCCTCCCCACCATTGAGGTAGGAACTATGCTTTGCTCACTTTCCAGATGAAGATAGTGAGGGTCAGAGTGATGATGTATCTGCCCAGGAAAACGGCAGCTAAGAAGTGACAGGACTGGGTCAGGACGGAGCTCTCCTGACCCTCAGACCAGGGTTCTTTCCTACTGATAAGGCTTTGCCCGGGGAGGGGGGGGGCAGGGGGACAGACACACCTCCAAGCCCTGGGGGTCCACTCCCCCAGGAGCTGCCCGTTCTTCTCTTCTTTGCCTTTCACTCAGGGAACGCACAGCCGCCTGGTCTTGTGGCCTGACTTCGGTCCTTGCCTCCCCTCCCTTTGCTGCTTCTGCCCGTCCTCCCCTCTGCTTCCCTCTTCTCCCTGACAGCCCAGCTCCCGGGAGCCATCTGCCCACCAGGTGTATGTGGTAACACACCCACACCCTAGGGCCGTGTCCTCCAGAATATTCCATCGCTCTGGTCTCCTCCTAAGAACTGCTCTTTGGGTAAAGATCACTTGACTTTCTGGCCCATTCAGGCTGTTTTGTTGGATATTACTGGAGCCAGGAGTTGGCAGGGTGGGGCTGGAGGGTTCTCTCTGATTCCAACATGGCCCCGGCATCTCTACCAGGCACGAGCAGTGCAGATACAGCCTAAGTATGAGGTCGAGTCCTGGGGTTGCCTCTGCAAGGCAGGATGGTGGAGTGGCCAATCGCTCCTAGTCTGGAGGCAGATAGGCCTGAGCCTGCTGGGAGCCTCGGCTAGCATCGCCTCAAGTTGCTCAAGCCCTGAAGCCTCAGTTTCCCCGTCTGTCAAGGGAGGGTGACACCCGCCTGCAGACCGCTGAGCGAAGCCCCAGGGAGTCTATGTGGAGGGCGCCCACGTGCTATCACAGAGACGGGTGCCCCATCTTGGAACCCCCGCCCCCCCCCCGAAGTATGACAAGCCAGTCAGGCATGCAGGCCCCAGCCAGCACCGCTCCTGCTCTCACCTCCTTTCAGGGGAGCAGCCCCAAAGGGCTGGGGGTGGTGGCGGGCAGAAAACAGAGCCGCCTAGCCAGCAGGGTGGGGGCCGGGAACAGAAGGGGCGGCCACAGGAAAGGTGTGGCCGGAACCCCCGGAGCCAGCAGCTGGAAGGAAGGAGTCGCCAGGTGGGTCCCACCCTCGGAAAGCAGTGCCGGGCGGGCAGAAGGCCAGGGCGCTTGGCAGGACGGCTCTTGTCTCCGGAGACCCCGGGATGTCCTTCGGGACTGAGGGCCAAGCATTGTCCCTGATTACAAGAGGCTCTGGCTGGTGGCTTTCACACGGTTCACTATGTCCTGGGGCCTGTGGGAACTGGCTCTCGTTCCCCTGGCTCGGTGGGGTTGCAGACTGCAGCCCCTGCATCTGCCACCATGCCTGGTCTCAGTGCTGCGCGGGCTGCAGACGAGGAGGGAGGGGAGGGGAGGTGGACTTAGTTTCCATTCATACACACAGTTGTTCATTCCGTCCGCACTCACGAGTACCCACTGTGTGCCAGGCCCTGTAGTAGCCCCGGGAGAGACTGACACCACCTGTATACAGCGGAGGGGGTGATGTCAGGGGTGCCAACTACTCCCCTCACAGTAGAAAATCCATGTATAACTTTTGACCCCCCCAAAACTTACCCCCTAATAGCCTGTTGTGGACCAGAAGCCTCACTATTAACAGGAACAATTAACTCATATTTTGGATGTTCTATGCTTTATACACTGTATTCTTTTTTTTTTTTTAAAGATTTTATTTATTTATTAGGAAAGAGAGAGAGTGAGAGAGAGCGTGAGAAGGGAGAAGGTCAGAATGAGAAGCGGACTCCCCATGGAGCTGGGAGCCCGATGTGGGACTCGATCCCGGGAGTCCGGGATCACGACCCGAGCCGAAGGCAGTCGCTCAACCAACTGCGCCACCCAGGGGCCCTATACACTGTATTCTTAACAATAAAGTAAGCTAGAGAGAAGAAAAGCCTAAGAAGACACAGTGCCGTACTGTACTTGTCGGAAAAAATCCACAAGTGGACCCATGTGTTGTTCAATGACCAGCCTTATAACCCCTGCACCCTCTGTTCCTTCTGTTCCTTTCTGACCCGGCAGTGCTCTTTGTCTTCGTGGTTAGGAGCTGGGGTGCAGCCACATCCCAGTTAAATGGGATTTAAGCCAGTTAAATCATGGGATGAGCCTGGGTGGTACCCAGGCTCTGGAAGGCCACCTCAAGTTCAAATCTGCTTATGCATCAGGGGTGCTATGGACAGTTGTTTAGGTTGTTCATTGGACAAGGTGCCACATCTAAAAGGATGCTGCTGGCATTGTGGACATCTTTATTCGTTAAAAAATCTTTTTTGTGTTTTTATTATAGCTTGATTGATGTGACATTTGGGCTGTCTCTTTATCAAACATGTCAGTTTTCTGTCAGATGGCAACAGAGGGACTTGACCTAATAAAATCCACGTAATGTAATTGTCTTAATTATTCCTAACAGTTGTTATGGAAAATTTGAATCCCCCATTATTTTATGTTCAACAGTTTATACAGAACACCTTTATGTTTGGTATACTGTTGTTGTTGAGAATATAATAGTACGACCTAAACTCTTTCTAAGGAGCCTGGGCCAGACTGTCCACCTCTCTGAGCCTCAGTTTCCCTGTCTGTCTTATGGGCCTCAGGGCCTGTCCCTTGCAGGGTGTGCATAGGATTCAGGGAGTGTACTGGAAGTCTGCGGTGCACAGCTGGTGCTCAGCAAGTGGTACTGGTGTTTAGTCTCCTTAGACACACAGCTCTGCAATGTGGAGACATCTTTGTGCCTCAGTTTACCCTCCCAAGAGACAGATGCAGCTCTCCCCAGGATCACGGCTGCTGGAGGATGCTCTGCTCTACACAGTCCTATTCTGCCTGGGCTGAAATTCTTGCCCCTGAGTATCTCCAAATTTGGTCCTGCCCAGAGTCTTGACCCTGTTTCCTGTCCCCCGCCCACACCCCCCGCCCCTCTCGTGCTGGACGCCAGAGGGGCCGCCACTGATGGGGCCCTCCCCTGGAGCCCCCAGAAGCTGCCCAAAGAGGAAATCCTCTTCCTCCTCTTACAGGCTGGAAGCTGTTTCTTTCGGAATTTTTTGGCTTCCACGTTGCAGAATGTTCTAGCCTTGTCAGCCTTGTCAGCCGCAGGCTCCCTGCCCCCCCTTCCCTCTGGACTGGCAATTCTTTGGCCAAAGACGCGCTTGGCCCTTTCCTCCCCTCTTCCACCACCCCCACTCGCCTCCACCACCTCTTCTCCTGGGTTTGTTGCAACCAAAACAAAATATGCCAAGGAGCCCAGAAGAACCGACCGGAAATTACCCAAACTCGCCCACAGCTGATCCTTTCCAAAACTAGAGACGCCGGAGTAGCTGAAACATGACAGCTTGTGGCCCCCAACATGACGAAGCGGGGGGAGGACGGGGGAAAATCCAAAGAGCTAGATCGGATCCTGCCTTGGCCTTTGAAAAGAAAAATCCAGTTCTTTATTCACTTAGCTTCTAACCCTCCTCTCTTGGCAGCAGAATAATTAAATATTCATGCATTTTCTCCTTCCCCTAAGAAAGTGATAAGTCAGATTTCTGCACACACATAGAAAAAGTGCCCCAAGGCGAAGGGCTGGAGCCAAATTTCAGTTGAAGACAAAGCCTCCACTTCAATTTACGAATGAAAACACCCTTCACCTTTACTGCTGTGAATTTCCCAGATACACACGGTCAAGACAATCGGAGAATTATGAGGCTCCAAGACCAATTACGGCTGTTTGTGTTGACGTAAAGTCTGGGGGAATTTTTTCTTCCCCTCGCAAGTATTTATGATACTGACAGATGCAACAGGGGAAAAAAAATCCCAGAGCAGGAATAAGCCTGTGGGGCCACGTGGATAAGGATTCAATGTGAAAAGCTGTTTCTGGTTCCGTGCAGGCTGCCAGATCTGTCTGCACCCCAGTCCTGCCACTGCCAGGGTCTCCAGGCTGGGAAAGAGAGCAATGATCGCGTGCCTACCATGCGCCGACCCATTCCCAGGCTCGAGGCGGGGCATGGACCCTGGAAGTCGCACGACAGATCTGCGGGCAAGCTGTTCACCCCATCTTGCAGGTGAAGGGACCAAGATCTCGGGCAGTGAAATACCTTCGTCAAGGTGGCACGACCAGGGAATGGGAACTGGAACACTGGCTCTTGCAGCTACCTGATATTCCACTCCGTTTAGGTCCTACTATGTGCATCTAGGTCCTACTATGTGCAGGGTTCAGTCGGGGGAAAGGGACCAGAAGGCAAGGCTCCCACTCCTCCACATGGCCATCCAGCGGGACTCTCCCCTGTAACAAGCCTCTCCTGGGCACGAAGAACATTGGGAAGAGCTGGGGAGGAGAGGAAGGGCCCCAGCAGGCTCAGAGCTGCCTGGAGAGGTGCCTGACTACTGGTGTGCTTTCATGCACTGGCCACCCTCAAGATGACATTTATTTAGCACGTGTTGCATACACGGGGACAGTGCAACAGCATAAGTGTGGCCTCCGCCACACTGGGCCTGGAGCCCTGGACAAATGCTCGATGCCTCTGACCTCAGGGTCCCATCTGGAAAATGGGCACAATGAGAGAAGTCCCCGGTGGGTTGTTGCGAGGATACCCTGAGATGAAGCAGCATGGGATTCCCACAGCATTACGTAGCCAGATGCCTGGGTTCCAATCCTGCCCCTACCACCAACTGGATGATCTCAGGCCTACAATTTACCCTATGTCTCAGTCTCCACATCTGGAAAATGGGATGATAACAGTGGCGACCTCACAGGGCTGCTGTGAGGTTTGAAAGTGTTTATGATGTGTTAAACAGTGTATATATGTTTTATATTGTTTTCTGTATACGTGTTATGCTTTGTAAAGTGAAGATTGTGTGTGATGGTAAGGAAGGAACACTGTCTGCAAACTCCCTTAGCATGGTCTGGCACCTAGTGAGTGGTCAGGAAATGTGTTATTAACATCGTCCTGTAGGTCAGCGAGAGCCATGGGCAGTATTAGAGTGAGGGGGTTAGCCTTAGTCAAGTTCTGGTTTAGGCATATTAGAAGGAAAGAGACAGGAGCCAGGATCACTAGCCTATGTAGTACATTTGTATGGGAGGGAAAGATGCTCCAGCTGGGTAACAGAGCCCCATGCCAGGGCACATGGCTTTTCAGAGGGAGCCAGGTACTCTCCCAGAGTGAACAACCCGCTCAACTGTACTTGGCAACCCTGGCCAAGAAGAAAGGACAGAGTGATGGTTGATTAGGGCCTCCACCTCTGAATTTCTCGGCCTCCCTGGCTCAGTGCCCACAACCCCCTCCATAGAACGGGCAGCTCAGAGACTAGAAGCCCACGCGGCAGATGGAAAGGCTCCCCAGCTGGCATGTGTGTGTGGGTGGGTGGAAGGGGGAGGGCGTAGCGATTTCCTGTGCCCCAATCCCAGCTCACTCGCTCTCTGACCACATTTTTCCACCTCACTTTTTTTTTTCCATAATGCGCTCACACGTCTTAAGATCGAGATTGTTTTTTGTGAATGGAATGTAATTTGAGAGCCAGAGAGGCACGTCCCGGAGAGGTGGTACAGATGGAGAAGGTGCCCCCTCCGTGTGAAAGGCAAGCCAGGCAGCCCCGCGGGGTCCCTGATGGCCAGGGCAGCCGGTGAGATGGACAGGGCCAGGTGGGGAAGGTCACGGCACTGGCAAGGCCGGAACGGGAGAGGCCAGGGCTCCCCCTCTACCTCCCCCACGGCGCGGTGGCCCCTCCAGCCACATTCTCTATGCTTTGTGCTGATCAAACTCCAGGGCAGGACCACCCATGGAGAGCCCGACCTCTGCCCAGGCGGGGGCACCTGGGGGCTGTGGCCTCTTTGACCAGGGTCTGGTGACTTCCAGAGGTCCATCCCGCAGTCTAGGCCCCGACCCTGCACTGAGTACTCACTCACTCATTTGTTCAAACACAATTAATTCCAGGCTTCCCATGTGCCGGGAACTACACAGGGCACTGGGTACCCCTGTGAACGGGACAGCGGAGCCCCCTGCCCTCAGGGACTGATGGGGAAAAGCAGCCAACATGCGATTCTGAACATTACTGTGGACTGGGGTTTCTCTGCCTCTATTAAATCATCCAATCCTTACACCAGCTCTAGAAAGATATTATCACTGCCCACCGTACGGATGAGGAAATCAAGACCCAGAGAGATTAAAGAGCTTCCACAAGAACAGAGCCAGCAAGGTTGGACCAAGTCCTGTCGTCCTGCTGGTGCCTGGCCCGAGGACTTCACCACTGCCCTTCCCAGCCACAGGCAGGCCGCAGGCTCCCTGGGTGACCTAGGAGTCAGGCAGGACCTGATCTGCAGGAAGGTCAGGCTCCTGACGGAGTTGCATCCCTCCCAAAGCCACTGTGAGAGGAAGATGAATCTGGGGACTCATGAAACTTCCCAAGGTTCATGTCTTCATAAACTGAGGATAATAACTCTCACTGAAGGGTGAATGGAAGGATTAAGTGAAGTTCATCATAAGTGCTCGGTACAGTTTCTAATATATAGCAATGTTCAATAAATGTTGCACAGTAGACAACCTGCCCAACAGGACCTGGCAGCAGTCGCTCTATTCTTTTTCATGAAAAGGCTATACATTTAAACCGAGAGGAGCCAGCTAGGGCTGGCTTTGAAGGGCAAAAGGCTTTGGCTGGCATTCAGACCTCCAGAGAGAAACAAAGAGGTGGCCATCTCAGATTTCCCTGCTGTTCCTCACAGGCCTGTCTTTGTGGGCCACTTAACTGTGCTCAAAATGTACCGGCCCCCTCCCTGGACACTCCAGGCCATAGAAATAACCTCCAGCAAGAAGACCTTGAAGAAGACGTTGCAGTCATTGGCTCTGAAGGCCTGGGAAGTTTCAAAGGCACGAATACTGTATATAGTTTCCAGGACTTATGAGCAGAGAGAGCCATGAGAGATTGAAAGCCCCGTTTCCCAGCTGTTTCCTCTGCCTTGTTTTTAGTATTAACGTATAATTCACATATGAGAAAATTCTCCACTTTAGAAGGTACCATTCAGCAGGTTTTTAAAAAGATTTTGTTTGTTTGCTAGAGAGTGTGTGCATGTGTGGGAGGAAGGGCGGTGGGGGGGCGGGAGAGGGAGAGAGAAAATCTCTCAAGCGGACTCCACGCTGAGCGCCTAGCCTGACCCTGAGATCACGACCTGAGCTGAAATCAAGTCAGGCGCTTAACCCGCCGAGCTCCCCCAGCGGTCAGTAATGTATTCACAAGGGTGTCCAACTATCACCGCTGTGTAGCCGAGAGCATTTTCTTCACCCTCCTAAAGAAACCCGGTGTCCTTCAGGGTCACCCCACTCGCCCTCCCCCAGCCCTGCCAAGCATTAATCTACTCTGTCTCTCTGATGTCCTTATGCTTGACATTTCATATAAATGGGATCATACCATGCATGGGCCTTTTTGAAACTGGCTTCTCTGACTTAGTAGGGTGTTTTTAGGGCCCGGCCATCTGTGTCAGAGCTCCATTCCTTGCACGAGCTGGACGACGTCCCATGGCGAGGTCAGGCCGCACTTGCTTACCCCCGCTGGGGGACGTGTGGGTCTCTGGCACTCTCTGGTATTTGTGGGCAGTGCTGCTGTGAATGTTCGCGAACGCATTTCTGCGGCCGTTTTCATCTGTCCTGGGCAGACAGCTGGGAGGGGCCCGGCTGGGTCACGCAGATAGTGTTTGGTTCACCCCTGGAGGAAGGGCCAGGGCGGCAGCGCACCCGGGTTCTGGTTCTCTACAAACCCACGCCCCCCCCCCCCCGGATTATTGTCTGTCCATCTGATTGCAGCCATGGTGGTGGGGGTGCCTCCTCTAGGCTCTCGACTCCCTCCCTCCTTGCTCTTGCCAATGGAGTCCTCACCCTCCCAGAACTGACCATGGTGCTTTGGCCTGGGGTGGGGGGGCTCCAGGAAGTTGGGGCACGCACCTGTCCTGTCCCCCGCGGTCCCCGGGGCCCAGCCCAGAGCAGCTGCTCCCGACAAAAATAGTGTCGAATGAATCCTGACTGCGTGCTGCTTTGATCTAAAGATTTTTTTTTTTATCAGTGAGACGGCCGAAAGCCACAGCGACGTTGGCGTCCATGTGGAAATTTCCAAGTCCTCGGTGAACTCGGCTCTGACAACTTGCTGTGGCTTCAGCCCGGCCCCGGGCGGACCCCGTCCTCACAGTGACCGCCCGGGGAGGGCCTTGGTGTCGGGGCGGGGGTGATGGTCGGGCCCCAGGGCTGCAGTTTTGCTCCTGGATGGTGCCCCGGCCTGGCTGGGGCCCAGCCCCTGCGACTTGGCCTTGGAGGCCGTCATCTCGGCCAAATGTGGCGGGACGTCAATTCATTGGGGCGGATGTGCTGAGGCCGCCCCGTGAGAGAGGAAACACAAGCGCTCAGCACTTACTGTTTCAAGAAAGAAGTTCTGTCCAGCGACATTGAGTCGTCCCCGTGGGATCGGGGAGCCTGCAGGGAGGTCACCCTCGTTCCCTCTGACAGAGGCGGCTTGGACGGGGGCCGCGGGCTTCGGTGGAACCTGAAGTCAGTGGAGTTGCTCTTGGGTGCCTTCCCACTTTCCTGGCTCACACCCCCCGCGCTCCCGGCTCCACCAGGAAGCTTCCACGCGAGGCCCCGCTCATCCCCCTGCTCCGGGACACTTAGGAGCCCTTAATCTGTGCCAGACCCATCAGAGTGCGGTGGTGGTATTGGCCCTCCCACAAGGAAGGCGGCTGTCTTCCTATTCCCATTCTACAGGCCAGGACACTGAGGCCTGGATGAGGTCAGAACAGGTCCACAGCCGCCCGGCTGGGAGGCAGAAGAGCTGGGATTCGGACAAAGCACTTTGGCTGTGGCAGTCCCTAAAAGGTGGGTTGAGGGTCGGTGGGGAATAGGCTGAAGTTACCAGGAGCTCAAAACAGAGGCACAAATAAGGACCCCACGTGCTTAGAACACATTAGTGGGAGGGGACAGCTGTCTTTTGCACCAACAGCTGGGTGTGTGTGTGTGTGTGTGTATGTTACAGAATCCTTTATTTGAATAAAATAAAGGGAGCTTTAAAAAATAAAGCTTTTGGGGGAGCTTTTAAAAAATACCCTGACTTGGCCAGATAGTGCGCTGTCGAGTCTGCATGGCTTTCCCCCCGGTTATTATTTTGTATTTTCCTGACTGGTGGGATCAGGACACAGTGGGGAGGGGAGACTCGGGCTTCGGTACCGGCTCCGGTCTTCTCGGGCACAGAGCAGACCATTCCCGACTCAGTTCCTCATCTGGAGAACAGGCATCAATGTGCCACATCGTCGACCCGCGCGGCCGGATCCCTGGCACCGGGTGGGGTTGTCCCCTCCCCCTCACAGACCTCCGAGGCTCACCTGTGTCCCAGGTGGTCCCGCCCCCCCCACCTCCCGGAGGCCGCGGGGCGGTGGACCGTGGGACGGGCCAGGCGGTAAGCGAGAGACCGAAGAGATACACCAGATGGCAGTCCCCAGCCTTTAAACACCGTACATTAGTGATTCTTTCTTTGCTTCGGTTCTGGGGACCAACACAGGGTTGCCAACTTTGCATTTTGCCAAATGAGGCCATTTTTCAAAATAGCACCTTCAGCCACTGCCATTTTGTACCAAAGAGGAGGCGCGTAACCTCCCTACCCCCCAAGCAAAGGAAATCAGCAGTTTGGGGATTTTCTTTAAAAACTGGGATCAGCCCCACTTTGTGAATACATTGTTGTATTTTCCATGTTCTTCCGGACTTGTCTGCTTTGGACTGTGGAAATGCCATTCAGGCCTGCTTCTGCCTATAGCCAGCCGCTGCGGGGCCGCTGGGGGGCCGCTGGGGGCCCCCTCCCCCCCCCCATGGTGGTGTCCTACCCGCAGCTAGCAGCTGCCGTGGAGATGTGGCTGGAGAAAACTTGGGAGCACTCCGCACTGGATTCCCACTGGCTGGGGGAGGGGGACGCCTTGGCGATTCCCTCCCACTAAGGGAAAATATCCCGAACTCATGGGACACAGGCTCCTGGAGACTTTCCTCTACCCTAGAGGTGCCCAGAGCGCCCAGCAACGCTGCCGGTCTGGCTTCTGCACTGTTAGAAACCTGACCTCTCTCAAACCTCGACGGTGGCTCAACAGACTGAGGCATCCTACTGTTTCGCATTGTTCTATATACTCGAAATCTTTCTTAATAAAAAGGTGGAAAATAACAAAAATCACACCAACGCAGAGTTTGTGCAGAACAATCTGGAAATGCCTGTGATATGCAGAGAATAGGAGATTGTAAATTATTAACCGAAGAGATAGTAAAGAAATGTTTCCACATGGTACTAACGGATACCTCTGGATGGGGGATTATGGGTTTATCTCTCTCTACCTATGTTTCTGGATCTTCTATAATTAGGGGAAAATGCTTTGTAAAAAATAGGAGTAAGATGTGTCTTGGGGTTTTATGCTCCGAATCACCCTTCTCTGTCTGTCTTTCCCGGCAGGGAGCTAACTGCTCCTACATTGCCTTCCCTTTGCCTAGGAGGGATAAGGCTCTCCCATTCTACAGAAATGTCTGTGCGTCCAGAAGTCCAGCAGAAGAAGGAAGGAGAGGAACTGAGGTCTGGCTCTCAGGAGCCAAGGGTTCCAGGATGGTGCCGAGCTAGGAGAGGAGGGCTTTCTGCTCATCGGAAGGTGATATGGGGGTCAGATATGGGGGACTGTGGGGGGCTGGACAGATCTCCAGGGTGGCAGAGATGAGAGGACATGTGGTCCCGCCCTCATACAGATCAGAACATGAGATTCAGAGAGGGAAAGTGACCTGCCCCAGACCACACGGTATGGTCTCCCCAGGGCAAGACTTGACGACTCCCGAGCCCTCCCCTCCGGGGCCCTTCCCCCGCAGCACTCTGGACTTTTCTATCTGGTAGACCCAGATAGCAGCAACTCCAACCCCTTCCCGACTTGAGCATCATCAGGTTTTGAAATCATCCCTGGGTTTTCCAAGGGAAACATATTTTGGGTTTTCTTTCTTTTCTTCTGCTCATTTGAAGAAATCCGAGAGTCCTTTCTAATTGTTTGGTCAAGACTGCAGACAGGCAGTGAGGCACGCCACAAATATGATCTTGAGCCCAGGGAACCCACTGGCCTGGAGACAGACAGGACATTGGGCCTGTCACTGGTGCTTGGTCAGCCCGTGAGCTCTGAGTTCCAGTGAGTACAGGGTGTGTGCCAACTTGCCCAGACCCCTGACTTTGGGTCCCCATCGGGAAAGACCAAGAGAGTCTCCAGTCTCTATCAAGCTTCCTGAGGCTGGGGCTTTTGTGGATGTGCATGCCAACTGAGTCCACGGGGAGTTGGTAGATGTGGGCCCTGCCAAAAGTGGGGCCCTGTAGCCTAGACAACATTCTCTAGCCTCCTCTGCAGCTAGGTGTGGCTGTGTGACTTGGTCCTGGCCAACAGGAGATGAACACAAAGTGATATGAACAACTTAAGTAAAGAAAGGGGCAAGGTCTTCTTTGCCCCTCTCTTCTTACTGACTAGATAGATGGTGAGTGTGATGGCTAGAGTTCCACCTGCCATTTTGGACCATGAAGCAACTCTAGGAAGAGAAGCCAATAGAAGAGTAAGATAGGAGAAATCTGGACTCTGACATCATAGTATCACACAAGTGAGAAATAAATGTCCATGTTCTTAATGCCATGATTATTTGGGATTTCCTTTTACTTGTGGCAATACTATTTCTAAATGATGTAGCATTTTTTGGTTGGGGGGTGGAGTTGCAGTAAGGTGCATAAGGGTTGAAGGGAACCTACTATGTGTGAGAGGCTGGGGCACACTCTGAGACTGATAATTAATATCCACAATAGTAATTGTGACATGTATCAGTGTGTATGTGTGAAATATTTAATCTAGTGCCTGGCCCAGGGTAAGAGCCCCCCAAATTTTAGCAACGATACTGTCATTATAGGTGACTAAACCCTGCATCCTGGTATATCAGATCCAAAGCGCTGTCTGCGGTCAGAGGGAAGAGCCCAAGAGCAGAAGGCATTTGAGCATGGCCTTAAAGAGGGAATAGGAAGAGCAAGTGACGTCATCAGGCATGGTGACAAAGAGCTTCATGGCTCTTATTTCATATGACGCGCCCTGGGAAGCCAGTAGAACAGATGCATTCCATCCTTATTATACTGGGGAGGGAAGTGAGCCTCAGAGAGAGTAAGTACATCCCCAAGGCACCCAGCAGGGCTGGATTTGGACTTGAATACTCTGGCTCCACAGTCCTCCTCCCTACGGGTCTGTGGGCTGAGATCAGGGCTCAAGCAACGGGAAGAACAGGAGCAAAGTGCCAGGGGTCCAGTCTGGAGCTCAGGACCCAGGCCCAGGAGTGGGGGGCATGTTAAAGCCCATGAGGGCAGTGGGGGCTCCGCGATCAGCGCCCCCGGGACAGGTGCCCCCACCAGTTCTCTGGCCCTTCAGGGTTTGTATTACTTCTGTGCTCTCTGTGACCAGACCCAGAGAAGGGATAGATGGCCAGGCTTGGAATTTAGAGGGAGTTTCCTGTGGCTGTTGTAGCAAATCACCGCAAACTTGGGGCTTAACATAACACACATTTATTTTCTCGTGTCCTGGAGGTCAGGAGTCAGAGCAGGAGGCAGTCTGGGGGTATGAAGGGCAGGCAGGATGAGAACCCCAGCCCCCCCTTCCAGAGACTGCCCACCACGTGGTACTGAGACAGTCTGCTCCACATCTTATTGCTCTTTGCCAATTCAAGGCCCAGCACCTGGGGAACAATACTCTGCCATCTGCTTCTCCCAGTGCCCCCAACAGCCATACCCTTCCTGGGCTGGCCTGATGCCCACCCAGTGCATCTCCTTTTGGGATGGAGCCATTTCCCAGGGGATCTGGAACCCCCTGCTGCTTTCACCCACCAGGACCCGGCTGGGGGCTCCACCCAACCCCATTCCCCATACCTCTTAGCACGATCCCCAAGATCTGGCACACATCCCCCAAACCAGATGCAGAATCCAAAGAAACGCTGGGGCCCGGCAGGGTCACAAAACCGCTGCCAATTGTGGGGTCTGCAGCAGCCCGAAACTGAGCCCCCACCCTGAGTCCATGCATTAGCCTGCTGGTTTTGCACAGTCTGTGAAATGTCAGCACAGTGTGATGTGGCTGCTGGAAAAAAAAAGCAACTAATTCAATCTTTGGCTGCACTGACAATGTCTGAGGCTTGGATTCTGGGAGGGCAGAGCTCCCTGAGCCACTGAGGTCAGACTACATGTGGGGACAGGGCCCCTGCCGATCTGGACCTGACACTTCCATCCTGCCCTGGGTCCAAGCGACCCAATGAGGACGGACGATTACTATCCCTACTTCACTGAGGCTCAGTGAGGAGTCCTGGCTTATCCTGGGTCCCAGCCAGGAGCCTGGACTTGGCCCCCTGAACAGAAAGTTCCATGAGACAGGACTTGTGTGCTCACATAGGGCTCTGTCCCTACCAGGAGCCCAGAGCCGGGGTGGAGGGGACCCTCAGCAGCACCTGATCCCAGACAGAGGATCGACTGGAGTCTGGACCCAGGACCAGCTCTGAGCCCTCCTCCCAAGAGTGCAATGAGATGTTCCAGGAAACGTCAGTGACCCCAAATGGAGCAACATTCTCCAAAACAACTGGCCCAGAGTACACACAAAAATAGCGGAATCAGGCCAGCTAGAGACAGCAGGTAAGCCTGGATCGGATCCTGGAGCAGGAGAAAATTACGCTTGCTTATTGACTAAAGCAACATTATTAGGACAACCAGTGTGAATTCTGAACAAAGTCGGTCGATGACATAACGGAAAAAAATACATGTTAGTTTCCTGATTTCGCCATTTGTACTGTGACTGCACGAGGCCCGTCCTGCTCTTAGGATACACCCGCAAAGTATCTGGGTAAAGGGGCATCGGGCCTGCAGCTGGCTCTCGAGGAGATCAGAAAATACCACGCACACACAGAAAGAGAAAGAGAAAGGCAAAACCAAGTAAAATCAGTAAAATGTTCCCAACTGGGGAATTTGGGTGAAAGCGTTCTTGCATGATTTCTGTACAACTGAAATGATTTCGAAATGAAAACTTACAAAATAGAAGTCAGTATCCACAAGGGTGAGGAGCAGTTCTCGATTTAAGAAGACCAGGTAGACTCGGGCAGATATTATAACCCCTCCTGAATCAGCAGGAAAGCCAGCTATCAGGGACACACATGGCACGGTGGGGGACGCGGGAATTTCCAAGAGCGGGTATTGCGTCCAGGTTAATTTCCCGGGTGTGACAGCCCCATGAGGGCTCGTAGGAGAACGTCCTTGCTCTTTGTAGGGTTTGGACACGCTGGGGTCTGGGCGGAGGGTCAGGATGTCTGCCTCCCTCACTGGGTTTGGCAGAAATATGTTTATAGGAAAGAGAGACCGAGCCCACGGGCTCTATACCGCCTGGTTCCAATGGCTGTGTTCAAGTTTTCTCAAGGATTTCAGAGCAGCCCGCCTCTGAGGAGGGGTGTGGGGTGGAGAAGCGGCGGGAGGGGGCCCCTGCAGCCCCGCAGCGCCCTGTCCCTCAGCTACTCCCTCTCTGGCCGCAAGAGGTCTCCACGAGGCCCTACGGGAAGGGGGTTTTCATTTTTGAAGGTTCCTTAAAAGTTTCTAAGACATGAATTAAAACATCACTCTTTGTCGCCAACACCCCCCCTGCCCAGCCGAACTGCTCTTTCTGCCATCTGTGATAAGGTGCCCTCTACCAGCCATGCTCCCGGCGCTGGGTTTCCAGGTCCCCGGCCATGCTGCCCTGATCTCCGAAGGCCCTCATAAGGGGGTCTCTGCTGCCCTCTTGTGGCCATCGCCAACCACACAGATGCCCCTCCTAGAGGGCAGAAGCCTGCAGACCTTTGCTCCTTCTCCTGGTCCTAGGAAAGCGGGGGTCTCCAGAGAGACGGAACCAGCCCCTCAGAGAGATGAGGGTCTTGTTCTAAGCAGTTGGCTCATGGGATTGTGGGGGCTGGCAAGTCCAAAATCCATCGAGAAGTCTGTTGACCTGGATGCCACAGGCAGGGGCCACGGCCCTGGATATAGTGACAATAAGGAAAGACAAGAGGGAGTGAAGGGAACCCAGCGAGGAAAGGCAGCTTGTTTGCAAAGTTCCTCGAGGAGGCAGGGAGTAGACGAGAGGAGGGATGGGGAGTCAGCTGGGGACCATTTCTGCAGGAGGAGGAGAGGCTCACTCGTGTTGAAGCTGGCAGAAGGGAGCGTGGAGGGCCAGGGACACAGAGCGGTATGCTTGTCTGACCAGGGACCAGATCTAGAACCCAGGGCAAAGGCACCACTTCGGTCGTGGGCACCTCTCAACGTGGACGAGACTCTGCACCAGGCTTGCTCAGGACGGGATTCATCAACCAAAGGGATCATCAAAGTATAGGGTGCTGGTGTGAAGTCAGAGGACCCAGAGAAGCTAGGCAGGCCACCAGCCCCCATGGGGAGAGAGGCTGGCCATGTGGGAACACAGCAGCGCTGCGGGGAGGGAGGGGGCGTGCGAGGGTCCTGGGGCCGCCATACCAAAACGGGCATTAACACGCCAGAGGTTTATGCTACAGTCTGGAGGCCAGAGGTCCAAAATCAAGGTGGGGCCAGGGCTGAGCTCCCTCTGAAGGCTCCAGGGGAAGACCCTTCGTGCCTCTCCCAGCTCCTGGTGTTGCCGGCCGTCCTTGGCCAGTGGCCACATCCCTCCAGTCTCGGGCCCTATGTCAGACGGCCGTCTCCCTGAGTCTCTGCTTCCTCCTCTTATAAGGACACCAGTCATTGGACTAGAGCCCATCCTACTCCAGCATGACTCATCCCATCTGGTTCTAGCTGCAAAGACCCTCTTTCCAAATAAGGTCACTTCCGGAGGTTCCAGGGGGACATTTTGGGGGAGACACTATTGAACTCAGCACAGCCCCAAGAGTGGAGGGGACCGTGAGTGAAGGGGGCCATGAATGTGGGAGGGGATGGGACCCGGTGCACAGAGTGGGGAGCACAGGAGCCCCCGCCCCGCCTAGCGTCCTGCAGAGACAAGCCTGAGGGCAGAGGAGGTGGCCTGCCGCACAGGACGACACGGAGCTATGTTTATGTGCTGCCCGAGGCCCGCAGGGCGCACAGGGCACAGCAAAGTGCAGGGAGCCAGCAGGCAGCAGGGCAGGGTGGCCGGGCGCCCAGGACCCGCCGCGGGGGAGCCGTTGCCACCCTGGGTCTATGTGTACGGAACCGCAGTGGAAGTCTCACCCTGCTCTGTCCCTTTACTGTCACACCAGAGACTTCTTTCTGCTAAGGAGGACAAGGCAATGAGGTATCGTCAGGATCCCACTTTATAGGGGAGGTGACTTGTCCGAGGTCCCACGGCAGGGCTGTGCTCTGGGATTTAAACCTGTGTTGTTTACCAGACTCTCAAGTCCTTGCTTTTTTATCTGTGCTTTAAAAAAAAAAAAACAAGGCTCTGCACTCTGAAAACCTGCAGACGCACCAGAACCAACAGCCGCCAGGGAATCCCACGGCAGCCACAGTTGCCAACGACCTTCTGCTGTGTGTTTAGGCCACGCCTGTCCGCCCCCCCACCCCCGCCCCGTCCGATGATGTGGCCGCCTTCATCCTTCTTTAGGTAAAATGTACATACAGTGAAGGATACACAGCTTCCACTTAGTAAAACGTGTTGTACCTTAGTAAAACTTAATCACATGGGCTTGGAATTCCTTTCTGGGTCCTCTCTACTTTCTTACTTTTCTAACAATGAACAAGAACTGCTTTTATAAATATGGGGGAAAATAACAAGACAATGACTGAAATGTTCAAGAAGTGCCTTTGGGCCGGGGTCCCCGTCCCTCCATTCAGCTACAAGGCTCCAGGACCCCCCAGATGGACTCTGTGCTTTCCCATACAGCTCCTCCCGAGTAACTGGGTTTCCTAGGACCCTGCCGGCCGCTCCCACACTTTTGGGGAAGGCTGGGCGGCAGGCCCTCATGGTGGAGCCCCAAGCGAGCTGCCCTAAATCCCATCTCCATCGAGTCCTAGGGAACCCCCACACTGCCTGGTTCTGCAGAACCTACTTCAAACGACGGGTAGGGAGCTCTCTGGGACCCCTCCCCCCAGCCAGTGCGAGGCTGGGCAAGGCTGGCCTGGGGAGAAGTTGCCAGGCAACCAGCTGGGGCTCCTCCCAGGGTGGCTGTGGGTGACCATGTTGCCTGGCAACCAGGTGGCAGCGTCCCTGGAGCCCAGGCCGCACAGCTGCGCCCAGCCCTGCCAGCTTCTCCCTGGCCTGTGGGACCCCTGGGGCCCAGGCCTTACTCCCCTCGCCCAGGACAGCTGGAGCCTCCGGTCACAATGCACATTGTTCTCTCCAGGTGAGTGGCCCTGCGCTGGCCTGGGCTGGGAGGGAAGGGGAAGCAGGGTTTGGGGGCCTGATGCACCAAGAAGGGGGCGGCCTGGCCTGCTGGGGCCAGGTGGTGGTAAAGGGTGCCCTCCCTCCCACAGCACCCCACCTCAAGGTCAAGAGGAATCTGGCCTCTGCTTCTCCAGCATTACTGCCCACAGCTCTGGGGTAGCCAAATTCACAGGATCCATCCCCTCCTTCGGCTCCACCTGGGAAACCCCTCATTGCCTTCAAGCCCCCAGACACTGCACCCCTGCGGCATCGTCCCTGACCGCACCGCCTCCAGCCAGACCCTATTGATGCGGCCGTGTAGCCTGCCTGCCCCTTACCCATGTGCTCTGCGCCGGGCTCCTCTGAGCATAGCCTACTCAAGGGTGCCTCCCGACCACTCCATGTGCTTCTTTAAAAATGCAGCCCCCGCTAATAATAGGGAAACCGTGTGTGCCCCGAGGGGAGGGCGTATGGGATCTCTCTGGACTTTCCACTTTGTTTTTCTGTCAACCTAAAACTGGCCCCCTAAAAAAGCTTATTAATTTTTTAAAAACCTTCAGGATTCGGAGAAGGGAGAGAATTTCAACAGCGCGGAGGGGGGACCAGAATCAGGGGAGTTTAGAGGGAAGGGGCCATGGCAGCTAGGGGTGGTTGGCACACAGCATAAGTCCACCAGGAAGATCGAAGCCCCCCAAAGGGTCCCATGGAGGGTCAGGCTGGCTTTCTGCTGGTCTCCCACATCTGCCCGGATAGACGGTGAGCATTACTGGCTGGGGGGGCGGGCAGGAACCTGGCAGGGTGCTTGACAGCTCGGTGGGGGGTGATGCGGGGGTGACCCCTGTGTCACTGTCCTGACCTGCCGCAGGGTCACGGCCTAGAACAGCCTCTCAGGCCCCCTCCTCCCCAGGGATAGCCAGGTGAGGGTGATGGAGAACACTGTGACCAATGCCGAGAAGTACTTCGGCCAGCTCTGCTCGCTGCTGGCCGCCTACACCCGCAAGACGGCTCGGCTGCGGGACAAGGCTGACCAGCTCGTCAAACAACTCACCGACTTCGCCAACACCGAGAACCCGGAGATGCGGGCGACCGTGAGGAACTTCGCCGAGGACCTGGCCAAGGTGCAGGATTACCGGCAGGCTGAGGTAGGCGGGGTCGCCCGGGAGGACCCCGGTCCCCTGACTGGAGTCCCCTGGCTGACGGTGGGAGCCACACCACAGGGGCCCCAGCTCAAGGACCTGTCTCTGCCAAAGGTGTCCCCGAAGGGTGGACACGCATACTGCTCCCTCCCCGGGGTCACGCTGCCCTTTATGGGACTGAGAGCCTGGAGGCTTTGCGGGGATTGGACGAAGGCCAGACAAGACAGGGGGGCCCTGGGAAGCCAGGCCCGAGGGCTGTGGCACGAGTCCCAGGCAGGAGGCACATTCCGGAGCCCAGGACCCAGAGAAATCCTGGCGGGTGAGGGCGAGGAGGCAGCATGATGTTAGGGAGAGGACTAAAAGTACGCGCCGCCTGCCAGCCCAGGAAAGCCCAGGAAAGCCTTGTGTGTGACTGTAGGCAAGATCCAACCAGCTTCTCTTCTGAATAAGCACCAAACAGGCCACGCTGCGGGCCACGCACAGAGGCCTGCAGACAGAACCCTTGCTCCCCGACATGGTGGGACAGAAAGCACCCCACACGCGCCGCCTCAGGACACGGGACCAGACGGCACCGTTGGCCCCATGGGACTTCCAATTTCCACCCGTCAGCTGGGTGGCCGCCTGTGTCACAAATCGCCTCTCTCCCAAGGAAAAGCAAAACTTCTATCTCTGTCACTAGCAGCAGGTCCGGCAGAGCTTGGAGCCAGGCCCCAGAGCAAACTCCCCGGGGACACACGTCTTCCTTGATGTTGACGTTTCAAAGAGGCGCCTGCCATTCCCAACTTGCAAACCATCAAGAATCTTATGTAACTTTTAAAAAGGTTTACATAAGTCCCAAAGGGACAGAGAAAGGGATTTACAATTGCAGGTTTTCTAAAAGAAAATGCTATAAGGAAAGCAAGAGGGAAAGTCCCTTTTCCTTTACACTCCTGGGAAAATTATTATTATTATTGAAGATTTGTGTTTACCCCAGCAAGGTCATAAGCCTTGACAAGGAGAAGGAAGGGGCTTGGTGGAGAGTTCAGATCCCCTGGCCCATCTAGCAAGTCAAGATTTCCGGGGATCCCCCTGCCACAGTGCTCAAGGCATCAGCCTCACCTGCAAACTTGTTAGAAATGCAGAATCTTGGGCCAGGCTGAGGACACTGAGGACGTGCTGATTCAGGACCCCTGGTGGGGGGGTGGCCGGCAATCAGGGTCTTAAGGGGCCCAGGGAAAGGGAAAGTGCTCCTACGTCTGGCACTTAGGCCCCGACTCAGGTATGAGGCATCCCCCTCAAAGACCCTGCCCTGCCGTCGGGGGGCCGCGCTCAGCTCAGCAAGCTCTGAACCCCGGTCTATTTCCTGTTCCAACTGAGACCGTCTAGTCCCCGCGGCCAGGTCGTAAGGCAGGTTGGAGAACTGGAATCCCAGTGGCTTCCAGTATACCCATTTTACAGGTGAGGAAGTGAGGCTCATGAGATGAAATGTATCTACCGAGCCTTCGGGAGGCAGAGCCCTGAGCGCAGGCAGGCACTCACAACTCTAAGGGGCGAGGGAGGGTGTCTCAGGCTTCCAGAACTTCCCACGGGCTCCTGTCATGTAGCACTCTCCAAATGCTGGCTGGAGGCCCCACAGGCCTCACGCACCTCCCTGCTCCTGCCTGCTCTGACTCTGCGTGTCCATGCTCCCCCAGGTCGAGAGGCTGGAGACCAAGGTCGTCAGCCCCCTGAAACTCTACGGGGCGCACATCAAGCAGACACGGGTGAGCAGGGGGCCCTGCCCGATGGGGTCTGGCCAGCCTGGACATCCGGGAAATAGCCTTCCTCTTTCCTCTAGGCCGAGATCAAGAAATTCAAACAAGTCCAGAAGAACGAGATCAAACAACTGGAAAAGCTGGAGAAACTGAGGCAGAAGTCCCCTTCGGACAGGCAAATGATCATATCCTTCCCTGGGGGTCAAGCCTGAGGCTGCTGGGCCAGGGCGGCCATTGCTCATGGGGGTCCTCTGGGTCGGGGCCGCTGGTTGACGTGGCTCCTTAACGGGACCCTTCTCAGTCCCAGGTGAGTGCTCCAGGTCTGTGTGGGAAGGCGGAATCTCACGCAGGGGATGAATGACCTCACAAAACCACCAGGCAAGCTTGGACCTGGGCAGGTGTATGCATAGCCTTGCGCTCAGGATGCGGGTCAGAGGTGCAGGGCAAGCAGTGGGCTGGGGGTCTGGAGACCTGGGTCCTGTCCCCTCGTTCACACTGTTCAGTAAGCTAGCAAGTCACCCCCTCCGCACCCCCACCTCGTTATCAGGGCTACTTACTGAATGTTCGCCGGATGTGGGCACCTCTAGCCTCATGCCCATTGTCTAGAAGGTGAAACCGAGACCAAGAAAGGGGACCTGCCCAAGGTCACACAAGGGAGGCCAGGGGCAAATCCGGAACTGCACTCTGAGGGTATCTGACTCTAAAATCCAGGTTTTTCGTGTGCCCGGCCAGGAGTCAGGTCAGATGACTTACTTAATTACCTAAAAACGTTCCATAGGCGGGAATTAATTATTATTGAAAGTAGAGCACCCATTATAAAAGTTCAGCAGGTGCCCTCGGTTTAATTCCCACAACCCTGCAAAGCACGGGCTATTACTGCCCCCTGCTTACAGGCAAAGGAACTGAGGCTCAGAGAGGTTAAGTGACTTGCCTGGGGTCACCCAGCTAGGAAGCAGGTCTGTCCAAGCAGCACCTGGCCTTTCACCATGGTCCTGCTTGGCCTTTCCTTCAATGACCAAACTGGCAAGAGAGGTCCACGAGGCAGGAGAGATGACCCAAGGGACGAACAGAAAAGGACCCCGAGTAGCGTGTAAAGGCAGAAACCACCCGTGACCCTTCTGCCAGGCGGAGACCAGTGTGCAGAGGGCCTCGGTGGATGCCAGCCGCACCACCCACCAGCTGGAGGAGGTGATCGACACCTTCCAGAAGCAGAAGCTGAAGGACCTGCAGGTAGGCGGGGTCGGCCCTGCGTTAGAAGTACTCTGACCTCACGTCTGAGTATTTGCACACACATGCATGTGTGCATCTGTGTATGTGTGTATGAACCCGTACACGTCTGCGTGAGCATGCAAGCATGTGTGTGCATGGCGTGTGTGAGAGCACATGTGTGCGCACGCCTGTTTGCCCAGAGGGCTCTGAAGCCCGGACTCCCAGAACAGTTCATCTTGGCCTAATCCTGGCTGCAGGGGGAAGGCCCTGCCTCTGAGCACACAGACCCAGCTCCCCACCGGGAAACTGTGGCAGACTCTGTTTCCACAAGCTCCCTCCAAGCCTACACAAGGACCCGCAGCCTTGGCTCTGACCCCCTCCTCCTTTCTTTGCCCTTCCCCGAGCAAGCCACGGTTCGGCACGGCAAGGGGGCGCAGGTGCTGCCTCCTTCCACACCCCTGCAGTGCAACCCAGGCTCCTGCACCCTAAGCCCCAGCTGGTCACAGAGACCCCTGCACCCACTCTCACCACCCCCACTCCCAGTTGTGGCCCCAGGGATCTCACAAAACGCGGTTGCAGTCTGTCATCCCTTGGTTAAATGCCCTCCTATGACTTCCCTTACTCGAAGCATAAAGGTAGAAATCTTCCCCAAGTCTCCGGAAGCCCCAGCCCACCCTTATCTTCGACCCATCAACCCAAGCCCAAGTGCACCGAACCCCGGCACACCTCAGTGCCTTTGTACAGGCTGTGCCCTCTGCCAGGAAGGCTTTGCCCACACTCTGCATCAAGTTAACACCTTCTCATCTTCAGGGAAACTCACCCGGACCCCCAGGCTAGTCCAGCCCTGATGTTAATTCATGGCTCTGCTCCCTCTGGAGACAGTGATCCCAGGGGGATGGGTTAATTGTATCTTTAGTTCACTCATCAATCCAACAACTGTTGAACACACACCTACGAAGTGTCAGGCACCGTGCCCGGTACTGGGACACCACAGCCAGAAAAGCAAGGACCCTGTCCTCATGGAGCTGACACACTGGGAAAGACCCGTGACGCATGCTAATCATTACAGAGTGAAGAGTGTGGGGGGCACACCTTGCTGTTCCAAGCCTGCCCCCCACCGCACCTGTGCCAAGAGGCTCGATGTGAGGCCTGCTGGGTCCCTGCACCGGGTCCCCGCACCGGGTCCCAGGCCTGGCCCTTCACAGCACTCAGTATTTGGGAAATGATCGCACAAGGACAGAACCCGTGGTGATGAGTGCTCTACTATCTCTGTTGTAGGCAGGACCTAAGACTATCAGTAGGCCATTATTAAGCACCTGATGTTTATAAGGCCTGAAACCAGGGTTCTGTGGGGCACCAGCAAGCTTGTTCGGGATGAGATTCTCAGCTTCCACAGTTAGGGGCCAATGGACCCATGCAGTATAAAATAGGCATCCTCTAAACTCTGGGGATTAAGTTTGTAAGGGGCACTTATCCAAGCCATCCCCGAGAGCCCTCCCAGTTCCAAAAGAGCCGAAACTCAGAACTGGAGATAATGATGATCAGCGTATCAGGTCTAGGTCCCACGTCTAATAAAATAATCATAGCTACAAAGAGCCCTCTCGCTCCTGTGAAAGCATGTAGGATGCTTTCATATAGGGGTTCACGGAGCTGAGCGGGAAGAAGGAATCCCCTGGAGGGCTGCTGAAAATGCAGATGCCCCCACAATGGGTCCACCTTGGAGCCCATTCTGTGGGGCTGCGTGGGGCTGTGCCCTGCTGGGGCCCAGAGCCAACTGGGAGCCTCTGTGAAGCCTGCCAGGCAAGAGGGGCCCTCGCTGAGGCCGGGAGTGCTGGAGGTGCTCTGTAAGAACTTGCTGGGCTGAGCAGAACCGTCTGATCCAAAGGAGCCAATATTACATTTGGACGGGCTGGCTCTTCTGGTGGTGAGGCGCCTCTGGGCAGATCCACCCCTAGCCCGTGGGTGACAGAGGCTGTCCCCTTGCAAACACCCTCCCTGGGCGCGAGAGAAGCAAAGGTTGTGCAGGGCAGCCCCAGTCGGAGAGCAGAGCAAAGGAGGCCCCTCGGTAAGCCTTCCCCAGGAAACAAGCCTTCTGCGTTTCCAGGATGATTCCCGTGCAGGGAGGCTTCTGAATGGGAATGTACGGTCTGTTCAAACAAAACAGATTAAAAGGAACACGGGCCTGGGACCTGTCCCCGAAAGAACAGCTAACAGCCCCCGCCCCCCTTTGTCCACATTCACGGTGACCCTAGGATTCCCCTCCCCTCGTGACAGTGCTGTTTATGTAACTCGGGCTTCTCTCCCCATAGAAAATTTTCTCAGACTTTGTCACCATCGAGATGGTCTTCCACGCCAAAGCGGTGGAGGTCTACTCCAGCGCCTTCCAGACCCTGGAGAGCTATGACCTGGAGAGAGATCTGGAGGTATGCCCCGCAAGGGCCCCATTTTCTACTTGACGGTACTTGACGGGGGCTCAATTTGGTGTTAGGTATCTTGACAAAAGCCATTTTTATTGGTAACATTTTGCCGTGGTGATAACTTTGAAGACTCATTCTGATGAATTCTTTTAAATATCTGCCCCTGGGTGCCGCAACTAGAGGTGGGGGGATTTTCCCAAGTCTGTCTATCGTTCAGGAATATCGACCTGTTCAGCATCACTCGGGGGTTTAAAAACAAGCAGGTGAGTCGACAGTGACAAAGCGCATCCCAGGCCGATGCTGGCTACACTCTGGATGCCGACGAAGTGCTTACCCTCGTGTGATGAGTATCAAGCACACGCTCATGTTTCTATGACAAACGGCGCTAAACCCAGAGCCCTCAGACAGTTAACGCTCGCTGCGATTCTCTTTGGTGGTTCCGGGGTTGGGGGGCTCAGCTGGGGGCTCTAACGCGGGTCTTTCCTGGGTTTTCAGTCGGTTGGTAGCTGGGGCTGGAGTCACGTTGAAGGCTCCTGCCCCCGTATCTGGTAGATGATGGCTGTTATCCGCGTACAGGGCAGGCCTCTTGGTTTGCAGTATTCGGGGCAAATGACAACGTGAGCCCGTTGTTCAATGATTATTAAGAACGTCAAGAGACTGACAGCAGGGTGTTAGACCAAACGCAGGGCACGTCCGAGCGCGGGGCCCTGGGCCACTCACTGCAGGAGCCGCACACCCACACGGCCCCAGCTGCCTGGGTCCGCAGGGGTCTGCAGCCCGAATCTGCCTCCCTGAGGCCTCTGCAGCTGGCGTGGGCTGCCCAGAGCCTGCCAGCTGGTCTACAGCGAGCACCCCAGCCTGCCGGGGTGGCTCAGTGGGTTAAGTGTCTGACTACTGGTTTCGGCTCAGGTCATGATCTCAGGGTCGTGGGATCAAGCCCCGCATCAGGCTCTGTACTGGGCACGGAGCCTGCTTCTGATTCTCTCTTGCCCTCTCCCCGTCCCCGACCTCTAAAAAAAATTTTTTTTTAAATAAAAAAATAAAGCACGCATCCTGTGACAGGAGCAGGTAGAAAATGTATCACCTTTTGTGACCTAACCTTAGAGGTAACTTAGTGTTGCTTCTGCCGCAGTCTATGCCTTAGAAGTGAGTCAGTCACTAAGGACATATTCAAGGAGAGGAGAATTACATTCCAGCTTCTGATGGGCAAAGTGTCAAAGAATTTGTGGGTAAGCTTTAAAACCGTCATATGAGGTTAAATGCAGACCACATAGGCTCTGGTATATCCACTCATCTGCTCTGGTGTATCCACTTAATACTCTTTTTAAAAATATTTTATTTTCATTTATTTGAGAGACGGAGCAAGAGAGACCGAGAGCATGAGCCAGGGGAAGAGCAGAGGGAGAAGGAGACCTCCTGCTGAGCAGGGAGCCTGATGTGGGGCTCGATCCCCAGACCCTGGGATCATGACCTGAGCTGAAGGCAGACGCTTCACCAAGTGAGCCACTCAGGTGCCCCACTCCTCTCTACAATATTCTTTTAGGGGCAAGAGCAATCTCTAATTTTCCTGTGTGACTACAGATGTGTTCCCCACCCTCTCTGGGCCTGTTTCCCCATCTATAACATGGGATGATGATGCCCACTAACCGGGCTACTGTAGATTACCTGGAGAAACACTGAGGAAGCTCCCAGACAGGACCTGCTACACGTGGGGGTTCTGGTAGTACCAGCTGGGCATCGCCTTCTCTCCACCCCCTGTCATCCCCCTCCCACTGCCCCTTCTTTCGTTTCCTGATTGGAAACAGCCCATCCCGGTCTCTCCTGGGCAGGATTTTAGAGCCAAGATGCATGGGATTTACGGACATTACGATGCTCGGCCACTCAAGGATACCACGTCCTCCCCAGCTGTCCCGTGGGCTCTCACTGGCCAGGTGAGCACTGGAGTGGGAGTCCTGTGACAGGGAGAGGCCATGTGGGGACAGGGATTTGCACGAGGTCCTGAGGAGGAGGCACTGCTTGGGGAGTGTGGAGACTTGCCCCAGGGTCTGACCTGGACGGGCTTGGAAGTGAAATCAGTAACACACATCAGGCAGGTGCAGCCACCATGGGTCCTGAGCGCCCCCTAGAGGCAGCCTGAAGTGTGTCCACTTCAGAAGCAAGGGCTCTGGCCAGGTCACTCCTGTTTCCTAGCCCTCAGTCCCATGGGTTTCAGTCTGAATTTCTCAGATTTTCGGAAAGTCATACGGTACACATACTCCATGTTCTCCTACAAGCTCAGCAAAGCACATTTTTATTTCTCCAGGAAGACCTCTGAGTGCTCAACCAAGTAAGATAAAGACTCTAAGCAGCCTCGTGCCAATCAGGAGAGCTTGAGTCTCTCAGTGAGTGGGGGACCAGGCGGAGCCTCGCCCCACAGTGAAGGGGGCAGGCTTCCTGAATAATTCTCTCTGAAGGCAGTAAAACAAGTACGCCCCCCAGCTAGACCACCTGGGTCCAAACCCACAGCTCCCAAGCTGTGTGATCTCAGGAAAGTGCTTCAACCTTGCTGTGCCTCAGATCCTCCCCTGCAAAGTAAGGCTAATAACAGGACCCCCCTTGTAGGGCTGTGGTGAGTATTAGGCAAACACATCTACAGGAAGCTCTTACAAAGTACTGGATACTTGTTGACGCTCTTAATATTCCTGATACTGTTGCCGTGCTGATGACTATTATCATTCAGAGCGCTCAGACCACCATACGGAGCCAGAGGAGAGACGAGGAGGAAGAGGAGAGCACGGAGCACTCTGCCGAGGAGGACCCCGTGGAGGACCTCCAGGAACGAGGGCAGGCAACCCAGCAATAGGACCATAATTCCCCTGCCAGAAAGACAGGGGCTGACCCCGGATGCTCAGGGCTGGGGTGTGCTGGGGGCTCCGCTGTGCCCCACACCCATCGAGTGAGTCTCATGTCCTCCGAGCCTCTGTTTCCTCGTCTGTGCAATAGGGGCAATCCTCCTCACCTGACAGGTTACTCTGGGGATCCACGGCCTTAACCTGGCACGTGGTACACCGTAGGTACTCAATAAATGCGGGGTGCATCTTAAACTGAATCGTGCTGGGTCTCACTTCCCCCCTATGGCCTGGGGATTTGGATGCTCAAACCCTTGCTGGTGTTGAGAACAGGGTAGATTCCCCTGTAGGGTCTCCCAGGGCTGCTCTGACAAAACACCACGAACTGGGGGCTCAAACGGCAGGAAGTTTCTCTCACGGCTCTGGGGGCCTGACATCTGCGATCAAGATGCAGGGCAGGGTGTACGGCTGCCGAGGCCGTGAGGGAGCAGGTGCTCTGGGCCACTCCCCCAGCCTTCGGAGCCTGCTGGCCATCTTTGGCCTCCCCTGGCTTAGATCTCTGTCTTCATCCTCACAAGGCATCCTCCCCGTGTGTGTGTCTGCGTCCAAATTCCCTCTTCTTAAACAGACACCAGTCTTATTGGAGTAATAGACCCAGGGTGACCTCATCCTAACTAATTATATCTACAAAGACTCTTATTTCCAAATAAGGCCACATTGTGAAGCACTGGGAGTTATGATTTCAACACGGGAGTTGCGGGGGGACATGAGTCACCCCGACACATGGCCATGACATGCGGGGATAATCTTGGGACCAGGGACACATCCCAGAAGTCTAGGGAGGTGGAGGGTTGACGAAGGTGAAGGAAGGAGGTGAGGACCATGATTTTCTTATCAACAAACTGGGGAACAGAAAACCTTATGGGATCATTGCAGGATGAACAGTGTCACCACAGTGACTTTTATTATCCCAAAGCCAGCTTCATGGCACCTTCTCAGGGAAGCCCACCCTGATTCTACCAAGGAGAACACTCATTCCAAAAATAACTAAAACAGTCTACATTTTCTATAAAATAGATAATTGGTAAAGCAACAACATATAGATTTTATCTTACACATAGTCACGTTTTATACGACATATTGTATCTCACTTTTATATGCGTACCTATGTGCACACACACACAGACACACACAAATGTACATCTTCTTCAACCCGAGCTGTGTCCAAACCCCACTAACAATTTCTCAAGAAAAATGGCCTTGCGTATTCACCTGGCAGGCCTGGAGCACGGGGGCACCTGGTACACGGTAGGCACTCATTCCTTCCTGCTCTGACCCCAATGCCCCCAAAGGACCGATGGTTCCTAATTCCAGGGCTGGACTCAGCCAGAGCCTTCCTCACCACCTTCTCTGTGGATGGTCACTTGGAAAAGCGGCAGAAAAATTCAGAGCTTCTCTCTTTTGGGACCCCAAAGGCAGAGGTGGGGTGGAGGGGGGGAAGGAGCATGACTTTGGGGGCTCTCGGCACCACTGGGCTTGGATGGCCCCCCTCCCTGTGTATGTTTCACTTCTTCTCCCCTCCTCACCCAGGGCGAGCTCACCCACTGCTTGCCAGAGCAACTTTTGCAGGTGTCTGCGTGGAGAGAGAACCAGTAGGCACCGTGACTGGCCGGAAAGACTGACCTGGTGGGTGGGAGCCTTGTCCAGGCACAGCAAGCCAGGAGCTGCTGCTTCAGGGGAGTGGGACTTTGGGGGAGCAGGAGTTCTGGCAATCTGGTGCCAGGGCCCAGAGGCCCACTGCAGACAGTGCTCAGACGGTTCAAGCGGAAACCCTACTCAGGGCCGTCCAGAAGCCCCAGGGCACTTGCACTGTAATTTAGCTCAGCCACGGAGAGGAAAGGCCTGCACTCTGCAAACTGCCGGGCCCCGCCAAGCACGCAGCAGACGGAGCATATGGACTGGAGGAATCCACACCGACAACGTCTACACTACCCAAGGTCAGCCAGTCTCAGTGTGGCCCCGAGCGAAGCCCAAGGTGGCTTCAAGAAACACAACGCATAACCCAAAGGCAGGTAGAGCCCGAGGAGCCCAAGAGCCCAAGCAAAGAGCAAAGACCCACACGCTGGAGGCCTCCTGCTCCCAGCGCCGAACCACACGCGACTTTGCAGCCACCCGAGCAGCACAGTCAGCGCGGCAGGACGAGGCTACCGCAGATCCACAAAGCACAGGGCCGACCCGGCCAGCCCATCGCCAAAGCCACGCGGGACACGCGCTCCCGCCGCCGCCGAACGAGCCCGCCAGGCTCGGCCTCCAGCCGGTCCACACCGCGGCCTTCCAAGACTCACCTGCCGGCCGGTCCGGGCATGCGCAGTGTGCTGCTCCGCGCGCGTCCTCCCCGCCTCCTCCAGGGCCCTCGCAGCCTCCTCCTTCGCCTCCTCCTCCTCCTCCTTCACCTCCTCCTCAGTCCTTCCCTCCTCTTCCTCCAGTGCCCTCGCCTCCTCGTCCTCCTCCGCAGTCCTCACCTCCAAATCCTCCAGTGCCCTCGCCTCCTCCTCAGTCCTCACCTCCTCTTCCTCCAGTGTACTCCCTCCCCCCTTGTCCTCCCCTCCTCCCCCCCCCCCCCCGTGTCCTTCCCTACTCCTCTCACGTCCTCACCTGCTTCTCCTCCCGCATCCTCGCCTGCTTCTCCGCCCGCGTCCTCCTCTCCTCACCTCCTCCTTCCGCGTCCTTGCCTCCTCAGCGTCCTCACCTTCTCCTGCCAGCGGGCACGTGGAGACTGCGTGGGGCGGGAACACGCATGCGCATTGCGGGGCCACAGGGCCAGAGGGGCTCGGCTGCCCCCTCCCGGCCCTCGGGGGCAGTGCAGGACGCCCAGCCACAGTTCAGGGTCCGTCAGGCCTGCGGAATCCTCCAGGTGTTTGAAATTCAAACCGAAGGGAGCCAAAGACCCCATGCCTTATCCAAAGATAGCTAAAGGTCGATTACTTGGAAACCGTATAGAACGAAATGAATGCAGCTACAACTTCACAACGTACACCAAAATTCACTCAAAAGTGTCCACTCATAAATTTCAAGTGCAAATCTGTAACAATTCTAGAAGAAATACAGAAGACAATCTACAGGACCTTGGGTTTGGTGACGAGTTTTAACACAAAACACCAAAACACTATCCACACACACGCACACACACATAAATCGGTAACATGTACATTATAAAATTAAGCCGTCTACTCCTTGGAAGACCTCGTTCAGGGAGACAGAAGACAAGCCACAGATGGGGAGAAAATATTTGCAAAGTCCATATCGACAAAGGATTTGTATTCAAAATAGACAAAGAACTCCCATAACTCCACAGTGAGAAGACAACCCACCCCATCCAACACGGGTACAGATGGAGGGTCAATCATGATAACCAACAAGGCTCCACACCACGCATTAGGGAATCACAGATTAGAACAACGAGGAGCTAGCATCCCTCCCTATCAGGACTGCCGAACACCAGAACAATGACATTGACAGGACCCGCCGCTGGAGGGCTTTAACAGAAGCACAAGGACGCTTCTATTAAAAGACAAAATTCAGCCAAATTAATTAGAGGATCTAGTTGGCTTTATTAAGCGACTCATAAATTTGGCAGCAGCGCCCCCTCCAGAAAACAGAGGGGTGACCCCTCAAGGCTTCCATAAAGTCAGAGGGAGAAAGGTCACAAACCACAGAGAAACACCATTCGAAAGCCTCGCCGTTTAATTTTTGTATTTAATTTTGTGAATCTTGAATGAGATGCTTTAAATTTATTCTTGTAAAATTTAGACAGAGAGGTCCGGTCTTTTTTTCTGTGTTTCATAGGCGGAAGTCCTCCTGCAGGCACAGCTCCCTGGTTTATTTCGTGGGGATAAGGAGGTCAAGAGCAGGGTGAGAAGCAGTCCTCGGTTTACGAGTACCACGTTTGGTTCTCACAGGACCACGTGGGAGTGGCGCTATGTTCCTTCCCATTTTACAGATGTAGACACCGAGGCTCAAAGAACAATTTGGCAGTTGGTAGGGAGCTGGAACGGGACCTGGCCTCTTCCCCAGAGCTACCCCGCCCTACCCATGATCTTCTGGGTCTCTGTTGCCCTAAGGGGCTCCTTCCCCTTCCGCACAGTTGCCTCTGAATCCCACCGTTGGCCTGCCGCTGCTGGCTCCCTCCTCCGAGCACAAGAAGAAGAGTCAGAGGGGACAGCCTGGGGTTGGGAGCACCTACCACCCAGGCCAACCCTCTAAGTTCAGCTGAGAGGGGGTGGCATTCTCCAGACTGGGTGGGAGATCTGGGGACATGGAGGTCAGGCCTTCACCCCAGGGAGCACACCCCAACCTGTCCCTGAGCCCCCCTCGGGCTGAGGACCCTTCCCCAGGCCCTTCACAGCTCCCCAGATTCGCCTCCTTCATCCATTTAGGCCAGAGATTTAGAACGTGGCTACTGACTTCTTGCAATCAGAAGAGAAAAGCCCAACATCTCGCAAATCACATCTATCCAACCACACTGGAAGAGACTAATAAAGGCACCCCGCTCCTGCCAGGTAGGAGATGCCATTGGGTTCCACCTGCAGGCCCCACCCCAAGCCCCGAAAACACAGGAGGGAGGCAGCTGGGGCTCAGAGGAAGAAAAAAATTGAGATTCCAGCCAGAAGGGGTGGCAGGCGTCCCGCAGGCCCGGGCTGAGGTCCTGCCCACGGGCACCACTCCACCAACACAGACCCCCTTTCATGTCCCTGAGAAGACTGCCAATTCTCTAAGAAGGCCTCACCGATAGGTGAAAACAAAAGTTAAACAGACCAGCTTTTTTTTTTTTTTAGGATAATTTATTTAAGTTTCCACCTTCTGACAACCTGAGGTGCAATATACAGACATAGCTTTTTTTTCTTCGCAGGAAACAGTTTTGATTTTAGCACTGTTCTGAGATCTGCCACCTTGAAATTTCCTCCGCCTTAAAATACTGTTTGCAGGACGTCACCTGGTGGGACACGGGATTGCATAAGGGGCACACCAACGTCTGCGTCACGGAACCCTACTTCTACTAAAGGCAGGGCCTGGGGGGCAATGGCAAACACGGGGTCCAAGACTGGCTGGCTGAGGGAGAAAACGCATTAATGCACATGTGTAAACTATCCCGAGAGCCCCAGCAGAGCCTGCGGTTTGTAACAAAGGCGGCAGACGGGCCTTGTTCTAACGCATTTACATATTTGAACGGGACCTATGCTAATGTCTAAATTTCTAGCACTTCCTAATGTTTAAAGGTTTGGCCTGTCTTCTTCAAGGCGCCCACGGAAGGGACACCCCCAGGCTCACTCGAGACCTCGCGGGCGGAGGGAGCTAACCCACGCTGTCTCTGGCACAGAAGAGACCAGGACCCCACCTGTGTCAGCGCCGACATGTGGGGACAACACCCACAGTGCCTTCTTGCACTGTTTTCACGAGCACACATCAAGGACCAAGGAGGGAACAGATACAGCCCGCCGCCCCAATTCAGAGCTGGCACGTGGGTCAAGGGGAATTACCAACAGGCGGTCTGTTTTAGCTCAAGTGCAGACCTCTTCGGGGGCAGCTCAGGAGGGCTCCAGGTGGCCGTGGGCTCTGCTCTGACTCGGCCTTGGCAGTCTGGGGGTTAGACGAGGATCCGAGTTCTCCCCCATCTTCGGACCCTGTGGCAGGCGTGTGTGGAAGGGACGGGAAGATGGGCAAACCCAGACCAAATGATGCTCTTCTAGAAACGACAAGTTGTTCCTTCCCATTAGTGACCAAGATGCCTGCCCTAAGAACACTGCCCCACTTGAATCCGAGGGACACGGGAGTCGCCTGCACACAGCTGGGGTGGGGCTCTGCTCCTGGGCTCTGGCCAACTTGGGGAACACAGGCCAGCGCCCAGGGAACAGAGCACGCTGGCCCCCACGAGACCCTTCCGTCCCTCCCCAAAGAGCCTGAGACTCTCAGGCCCAGGGACACCAAGGGACACCCACGAGGCCCCCCCAGAGCCTGCCCTGGGGGATGGTCTTAGCGTCGAGCATATTTGCTAAAGAACAATCTGAAAACAGCTCATCCATTTGTTACCTGGTCAATTGGCACGCCCCTGTCCCCAGCCCCACGACGACAAGGACGCAGGAGACCTGTGGCCCGTGTGGCTTTGCCCAAGGTCTGAACCCCCATTATGCAACTAGGGGCGCTTCCAGCCGATCCCGTTCCCTTTTTGGTGAAACTCATCCCCCAGAGTCATAAGGAATAAAGGATTTATAGGGAAGCTGGGCGGAGCCAGCAGAGACAGAAGAGTAAGGGTTCAGAACTACAAGGCTGGGGGGCACGAGGGACCCCCACCTGCAGCTGGTCCTTGACTGAAGACCAGCCTGAACTGGTCTGAGCGCTGTACCCCCTTCTCCCGAGGCCCCCCGGCCCGGCCTCCCCCACCCCCCGAGAGACCCTCCTTCCCAAACTTCCTCACTGCTCCCGGCAAAGGACTCCTCCCCACCCCCCACTCCCCCCTACCCTGGCTGCCAGGTGTCTGCCGTTTCAGGTTAGCTGGTAATCAAGCTGATCAAAGCTCCTGGGCCCACCTAGATCCTCCCTAAATAAAAGCCAACCGTGAAGCTGCTAGAATGTGCAGGAAGGTCCAGCCTGCAGTTTGCGGCCCAGGCTGGCGGTCACGGTCATGGGCCAACCTGCCCCCAGGTGGGCTCCTCGGCTCACCCGAACATCCTAGATTTTAATTTGGGTACAGAACTCAGGAAATGGGACCCTTTCCAGTCCTCCTTTTGGTAACTTAAGAACTTGTTAGCAAACCCTCCCCCCTTTTTTGGCAACAGGAAAATCATAGTTCACTCCATCTTACTGTACAAATAACTTAAGGATATCAGAATCTAGTTCTCCTACCTTTGGTTAAACACACATGCTCACACACAGGGCAGATGCAATCTGAATTATTAACGTGGCCCCCCCTTGCACACCTACCGATATTGCTAAAATTAAAACAAAGGCTAAACACATATAGAGCTGCATCTTGGGGCGCCCTGGTGGCTCAGTTAGTTAAGCGCCTGACTCTTGATTTTGGTGCAGGTGAGCATTTCAGGGTCATGAGATCGAGCCCCGCCTCGGGGGCCTGCCTCGAGCCTGCCTGGGATCCTCTCTCTCCCTCAGCACCCGCCCCACCTTCAAAAGCTGCGTCTCAACATCATCCTGTTTTCCAAGCAGGGAACTTTTTCTTTGAGAGGGTTAGCTGCCCAGGCTCACTGTGATGTGCACAGCCCCGGACGACAGCCAGTGCTGAGGGGTGAGACTTCCGAGCTCCTGGCTTTGGACACTCCGCCTGCCGGGATGGGAAGCTCTCTTCTAGGATGTGATCTGACCCTTCCTGCACGGAGTCTACGGTTCCTGAGTTTGCAGGAAGGGCTCACAGGGCTCTCACACCCATGCGTCCCTGTGTGCTTTGCAGAGGGAGACCTCTCCACACACTGGGACCTCTGAGAGAGTCCCCTGCTGGTCTGCTCCAGCCGGGCCCTCGAGGGGAGAGACCATGTCACGGGGACCAAGGGAGTCTCAGCAGGGCAAGCTGCCAGCCTTCTTTCCAGGGACGGGACTCCTCTAAGTGACAGTGGCCAGAGGCACAGTGGGGTGAATTGCTGCCGCCAGGCATCAAGCCCTCGGAGGAGGGCCCAGGTCTCGGGCATGGCCTGAGCAAACCAAGCAGCCCAACCCCACTCTGCCAGCCAGATCCGGAAGGACACGCACGGGATGGGAGAGAACCCCAAGTGGCCCTTGCTTCCACCTTCAACTGCTATTTCAAGAGGCCTAAAGGGGGGGATCAACCTCTCAAGGTCATTTTTGAAGTTAAAGTGCTTGGAAAACCCCCAAGGAGTCAAAGGGGCATTTCCTTCCAAAGGCCGAGGGGTCCTGCTGGCCCCGGCCCGGGGGGAAAGGGCTGCGCCTCGCTCCCCGGCACTCTGGAATGAGCCTCAGAACCCACTTTACTCCCTCCAGAACCAGAATCAGACTCCCATACAAAAATCTTATATATACAAGGATAAGTCTTTGGGGCACCTTACGATAAAGTTGTAACGCATTTCAACTAACTACTGAGAAGTGACTAATAAAGCCAAAGACGCCGAGGCTGGAGGGTGAGCCTTGCAGGGGACTCGGACAGACAACCCCCCACCCCATTTGGCCCTGATTCCACAGAGGGGGAGGGGAGCACAGTGGATTCAGGGGTCATGACTGAGCGTTTCAGGAGGGGATGCATTGGCTGAAAGAGGCAGTGGAGGAGGGGCCCACATACCCGTTAATTTGACCTTATTTCTCTGAAATGCATTCGGAAGAGACATGCACTGTCCCTGGGCCCAACAGTGGCCGGGGGTGGGGCGGGGGGACCTCCGGTCTGCGGGACCTGCCCTAGCAACACAGCCGTGCTTTCAGGCTTTGGTGACATCGCCAGACAGGCTGACCACTCTCTCTCCCTCTTACACACACACACACACACACACACACACACACACAGATGCCGTTATGAAAACAAGCTACAGCTCCCTCACTGCATGCTCGTCTCTGGAACATTCCACAGAGGCATTGCACGAGGGAGAGCATTCCAGCACTGGCCGGGTCAGGGACCACAAGGCATGGTTTTGCCGTGCTCAGGAGCCGCCTGTGATGTAATGACCGAGAGACGAGGAGGTTGAGAGGGGAAACGGAGGGGGGGTGCAGGGAAAGGAGGGTGCCCACGGGCCTATTTCGAGGTCAGCGCCCAAGTGCAAGAGGCCAAGGCAGAAGGAGGTGGGCAGATGGGAAGCTTCCCTGGGATTCTCCAGGGAAGCACCGAGGCTCCTCCACATCAGAGGAGCCTCATGCTGGCTGCTTGCTGTCACACACGTCTGTCCCCTCGGGCCAGCACAGATCCCGAGAGGAAAGCCAGGGTTCACGGGCACCAGATGGGGGGCGAGGGGGTATCTGCCGAGCGTGCAGGAAAGCATTCGGCCGGCGAGGGCCGAGGGGGGCAGAGGTACCTTTCCACGCCTGCCGGGGGACCCCATGCCTCACACCACTGTCCCCAGAAGCCACCTCTGCCCAGCTGTCTGCGACACGGACGCAGATTTTTCTGTCTCCCTTGAAATACAGAACGGCAAGGGTGGTTGTCTTGCAGCTACTGAAGAAACTTCTCTCGTTGGCGCCTCTGGGTGGGGCAGGCAGCCCGTGCTCCTCCCAGGGAGGGCGTGCAGGACTCTGCTTCAGAAGGAAGCCATCCGCGGACCGGGCGCATTTCAGGCGCTCTGACACCGCCACCTCGGGGTTGCTGTGATTCCCAAGCTGCCATGCAGATCCCGCGAGGCCTCCAGGGTGCTCACACCCCTCGCTGGGCCTTCTGCAGCCGGGGAAGGCAGTCCTCTGCGCCAGGCTCTCTCCCTCCCTAAAATAGCTAAGTGTCTCTTTCCTCCTAGCGGTTCCTGTGACTCTAGTGCCTGTCACACGGTGGGCAGCTGGCACAGAGCTGGCAGCAGCCACGGACTGACCTGTCTGCCGAGGGAGGCCCACTGCCCCCTCCGCAAGGCTGTGGCTCAGCAGAAGCCCCGACTGGGGGACCACCCCCACTCCATCCCTCTGCTGAACAAGAGGGGCCCAGACTGTCACCCACGGCACTGGTGTATGCCAGCTCCCGACGCCCCATCTGCGTTCCCACATGCACCCCACCCCCTCCCTCTCGTGCAGGTGGCTGCAGCAGGCACTGCCCTGGGCCCACCTCGGCCCTGGTGTCCTTCCTCCTCCTCCTGCTTGGTCCTGTGTCACGGGCCTGATGCCCAGGAGCAGGGGCAGTCACCTTGGTTTTAGCTGAGTAATCCCAGGGACCCTTTGGCGCGCAGACAGGGGGAGCAGAAAAGGCAGAAGGGAGATGGGGAGATGGGCAACCCGAATCTTCTAACCGCTAGTTCTAGGGCAGTGTGGAGCGGCTCTGGGTGCTGCCGAGGTCATGCAGGGTCATCAGGTGGGGTGACAGTCGCTGGCCCAGGAGAGGGGTGTGCCCCTCAGTCCTCCTGGAGGGTGCTCCGGGCGACCTCCCATGGCCTGCCTACTCGACGGCCATCTGCTCAATGTGGTCGCTCAGCAGCTTGTACTGCTCTGGAAAAGAAAACAGTGTTAATTCTTGGAAGAAAGATGTCCACATCGGCGGGCAGGCCCTGCTCTTTGCATGTGGGCAGTAACAAAGCAGGACCTCGGCAGGCAGGGCAGCGTCACCAGGAACACCGGGCCCTGAGCCACTAGCGTGCTGCATGCCTGGCCCCTTGGGAATGAGACACATCTTTTTATGGAAAGGCCCTGAAGCCCGGGGAAGGCTCGGTGCCGGCAGACGAACCCTGCCACGGGAGCCAGGCCTGAGTCCTCCAGGCTGTGCGGGGCCCCAGGGCGGGCTAGGGGACAGTGTTCTTGCCTGGGGCTGTGGCGCTGATGACCGCGTCCTGGGATTCTCCAGGGAAGCACCGAGCACTCTCCTGCCTCCTAAGGCCACTCCTCTGTGGCCCCTTTTAATTTGGTGCAGGATGGAAGATTTTAAAGAAAGATTTATTTGAGAGAGAGAAAGCATGAGCAGTGGTGGGGGAGTGAGGGGCAGAGGGGGAGAGGGAGAGAGAGAAGCCCAAGCCAACTACTCCCTGCTTTCTATCCAAATGTATGTTGAAGCGGGAGGCTTTTTAGGCCATGAGGGAAAGCTGTCTGGCAACAGGTGGGATGGGAGATTAAGGCCAGCCCTAATGGAGCAGGGGGGTGGATACGCACTATAGCCCATCATGCTGGAGAAGTCAGGGAGGCTAGAGAAACGTCACAGCCCCACACCTGTCACGGCCGCGTGGTTCAAGAAACAAAGCAGGCCATTTAGGAGCAAGGGCAACTCATGGTCAGAGCTTGGCCGTTTCCAAGTTCAGAGTCTGCGTGCCTAGTCCCCTCCTTACTTTGGCCCCGTTTGGAAACACTGGGGCAGGGAAGCCCCCCACCCCTGGAAATGCCACCTAGCCGAAGGGGCCTTCCAGATACAACGAGAAGCGTCCCGTGCACGTGGGGAGGCGGGAAGGGAGGAGGGCCTTCCAGATACAACGAGAAGCGTCCCGTGCACGTGGGGAGGCGGGAAGGGAGGAGGGGCGGGCCTGCCTGATAGCTCAGCATCACGTTTCTAATGAAAACCGCGGGATCCTTGGAGCGAGGTGCGGCAGAGCACTGGTTCCCCAGCCCCCAGCCCTGGCCGCCTCTGGCCACCGCTCACCTTCGTCCAGGTTGCCGATCACAGCCTGCTTCTTCAGGAAGTCATTACACAGCTTCCTGCTGAGCCCAAAGGCCAGCATGTTGTGAGTGAACGTGCTGGAGGAAAAGACACCCGTGAGCTGGTGCCCTTCCTCCTCCCGGCGGGGGGGTGGGGGGGGCCCGCCTGGAGCTGGGAGAAGCGGAAACGAGCCGCGGCCCTCCGCGCAGCTGCCCAGCACTGGGGGCACGGGGAGCGCTTGTCGGGAACTGGAAGCCAGGTTGACACAGGACGTAGAAATTCTACTTGGAGCTACAGAGAAAGTCATTAACCGTGGGCTTGTGGGCTGTGTGAGAACACACGGCTCTAATGACACATGGATGTGTGACGCTGTCAGGGCCGGCTCCCCCCCCACCCCGCCCTGCACTCCAGGTGTGAAGATCTCCTTGGGGGGGGGCCTCTCGTCACCGTATCTGGGCATCAGTGCCCCCCTCTGCCCGCATGAGGACAGGCCTTCCGGCAGGAGAGAAGCCCAGGCTGGGCCCCCGGGGTGGGGTCGTTGTCCGTGCCCTCACCCCAGCTGCCCGAAGGTGATGTTCTCATTGAACCGCAGACTGTCATTGCGTTCCTCCTGGGTCATGTGGCACCACTTCTCCCTGTAAGCACAGGTGACAGGAGAGGGTTCCAGAAGGCCGTCGCGTCCCCCACCTCTCGCCCCCCCGCTCTGACCTACAGGGGCACCCTGGCACGGAGTGGGGAGCACCTCCCCCGAAGAGCTGTTTGATCTGCTTTCCCACAGAGCCCGTCCAGGGTTCTGCACTCTGCCTGATGGGCCCCAAACACAAACTTCATCACTTCACCCCTCCCGAGATGAGATCCAAAAGCTCATACGGCTCCTACTAGCCCAGGGATGACGTGTGCTTAGTGGCCACCCAGAACATTCTCTAGGAGACAAGAACACCGACCCCCGTGTCCTTCTCTGTGGGTCAAGGATGCGAGGTCCTGACGCCCCTGGGGGACAGGATGACTTGCAGAGAGGACAGGGTCCCGCCGGGTCCCAGGGGAGTGGGAGCCGAGGACCCGTCCAGGAGGTCCCTCGGGCTGGCGCTCCCTCTGCAGGTCTCACGGGATCCTTGGAGGGGGCAGCGTGCGCAGCCTCTCATGGCCAGGAGGCGCGGGGAGCAGGGAGGTTGGACGTGCTGAGGGCCACACCATCCTGTCAGGTGGGGTCTCGGCTCTGCTGCACTTCCCGGCCCTGACTTCCTCAGAGGCCAGGTTCAAGCTCCACGCCCTGCCCCCCCCCCCCCCCGGAGCACACAGATGAGACCCCGATCTCCCCGAAGGCCCCCGTGAAGACGGCAAGAGGCCTGAGCACAAAGTGCACAAACCTCATGAGAAAGAACCACGGTCTGTGGGCGGCTGCCCGAGGGGGACCGTGAAGCTCGACTCTGTCAGCTCCGCGGGGAGGGGACACGAGAGCGCGCAGGGTCCCTGAGCCCGTGAACTCTGCGGTCCTGACGGAAAGCTGCCTCCAGCCGCTCGCTCGCTGCAGGTGTGGCTGCCCCCTCCCCTGGGAGAGCACCCCGTCTCGAGCACGCGGGGGACACGTCCTCGGCCCCTCCGCGTCTCCCTCAGGAGCGGGCTCCTTGTGGGGGCAGATAGAGACGTGGAGGAGATGCTCACTTAGACCCACCTCCCCTTAAAGATTGCGTTCTGGGTGATGAGTCTGACTAAAACAAGGTTACAGAGAGAGAAGAGACGAGGGAGAGAAGAGGCAGAGTGAGGGAGTGAGGGGTAGGGGCAATGGAGAAGCCAAAGGAAGAGAGAAAGAATCAACATCAAACCTTAACTGCTCCCGCCCGCTGGGCCCAGGGCCACTCGTGCTGCTGTGGTTTAGCAGGAGGCCACAGGACACCGGGGACAGGTGTCATTCCCAGCCTCCTCATGCCTTAGACAGGACGCCCGTGAAGATACCCAGAGCATGGTTCCAGGCATGACGCTAATCCCATCCCATTTTCCTTCCCACCCTCTTTCTCCCAGGGGTGACCCTTAGGGTTGTCCAGGCACACAAATCCCATACCACCATCAGGCCTACTGTGTACAGTTGCGCAGGTTGTGCAATGCACAACCCCACACCATCTGGGAATGACCCAGCCGCCCTGACCTTCCTGACCTGGATGAGAAGGAGATTCTTTTTGCTGTGGTGAGGCCTAGAAGTGGGACATTTGATCTGACCTCTGAAGAAAGAGGTGGAAGGTCGCTGGCACTTAGCAGGTCAGGTGCTGCCCGCAATCCAATCAGTTCCTGAAAACCGAGATCAATACCCAATACCGAGTGCGGTCTAATCTCACACAGAGGGCAGGACGTGAGTCTTAACTGCCACGGGTGGGAACTGGATTGTGAGCAATCGACGCCTCTGGAAACAGAGGCCTTTCTGCCTCTGAGCATCAACAGCCGGTCTACCGAAGAGCAGATAGGACGCTGGAGGCATGAGGCTCCTAGGGACCCAGAGCCCACCCTCCCACCCCAGTCTCAGAGGAACGCTTGCCCTTTGACCGGCTGAGGCCGGGGCCATGTGGGGGGTGTCCCAGATGATGTCTGCTCTGGGGGAGAGGGCCCGTGAGGCCCAGAGGCCAGCACCCCCTGGTGGGCTTGGTGCTGACCGGCTTAGAGGCGGCTGCCATGCTCCAGCTCGCCCGGGCCTCAGCCGCGGTGCCAGGCAGCCCTGCCCCTGGGAGGCTGTGGTGAGTCATGCTCCCATCCAGAGACACGTGGGGATGTGCGGCCTTTGGACTAAAGGGGGTGTCCATTATGCCTAAATGCTCCTTTTGTAGCCCTAAGAAGGCTCCATAAGAAACAAGATCTCTCATAAACAATAAGCACTAAAAATATATCACTGATTAAAGGAAGCATGCTTTGGGAGCAGGCAGGCCTTTAGCTACAAAAATGTATTACAAAAGATACCTAAAGATACCTAACGAATACAAAAGTCAAATGATGAGAGTCAGACCTCACTGGGGGCTGGAAGAAAACAGCCCTGTTCCAGGCCCTTCTCCCCAGGGGACGCCCTCACGTACACACGCACACAGGCTCCACATCATGCTGTGGCTGGCAAGCGGGGGGCAGCTGGCCTTCCTCCCCGACCCCAAGCCTGCCCCAGGGTCGGGGGAGGGTCTGCCAGACCCCAGCACACGTCCGTGCCTGGCTGCAGAGAAGCAGCTTCTCTGTGCCCCCCTCAACCCCCCCCCCCCCGGCATGGCTTCGTGGCACGACCAGATTACCAAGCATGAAGTCAAGGGGGTGCAGGAGGGCTGCTCAGGAGGGGCTACAGCGGCCAGTGGAAGGCTGGCCGCTCACTCTCTGCACTCACACTGGGCCCTGCAGGGTCTCGAGTGCCCTCTCTGTGTCCTGTTTCCGGTGTTCTGTCCTTGGCGAGCCCCCACCCGCCGCCGGCCTGTCCCAGAGCGGAGCCTGCCCCCCAGCGGCAGTGGCGGCGCTGAGCTGCCCCCACGTCTGGGCTCGGCTCCCTGCAGCAGCACGCACGCGGCTCCCGCCCTGAGGTGGCCCTGGCGGGGACCCCCGGCCCCGTAACATCAACAAAGTCACATGGACACACACCTCTTCTTCTCCTCCTCTCCAGCATCCCCTCTGGAGCGGCAGCAGAAACAGGTAAACAGAGGAACATGTCAAAGTCATGCAAGATATGTGGATGGAAAAAAGAGAACAGCGAGAGAGGAGTGTTATTACAGGCAGAGACAGAGAGATGGAGAGAGACGGGGGACGCGAGACCGCTTATCTGCTAGGAGCCCAACAGCTACGTAAGCAGCAGGAGGAAACCCCGTTCGCCTACAAGCATCGAAGCGCTTCCTTCGGTCTGGTTTCCCGGCAGAGCATGGGATTCTCCCTCTGGAATCCCCGGGACGGCCTCAGCATCTCGCCCTCCGCGTGCTCCCTCTGCCCCCCTCGGGAGAGGCAGCCACAGTGGACTGCAGACCATCCCGCCCCGGGAGGGAGTCACTGCCCCCCACCACCACCCGCGTAGACAGACAGACTGCACTTCCGATCCCCCCAGCGCCAGTGGACTGGCCATACACAGCAGGCACCGGCTGTCCCCTGCCAGGGAGAAAGGCTGAGGGGTCTCCCACTGTTAGAGAAGGAGAGGATCATGATGGGGAGGGGGCGCCAATAAGGGGAGCCAGGACTGTGAAGGCTGCTGCCCTTTTCTGCCCAGCCACTCAACACAGTGGGCAGCAACTGTGGCTTGCTGTGGCCGGAGCTTCCGGGAAGGGCCAGCAGCCCTCGCTCTGCCCTGTGCGCTGTGTGACGGTTTACAAAGGGGGTCTTCCGATGTGGCAAGACTAGCGTCAGGGAGGCCGGGAGGGTCTCAGGCTGCAGACCAGAGCAGTAAGCTGAAGGTAGCAAACGCATCTCCCCAGACCTTAGCTCTCTTGAGCTGAGTCTATTGGGGGGGGGGCGCTGGCCCTGTGCACCCCGAGTCCCGTGGCCGCAGTTCTCACAGCAATAGGCAGACTCGATCCTTGGGGGTCCAGATGGGTTTGTTCCAGAGGAGTGTGCGTTTTGGAGGAGGGTCAGGCCAAGTCATGCCAGAGCCCAGGACAGAAGCGCTCATGCAAGCTGAGGACCACCCCACCCACCCGGCCCACGAAGCTGTGCGTGCCCGGCACCCTCCAGGCAGCTCGCCGGGCACCAGGGCCAGAAGGAGCCGAAGGAGAGACCGACACACGGACTCAGCCGTCCTTCTGCTCTCCTCTGCAGAAACCGGAAAATAAAGCCAGTCCCCGGCCCTCTGCCCCAAGGCAAGGCAAGCCCAGACACTGCCCCCACCTGGTAGTGGGGGACCGCTTTCTCCTCTCATAGTGGACAGCATCGAAGAAAGCCGCGTTCCAGAACCTCAGCGTGTGCCTGTGAGACAGAGGCAAGCGTCAGTCCTCTCTGGGGAGGGCGGGGAGGCAGCTCTCGGCACACCGGAGGGACAGGGGCGCACGGTTTCCCACATCTGCACGGACAAGTCGCAGAGGGGCAGGGAAGGGAAGAGGAAAACGACCAGGTGCCTCCGTCCCAAACCGTCCCAAACCGAGGTGGTTCCCTGGGCTCCCGGCCAAGGGTCACATCTCTCCCAGGATAAAGGTACGACACGGAGGCAGGTAAAGCCCGCATCTGTCCGGTCAAAACTGAAGCCACCACCTGCAGGACGTGGAGGAAGGCTGTCTTCTGCTTCTCCACCCCCGCCGGGCCTCCCAGAGGAAGCTGGGGGTTTGGGGACACCTGCTGCCTGAGAACAGCGTCTAGTAACATAAACGGGAACCCGGCGTGGACAGGCCGCGTGCAGAGAACAACCACATTCATTGGGACACACAAGTAAGAGACGCTCTTCCTAAAGATCAGGGGTCAGCCAGTCACACCACTGTGGCCTTTGAGGGAGGGGCACATGTGACACCCCTTGGGCTCCAGGTGCCGGCTCTCTGCCTACTTAGGGGTGAACACAGCATAACGATGGAGAGCCTTCGGAGGGACCAAGGCAGCCCAAACAGTCATCCACAGAGTGAGACAGAGGACAAGGGCTCCCCCGACCACCGGCCTCTCACTTTACTCATGACCTTCATTCCTAGACGTTTGTACAAAACAGCTTTATTGGGATATAATTCACATACCATAAACTCGGTCTTTTCAAGTTCATAATTCCACGGTTGTTGGTGTACTCAGGGTTGTGCACCCATGACTGTGATCTCCTCTGAACATTTTCATGCCCCCATAAAGAGACCCCGTCCTCGTGAACAGTCCCGCCCCATCCCCTGCTTCCCTCAGTCCCCCACAACCGCTCAGCTGCTCTGCCTCCAGGGACGGGCCTATCCCGAACGTTCCGTATAAACAGCATCATCCGCTACATGGCCTTTCGTGTCTGTCTCTTAATTATTTCCAGGTTCACCCGAGTCTCAACGGTCAGCGTCTCACCCCCTCCCATGGCTGAAGAAAACCGCGGGGTCGGGAGGTATCGTGTTTTGTGTTTCCACACATCACGCATGCCTGTCCACGGACATCCGGGTGCTTTCCAGCTTTGGGCTATTAAATGTACACGAGTCTTGGCCTGAGAACCCGCCGTCCGTTCCCCCGAGTGCCGGGCTGGGAGCGGAACTGCCGGGCCACAGGCTAGCTCCCCGCTAACGTTTTGGGGAGCGGCCAGACGGTTTTGCGCGGCCGCCGTCCCCCTCCCCCCCACCGGCAGGGTATGCGGGTCCCAGTCTCTCCACACCCTCACCCACACCTGCCATGGTTCCCCTTTTCTATTCTGGCTACTCCGGGGGCAGGGGCGAGCCCCGGTGGTGAGGGAGACGCAGGTGCCAGGAGCCGGGGTCCGGCAGGTGCGAGGGCGGCCTTACCAGATAGGCTGCTGCTTCAGGTGTGCGTACAGGTAGATCTTCTCCCCCTTCCTTTCTTCCTCCGGGCTGCACACGGTCACTGCAGGAGGGCGACACAGACTGCCCGTGGCTCCGGTTGCCCCCACAGGTGGGCGAACCCCTCAGCAACTCTCCCAGCAAGCAATGCTTCTCCCCAAATGTTATAGAAACGTGCAGTGGAAATTTCCAGACCACTTGCCCGCCACCGCCCGTGGCTCGGAAGGACACTCCTGCCACCTGGCCGTGGGGACTCCTTCTGAGGGAAGGATCCCCTGGCATGGCCCCTGAACTCCCACCAATACAGTCCCTGCGACGAGGAATTTAGTTCCCGAATCCTCTCCCCAGAGAAGAGGCTGCCCCCCGAAATTCCATAGGCTAGTCCAGGCCGGGATAGAGAGGAGTCGGGCGTCACTACAGCAGCATCTGGTGCCCTGGGGGGGAGGGGCCCAGATGTTCAGGGGCCTGCTTGGTGAGGCTGCTGGTTACCCAGGACGGGGGTGGGGGCGGTCGAAGACCCTGTGGGGCCTGGCTACAGGACAGGGGCGCTGCTGTGGCCACAGCCAGACACCTGCTGGGCCCGGAGAGCAGGGGGAGACACTCACCAGTCTTCTGCGGCTTCTCCTTGGGCTTGTTCTCGTCCTCCCTGGGGGAGAGAACAGCAGCAGTGACATAACAACCCCCTACGCGTTTTCTCAGCTCAAAGGAACCAGTCTAACCTGGCTGAGGCAGGATTATGTCTCTTAGCAATGGGTACACTTCATGTGGTTTCCTCTGAAAAAGTGTTACTAAGCCAGTGCTGTATTTACCAACTGTCAATCTTCCAGAAGTAAGGAGATGGCAGCAAGGAGGCTCCTTTGCACCATTTTCTCTGGATCCCAAACTGCCTGGACCGGACGAGGAACAAAGCCGAGTCTCCCGGCTGGAACCAGCCACCGGAGGCTAGAAGACTCCGGCCCCCGGGACATCCCTGCCTGTCAGCCGACCCACGGCCTGTGCGGACCACAGAGAACTCTGGGGGCGGGGGAGTCAAGCGGGGCGGGCAGCCGTGCTTCCCAGGAGCGGCTCGTGGGCCCCAAAGGTCACCCAGGGCGGCCAAGAGGACGCCTCCACGGCCAGGCCTCGGCTTCCCCGTCACCACCACGGGCAGGTGGAACGTGGCCTCTGCCCTCGGCCATGGCGTCCCCTCCCCACACAGTCCCCCTGCTGACACGCACTCGTGTTTCCTGGCCAGCGGTCCCTTCAGCTTGGTCTCCAGCCCCCCGAAGAAGCCCTTGACGTTCTCTGTCTTGGCCGATGTGTTCTTCAGCAGCCGCTCAGCGATGTCCTTCTTCTCCGCCAGCCAGCTGTTGGCGGACTTCAGGTAGGAGTCGATGCTCCCGGCGGGCTTCTCCTTGCACTCGGAGGGCAGCAGGTGCGGCTTACCTGGAGTGGGGGAGAGGCGGGAGGGGGCAGGAATGGAACTGCGCTGTGTAGTGGGAACGGCAGGGTGCTGGGGCCTCTCGGGGCCACAGCTAAGCACCTACTGTGTCTAAGAAGGCAGCCAGGTGCACCCGGACTAATGAATAAACAGGAGGACCCAGCCCTGAAGCAGCTCGGGGACCCAAAGAGGGGAGCAACGGACACACGGAGGTACGCTGAGGGTTACGGGGGATGAGGAGCTTCTCTCTGTGCCAGGAGGAGGCATGCGGACTCCACACAGGCTCCGGGCCCCTGCTGTGGGCCTGAAACTGGACGGGCAGGGAGGGGGCATCCCGGGAGAGAACAGTAAGGCCAAAGGGCCTCCCGCAGGTCAAGGCACCCAAGCAGAGAAAGACTCAACCTCAGGTCAAAGATACCCTCTTCGGGTTCCCGGGTGGCTCAGTCTTTAAGCATCTGCCTTCAGCCCAAGTCATGATCTCAGAGTCCCCGGATGGAGCCTCACGTCGGGCTCCTTGCTCAGCGGGGAATCTGTTTCTCCCTTGGACCCTCCCCCTTCTCGTGTTCTCTCTCTCGCTCACTCTCTCTCTCAAATAAGACCTTTAAAAAAAATCATAAAAAAAAGATACCCCCTTGAGAGCCTTGCAGGTCAAAGGGCCTCCCTCTAGAGGTCAAGGTGCTGAGCGTCCCCTACTAATTTAAGCTGCTCTGTGCACAGATGGGACTCCCACTCCTTCGAGGAGGAGGAGCCACAGTTTGGACGAGGGGTTCCCATCTGACCCAAAGGTCTGGCACAAAGGGCCCGACTGGTGGTGGCCTGGCCTGGAGCTAAGGCAGTCCGGCCAGCTGTCACCAGAGCACAGGCGCGGGGACGATGGGCAGTTGGCAGTGGGGGGAGGACAGAGCTGAGCTGCAGAAGACGCGGGGTTTGGACACGAGAGCAAACCTGGGCACCCTGACAGGGGTGGGAAGGGAGGCCGTGCTCACCGCCGCCCCGACCCAGCTCTAGACCACGTGCGGGCCCCCAGCAGCCTTCTGCTTACAGAGGCCTGAATGAGTCCCTAGCGTCACACCCAAGGAACCTCATGCAGGGAGCCGTCAAGCTCCGATGGCCAGAAAGTTGCAGAGCAATGAGCTGTCGGTCGTGAGGATGAAGAACAATCCGCCCTCTTCGGGGTGGGGCGGCATCACCGGCCTGCACCCAGGGACGCTTTCCACCCCAAGACCCTGCACTGCTCCTTCCACTCTCTTCAAGGGCCAACCCCGTGTCGTATTTTGCTAAGACGTGAAAGGGATGTCCTCACATCCAGCAATTCCCGAGTCGACCATGAAATTTCCCACCAAATGCACTTATTCTCGCCTCTCCCAGCTGCTGGGAAGGGTGCCTTCCTTCCTACCATGGCCAGGCAGCCGCATGACCCACGATATGGAGCACGTCTTCCCCTCCTGTTTCAGGAACCTCACTCCTTGCGCATCAACCCTTGAGCCTTGGGTTCTGTTGTTTTCCGGAAGCCTCACTAATTTGCCGCTGATGGGGAAGAAATCCTCACTCGATGCCACGTTACAAGGGGACAGGTTTTGAGTTTCCACGTGTGCCCTCCACAGCGATCGCGTCCCCGGGCCTTACCGATGTGGTAGTAGGTGAAGCACATGGTCATGAGGTTCTTGGCAGGCCCAAAGTCGTCCATCTGATGACATCTAAAACGACAAGGAAGGCTGACTAGCTCAGGAGTCATTGTGCCCAATTTTCTCACTGCAAGCTCCTGAAGCAAGAGCTAAAAATTTTATAAATATGTCCACCTTTCTACTTCACTCCCCAGATGCTACGTAGAAGCAACAAAAAAGAATCCCCAATTGCTCATCTTTTTCAGAAAGATCTATATCCGCCAGGATGCGTGTTATCAACAGGAGTTATCACCAAGAGGAGGACCACTAGACTGGAATGGATCCAGACAGTAGGGTCAGGGCCAGTTTTATCTTTGAATATAAAAATGATCTAATAAGGGGCTCCTGGGTGGCTCAGATGGTTAAGCATCTGCCTTTGACTCAGGTCGTGATCGTGGGGTCCTGGGATTGAGTCCTGTGTCAGGCTCCCTGCTCAGTGGGGAGCCTGCTTCTCTCTCTGCCTCTGTCTCTCATGAATAAGTAAAATCTTTGAAATAAAATAAAATAAAAATGATATAATAAGGGGTTCCAGGGTGGTTCAGTCGGTTAAACATCTGCCTTCAGTTCAGGTGATGATCCTGGAGTCCTGGGATCCAACCCCACATTGTGCTCCCTGCTCAGTGGGGAGCCTGCTTCTCCCTCTGCCCCTCCCCCTGCTCCTGCCCTCTCTCTCTCTCTCTCAAATAAATAAATACAATCTTTAAAAAAAAATCTAATAAAAGTTAAAGAATTAAACTCTGCCAATAAAATCATAAAGGACTACAAATAAAAGTAAAAACATAAGACAATAAACTAAAAATTATAAAATTCAAATTTTAAAAATTAATACATATTATCAAAAGATTGTAAGGTTCTGTTCATTTATTTGCCCCCAACCACACAGAAATACATATGCTTACCAAGAAACGGGGATATTCTTTGTTTTGGTCAGGTTGGAACTTGAATTTTATTTTCCTCCTCCCCCCCCATTTGAAATTGAAGGAAAAATTCAAACTCAGGGCAGAATTAAATACATGTTACCAAGTGGGACAGGCGCGATCTCTGCAGGATATGGATTTGTCAGACATCCTGTAGATAGGAGCGTTGGGAAGCTGAGGTACTCTCGGGGCCTGAGAGCACGCTGCACACAGACAATTGCGCGCATCCATGATGCTCCCTCGCTCCTCCTCCCTCGCCGGCTCCAGGACCCAGAATCCCCCCCACGGGAGCTCATCCTCAACATGGGGCATTCCGAGCAGGTGCTGGAAAGACAGGGATCCTCCCCCTTTGGGTCTTTTCCTCCCGTCCATGCTCCATGTTCATGGCGGGGGTGGGGAATAAAGCGGGGAGGAGACATCGAGACACAGGGGAATTAAGGTTCACGAGAGCTGCTATGTCTCTGCCGGAGGAGGGGAAGGAAAACTAAAGGAGGGGTATTTCAGGCCCGGAAAGCCAAAAGGGACATGGGGACAAACCATGGGACTAGGACCTGTTTCGGGGTCACAATGAGGGGACGAGGGTAAGTGGGGCACAAACAGCAATCAGATTGGGGCTTCCTCTCCCCCGTCCTTTCCCACTTCTCTCCCATCAGTGAGCTGCTGTCTCCTTTCCAAGGCAGAGACACATCCCCTCCTTTCACGCTGGTGGGGGGAGGGGCATCACCTGCTCTGACGCAGGTCCAGGATGTACGACATGAGTCTGGCCGTCCCAGGGCCCCAGGGCCTCAGGAGGGGGGAGCCCGTGAGTCACACGGCCTGCTGCCCACAGCTGCACAGAGGCAGAGAGGGGCCCTTTTCATCACCCCCCCGCTTCTACTGTGCTGTCTGTGACAAAAGGTTCCAGCAGGGCCTAATTAGCACGCGGAGCAGGCTGAAGTCATCTGATCACATCGTTAAGTGGGTGGTTATCTAGCTGCAATACTTCACAACAAGAAATCCAGAAATCCGCGTCTCCGCCACAGGAGGGCAGGGTCAAGGGCGTGTCGTCCCCGCCTGTCCTGACGGCCCTCGTGGAGGGATCTGCTGGTGTCCAGCTGCTGTCCCCTAACCTCCCATGCCGCCGCCGGAGAGCCCGCCCTCCCTCCCACGAGAGGCTGGTACGAGGCTGCCTCTCCGCGGACGCCGGGGGCGTTCAGAGCAAGCCCGAGCTCATGACTCGTGCGGCTGTCACCACTGGGTTAGCTCAGGGCAGGAAAGGCAGGGAAGACAGGCTTGAGGACAAAGGCTCTGAGCAGGAGCGCCACTTACTCGAACAGGACCACGGCGAAAGACTGCACCAGGCGGTAGAAGGTCGGCTCCGAGACACACTTGGAGTTGCAGCGCTGTGCGGGAATGGGGTCGACACGTCACTGGGCGGGCAGGTGGCTGCAGCTCAGACGGGCGCCGGGCTCACGGCACCGAGCACCGCCAGACGCAGACGCAGCCGGGCCGCGAGCCCAGGGCGGGAGCAGCCGCCCCCGCGCTAGAGTAACCGGGCCCCTGAGCAGAGCACGAGCCACCACTTTCCTGCATCTCCTTGAAATTGTAAGAGCTAGGAGCCCCACACACTCACCTACACGACCCAGAACGGTCTGGAGGGATGAAACCCCCAGAGGACAACACGGGCCATTTCTGGACTGGAGAGCACACATCTCTCCATGTGTGCTGATGTGCATTCTCTAATTTCTCTTGGAAAAATAAATTGTGAAGTGCGCCTGGGTGGTTCAGTCAGTTAAGCGTCTGCTTTCGGCTCAGGTCACGATCCCGGGGTCCTGGGATCGAGCCCCACATCGGACTCCCTGCTCAGCGGGAAGCCTTCTTCTCCCTCTCCCACTCCCCCTGCTGTGTTCCCTCAATCTCTCTCTCTCTCTGCCAAATACATAAATAAAATCCTAAAAAAAATTATAGAAAAATAGATTGTGATAAAAATACTTGAAAAACCAAGAGTTGAAGCCACTTTACAGAAAAAAAAAGAATCTACTGGGTGTTTACAAAGAATAATTCTTTTCTGAACTTGCATGGCTGTCACCGTCTACGTTATCCTTGTAAAACTGAACAGTGTGGGTTATGGATAAAACTACTCATGGACATCGTCCACATGATTGCCCTTAAAAAAAGAACTTTTAGGGGCACCTGATTGCCTCAGTGGGTTAAAGCCTCTGCCTTCGGCTCAGGTCATGATCTCGGGGTCCTGGGATCGAGCCCCGCATCGGGCTCTCTGCTCAGCAGGAAGCCTGCTTCCCCTTCTCTCTCTGTCTGCCTCTGCCTACTTGTGATCTCTCTCTGTCAAATACATAAATAAAATCTTTAAAAAAAAAAAGGAACTTTTCTGTACTTGCACGGGGTTGAAAGATCTGTTTGCTCACTCATTCTTTCGGGCAGGGCATCCGGATGAGCGACTTCCCATTTCCTGCTATTCTAACAAGGCCTTTTGGGAACATCTTTAAGTAAGTTCTCCTCGTTTCTCTGCTGGGTTGTTTCCTGGGGCTCTTTTCTTCAGAGCGGGAGCAGCAGGGGTGGCGAGAAGGAGCCACACCAGCCGCACCTCCCGTCGCTGCCCCCTCACCTGGGCGCTCACGTATCGCGCAAACCACTCGCGGCCTTTTCCGTTCTCGCTGCTACAGTACTCTCCAAACTTGGCTTTCTCCTCCTGGTCCAAGTCCTCCCTGAAAGGAACAGAGCAGGGAAAGCAACTTTCAGTCCTCGACAACAAACAGCCAGAGTGGGGGAGAGACAGGGGAGGGAACGGGCAAGTATGGCCCCCCAGCCAAGAGTGGACGCCTGGCTTCCCACCCTCTGGGGATCCTGGGTGTGTATGTGAGGGACGGAGACTGGGAGGGGGGTCCCGGGGGGGGGGGTCACCATGGCCAGGGTGAACAGAATGCTCACCTGACCTCAAACCACCTCTGATCACTCGTCGTGAGAAGCTAATACTCTGCCCCCAGATTTAAAGGCAAGATAAAAAAGAAACAGAAGGCTGACATCAATGAGCTCATGCAATTTTTCATTTATTTAAGGTTTGGTAGAAAACATCTTGGTCTCGTTTATCCCAAAATACCAACACCAGATGAAATCGGGGAATTTGCCAGCCAGTCGGCAGTGATTTCTGGAAGGCTCTTGCGAACGCATCCGGCTCAGCTGCCCGTGCTCCATACTGCTGAGAGGCGGCCGCAAATATAGATTGGCCTTCCTGACAAATTAGCAGGCTTCTGCGCTTTCCCCCCTTTCATTAACTGGGTGTGCTCAGAGAAAGCTGACTAATTCCAGTGTTAGTCAAACAAAATTAGGAGAGAGCCACATCTACTGCTCTCCCAGAACGCACGCAAAATCGAACACGAACGCATTGCTGGATCGTCCAATATTTGGATTATCACGGAGCTCTCGTTCCTATTCTAACTGCAGGGAGAATGGACACACGCCTAGAAGAGGCAGACATCCACCTCGCCAAGTTACAAACAAGGGACCTTAATCACCATAGGAAATACTAGCTTCCTTATATAGCGGCAGCAGGCAGATTCTTCCTGTTGCTTTAATTAAGTGGGAAAGCGATCCCTTCGGTCCCTGAGCTCCTTGCCCTGAAGTGTGGGCACAGAGAGCCCAGAGATTTTGCTGAAATGCAGTCAGACTCAGCGGGTCCGGTGGAGCCCAAGACTCTGCATTTCTAGCACACTCCCAGGCGGCTGCAGGTCCATGTCCAGAAAGCGAGCAGCAAGGCCTTCGGTGACTAGCCTGTGACAGGGATACAGGGCAAGGCTGACACCCGAAGCCGAGGAATCGAGTTTGCGGGCTCCCCACCCCCCGCTGAGGTATTAACAAGAGTCAGTGGGGGACCTGGGGGCCCAACCCACAGACATCCCCTCCTCCATCTGATCCCAACCCAAACTCCGCTCCCTGCTGCTCCAGTGGCCAGGGCTCCTACATACCCCTTCAAGAACCGTCTAAGAAAGACAAGAAAGAGCAAGGAAGGGTTCCTGTCCCGGCAGCTGCTTGAGGCTCAGCTACCGTGAGCCTGGTGAGGAGTAGAGCGATCGAATCCTTCTGGGCTACACTGCCCCTGCACTGAGAGTCCGCTAGTCGCGGCGGCGCCCCAGCCCGGGGAGGCTGACGCTAACCTGCAAGGGCTCAGAACGGGGACGCAAACCTAGGGTCCTGCTGGATTTAGCAGAAAGGACATCAACATGTCAGCAGAGTGGCTGGAGCCTGGAGTGGGGGCTGAGAACCACCCGGGAGGCCCACCAGTGGCCGGTGAGGGAGCGGAAGCCCGGGCTCCATCAAGGACAGAGGCCAGAGCAGAGAGCGGGTCCCGGGGCTCACCCTCCAGAGAAGATCTTCTCCACGTAGCTGCGCATGAACTCCCGGAGCTCCAAGGTCTCCTCGTCCTTGGCCGACTCGGTGCTCTGGTTGGAGGAGAAGGACTCGTTGGAGGAGGAGCGGCGGTACTGGTCCCAGGACGGGTGTGAGGGCGACTCGCCCATGTCATTCTCGCTGTCCGCAGACTCTGTGGTCTCGCTCTCCGAAGCACCATCGCCCTGGGAGCTGTCCCCATCCTGCAGCTTTGGAGGCAGCGCCTCCAGGGGCGAGGAGGCAGAGGGCTCAGTCCCAAAGTCGATCAGCGTGCCCACGGGGACCTCCGGGGCCTCCATGGTTCGGGGAGGCGTCCAGGCTGGAAGGCCAGCAAACGGGAGTCCCGGAAGTGTCAGTGGGAGCTGGAGGCCAAGCGCACGAGTTGGTTGGTAGCTGCTGGCCACCAGGGGTCTTCTGCAGCAGCTCTCACGGCCCTAAGGCATCTAGGTGGAAGACAGAAACAGTATCACCACGAGAGCTACTCCCTGCATAAGGGGAATTTAGCGCTGAGAATCCAGACTTAAATGAATGAATGAGGCCACAAATTCCCTGAAAAGAGAATAGGCTCCAAACTTCTAGAATCTGGGTCATCACTACAGGGACATCATTCCCCTACTGTCTACTGCTAAACACCTGGCACGTGTAGGCACTCCGTAACTATTTGTTGAAATGATAAATACATAAACAGCAATGAGCAGGACTTCTCCCAACTACACCTACAGACTTCAGAGCCACTGCACCTGCTGGCCCTCTCCCTGCTCTGGCCTACCCGACAGATGCCAATAAATAAAAAAAGGCCGACCCCGGGCTAGAATCAGAAAATCGCCAGGGACACATCTGCCTGCTCGCTGCCATGAGTGTCACTGGCTATGGGAGACGATGTCCTCCGGCACATTGGGAAAAGGTGCCTCTGTTAAGCACGTAGGCCCCTCCCCTCCTGGGTGGGCATCTCTTCCTTCCTGGGCTCCTATCTGAGGACTCTTCTACTCAAGGCCCAGAACCTTTCCAGGCTGCCAGACAGATGCCCCTTTTCATATCACTCACCACCCTTCCACCAATTTCTGAGGGTCATCTGCTGCCCGGACCCAGCCTCTCCGTCCTGCCCTCCCCCTGCACATCCAGGACAGGGACATCTGGTTGAAGGCATGGGTCTCACGGTGCCTGCTCCTTCTGTCCTCCCGCTTCCCCACTCCACCCCTTCTCCCTGCCTCACCCTGCCCGGATGCTGTTCATGCCCCAGGGGGACACGGTGATGCCGCTTCCGAGCAGCTCCCTCCAGCCCCGCTCACAACTATTCCCTGATGCCTGTGCGCACCTCCAGCATTGTATTTATCTACATTACAATGCCACTTGTTTGATGGATAGGTATTATATTTCTGTTCATCCCACTACAGTCTAAGCGCCTCTGGAGCCACGGATGGTTTCATGCAGTCTCGACTAAGGCAGTGTTTGCTGCGTGTCTGCGAATGGACAGACAGGGCTGCCCACGAATGTACTCGAAGAGCTGGGGACGAGGGTCCAGGATGCAGGTGGCACACCGGGAGCTGGGGTTGGACTCTTTGCATCTAAACTGGGCTTCCGGACTGCCAGTTGAGGGTGTCGCCTTCCAGATCTGGGACCCACCTTCCCCCAGAGTGAGCGGCAGACAGCTCAGCATGAAGCAAGAGCCCTCCTGATGCATGAGCCCCTCCAGGCAAGAGCAGCCTCGAGACTGGGCCTGCCCCTCTCGGCAGCCTCTGCAGGTCCCGGATATCTAGGACAACCCCCAGCAGGCAGGTGGCCGCCGCTGCGGCACTGATGCATCTTCTGAAGGTAATTCGATACTAGACTGCGTCTACTGCCTGTTAAGAGCTTAATGTTCACAAATCGATCACGGGTTCCTCCAAATTCCCCAGCTCGGGATATTTTTAAATGCCCTGAGTCAGAGAGATGGAACGGCTAGCTCCTCCTGGTCGCAGTGGCAATGGTACATTTTCAGGAGCATCCTACAATGCATACCTTGGTTCAACAAAGAGAAGCATAAACCTCCACTCGACAGAACCGCCGGGGCCAGGAGAGAAGCATGGGGTTTGGAGGAGCTCGAGAGACAGGACCGCCACCCAGAGAGGCGGAGACTGAGGGGGGCTGTCAGAGGCCGGGTCAGCCCTGGTCCCCCTCCTGCCACCTGTGCCTGTGGCCTCCGCTCCCCAGGCCAGGGTTTCCCCATCTGAGACACTGTGGTCGGGCTCAACTTCTAAGGTCCCTCTGGCCACCACATTCTCAGACTCTCCTAAAGCACAGAAAATCACACCTGGGACAAAACACTGGGTGTTCAAAATGGAAAATCACACACTGGGAAGATCTTGTTCGCAGTCACCATGATAGGAAAATTGGGTCAAAAATATCTGTACTATAAATTCACCCAAATCCAAGTGAAGACTCTGTGTTCTAATAAGGAATACAAGTGACTCAGACAGACAAGTCACATAAGGAGAAATATTCTTATTAAATGCTCAGACAACTCTCCAACCTACACTGATAACCACATATGTAGAGAGGCAAGGTAAAACAACTAGGTAGCATCTTATACTACTAAATGAGCAAAAACTTTAAAATGTAAATTTTAAATGCTGATGAGGTTATGGTAAAGTTAAAATTCTCAAGCAATCCTGGAAACAGGGATAAATACGACTCTAGAAAGCTAGAAAGTGTGTTTGTTTGCTTATGTATGTATGTATGTATGTACTCTCCACATCTAACGTGGGAATCGAACTCACGACCCCAGAGATCAAGAGTCACAGACTCTTTCAACTGAGCTAGCTAGGCACTCCTAAAAAACTATTTTCTATAATTTTTTTTTACCCTCTGATCCAGCAGTTCAAATGCTTGAAATTTATCCTAAGAAAATAATTTAAAACACTCAAAACCAGTTACATGGGGAAAAAATGCTCCTTGCAACAGTATTTCTAATCCTGATAAATTGGAGGGGGGGGATCTAAATACAGGAAAATGGCAAATAAATTCTAACAATTTGATCCAATAGTAATGAGTGAATGATGCAGTTGTAAACAGAACATCAGCGAATGATGTTCACTTCACAGCTAAGTAAACAAAATAATCCGCAGTCAATGAATATTAACTGAATCCCACAGCACACTGCCCTTTGGTGTGGGTGCCGGGAATCCTGGAGTGCACGAATTTTAATTTTCTTAAAATAACAATAAAGCATATGTACAAAAAGGGCTGGAAAAGAAGACAGAAGTGTATTACAGTCCTGTAACTGAGGTCATTTTTCCTTTTGATTTTGTTCTTGATCATAATGATACAGTTTGCAATAAAGAAAATACTGAGGGAAAAGGAAACAAATTTCTGCATCTTCAAACAGTTTCCAGGGCCAGAAGAGCCGCATCCATTTACCCTGGCAGAGCGCCCCAGCGTCAGGCCCGTGAGGTCAGAGCAAGCCGTCCTGGCTATTTCTGCCCCGGCCCGAGGCTGGCAAGCAACTCTCCCAGCGGCTCCCTCGCTCGAGTTCCGCGAGTATGTGAGTCATCCTTTCCCAGAGGCCTCCTCTGTGGGCTCAGGCAGGAGGGACGGAGTGACAGGGAGAGGCACAAAGCGAGAGGCCTGACTGTCGGGGAGGAAGAAGTGGCAGGGGACCCGGGCCGGGGTATGTGAGGGCCCCGCGGGCTGCGGTGTCCAGAGCAGAGCGCCGTCTCCACACGCTGCTGCCCCCTCAGCCCAGGGAGATCTCCTCTCCTGGGGGGAGAAGGCGGGGGCACCGAGTGTGCTCTCGGAGCTGAGATACCAGGGAGGGCAGCTGATTGCGGGTAAGGCCTTGGAAGCACGCCCAGCCTCTTCCTTCAGGAAGGAAACGTAATCGTGGGCCTCGGTGCGGGACAAGGTCGCTCGGAACACCCCAGGATCGCACACCTCCCCTGACTCCCTGTGTTGGGCCAGCCAGAGAACACAGAGGAAGTGGGCCCAGCGGGACCCAGCCGCACCGCCCCCGGGCCGAGCCTGCCAGGTGCTACACTCAGGAGGGCAGGCCCGGCAGCACCAGATCTAAAGAACTTTCCAAAGAACGGCTGAAATGCACTACGTGAGATCCTCCGATTCCTCAACACTGGCAACTAATTTACATTTATTTCAAACCATGCTGCGACCCAAAGAAAACACATCCGTGGACTGTGCCCAAATCCTCTGCTTGCACTATGCACGAGGAAGGTCCCGGACCCACGGCAGCGCCCCGGGTTATCAAATCACAGCGGGATCTTGGCAACTACAGACCGTGTATGTTAAAAATGACCTTCTGGAGCCTCGAAGCAGAACCAACCTTCCTGCAATTGTACTTTTGCAATTCATTTCTTGGGCCTTACAGCACGCGTTCCTACCAACCGAATTAGGAGAAAATTCCAAGTCAATCTATAACCCAAAGGCCTTAATCATCTGCTTGTTCAACAAGTATTTCTTTTTTTATCTTTTCTTTAAGTAGGCTTTACACCCAATGTGGGGCTCGAACCTACAACCTTGAGATCAAGAGTCGCGTGTCCTAGTGACCAAGGCAGCCAGGTGCCCCTGGACAGTATTTACTGGGCAGCTGCTGTGCATTGGCTAGGACGTCAGCAGCTGGGAGTGCAGGCATGAACAAGGCTGCAAGGAGCATCTGGCCACGTGTGGGGGGCGCAGGCTAAGAGATGGGGGTGGAGACGGGCAGGGGACATCTTGTGAAAGATAGTTAATAAAATGGAAACCCAAAGAAGAACTTTCGAGGGACTGAGTGCTACGGAGAGTCTCCAGGTGATGTCTCTGAGAGCCCTGAGAAGGGCTTCTTTGGACCAGGAGCTGGGGAGGCAGATAGGAGCTGAGAGGGAAGGGGGACCCGCCAAGAAGACTCAAGGGTCCTCTGATAGGAGAGAGGTCTGGACAGAGGCCCTAGGCAGCAATGACTTTGGAAAGTTCGGGAACCAGGAGGCTGATGAGGTGAGGGGCACCGCTCATGGAGCAGAGCTGGCCAGGCGTGCAGGCTGGGGATGGCGGGTTGTCGGCCCCCTGGGGTCTGGGCTCACGGGCAGCTGTGGGACCAGCTTACGTACCGGCAGCCACGGCCACAGGACAGGAGCAGAGAGCCAGGGGCGGGGGGAGGGAGGCTGGCCAAGGTGGTCACATCCTGGTGGGAGGCTTCCTGACCTCGTGCCCTCCCCGCCCCGCCCCCCAGGCCCCAGCCCATCCTCGCCACCGCGGGCCCAGCTGCAGAAGGAACTCGGAAAGAGGTTGCCTTCTTGCAGCTGCCCAGCCACATCCCCACGGGGCTCTGCTCAAACTCTGATTTCCCCAACACCCCAGAGCCACCAGCGCCAGGATTTCTCCAGCCGGTCAACCTTGAGCAATCAGAGGAGGCTCCCCGGGCAGGAATCCGGACTTTCCGTAACTCTACCCCTTGCCATCCACCTCAGGCAACTCCCTGTCGTGCAGTGTCTCCGAGAGCGACCAGACGTGCTGCCCTTCCCTCACTCACCCGGCGTCCCTGACACGCTGGCTCCCACTCGCGTCCAGCCAGCTCGTCCCTCACCTTGTGACACCGATCGAGGCTGTCACTCCCAGGTGCACAGCTAGGCAGTAATAGCATGCACCATCCAACCGAGAAGCCCCTGCCCTTGACCGCCACGTCGTCCCCCTACAGCTACCTCTTCGGTGCTCCCTGGGGCTCCATTTCCAGAAGTGGGGTTGCTGGGTCAGAGCTCTGCACGTGACTGGGGCTGACGACGCGTTGCACCAAGTGACCTCCCCCTGAGTCTGCACTGTAGCCAAATGTACCCGGTGGGTTTTACGCCTGCACCTTCCTCTCAACGGTAAGGTCAAAATGCCACCTCGCTTCCCAGATTCAGAACTCTGATCCACTTGTTTCCCTCTGGGTCAAGTGCGGGCAGCGTGCAAGGAAGGGCAGGCCCATTCTGTAGATGAGGGAACTGAGGCCAGCCGTGTCTCTGCAGCCAGGACTTCCCGTGAGCCCTAGCCTTCGACTACGGCGTGCGGCTAGGGTATTTTTCCTGATGACTAGAGCGAACAGAGAAAGCCAGCCTCCTGCCTCAGGTTCCAGCTCCACTCCGACTCACACCGGGAAAGTCATTTTTTTTTTTAAGTGGGTGCAATCTCTGCACCCAACGTGGGGTCTGGTCTGAGCCCACAACCCCGAGATCAAGTCTCAAGCTCCATTCCGTGGAGCCAGCCAAGCGCCCCTGGGGAACTCATTTAATCAGAACTAGTCCCTATTTTTGGAAAATATGAATGTGATTTTTCTTTTCCCAGACCCATTTGGAGTATTACCAAGATAAATGAGATAATACGCGGCCGGGCTTACCGAGATATGTCACTGTCCTTCTCGCCCATGGGGAGAAGCCGAACGAGAGCCCGGCCACGGCCCTGTCAAGACAGCTGAGAGACAATGCTGAAGCCGGTATTATGAGAACATTAGACACTTTCCGAGGCACAGTGATACATACGAACATTGTCTCGGACCACTGCGTCAAGCTGCTGGGCACTACTGCATTTCTATTCCCATTTTAGAGGCGAGAAGTCTGTGGCCAGGGGAGTCAGTGCGTGGCTGCGTGGGGTCACCTGTGGGTGAGTGCGGAGAAGGACCTACTGGTCTGGGACCAGAGGTCCAAGGTCCCTCACAGCAGCTGCCCAAGCTTCTGCTCCATTTTGACCTCTCTCCGGCCCCAAGGTGAACATCACTTGGTCACTGGCCGGGGCTTCACCTAAAGTAGTGAGCGAACCTCCTCACAGAAAATCCGCCTTGTTTGGCCTCAGGGCTGCAGAGGGTCAGTGCCAATCAAGACCTTCACACCCCTCCCTGATGCTGATCACTGAAAGTCCTTGACGCCAGCGAATCCCAAGACTTTCAACCCCGCCTGCCTCGGGTGAACCGACTGTCCAAACACAGAGAAGGTGAGGGTCTCGGGTATGAAGCAGGATATCAATGCCTCTCCCCTGCAGTCATCAGACTCACACAAGCTCTGGGATTTAACCCCTGAAGGACGGTTTGCCCCCAGGCGCGGGCACCCGTCTGCACTGAGGCAGCCCTCTTTACCTAACATCGACTGGACGCCTTCCCTCAGCTGAGGCCGCCCCATAGCTCAGCTAGAGCAGACAGCCTAGCTCATGGGGGACCCCCCAGTCCTCACCCCACCTCCAAAGAGCTGAGCAACGATGCTTTTAACCTGCAGCTGGGGTTCCCAAAGCCAAGGCACCCCAGGATAGCCGTGCAAATTCACGGGGTGCTGTGGGATATTTCAGTATTTTGAGGAAAACAGAGCAATACTCGACATCTTCCAGACACAGAGCAAACTACTGGCTCAAAGTAGCTCACAGTTTCACCCTTAGGTCATGCTGTATTCCCTTCTATGACCTTGTATCTTTGCGAAGCTGAATTTTCTGCAGCTTGCCGTTACAAAAAGCAAGTAGCGCCCGAAGATCAATATGGAACGGGAAGCGAGGATGGACATATCCAATGAAGAACGAAATAACAAATAGTCCTCCAAATGGTGTCAGAGGCTGAAGAGTCGTCCCCCAAAGGTGCCCACGTCCTCGTCCCCAGAAAGGACAAATACAGGACGTTTCACGGCAAAGACACCTTGCAGATATGATTGTGGGGAGTGTGGGCCGTGAGTGCCTCTAGAACCTGGAAAACTTGAGGGATGAGAGTCTCCCCTGGGGCCTCCAGAAGGAACCCGTCCGGCCCACCCCTCGTCATCAGCCCCGTCAGACTAACTTTGAGCTTCCACCCCCAGACGTGTAGGGCAGTATATGTGTGAGATTTTAAACCACAGAGTTTGTGGAAATTCATTATATCAGCCGTAGGAAACTAACAAAGACAGCTAATATGTGGTTGGTATATAAAGATCCATGGAGGTGCCCAGTATTTGCTGTAGCCTAGGAGTGTCAGGACAAAACGAGTGAGACACCACGGTGCCGTGAGCGTGGCGACCTCCGGGCCTGGGCCCGAGCCCGAGCCAAAACCCTCGTCTGCCACGTAAGCTTCGAGCCTGATGCAGGCTTCACATGGATCCCTGTGGCACTGACGCATCCCGGCACCAAGTCGAGCTTGTGGGGACCATCCGGTTTCCATCTCCCTCCATCATGAACACATCATTAGAGAAAGGTCTGGAAACAGAAGGGGAGATAAAGCCTCTGGATGGCAGTACACCTACAAACGTCTCTGTTTCTGTGTCCTCCCTTCTCGTCTTTGTGCTTATACGCGACCATGCCGAGGGAGGTCCGAATGCCCGCTGTGTGCCGAGGGCCTGATATCTTTCTCGCATCTGCAAACACGCAGGTGACCTCGCTGAAGAGCCTTCCCTTGTCCCCCAAAGAGCGTTTTATTTCTGGTAGACCTAATGGCAGGTCGACAGGGTTCGGCAGGAATGAGAAGGAGACAGACCCTTGGCTTAGATTTCTGGTCTCTGGGGCTGCCTTAAAACAGGCAAATCCAATCAATTATGAGGTTACTGTTACCTGACTTTGTTCTGCTATTATCAGACGTAAGAATGGACGGTTTCCAAGATCACAGTGCCTACTGAAACTGCTAGAGTGGAGGAGACGGAGAAGGAAGAGAAAGCAAAATGCAATTATCCTGTAGGGAAAGGCACGGCCGGGGAGCACCATGGTGAACACGTAAACCACCAAGGTTATCCGGCAGCCCCTTTGCTTCTCGGCCTCACGGTGCGGGAGCTTCTTCCCTCTCCCCGACCCCCAGCCTGCCACAAACAATCAGCCTCAGGCCACGGCTCTTCCTGCTCAGATGCTGCGGGCTCCCCTCGCACCCCCGTGCTGCAGTCAGAGAAGGTCCCCAGTGGGCTGGCCTGGGGCCGGCTGCGTAAGGAAGGCCCCCGAGCCCCTCTGCACAGCCGGGCCCTCCAGCGCCCCAGCCAGAGCTCAGTCACTAGCCCCGGCTGGGAAGAACACGCTTCCTGTCGCTCCAAACCTCTCCGATCATGGGACCACACGGGCTCTCATCTGCCTCTGCCAGGGGGCGGGGCAGCTCAGCCTGCGGGCTCCTGACAAGTCCATCTGCTCACAGCCTCTGGCCAGCTGAGGGCGGACTGTGCCTCTGAACCAGGACGAGAGGTTCAGGCCGTCTGGGGCTATGAAGCAGTAGTCATTCCAGGGAAAGAATCCGTGTCCAGTAGGAAATGTCACCAGTGTCCTTTTAGATGTCAGTGTGTTCGGGCAGCTGCTGGACACTGATTTCTATCTAGTCGGTGTGGACCTAGGACAGCTTAGAGGCCTGTGGAATCAAAGGACAATAATAACCACACCCATTCCCAAAGCTGGGCAAGGAGCTCAGTGGAGTTTCCTGGTAGCCAAAGCAAAAAAGGGAAGTGATGTGGGAAACGAAGGCAGAAGACAAATTATTACACGTCCTCACTCCCTACAGCTCACGGACAAGTCCCTGAGGCAGACAGAGGGACATTCCTCTAGGGACTCAACTGCCTCAGTGTTGATACTTTGCTAAGGGCAGAAGCCCGTCCTAGCCCTCCCCTCCCCTCCCAGGATCCTGTAAGTCCTCTTTAACATATAAAAATGCCTTTGGAAACTTCCTTTATCTCTAAACCCCCCGAGATAGGTGTTGGCAATCACCCCCAAGCATATGGCCCACCGATAAACATCTGAAGGGTCTCATGAGTCAGGTTTTATTAGACGGTAATAAATGACCTTCTCCCATCAATAGCTCAAGGCCCTGGAAACCTTGCTTGCAAAATTCCTTAGAGACTGACGCTCTCCCTAACCCCCTCCCAACTCGAATGTCTATAATGGGCCACTCCTCATGACCCCAAGGCAGCTCTGCCCCCGGGTCCTGTGCCCGTGCTTGAAGAAAATCACCTTTTGGCACCAAAGACGTCTCAAGAATTCTTTCTGGGCCGTGGGCATCGAACCCTGACATTCTTTCCTACATCAGGACGCACGCTCGGTCATACAATTCTTCCCATTCTGACGTACTCGTGTGCAGAGGAACTGTTTGCAGACACTGAAGTCAAAGGCGAAATTGTCAAGGAAACCCTCATATGAGAAAACTTACCGACATGAGGTCTGTAAGAGTTACAAGGCTCCATAAAAGGCAACAAAGATGTGGAAACATCCATTTTTAAATGCCTCTCTAAGAGCCTGAAGGTATACACTACATCAGCCCAGCACAGGGTTAGCCTGGCCGGAGCACACTACTGGGGTGAGGATCAGCTGGCCCCCCGCCCACCCAGTCCTAATCACGGGCATGCGCTTCCTCCACTGCCCTTGGCCTCCACAAAGGAAGGAGCTGAAGGAAGACAGAAAAAAAAATGTCACTGCCCACATTTTTATAACTGAAAGGAGGAAAAAACTATAGGATCACTATTGACCTTTCAGTCCATAAAGTTGGCAAGTCCTGGCCCTAAGCCATTCTGCTGGGCTGCACGGGAGACCACACAATCCCTGACCTCAATGGGCTTCCAAGTAACCCACGCATTCCACAGTCCAACTGAAACAAACCTGTTTGCTGCCTAGGTGCAAAGAACAGTAATTTGCAGACCCAATTGTTACAAAGTGCACGCCTAGGAGGGAGAGCAAGATGAGGATCTAATTGTCCCCACAGGCGGGGGGGCCCAGCACATGACAGGGTATGGGCCTGGAGGAGATTTAAGGCTCAGAAGAAGCAAGACCAAACCTGGTGGCAAGGAGAGTCTTGGAAGGCTGGGTCAATTTCTGCTAAGTAGAGATCGGGAGAGAAGCGCCCTAGGGGAGTCCCCACATTTCTGATGGGGCAGCCTGTGGAATGCAGTGAGCTACCGCCGTGGTGTAGCCCTGGGGGGAACGTCATAGGGTCGTGTCCAAATCTGAAACCAGAGGCTTCCAAGGCATTCAAACCGATAGGCAACATGTCCAAAGGTAGCCTCCTAGAGTCACTGACGGGAGGAGCACAGGGTGGAGGTCTGGGGAGGGGCAAGGGTGCCCGTGGCCATTTGGGATCTACATTCTGGATCCTGGATCCCAACCGCAGACCCTCTGTCATCCAGCCCAACACAACGCTCGGCTCCCCCAAGTGAGGACATTCCTGGCCGGCTGTAGTTCCCCAGAGAGCCCAGGCTAGACATACTCTTGGGGATCACGAGGCAGGAGCACTGACAGGGCAGAGGAGGGCAAAGCTGAGTGCTGGCGAGGGAGAGCCGCGTAGGAAAGGGGCACCAGCAGGTGCAGAAGAAGGGAAGCATGGGGTCAGTCCAAAGCCCAGCACGAGGCACCGGCTTAGGGCTTTAATGGCGTTAAGGGGGCTGGAACAGAGTGCGTGGCCGCCACAGTGATGAATTACAACTCCCAGGCTTTGCAGGGGAAGCCTCTGCAATCTCTCATCTCTGAACAAGTGAGGATGACAGGTGGGGGAGATGTGACAGGGACAAATGTGTCAACCTCACCTCTAGAGGCGAAGGCAGGAGACACTGTGAAGAGATTAAGGGGGACGGCCGAGCCAGGGAATATCTGGCAGTCACTAACAGGGCAGCTCTGTGAGCCCTGAGAGAGAGGGAAGCGGCGAACACCAAGGTCACACCCCGAGCCAACCTCATCTCTGGCTCTGTGTCTGTGTCTTACACACTCGTAGACCCAGGGGATACTGTGCAAATTGTACACTGGGGTATACTTTCAGCAAGGCACTGGGCAGATTCATTATAGCTCTGAGGATGAAATGGACACGTGGGGCCCAAATACTGTGTAAATTGGGTCGATTTGTAAATGCTGTATTTCATTGTCCTGAAATATACTTTTTTTGCATTTTATTTATTTTTCTAAAGATTTTTAAAATATATTTATTTGAGAGAGTGTGTGTGCATGAGCAAAGGGGAGGCGCAGAGGGAGAAGCAGGTTCTCCAACGAGCAGGGAGCCCGATGCGGGGCTCGATCCCAGGACCCTGGGACCATGACCTGAGCCAGACGCTTAACCAAATGAGCCACTCGGGTGCCCCCTTTTTTGCATTTAATATCTCTGAAATTGGATGCCTAAGTAGTGCTCTTAGGCAGGCTTATCATGATCTATTTTCATTATGCAGAGATAAGAATGGACAATCCTTTATTTTTCAAAGTAGTTAAATAAATTCAAAAAGTGCCTAAATCATAATTGTAGCACTCACTGAATTCTCACCAAGTGAATACTCCCACGTAACCGCACCCCCCACCCCCGGGAGTGGACACGAGCAGTCCTTATTCCCCTCCCCTGATACTCCCCTCCTCCCCAAAGGGACACGGATGCGACACTCTACGAAGAGCACACTGAGGGCAGAGGGATATCGTTCAGAAACCCATGTACTTCAGAAGAATGAGTCTCTGAATATAAAGTAGTTTTAAAGTACGTTAAATAACTCGTTTTGCTTAAATTTTCCTCCTTGCCACAGACTGGTGTGACACCTGATAATAATGTAAGTAATTCTAAAGGTGTTCTTTCAATAAGGACAGAATTTCTGAGTGATAAGAAAGCATCACATTAAAAAAAGTGACAGTAAAATGGCAGTGTTTCGTCTTTCTTCATTGTGCATAAGACAATGGTCAATCATACAAGTGATGAGGTCTTAAATTCGATGAAATACGGGGCTTGGCTGCACTACCCGACAGTCACCTCGGCAAGATGGCCGTCACTAACGGGCGAGGGACTGCAATCCAGGCTCTTCGCTATGCCTTCGTCAATCACTCAGATTGGAAGGCAAATAACATGGGGATGGAGAATGTGCAGAAGCTAAAGCCAGAGGGACAGTTAACCCAGGGAATGACACAATGAGGACCCAGAGAGTGTGTGGCGGACTTCAGTGGTGGGCTGAGTCTTAAATGACACCTCTCGATAGCAAATCTGTCCATTCGCTGGGCATCTGCTGAGTGCCTTCTGTGTGCCGGGCGTGAGATATGGCAGCCAAGAGGTAAGGACAGTGTGGCTTCTGCCCTTGAGTAACTCGTAAGTTCTTAGTGAGGGGGTCTGACATCTGGGCCCCCACCTGCCCACGCCCAGTACGGGGGAGGCACTGCACTCGCTAGGCTGTGTGTCTGGCACCGACATCACAGCTCTGGACGGACCTCCAGCTGTGCTGAAGAAAGCACGCTGACCCCAAACAGGAGCGGCGGTTCCACTCCACCCGCTGCCGCTGGTCAAACTGCTCCCGGGACGTTCTGCCCAATCCCACCCCTGGAAAGGACCGGTCGGCTCCTCGGGGGGCAGCGACACCGAGGACCCACGTCCAAGAGCCCCCAAGCATTGTTCTCCTCCAGCATTAAGGCCAAAGCGACCCAAGAGGATTCCTTGCTTGGGATAAAAAGAATACACTTGCAAGGGCCTATTCATTGAATAAACGCAAATGCTTCAGACTTTAAAAAAGGGGGTGAGGGGGGAAGAAAAAAAGGAGAAACCCGCTGAGAATCCAGAGAGCACCCCCAAAAAGCAGGATGAAAAGGAAAGCCCATCTAATAATCTTGTCACCTGGGCAACTGTGAGGAAGGGGAAGAAACCGCCCTCGGGAGTAAGTGTCTTGGGGGACAGGACAGGAGTCTTCAAGTTCGGAAGGGGCAGGCACCTGACGGAGGGGTCAGATTGGTTCTGTGTGGCTGCAGAGGGAGGAAGGGAGTCCGAGGGTGGAGGCCCACCAAGGCAGCAGTGTCCACTGCCAGAACGACACCCCGTCTCGTTCCCGGGCCGCCGGAAGCCAAGGGTGGACGCCGGCTGGTCAGCAGCTGGCCCTCCAGGGCTCATGCCATTGGCATTGAGAGATAACATTTGACGATGCTTAATGCAGGCTTTCCCCCACCCCCTGCGGCTGTTACAACGCTTCTCTCCGAAGAGGACTCCAATTTTATGACCTCCAGGAAGAAAGAAACATCTAAAGCGTCCACAGCTCACAGGAAAAAGAGATAAGGGACCATCTGCTGGTTCCCCAGTGTGGTCAGAGAGTGAGACGGGTTCCGCTGTCCACAAAGACCCCCCCACAGAACCGTGACTCTGCTGCGTCGATTTTCAATCCACGATGACGGAGGTGCTGCGCTAAGCGCTGGGAAGAGAGCCGTGGAAGAGACAAACTTCCAGCCTCGTGGAGCTTGCAGAAGGCTCCGGAACAAATCCCATTTCACCACGCTGCCAAAAAACCAAAGGGTCCAGGAGTTCCACTGGCCCCAAGTGGATTAGGGAGGCAGGAAAGGGAACTAGGGTTGCCCACCAACTGCTTCTCCTTGGTCTCAGACTCTAAACTGTTTAGTCCTTTGAAAGTCATCCCGAGTCTCAACTCGAGAGTCACCTCGCACACAATATACATTTTGCACTTTGCTGATGTTTGGTCCCTCCGAGGCAACCCCTCGGTGAACGGGTGAGCCCTCCAGTTTGAGGCAACAAGGAGGAATCTGGCGACAGGCGTTTCCTGTTAATCTTCATTCTTGACTTACTGAGCTGGTGCTAGGATAACCAAATGTCCGAATTTACTGCAAAGCACCTCCCTCCCCTGGTGGCCAGCTGTACTTCTTTAATAAAAGAAGTCCACCGCTGACAATTCGCTGACAGCGAGATTCAATCTGGATACAGACGACGTGGCCTTCCAGGCTTTCGGATAATCCGACCAAATAAATTCGTACTGCTCCAACACCTGGTACGGAGATAGCCACACTTCATCACTGGATTGGGACGGGCTCCCTAAAAGATCTGGGACTTGGTCCTTCTCCAAAGAACCCGGGGGAGGGGAGGGATGGAACCGAACAAACATCCCTTTTCTTTGGGCTTGGGGCTTCGTTCCATTGGCGCAATAAAGCAGCATGCACACTGGACATCTGTCTCTGGGAGAGAAGGCTCTGGGCAAATCCTCCTAGATGCAGTTCACCTGCTGGTGGCCAGGGTGCTCTGCAATCTGGAGCTGGTCGAGGCTGCCCACTGGGGCCACCTGCCGAGGGGACGCTGTCCCTATTCAAAAGCAACCTGTCACAAGCATTCAGTTGCTGGTCTCTTCAAGACACCACTTCTGCTTTGATCTGGCTGGTTTCCTCGTTTTCTCGCTCTCCCTCTCTCTCACACACACACACACACACACGCACACACACACACACACACGCACACACCCCATGCCTTTGTTACAGCTTTCTTCACTTCCCTACACACACCACCCACCTTCCTCTGGCTAAATCTCTTGGCACACCTCAACCCCGCTCTTTGACATGGAGAAATCTGAAATTTGTTCATGGGCTATGCTGGTGCCTTCTCGAGGTCATGTGTGGTCTTTTGAAATCCCCTTCAATGTTGAAACATGCTTGACAACATTGTAAAAGCTATCTGTTGGGTTTATCCTAAGGGCCTAAGCCCGAGCATGGCCCGGGAGCTGATGTCCACTGTGACTTAACACGGCAGAAGTGACAGTAACCTCAAAACCTCAATTCCCGACAACAAGGGCCTGGGTGAGGTCTCCTGTTCCAGTTCGAGAACTCCGTTGGAGTGTCACGGAGGGGGGGGATGACAACACGGCATTAGGTGACAATGCCCAGGGACATGGAAATGAAGTGGAAAACGGAAAACCAAGGCGGAAAGCCTTCTGTGGGGACGAGTCTGTAGAAATAACACAGCTCTCCTGTCTGCCCGATTGACATCAAGCGAGCTAACCAAGCAGCAGTAATACGCTGATGTACAAATTCTGAATGGCGTTAATAATAAGGCATCTGAACAACATTCAGGGCAGGAGAGCCAACAGGGAGACGGAAACTCTGATGATCGCATCAGCATCAGAGACCCAAGAAAGAGGCCACTTCAAAAGTCCTGCTCTACTGTCTACAGACGGTCTTTGTTGTCATCTGCATCGATAACATGCAGGTGGAAATTTAGGGCGACGGTTACTGGTATCAATAGGGCCACTCATTCAGAAAGTCTTAGCAAAGCAGGAGTTATTCTTGCAGTAACTGGCCTCACTTGAGTGAGTGAGAGAGAGACAGAGAAAAGGAGAGACAGGCCTGCTTCACGGGTTTCGCTTCTCCATCAAGACCGGATCAGATTCCGCAGCGTGAGGCTGTGCACACCGGGGATTACGTGGATACAGACGCTTGGCATCCCAGAGTACAACCTCTATGCACACAGAGATCTTCGCCTGCTTCTCCACGGGTATGTTCCTAGCGCTCCCATGCTCAGGAGGAGTAAAGCTCATTCGCTTACAGTCAAAGCAGACATTTGCTTCAACCTGGCAGCCTCGGGGGGTTGGGGGCAGTGGCGAGGAAGCCCCATCTCCCTCTGTAAGGGCAGAGACCTGAGGATGGGGAGGGAGGAAATCTCAAGGGAGGGGCCCCATGAGTCATTAGGGGGCCCTGCAGGGCCCCTGTTTCCACTAACACCCACCTACTCCTCTGACCTTTCTTTTCCTGCCCCAGCTACATCCCGACTTCCTCGTTCCTTTGTTTAATCCAGATTTCTTTGTTGAATGAATGAGACGGGGTGGGGACGTCCACTCCACCCAGCCTCAGCCACCGAATGTGGCTGTAAAATGGGGGCAGAAGGAACAGGGCAGTGACCTGACGTCGGGGAAAGTAAACAGCAGCAGGTGCATGAGGGAGGACAAGAGAACTTGAAATGCCACCAAAGCGCTGGTGACTCTGCCTTGTCCCCGGGCCAGGGCCCCTGCCTGGACTAACTCACAGCCTGACGCCCAGCAGGGGGGTCTCTGTGCAGAGAGCAGGGCTCCATCTCGTCCTGCTTCAGGAGCAGGAAAGGGGTCCCTGATTCTCACCAGCACTGAGCCAAATCCCAGGGGTCTTCCTTGTTCTCGTGCCTCTGCATTCTGGGCTCTCTCGCCCCCAGCCCCCAGCGACTCTGCAGTAGCAGTGACAGCAGCAGCGGAAGGGCCCGCAGAGGGGAGTGTTCCGTCCCCGTCGGTGGGGCTGTGCTCTCAAGAGGGTGACAACCCCACGGGGTTTTTCTCTCTCGGTTCTCCTCCTGCATAGTCACGGAGGGGAGAAGTGTACCCGAGCGGGAGAAGTAACACCCCTGCTTTCTGGCCGAAGGACCAAGGGGAGGAGGTCGCTGGAGCTGGAACGACGTACCAGGGAGATTGTGAAGAGGGAGGAGCTCGGGAAAACCACCCCATAAAGCTGTTTACGAGCCCCTGGGCTCACCCCAGGGCTGTGCATACACGGATATAATCCTCAACAGCACAGCCGAGACTCTGAGTGCTGAGGCTCAGGAGAGACCACTGCCGGGGTTCCATGCTGGCCAGGGGGTGGCACATGGGGGACAGATCTGAAAAGCACCACGAAGACTTTGAAAGTACTTCGGGTGCTGAAGCCCAAGAAGGCTGGTAGGGACTCAGAATCTGAGTGCCTGCTAAAACAGAGGCAGCAACATTCTCCATGGGAGGTAAACTAGGTCCAGAGTCTCCTAATGTAATATCCAAATATGTGGGATCGATCCAAAACTAGTGGACATACAAAGAACCAGGAAAGTCCTCAACTCACATGGAAAAGATAATCCACAGATGCCAATGTCAAGGTGATACGGTTATTGAAATTAACTAAGACTTCAAAGCAGTTATTATTTTAAATACATCCTCCCAAAGTAAGGAGTTTGGGGAATGAAGGGAGTGATGAAAAGAAACGGAAGATATAAAGAAGAATCAAATGCAAATTTCAGAACAACAACAAAAAATACAGTAACTGGAAAATTAAAAACCACTGGATAGGCTCCATAGCAGAATTAATAGGACAAAAAGTAAGAGTCAGTGAACACAATGATCGATTGATGAAAATGACCTCATGTGAACAAGAAAAATTACTATTATTTTTTTTAATGAACAGAGCTTTGGGGACTTATGGAACGATTTACTAAAAGATGTAACATTTGTGTCAGAGTCCCAGAAGGAGAGGAGAAAAAAGGCTGTACAAAAAAAAATTTGAGGAAATAATGATGGAAACTTCCCAAAGTTGGCAAAGGACATAAGCCTTCAGACTTGAGAAGCATCAAGAACACAAAAAAGATTACATCCAAAGAAATCCCCAGCCACAGGCATCATGATACAACGAGTGAACACTAAGGGCAAAAGACACATCTTGAAAGCAACCGGAAAAAAAAGAGATGCATTACTCATGGGGGACTAAGGATTCAGTGATGGCAGGTTTCTCAATAAAACAGGCTGCTCGAAGGAGGTAAAACATCACTTTTTTGGTGCTGAAAGAAAAGAATGCTGGGCTAGAATTCTATGCCCAGCAAAAAAATTGCTTCTGGAGTGAAGGCGAAGTGAAAACATTTGCTGCTAGCAGAACTGCTCTGTAGGAAGTTATAAAGAAACTTTAGACAAAAGGGAAATGATATCAGAAGGAAACGGAACGTCAGCAATAAAACATGTCCAAAAGAAAAGGAGAAAATCTGGGTAAATATAGGAGACTAGTCTCTTCCTTGAGTTCTTTAAGAGGCTGGACAGTTGAAAGCAGAAGTCAGAGCATTGGCTGATGAGGTTTTCAACATTAACAGAGAGAATACATGTTAAAACTACAACACAAAAGGGAGAGAATAAAGGGACCTATGTGGGGCGCCTGGGTGGCTCAGTTGGTTGGGCAACTGCCTTCGGCTCAGGTCATGGTCCCGGAGTCCCAGGATCAAGTCCCATTATCGGGCTCCCAGCTCCGTGGGGAGTCCGCTTCTCCCTCTGACCTTCTCTCGTCTCGTGCTTTCTCTCTCTCTCTCTCTCTCTCTCGGATAAATAAATAAAATCTTAAAAAAAAAAAAAGGGACCTATGTGGGTAAGGCTTCCGCTTTTCACCTGCCATGGTCAAATATTGATCATAAGTGGACTAAAAGTTAAGTGTGCGTATTGTAATCACTAGAGGAAACACTGAAAAACCCAAAGCAAACAAACAAAAAAACCAGCTAGAATTGACCCTTGAACAACATGGGTGTGAACGGCTTGGGTTCACTCATATGCAGATTTTTTTCCCCCAATAAATACAGTAAGTACTGTAATGTCTTTTCTTTTCTTTATGATTTTCTTAATAACACTGTATTTTCTCTAGCTTACTTTATTGTGAGAACATAATATATAATACATATAAAAACATGTATTAATCAACTGTTTATGTCATCAGTAAAGCTTTGGATCACCGTACACTATTAGTAGTTAAGCTTTGGGGGAGTCAAAAGCTGTATGTGAGTTTCCACAGAACAAAGAGAAAACAAATAAACAAAATAAAAATAAATCAAAAATAATACGGTAGATTTAAATCTAAACTTATTAATAATTATATCGAGCATAAATTGTGTAATATGTACCAATTAAATGACAGAGATGATCATAATGGATAAAAAGATGCGACCTAGCTGTACGTTACCTACAAGAAATTCACTTCAGGGCGCCTGGGTGGCTCAGTTGGTTAAGCCACTGCCTTCGGTTCAGGTCATGATCCCGGAGTCCCGGGATCGAGTCCCATATCGGACTCCTGGCTCTGCGGGAAGTCCGCTTCTCCCTCTGACCTTCTTCCCTCTCATTCTCAGTCTCTCGCTCTCTAATAAATAAATAAAAATCTTAAAAAAAAAAAAAATTCACTTCAAACGTAATGGTATTAGTAGAATAACAACAGAAGGAGAGACAAAAGACATATGCAAACACTAATCAAAAGAAAGCTGGAAAAGCCATGTTAGGGACAAAGTTTAGGTTGGAGCTAAGAGAATTACCAGGAATAAAAGGACACACTACATAATGATAAAAGTGTCAATTCATCAAGAAGATACAACGATCCTAAACATGCATGTGCCTAACAACAGAGTTTCAAAATACATGAAACAAAAACTGAGAAAACTGAAAGGAGAAAGAGACAAAGACATACTTATAGCTGGAGACTTCAGGATTCCTCTCTTACTTCTCTTTGGAAGTAGCAGACAGAAAATCAGCAGGGACACAGAAGAGTGCGTCAGGAACGTCAACCAAGTGGATCTCACTGACATTTATAGAACATTCCACCAAACAACAGCAGAATAAACACTCTTTTCAAGTGACTATTCCCCACGACAGTCCACATCATGGCTTTTAAGACAAACCTCAGCAAATCTAACACAAAGTGTGTTTTCTGACAGTAACGGAATTAGACGAGAAGCCAGCAGAAGCATAGCAGGAAAATCTTCAAACATTCGGAAATTAAACAGCATACTTCTACGCAATCCACTAGTCAAAAAGGAAGTCTCAAAGAACACGAGAAAATGTACTCAACTAACTGAAAGTGAAAATACAACAAATTAAAGGTTATGAAATGTAGCTAAGCCAGGGCTTAAAAAGACATTCATAGCATGAAATACTTAGGTTAGAGAAGAACAAAGGTCTCAAATCAATAATTTAAGCTTCTATCTTAAAAACGAAATGGGGCGCCTGTGTGGCGTAGTTGGTTGGGCATCTTATTCTTGGTTTCAGCTCAGGTCTAATCTCGGGCTGATGGGATCAAGCCCCTCATGGAGCTCCAAGCTCAGCAATGAGTCTGCTTGAGTTTCTCTCTCCATCTCCCTCTGCCCCTCCCCCATCACTCTCTCGCTCAAATAAATAAATAAATAAATATTTTAAAAATAAATAAAAAACTACAAAAAGATCCCAATAACGCCAAAAAGGGAGAACAAAGCAAACAGTAAAGAGCAGACACCAATGAGGCTGAAAAGAGAAATAAACAAATATAACCAAAAATGTCTTCTTAGAGAAGATCATTCAACTCAATAACCCTCAAGGAAGATCAACGAAGAAAGAGAGAAGACACAAATCACCAATATCAAGAATAAATGAGGGGGATATCACTAGAAAACCCCAGAGACATTGAAAGGATGACAAGAGGGGTTCCTGGGGGGCTCAGTTGGGCAAACATCTAACTTTAGGCTTCGGTTCAGGTCAGGGTCTCAGGGTTGTAAATTCGAGCCCTGCGTGGAGCCTGCTTGAGATGCTCTTTCCCTCTACCTCACTGCTCTCCTCATCTCTCTCTCTATATATATCCCTAAGAATGAATGAATGAATGAATGAGTGAATGAATGAATGGATGACAAGGGCACACATAGTCAACAAGCTACATAAGATGGTTAATTTCAATTCCTTAAAAATCACAAACTACCTAAACTCACCCAAGATGAAATGGCTAACACATATAGTCCCATAACTATTAAAGAAATTGAGAGTTTTGAACCTTCCAAAAAAGAAATCTCCATGTCCAGAAGCTTTCATTAGCAAATTCTACCAAGCATTTAAATAAACAACACCAATTCTATACAATCTCTCTTTGAAAATGCAAGAGGAGGTAACATTTTCCAATTCATTTTATGAGGCCAGTATTACTCTACCAAATCAAAAAAAAGACAAAACAGTACCAGAAAACGACAAGCCAGCATCCTTCACGGACACAGATGCAGACATGTTAAACATCAGCAAATCAACTACAGCAACACAGAGAAAGAATAATACATTATGAGCGAGTAGAATTTATCTTAGGAATATGATGCAAAAATCAAACAATGTGATCTGTTGCACAGACAGTCTAAAGAAAGAACATAGGATCATATTGAGTGATCCAACAACCAAACAGATTTGACACAATTCAATCCCCATTCATGATAAAAGTTCTCAGAAAACAGGAATAGGAGAGAACTCCCTCAACTTGTTAAAGAGCATCTGTAAAAACTCTCTGACATACATGATGGTGAAAGACTGAATGTCTCTAGAACGTTGAAGCAAGGCACAGATATTGGCTCTCACCACTCCTATTAACACAGTAGGACTCAAGTCTTACCTAGTGCAATAAGGTCAGGGAAAGATATCAAAAGGCACTGAGAAAAATATTGGGAAGAAGAAAATAATCCTGTCTATTCACAGATGACATAGTGTCCAAGTAGAAAACCCTAACGAATATATGTTTTAAGTATTTACTTATTTAAGTAATCCTACACCCAGCGTGGGGCTTGCACAACCCCAAGATCAAGAGTGGCATGCTCCTCTGACTGAGCCTGCCAGAGGCCCCCTAAGGAATCTTTTTCTAATCTGTGACTTTCACAAGTTTGCAAGATATAGAGTCAACACAAAATTCAACCGTATTTCCATGTATTATAATGAACATTTGGAAACTGAAGTTAAAAACAGAATAGCATTTACAATAACTTGAAAAAAGTAAATACTTAAGCACAAATCTAAGAAAACATGTACACTATTTGTAATGCCGAAGACTCCCAACCACTGATGAAAGAAACCCGGGTTCCTGGGTGGCTCAGATGGTTAAGCACCAGCCTTCAGCTCAGGTCATGACCTCAGGGTCCTGGGATCGAGCCCCGCATTGCGGTCCCTGCTCAGGGGGAGTCTGCTTCTCCCTCTCCCTCTACTGCTACTCCTGCTTATGCTCTCTCATTATGTCAAATAAATACATAAAATCTTAAAAAAAAAAAAAAAAGGAACCAAAGAAGACGTAATAAAGGAGATATAGACTGTGCCTGGGGACTGGAAGACCAAACACAGTAAAGACAGGGAGTCTCTCCAAATTCGTATTTCCCAAATTTCACACAGTTCCTATCCCAGGACTTTGTGTAGATATAAACAAGCTTATTCTAAAATTTGTGTGGAGAGACAAAGGAACTAGAACAGCTAAGATAACTTTGAAAGAGAAGAACAGAGTTGGAAGAATCCCACTTTCTGATTTTAAGACTTACTATGGTAGCTATGGTAGTCAAGACAGTGTGATGTTGGTGGGTGATAGACACACAGCTCAATGAAACAGGCCAGCATCTAGAAACAGCCCACGCAAGCACAGCCAGCTAATTTTTGACAAAGATTCGAAAGCAACTCAATGGAGCGAGGAGAGTCATTTAACGTAATTTAATTTTTTTTTTAGTGATCGTAAGGTTTATTGAATGTTAGAGTACAAAGCTCCCAAAGAGGGAAAGGACCCAAGAGGGCTGCCCAAGGATCGACATTTTAACAAGTAGTATTAATACAAAGGGACACCCATGGGCAAACAGAGGTAGAAAGATAGGGGGAGAGGGAGAGAGAGAGAGAGAGAGAGCAAGCGCGCGCAAAGAGAGAAAGATTGGGGGGGGCTGGCTTCCTCAGTCACTGGAGCATGACTCTTGATCTTGGGGTTGGTAGTTCAAGTCCCACATTGGGCGTAGAGATTACTCAAAAATAAAATCTTACAAAAGAGAGAGAGAGAGAGCGAGGTAGAGAGATAGGTAAAAAGAACCTGGACCTAACCCTCACACTTTATTTAAAAATAAGTCAAATGGATCACAGACGAAATGTAAAACATAAAATATAAAACTTTTAGGATAAAACAAAGCAAAGGGTTCTTAGACATTACATTGAAAGCACCATCCATAAAAGGAAGAGTTGATATACTGGACTTCCTAAAAATCAAAAGATTTTGCTGTGTGAAAGACATTGCTAAACAACGAAAAAGCTAGTTATAGACTGGGAGAAAATATCCGCTGGTCACAGAGCCAACAATGGACTTGTGTCCAGAATGTGGAAAGAACTCCCGAAACATATCAGTAAGAAGCAGCAGCCAACTTACTACCAAGGGGAAGGAGGACCGACATAGCACAAAGACCACAGGGATGGTAAGTCAGCGCATGAAAAGGGGTCAGCATCATCAGCCAACGGGGAAAGGCAAGCTCAGACCATGACGAGTACAATTACGCATCTATTAAAATGGCTACAATATAAAATATTGAGAACACCAGGCACTGACGATGATGCTGAGAAAACAGAACTCTTCGTATGTTCCCGGGAACGCAAAATGGTTTGGCAGGTGTTTTTTCTTAATAAACTTCTTCATTTTGAAGAGTTTTAAATTTACAGAAAAGTTACATAGTAGAGAACTCCCACATAACCCACAACAAGATCCCCTACTGTTAACATCTTATAGTAATAAGCCCTATTTGTCACTATTCATAAACCAGCATCGATCTATTCTCAGCAACTAGCATCTGAACTTCATTCCTATTTCCTCGGCTCTTCCTTAATGCCCCTTTTCCGGTTCTAGGACGCCAAGTTAGTCATCGTGTCTCCTGAGACTCCTCTCGGCTCTGACAGTTTCTCAGACTTCGCTTGGTTTTGATGACCCTAACCATTCTGAGGAGTATGCGCTGGGAATTTTGTAGAATGTTCCTCAGCTGGATCTGTCTGACCCTTTTCTCCTAGTTAGACTGCGGGTATAGATTTCGGGGAGGAAGACCAGAAGGAAAGTGCCACTGTCATCACACCCTATCAGAGGCATATACCAGAGCATTTCTCCGTGCTGACCTTGATCGTGGCTGAGGGCATGGTTATCAGGCTTCCCCAGAGCAGGGTACTATTTTGCCAATCTCCCCTTCCATCCTATGCTCTTTGGAAAGACGTCACTATGGGCGGCCCTACTGAAGGAGGGGGTGGTTTTATTTAGAGTTCTGCATAGGAGGTTTGGGTCAACTCTTGTAGAGTTAAACATACACTTGTCACACGACCCAGCATGGCTACTCCTACCCACACATTCAATACAATCAAAAACTTAGGTTCGCACAAAAATCTGGACACAAATGTTTCTAGCAACTCTTCGTAATCATCAAAACTCGGCAACAACCCAATATCCTTCCATAGATACATGAATAAGGGCACCTGGGTGGCTCAGTGGGTTAAAGCCTCTGCCTTCGGCTCAGGTCATGATCTCAGGGTCCTGGGATCAAGCCCCTCATCAGGCTCTCTGCCTCCCTGCCTACTTGTGATCTCTCTTTCTCTGTCAAATAAATAAATAAAATCTTAAAAAAAAAAAAACAGGTGCATGAATAAACACTGGAGGGTACCTATATGATGGTCTACCTCTCGGCAATAAAATCCTACTACACGTAATACCTCGGGTGACCTCAGACACATTATGGTGCATGAAGGATGCCATTCTCCAAAGTTTGCCTATGGTATGATTCTATTTCTAAGACGTGCCCCAGAAGAGGAGGACCAGAGGTTTCCGGGAGTTAGGGATGGGGGTGGATGTGAATACAAGGGAGAACCCAAGGAGATTTGGACGGGGGGCGACGGAGAAAATGTTTCGTATCCTAATTGAATGCAGCAATGGTTATACGAATCTCCGTTTCATTTCGTTTTTTAAATGAAGCTATATATTTTAAAACTCATAGAAATGTGATCCAAGAAAAGGTCAATTTTACCATAGGCTAATTAAAAAGAAAAAAAAAAAAGAGGTGGAAACAGCCTGCCGAGTTCCCAGAACATAAGTAAACGTAACATAGCATAACATAAGCAAATGGTTGTCCCCACTCCTTTTTTTTTTTTAATGAGAACTTGGGCTCTAGAGACCCAATTCTTCAGCTGTTTGGCTGACGTTCACCCATCATCCAGCACGTCCTAGATTTCTTGGTTTCTCTGTCCAGGTGTTTCTCCCTGGAGCTACACACCCTTCCTGACAAGCAGCTTCTGAATGTGGGTCCCTGGAGAATGTGGGGCAACCCGAATCACCACCTCCTCTCCACCACCAGCAGACCTCAGAGTTTGGCGCCGGCCACAGAGAGGGTGTCCCTCCTTTGCTGTTTATGCACCAATACCCACTCTCTTGGAAAAGGAATTCTCTCTCCGCTGCATGAGGGAAGCAAAGAACCATCGAGGGTCCCGCAGACAGAGAGTGGCCAGAAGTGACAAAGGCAGGGGAGAAGGGCCTCCAGTGGGCAAACTGTCGCCAATCTTGCTAGGCAGGGTGGAGCATCCCGTTTGGGGGAAAAGAGGCAGAGAACTGGGTGGTTCTACCGTACCAGAGTCCCTAATTTTTCTGTGATTTTTTTTTCATTCTTTGTCTACACGGAGGAGAGAGTCATGCACGGAGCAAGTAGCCCAGATGAAGTCAGTTTTGTTTGCAAACTAAGCAGGTACAATGGCCACGCAGAGCAGGCGTGACCGCATGGTGGGAAGAGACACATGGCGAGAAAGATTTAATGAGGGAAACCCACAGACATGGCTCCTGCCAGATTCTCTACGTGAAGCACCAATAGCCAAAGACCGAAGTGAAGTCAAAAGCGACTCCCTGCATCTGAGAGGCTGGAGCACGGGTGAGAAGTGCAATGGCCTGGCTCTCCTGACGGCGGCCCAGCACCCGCCGACGTTTCCTTTTGGACCGTCCCTAAGCGGGTGCCCCTGGAAGAAGGCCTCACCCGTTAGGAGCACAACCCTGCACCCGAGAGGCCTACAGAGAGCCCAAGCTAGACGCCAGGATCAAGGCTGGTCACGCAGAAGGGCTCCAGAGAGCCTTGAGCTGAATGCTGTTCTGAGAAGGTGACAATTGTCCATGCAGCCCTGAACAGGCTGGGGCACAGACCCCCACACACAGGGCAGAACCTGGTCACAGTGACTTAGGATCACTGAATCCTTGAAGTGGAACCCAATTTCAGAACTCCCTCTGTTACATCCCTGATACAAGGTCATGGGGTGTCTGCTTAAGCCTCACAAATAAGGACTCTCTCCCCAAAGAACAGTGCTCACCGACAGCCCTAAAAAGCTGAGACCAGCTTTGTGGCAGTCCTGTCCTCCTCTCCCTCCACTGGCATGCCACAGACGTTTCCAGAAGGGCATCTCTGACTATTACAGACCATTTCCATGACTAGGAATGGAGAATCCCTTTCTTCCTCACCTGGTAACAGCAGAGGGAGAGACAGTCTCCAAAGCTGCTGGTAAATTGGGGGTCTCACTCTTCTGCATCACAATAAAGCAAATGCAGTCAAAGCTCCCCCTGGGGAGCCACCAGGGAGGGGTCTGAGTCCCCTCTCCAAAGGCTTGTGACCTGCCCTGGGTGAAGCAGGAGACCACCATCTCCCCTTGCTGGGGGCGCGTGGCCCTGGCGTGCGCTCCGGCATGGGGTCACCGCTTTCTGCAAACCCACACGAGGATCCAGCCTCTTTGGTATGGACCGGACAAGGGCCCTGAGCCGCACAGAACCCACCAAGTGACCTTGAGCGAAAAAGACACAGCTTCTGTAACCAAGGCCTCCTTCCTTCTGAGCCATGGTGGGTTTAAGGAGACAGGGATGAAGAACTCGCACACCTTCCTGAAGGCACAAAGGTCCATGTGAGGCACTTCAGGCAATTAGATGTCCCCACGACCGGCTCACAGCAGAACCACCCAAGCAGAGAGAACAGAGAGCGGCCTGGGACCCAGGCAGGGCAGCGCCCTGGTCGTTGGAGGCAATGCGGCCGTGGGGGCGGTGGTCCCACCCTCCTTGCTTGGTCGCAGCCTGACGCAAGCCTGTGCCAGTTATCAGCCCATCCCTCCCCCCAGGGGCCTGGGACAGTCGCACACCGATGCTCAGGAGAACCAAGGGGGGATGGCCCCGGTTCCTCTGTTGGGAACTGCGGCACAGCCTGGACACCTGCTTCCAGGTCCCCGTCTGCCCCGTGACCTGCTTTGCTTGTTTTCTTTCCCGGAGTGATTTGCCCCATTTCCCAGCTGCTGTCCCTTGATTGAGCACATATGAATATCTTCCTCAGATCCCATCCCAGACTCTCAGTTTTAACCTAAGAGATCAAGGATGCTTTTTTTGGACTCAGAATCCCCCAAAACATGACATGGAGGAAAGAGTTATTTCACCGAGTGCTTTTGGCCAGGCCGTCCTTGCTACGTTGTTCCAACGACCAGAAGGGCAGAGAGACAGAGAGAGATAGGGGGACAAACAGAGGAGGAGAGAGGGAAGCACACGGACACGCACGCACACGCACACACACGCACACACACGGAGACTCCCTGTTGAACACAATGACACGGCATCACAATTCTGCCAAGTGGTCTTAGATGTGACATGACAGGTCTTTCTATCAAACATTTCAAAGATTTTTTTATACCACCCGTTCTAGAAGCTATACACAATCACATTTTTCTAAAATTTTCCTCCCCCTACAAGTTCGTATTTCAATGAAAGGATGGCCCTCACTGCTCGGTCCCCTCCCGTGCACTCGTGGGCCGCCCCACCCCACCTAGGTCCCGTGGTGTTCCTCGTGTTCCGTGTGCCCTACAAGGTCGAAGCTCCTGCTTCCTACTGCTGCTTTGGTGAACGCGATGGTACGAGCAAGCTCAGCCACTTTGGGCTGTTCTTTCCCATAACGCTAACTATTACTACTATTTAGTACTATTTAATGGTGACATGATAATTACCACTGACGTTCATGCTCACTACATACTGGGCCACGGAGCCAACGCTCTGTGTGGATAACCTGATCTAACTCTCCCGTAACCGGTGGGCTAGGTCTATTAGAATCCCCCATTTGAAGGCTGAAAGAAGCTTTAAGGCTTGCATAAGTGAAACAGCTGCCCCAAATCCCATGATGTTAGAGTTGGGTGAGACGTCAGATTTCCGGAAGATGGTGAGAGGCAGGCAGGCAGACAAGAAAGGGACAGGGGAGGGAAGCTTGGGGGGAAAGACACAGACTCAGGGAAGTCGCTGTGAGACCCAGAGCAGCGAAGTGACATCGAGGCAGGAAAGTGGTTCATACACAGCTGCGTCTAGAACCCACGCTATCTGCCCACATCACCACCAAACGGGTAAAGGAGAACCAGGGAAAATGGTCACTCTCCTCCTAGACTGGTCTGTCATCTCCCGGCTCAGGACCACGTCCTAGAGTGTCACCGCCCTAGGTCAGAGAACGTGGCTGCTGAACAGTACCAGTGTGGGCAGCTGAACGGTGTCATTTTTTGGAATTCAGGTCATTCCTTTGACAAAGACGTATTAAGCCCCTACCAGGCAGTGCGGGCTGCGTTGTAAGTCCTGGGGTTCAAGGAACAACGGGATATGCGCCTTCCTTCCCTCAGTGTGATGGAGGGAGGGACAGATACGAGGAAATGATCACAGTGACGTCACAAGGGCTCTAATTCCAGGATGCAGATGTCCGTGGGAGCCCCGAAGGAGGAGGGCTCCATTCTGCCTGGGGAGACCTGAGAGACCGCATTCTTCGGGCTGCCTCTAGAAGCTAGGGAAGAGACCCCGGACAGAGAGGACAGCCCAAAGCAGCAGAGAGCACACAGTTAACCCCGACGCATTCAGACCTCGCCAGAGGGATGACGAATATCGATCACAAAGTCTGCCACAACTTCTGTTCGTATTTGCGTGTACAGTTGACTCTTGAACCACAACTGAGGGAAGGGTGACCCCCCCCCCACGCAGTTGAAAATCTGCATATAATTTCTGACTCCCCAAAAACTTAACTCCCGAGAACCCACTGTCGACCGGAAGCCTTACCGGCGATGTAAACAGTCTACTATCATGCGTTTGAGGTTACGTGTTCCATATTCTATCCTTACGATAAAGCAAGCTAAAGAAAACAGAATTTAGAAAGTCGTAGGAGGACATACAGTTATGACACTGAACTATATCATCTGCATATAAGCAGCCTGTGCAGCTCAAACCCGCTGAACCTGCTGTTCCAGAGTCAACCGTAGTCCCCAAAGCCTGAAAACCGAAACGTGCATAATCATTTTCCTACCCCCAATAAATGAGAGCCACATTCTCTTCTTTTGGGGAACCTTAATGTAGAACAAGAATTAAAATGCACATAATACTGTGCTCCAATCCTGCTTTGGAGTGTAAATAAGGATTTTTTTTTTTACAAGCTTACAGTGGCAGATGTTTCCTTGCATGTAACTGAAAAGAAATCAGTTTCAGCTGCAGCTCTGCTCGGAGGGTAACTAAATAGCTTTCAGGGGGCCCTTCCAGTGTATTGATCTGTGGTTCTGAGGACAGAGGCGCTTCCAGATGTCTTCCCTGCAGGCTTCTAACTCCCAGTTTAAAAGGGAAGCTAATTTTCTTTCCTCTCCAATGCTTTAGCTGAAGGCGGTTTTGTTCGGTCTACCCTTTTTAGGAAAAGAACCGAGAATCAGAGGCAGGTTTAGCCCGAGAGAGAGGAGGGAATGAAAAGATGGACTCTGCAGAGAACCTGTTGCGTTTCCAGAGACTAATAACCTTCCTGATCTTACCAGGGGCGACTGCGAAACGCCACAGATGTTGACACCGCGCTGACCTATAGCAGGGGGGACCTACAGCAGCACCATCAGCTTTGGGGCTGGGTCATCCTTTGCAGGGAGGGCTGTCCTGTGTGGGTACCGCAAGAGGTTGGGCAGCCCCTGTGGCCTCTCCCCACTGATGCCAGGAGCACCCCAAAGTGGAGACTCAAAAATGTCTCTGGATGCTTCCTCCAGTCAAATTCTCTGATCTGTATTAACTCCGAGCAGCAAACACGGCCAAAGAATCTCAGTTCTGTTAACTGCTTCCTAGTGAAAAACCCTTCTCTCTTTGGTTATCATTGTACACCACCCCTCCCCACAAAAATAAATCCAATAAAAAGGGATCACAAGAGACCTTAGACAATACATAAAACTCTCTATGAAACAGTTCACATTTCTGGCCAAAGGAAACCTTGTGCATTGAATTCCTCTGATTGGAACAGGCTCCAAATGGCACTGGCTACTTAGTTGCCTCTGGAAGGGTAAGAGGATGTGGTGGGTCTCCTTCATTCTGTCATACGTTCGTTCGTGACTTCGTTCAACAAACATTGTGCACTCACTGTGTGCCAGGCATTGCTTCAGATGAGTAAGACCAACAAAAGCCTAGCCCTCAGGGAGCTTATGTTCTAGTTGGAGAACAAAGAGATCAAGGAAGCCCTACAGCCCATCATCAGTGCTGTGAATAAAGTAAAGCAGCAATGGGTTAGAGCTGCACTGTCCTTTAGAGTGGCCGCCAGCCGCCCATGGCTGTGTAGCCCGAGAGACGTGGATCATTTAAGCTGAGCTGTGCTGGCCACACCAGATTTCAGACTTAGCGCAAAACGAGAATGTCAAATGTCTCATTAGTAATTTTTATACTGATTAGCTGTGGAAATGAGATTTTGGATATACCGGATTAAATAAAATCCGTGATAAAAATTAATTTTGCCTGTTCTCTTTACTTGTTTATCGTAGCTGCTAGAAACTTAACACAATGCACGCACCTCGCCTCCTATTTCCATCAGGCAGTGCTAGGCCAGAGAAACCAGATGGAGGCGGGGAGTTCCTTCAGCCTGAGAGGCCAGGGCGGGTCACTCTGCCATCTGGAGCACCAGCATCCCAGCCCAAGGAAATGGCCAATTCACAGCTCTGGGAATGAAGCTGGCCCATTAAAGCGACAGTGAGGCAGTGTGGCTCCGTGGGGGGACGGGGGGCACAGGAGGGAGGGAAGGAGCTGAGGATGGCAGGGCTGCGGGCCGGGCACGAGGCAGGGGCTTGGAGGCCAAGCTAAGGGGTTGGGATTTCATGCCAGGAGCCACAGGAGGGCCCTGGAGGGTTTGCATTGGGGGAACATCGTGACCTCATTTATGTTTTACCAAGATGCTACACTCCGGTGGTTGTGTGGAGAGAGGACTGGCATTCAAGCAAGAACAGAGGCAGGCCCACCAGCAGGGAGGCACCAACCCTGTGGGACCCCTTAAGCTTTTGGGCCCTCTGGGTCAGCTGGGAGGTTACTGAGAAGAGGACAGAAAGGGTGCCTGGGTGGCCCAGTCGGTTGAGCCTTGGTTTCCACTCAGGTCGTGATGTCCCCGGTTGTGGGGCCAAGCCCTGCATCTGGCTCTGTGTTCAGCAGGGAGTCTGCTTCTCCCCTTCTCCCTGTGCCCCAATCTGAGAGAGAGAGAGAGAGCGAGCGAGCATGTCCATGCTCGCTCAAACAAATCTTTAAAAATAGAAAGAAGAGACTAGGGGATGACATCAGAGATGCAACTTCTTTCCCATAGGATATTTAAGTCTGGTTAATTCAACTTATGTTAAAATTTTTATTATATATCATACCTCTTTCCATCACAAGAGCAGGTAAGTGAAGTTTTGTTTTTTTTGTTTTTGTTTTAAGAAAGAGAAAGAGTATGAGGGGAGGGAAGGAGTGGAAGGAGGGAGCATCTTAAGCAGGCTCCCTGCTGGGCGTGGAGCCCAATGCAGGGCTCGATCCCACAACCCAGAGGTCACAACCCGAGCCGAAACCAAAAGTCAGAGGCTTAACCTCTGTTAATTGGTTTCCTATTTCCTTGTACCACCACACTAAGTAAGTTTTTAAACTGGGGATTTCTAGGTTTGTCATTGTTTTGGTCTCACTTAATGTATTTATTTCATTCTTGCAACTTTACAATTACCTCAAAATTTGGCTTTTTTCTCTCATGAGGCTTCCACTCCTTTTAATTGGGCCCTATTTTTGCATCTCAGCCTCCTGGGATCACCTCCGAATCCCCTAACTCAGGAGTGTGGGCAAACAGCGGCCCTCTGAGCTCATTTGCTCTGGTATTTTCCATTTGCTATTTGCTGTTGCTGTTGTTAGAGCCTCGTTTTTCCCCTAGCTCACGGGTCACTTTTGCCACTGGTGAGTCATTTGCTCTGAGTCATGCCTGGCTGCGATGCAAAGGCCAGGAAAATGCCTCAGAACACACACCTGGTTCACGAAAGAACGTCACTGAGGAATATGGTGTTTTTCTAAGTGGATTCAGTAATCAACTGAAGAAAAAGAAAATCCCCTCGTCTCTCCTGTCTTTCTCCCCTCCGAATTTCCCATGTCCCTCAGCATTTGCTGGAGATGATTCCTGTGGTGGAACGAATCTTGGTCATTCGTCCGGACTGTGAGAGGCAAGAGGACGTTTCTGGAATGAGCCCCGAAAACCCCTGAGGGTGAAAACAGGTCCTTCTTACATAACATCCTTGCTCTACTGACAGCACCAACCTCACACACGGGCCACGTGTGAGTCGCTCTTCCTTTCGAGAGCTACGAACATTCTGTTTTACACGGGCACCATGACACGGTACGTAAAACAAGGAAAGATGAGAACTGCCCCCAGACCCGAGCGGGACCTGGATTGGACCCTGGGACAGAAAGAGGAGCTGCCTGTAGACAGATTCCTCTCCGTGCCTCAGATTTCTCATCCGTGAAGTGGGGATGGCACCGGCAGCTACCCAGGAGTGTCCTTGGGGGGCTTCGCGTGACAGCCCCTGGGAGCCTTAGCACACTGCTGGCCATGGCAGAGCAGAGCCGACGAGCACGACCTGTTGCCCCCCAGAAGCACAAGTGCCCCACCCACCTTTCTCCCCCAGAATGCTCCGCGCTTGCCTCCCATCACGGCTAACCTGACGTTAAAGGCACTGGACCCTGAGAACCGCCCCAGGAATACGAGCACGTTCCCCACCCTCTGGCATCAGAGCCACACGTTTTACATCCCAGGCTCCCTCCTTCCGAGCACCTTCCCTCCAAATACCAAACTCTTGGCCGAGTGCGGTCATCAGCTCCTAACATGTGGGGATGCATCGGCCCATCAGGTCCCCACAGAAAGGGTTCTGAAAATGCAGCAGGAAGGAAGAATGGAAAGCAGGGATGTGAGCCCTGCCCTAGGGGTGTGTGAGTGGGGGGGAGGTGGCCCTCAGGGACATTACAAGGGATGGCAGATCTGGAAGGGGACAGAGGAAAACTGGGCGTGATGGGTGCCCCTGGGGAGGGGAAGCTGGATGGGGCGGGGAAGGCAGGGGCAGGAACTGCTCTTCACCGGACATCTTTTTCTTATCATCGGAGTTCTGTAACATCTGTAGGTATTACCTTGTCCAAAACTTCATTACATTAAATAAAGGAGGGATTATCTATCTCCCTTAATAAGGCGAGACAGAGCCATAAATGAAAAGGTCTCAAAGGTGAAGGTGCAAGTCATTTCGGACATTTCGCTGGCAGCCTGCCCTGTTCTCGTGCCCTCCCCCCAACCCCAGCCCCCCAAATGCAAAGAGAGGGCTCATTCTTGGAACGTCAGCAATATTTTTTCGGGGTCGTAACCCGAGATACTGAAACCCAGAACTCTTAAAACCGTATGGAAAAGCCCCTCTGAATCCCTGGGAAAGCCCAACGAGGGGAGACGCAACTTCTCCGAATGTTCTAGCACCTGGCGGAGCTGGCCTCATAAGGCCCACTACTGGCATATCAGTCTCAGCTACGCCATTTACTTCGCTATGGGGCGTCAAGGGGTGGGGCCTCCACTACAACAAAGACCGGGGAAAGCGAACCTCCAAGGAAGGAGATCACCCCTCCAGGGCTCGTGCAGAGCCATGAGACAACCTTGCAGCCCACCCTGGGCCTGAGCCACTAGTAAGACCCCTCCGCTAGCAGGCGGGGAGGCCACGGGCCTTGCCATCCCAGGCAGGAGACTCACCCTGTCCTCTTGACCTTGGGCAAGTCCCGCAATTGCTTGGACCCTTGGCCTCCTCACTTTGACATGTGCAGATTACCGCTCACCTTGCAAGTTGTAAAGAGCACTATGCTTCATGTAAAAATACCCAAATCCACGTCACTATCCCGATAGAGAACCCAGCACCTCCTGCCAGTCTTGCCCTTTAAAATGTTACTGGAGGGATGCCTGGGTGGCTCAGTTGGTTAAGCTGCTGCCTTTGGCTCAGGTCATGATCCCAGGGTCCTGGGATCGAGTCCCACATCGGGCTCCTTGCTCAGCGGGGAGCCTGCTTCTCCCTCTGCCTCTGCCTGCTTGTGCTCTCTCTCTCTCTCTCTGACAAATAAATAAATAAAATCTAAAAAATAAATAAATAAATAAAATAAAATGTTAGTGGATCTTGAAGCTAGAAGGTGTCATGCACTGAATCGTGTATGTGCAAGTCTTAGCCCCCAGAATCTGTGGAGGTGACCTTATTTGGAAACAGGGTCTTTGCAGATGTAATGTTACGTTAAGATAAAGTCATAATGGAATATGACCAACTTGATGGCATCCTTATACGAATTAAGGAAACGCACACACGTGTGTGTGCACACACACACACACGCACACAGGGAGAGGAAGGCCATGTGACCACAGAGGTACAGACTGGAGTGATGCAGGCTACAAGCCAAGGACTATGAGGATTGCTGGAAAACCACCAGAGGCTGGGAGACAGGCATGAACCAATCCTCCCTCTGGACCCCCAAGAAGGAACCAACCTTGCCGGCACCTTGACTTTGGACTCCTGGTCGCTAAAACTGGGGGACAATAAACAGATGTTGTCTTAAGCCGCCTGCCTCTGGAAACCAATAGAGCAATTTATCTGGTTTTCCTCTCTATCTAGTGCTTGAACTGTCCTGCCTGATGGCTGGCTAGTCAGCCTACGTCTGACTGTCCCCAGTACAAGAAAACTAACTTGGTATGTACCAAGGCAACAATCCCTCCCATCTTTGGAAAGGTCTGTCATTAAAATCGTTTGCTCAACAAATATTTAATGAGCACCTACTATGCCAGTCCCTCTCTAGGGTACTGCTTATACAGTGGTAAATGGGCAGCAGACAATAAAAGCTTTCTCAAAGAAGATCATTTCTGATATTGTTATGAAGGAAATAAAACACTCTAATATTATAAAGTGGATGGTTTGGGGACCAAGAGGAAACTATTAGTTGTTAGGGAAGTTCTAAGGATGTGACATTAGAGTAGTCCCTTGAATGACAGGGAACTAGCCAATGGAAAATCTGGCAAAAGGAATAGCCAGTGCAAAGGCCCTGAGGCACAGTGAACCAGATGTGTGCAACGCACAAGAAGGTGGGATTTTTGTAAGAGAATGGTGACTCATGAAGCTGGAGAAACAAGAAAGGTCACCTAGCACTCACCTAGCACCCGAAGTAGAACACGCTGAGAAGTCTGAATTTAATCCCCAGAGTACTGGGAAACCACGGGGGAGAGGTTTGATTCAATCCATAGTTTTTACAAGATTACTCTGGCATGATAAAATTCTTAAAACTAAAATCTTCCTGGGGTCCCTGGGTGGCTCAGTCCATAAAGCATCGGTCTTTGGCTTGGGTCGTGACCCTAGGGTCCCAGGATGGAGCCCTGTGTCAGGCTGCCTGCTCAGCAGGGAGTCTGCCTCTCCCTCTCCCTCCATCCCTTCCTTTGCTTTTGTGCGCGCGCACTCTCTCTCTCTCTCTCTCTCAAATAAGTAAAATTTAAAAAAAAAAAAAAACCCACAATTTAAACTAAAATCTTCCTAGCTGTAACTTGTGTCCTTTGGTTCTTGGGCCACTATAGAATAAGCTTATTAACAACAGCCCTGAACTTTCTGTGACCATGGCTCCCCCAGATTCTCAGGCTTACCAGCTCTAATTCACTTGCCACCACAGCAATTTCCAAAGACTATTCTTGATTTTCCCCCATGTCCTTTTTAAATGTGATGTCCAGAAAAGGACACAATACTCTAAGCATAGAGTCACAAATAGGAACTGTCATCTTTCTCACTAGGGTCTATACATCTACTGCCGTGCTCTACGATCGTCTTGGCTTTTAATTCTGTTTTCTACCACTGCCCACTGAAGCATGTCTCAGATAACCTTCCTCTGAAGTCCTTTTCCAGATCTAGATGCCCAGATCTAGAAAGTGGGATTAAAGCTTGTTCTTCTCTAACAAAAACAGCTGTGCCCTGTTTAAAAAAAAAAAAAAAAAAGTCACCATAACCCAGACAGTGCCACATACAGAATACTGTATCCAATAAACAACACTACAGGGTCAGCTCCCCACATTTCACAACCACCACACTGTTCTTCCGGGTGGAGGACAAGGAAAACTCTAAGGGCGCGTTTCCCTAGAATTGCTTTGTTCTCTTGCGTCACCGCTGAAGACACCTAGACTATTTGGAAACACTGAGCAATTGAGCAAGAGGCTCCTTGCAAGCGTACTTCCTACTAGATTTCTCAAAGACGCATAAACAAATCTGAGTAGAGGCAGACGCTCTCAGGCTTGGGTGGGGGAAGTGGGGAAGGTGCAGCTGCACTGAGGAGCTGAGCAGAGTTAGTGAAGAGGCAGTTGGTGGGAGAGAGGGATGTTCTGCCTGGGGGCTTCCCAGCATCCTCCTACGCGCCATAAACTGTCCTGCGCTTCCCCCATCCATTCCATTGGCTGATGACAGACAGAGTACTGCATCTGGCTAACCCCAGAAGGCTAGGCTTGTCATTTCGCTTCAACCCCTGGGACCTAAGTGACTCTGGGCACTCGCTTAGCCTCAGTTCTCTCCTCTGTGACATGGGAGTGTTAACATCACCTATCACTCCCAAGTTTATGGTCAAGCTCTGTTGAGATTTTGTGCACGAGCCCTTCGTAAAGGACTGTCTTGTAAAAGTGAGGCGTTGTTACGAGCAACAGGATTTTACTCCTTGCTTCGTGTATTTTTCCTGCTGCCGGTTGAATTTTCATGACTTTTTTTTTTAAATCTTCTCGTGTTGCTTTTGATGTTTCTTTTAATCTGATTATTTTCTTTTTTTGAGGGAGGAAGCAGTTGGGGTGGGGGGGGGCATACAGCATGACTCATTCTATTCTAAACCTTTCCTGGGATTTTTCTAAAAGATGTCCTCTCTGGGGGTCACCATAAGGGAATTTACCTCTGAAGAACCAAAGTTAATTGCCATACAAAGAGAATTACTTTTTATTGTCCATTCTCTGGAGTTCTATAGCAAATTATTTAAGGTTTGTGATCTATTCATATCACCCAGTAGTAGCTTTTTACCTTTAGTTGTTACATTCTCAAATAACACAAACCATCTTCACATTAACTGACCCACGCCATACAAAAGATACATGCTACAAAAACAAAACAAAACAAAAAACCATGGGAATGTATCCCAAAACCATGCAAGAGGCTAGAGATAATTTGCAATTACTAAAAGTGCCTATGTGGGAGTCCTTAGCCGTCTTCATTTCTTTTATAGAAAAAGAAAATCTCATGAGTCAACTTTTTCATTGTGAGCTGATCTCAAAAGCCTTTCGCCCTGAGCTTCAAATGCACAAGCAGTCCTATTTCTGAACAAAATGGACATAAAAACAAGTGACGGGGTGCCTGGGTGGCTCAGTCGTTAAGTGTCTGCCTTCAACTCAGGTCACGATCCCAGGGTTGGGGGATTGAGCACCGCTACCTGCTCGGCGGGAAGCCTGCGTCCCCTCCCTCCCACTCCCCCTGCTTATGTTCCCTCTCTCACTGTGTCTCTGTCAAATAAATAAATAAAATCTTAGGGGAAAAAAAAAAACCCAAAAACAAAAAACAAGTGACAGTGAAGGGAGAGGCTCTGAACAAAGAGAAAACATAAAGTTCCAAATGGGAACGTTTAAAAGACCAAGAAGGAGCGCTCATGTGTAACCAATCAAAATCATTTTTTTCTCTTTGCTTAATTCCCTGTTCTATTATCTTCTATATCTTGGCTGCCCTGGCTTAAGTTCCGGGAGGGGTCCCTCTCATAAAATGTGTCTGAAACATTAGCATTAGGTGACAATGGTCTGGGTGGCAGCCTGGCTAAAGCAGCCTGGTCCCTGACAGCTGTCTGCATGCCTCTACCACTGACTCACTCTAGCGACAACCTCCACATCAGGGCGCCTCACCTCTGCCAGCTCCCAGGCAAGTTCCTGCTCAGTCTGCAGGTCCGCACCCTCGCCCCACACTTAACCACAGAGTTAGACCAGCAGGCCATGGCTAGTGCCCACTGCAAAGTCGTTCTCTAGAATCCAATCAAGGTGAAACCTAGGGAAGCACAAATCCAGTGCCGGCGGGAAAAGGCACCGAGCTCCAGAATGACCACATCCTGTCCTTTCCAATTCCCGGGACCACTGGTTCAGGCCGCCCTGAACCAGCTGTTCCAAAGGCAGCTGCTAACCCGGCGCCTGGGCTGCTGTGCCCTCCGCAAAACTCTTTGCTTACCCCTCCGGAGGATGGGGGAACCCCGGGAAGGCACAGGCAGAGTTGACGGGGTGGCACCCCGTCCAGAGCCCTTTCTCCCTCACCCCATACCCCCCCCTCCGCCGGTCTGCCACCCAGGAGCAGAGAGGCAGCAAACTTATGCCTGAACACACAGCACGACTTGACAAATGTCTTTCCCATCCTGGTTCCAGGCACCCTCTCCCCAGCATGCCTGTCCAGGAGTCCGGGGGTTCTTCTTCCCCCAAGACTGAGAAGCCGACTCCACCCCAAAGCCACCTGCCGACACCATCTGCCACAGGGGAGTGGGGACCCCTTGTCCATCACCCCCCCCCAGGTATTGCACTGCCCCCCGCACCGCGGGCTCCCGCTCCCCTTCCACCTCCTCACCCCCAGCTCGCGCGGACCCTGCAAAAGCCCCCGAGGCCCCGACCGCCACCCCCGACCCCGCGTCATCCCACGGCCCCCTCCCTCCACCCACGGCCCCTCACCCGCCGGCCCTCGGAGAGCCCTGCGCCGCCCGGACAAGTGACGCGTTTTCCCCCTCCCGGGCGCCGGCGGGAGCCTCTCTCACCGCGGCGGGCACCGGCCGGCGGGTCCGAGCCCGGAGCTAGCGGCTGCCTTCGGGCTCCGCGCTTCGGCCACTGCGCGGGCCTGAGAGCCGGGTCCTTCCGAGGCGCCAGTCGCGCGAGCTGTCAGTCAGGCGGCCGTGCCCGCCCCCCCCCCGGCGCCGACTGCGCAGGCGTGAGAGCGGCCCCGCCCCCCACAGGGTGGGCCGGGGCGCGGGTCACGTGACGGGGCGGGGCGACTGCTCGTGGATTGCGCTATTACGGACCCAGTACCCGTCCCGGATCTCTCGGTACCGGGGTGGTCCCCGAGAGCACGCTCGGACACCTCCCGTGGATCGCTCTTACGGAAAGTCGTGGAACCCGGTTTCCTGGATCTGCTCAGAACCAGGGTTCCCCCGGGGAATAGCTGGGTAGGATGGGCCGTTCTGCGAGCACAGGAGAGGGATTCGGTGATTTGGGTCTGGAGCGCTGGGGGAACCCTGGGGGAACCCTAGCCGGGAGCCGGGGAATAAGGCCGGTTCTGGTTGCTTCCGGGCCCTGAGTGTCTCCACCTTTAAGACGAGGATGCCATTTGCCATTTCCTGCCCTCCTATTCCAGGGATAGGGTGAAGTCTTGACATTAACGAACACACTTTCAAAATCAGTCAGGCAAGGAAGCATGGTATAGAAGGGCAATCTGAGGCCTGATTTATTTTTTGAAAGGGGGCATCTTAAAAAGCTGATAGATCCTACCTCGCTTGCACCGAAAGTTCCAGGCCAGCCTGCATCTTGTCAGCAAATGCAGTAAACAACTTTCAGGCCATTCAGTTCCTGTTTCCTCCACACCTCTAAAATTAAAAGAAAAAGTTAAAAAAAAAAAAAGGTAAAAAAATATCATTTCTCCTATGGAAGCTTTTTTCAGTTCTAGAGGAAGTATAGAAACATAAACTGACACCCACTCCCAATAATTTGGGGGTTATGTCATACTTGGGTCCAGCACCAGCAAAATAGAGACTATGGTCCCAGAGAGTGGGCTCACCTTCTCCACCTTTCCAAAGCAGCGTTACAGAGCTCTAGGGCTCCTTCTGGTGGTTGCTTGTGTGAAATAATAAAGCCCTGTCTAAAACGTAGTGCTATCTGAAATAGGGCTGAATGTCAGTGCAGAATTTCAATGCAAAAAACTGCAGGTTCTCTGAAGTCCTAGGAGTTACACAGGCAGATCTGCAGTTCTGCCACTTTTAGGAAAAAGAGGCCACATGGACTGACGACCAAGCATCTTTCCTGGGCCCCGAGTGCACCTGCTGGTCCTTGTGAAGATGACCTACAGAACTTTAGACTTGGTCGGCAGAGGTTAAGAAAACAACATGAAGGAAAAAGCTGGGAGCTTTATCCACAAGAGTTATGGGGCCCTCGGTGTCATAGCTGCTTCTGGTGCATTCCAGATTTGCTTGACCAGCTCGGTGTGGCCATCATGTATGAGAAGCTGGGTCTTGGAGTATTTCAAGTTCAGTGTGAACTCAGGAAGGGAAGGATCGTAAGGTAGCCTTCACTCCCTTAAGTGGACACTGCAAATAGGTAGGCATGCCATTGGTGCCTCCAGCAGAATACGAGCCCATCTTGTGGACTTTATGGGAACAGGATCATATCTGTGGCTGGACGAACTCCTCACCTAGTTCAGCGAGTGAACACTGCATGAGGCAAGGACTCAAGCAGCCCTGACCTGACACTGGTGATAACCACTCTCCGGGAAAACTGGAAAATGTGAGCTCACGGAGAGTCAGATTCCATTCGGGGAAAGTATCATTTCTCAAGAGATTTATATGAACCCTGCCTCGCCATGCCTCAGAATAGGTCTTCTGACCTTGCCAGCAGGTTGGAGAAAGCCATGGCCATTTAAAAAGGGGTGGGGGACAGAGTTCTGCAAACCACAGGCCTGTGAACTGGACATGGGGCATGGGAAATATTCAGGGCAGATTACTCACAAAAAGTAATTGTGATCCCTCAGAAAAGGAAGCACTGATGAACCAGACCAGGTCATTACTAGGTTAACCATATTTGTTGTGAAATATATAGACTGCTTAGTCAGGAAATAGGATAGAAATGATGAATTTGGGCCGGGGAGGTGTATTTACCAGGATTCTTTCACTTATAAGCCAGAGAACTCAATTCAAACTGATTAAAAGAAAAAAAAAAAGGAATATAAGACTCACATAATGCACCTAAACTCTAGGGTTGGCCCAACAGGATCCGGGGGTACCAATGATGTCCTCAGAACTGAGTCTCTCTCCCCTACTTGATTACCTCCCTCTGGCTTGGCTTCACTCTAGGATTAGGGGCTTTTTTATGACATAATTTCCAGGAGCGACAGGTAGATGTTCTTTCAACTTAGAGACCCCGGGCGAGGGGTGGGGGGTGGGGGGGAGAAGGACTCTGTCCTTCAATAGTTCCAACAGAAGTCCTAGGATTTGAGCTCAATGGACCAACACTGTTCGTGTGCTCAACCCCTCGAGCCCATCTCTTAGGCCAGGTTGTCGGGGTAACTGGATTGACCACACCTGGACAGGGGTGAGGCTCAGCTCCCCCCAACTCCTTGGGTGAAGAGCACGGGGAGGGTGGATCGCCACACGGAACTGAGAAAGCAGACAGATTCTGGGCAGGTAGCGGAATGCAACAGACATCCAAGACAAAGCATGTGCTGAGGTATCTCATGATATTATATAAAGGACACGGAGAAAGGGTGGGAGAAATAGTAAATTTATTGGATGCTGAGTCAATACTCAAAAAATACTTTGACTAGAGGATGGCTCCAAAAAACCAATTCTAGGAGATCAACCAGGCAACGGTGACTTAGTATCTCTTCTGCTTCTGGTTGCCCACCACGCCTTTTCTCCCCCTCCCGCTTTGTGACATATTGCCACAAATGTCTCGGCTTTAAACAACACAGATTCACTATCTTAACAGCTCTGGAGGCCCAGTTCTAAAATCGAGGTATCAGTGGGGCTGCATTCCTTCTGGAAGCCTTGGAGGAGGAGGGCCTCCTTGCCTATCCAGCTTCTGGGGGGTTTCCATCATCCCTTGGCTGGGGGGGCGGGGTCTTCTTCAATCTTCAGAGGCAGACCCCTGTAAGCTGGACTAGTTTGCGGTTTTTCTGAGTCCTTCTAGGCACTGATGTGTATTTCGAGCGCAGGCTGGTGGTTTAGTAGGATGTCTCTCGGTGTAGGATGCTTTCTCTGCCTACCCCTCGTAGTCAGGAGCACGGCGTGGGCAGCAGCACGGATGTGTATCCTCGGGGCATCGGATCAGGAGGCACAAACATCCCCTTGTCTCATTACTGCTGATGCTGTTGACCCAGGGTTGAGATGGTGATCTATTTCTCTACTGTAACAGCATCTTTTTCCCTTTGTCCATAACTAGTCATCTGTGGGAAAGATGCTTTTAGGCTATTTAAATATCCTGTTTTTCCAATGAACTTCCACCCGGGGGTTTAGTATCTAGCAATAATGCCAGGCTGACTGCAAGATGCAGAGTGCTCTGAATTCGATGACTCTGTCGACATGGATTAGTTGACATTTCCTTGAGTCTGTCCTTGCCCTTCTCCGGTTGGGTTCTCCACAAAGCAGCTAAAGTCACCTTTAGAAACCACAAATGGGACTGAATCCTCCAGTGGCTTCCTACTGCCCCTGAGATGTGGCCAGCATCCTTCCGGTTGTTCGGGCTGTACGCGGCCTGGCCCTTCCTAGCCCTCTGGCCCGGCCTCCTCGCTCCCTCCTCGCCCTCCGCAGACTGGCCCCTTATAGAACTTCCAGGGACCCACGCTGCTTGCTTCTGTAAGGTCTCCCCACCTACCCTTTTGCCTGGAATCTTCCACCTCCATCCCCTGCATGCCTCTGCTTATCAAATACCCACGTGTCCTTCACCTATCACCCGCAAAAGGAAGCCGTGTGACCCCCAGGCCAGGCCAGATTCCCAGGTATACCCTTTCACCACGCGATGTCCTTTTCCTTTATAGGAATACCCGTTTGTAATTGGGTGCTTAGTTACTGGTTCACTTAGTTTCTGTGCTCCGTAAGAGGCAGGGACTAG
>CM052803.1:46513829-46559606 GCA_028533885.1 Nasua narica | reverse complement strand
GGATGTTTCCCATCCCTGCCAAAGGGATTGGAAATTGTAGGGTTTCTGCTCCCAGGACCTCAGTGAAATCAGGGAGAGGTAAAAACAAACAAACAAACAAAACAAAACAAAACAAAAACAACTCTGAGTTGAACCAGTCTTAAAACAGGAACAAACCTTAGAAACCAAATCTAATCTCATATTTTGGAGATAAAAAACAAAAACAAAAGCTGAGGCTTGGAGAGGGGAAATGACTTGCAGAAGGCCTTTTGAAAAAACATACCAATTCTGTTGAGAAACAGATGAAAACCTTTGATAACAGTAGAATTGTTTCTGTCAACCTTTGCTGTCCCTGTTAAAATATTTTAATGAATGATTTTACTGTGCCATTTCCTATAGTAAGGGGAGGACTTTCAAAGTTACAGTGAACAAGCTACATCAGGATTAAGGGACACAGGCAACACAAACAAGTGCGGGGACTCTAAGAAGGATCACAGCCTTAAGGATCCCTCTGCTCTTCATTTTTTGGGAACCACTTTGAAATGGGTCAAAAAGATTATTAGATGTCCTCGGTGAACAACCAGAGGTCTGGCACACTGGTTCCCTGGGGTCTTCTCTTTTCTTTAAGCTATTTATAGCTTTACAGGTTGCAGAGAGCTGATGGCAATGCAAAGGATTCTAGTCCATAGATATCAGACATAAAGTCAATTTTGTCTGGTGAAAGTTCAATTGATTTGCCTCCCCCACTGTAGAAGCCAGCTCTGCATCTATTAAGCAAATTCATTTTAGCATTCTTGACTGCCTAGATATATGTCTGCCTTTTGGATTTATCTCTGAACCAACCGTACATATTATCTGACATACGTCATTAATGAGTGAGTTAAATTAAGGCCTTGACATGTGTTTATGTTTGTCTGAGATAACCTTTTTCTTTTAAAAAAGACCCATTCTGGGGCCCCTGGGTGGCTTAGTTAGTTAAGCGTCCCACTCTTGATTTCATAGTCTCAGGTCATAATCTTAGGGTCATGAGATCATAAGATTCTCTCCCCACCCCCCCCGGCCCCCAGCCCCACCACGCTCTCTCTTTCTCTCTCTCTCTCTCTCAAAAAATAAAAAATATAAAAACACCTATTGTTTTAACAGTGCTCATGAGAAGGATATCCCAAATACACGGCTACTTGCGGTCTTGGCGTTATTCAAAGATAACCATCTTTTTTTTCAGCCAATGCAAAAAGAATTGAACACCGATTGAAGGCCTCACTCACTTTCCTCCCTCGTGGAAACAAATGCCCAAGCAAAGGTAGCTGGAGGCAGGAGCCTCAGAGAGAGCTGAGCAAATGCATACATACCGCCACTTTGAATAAAGAGGTACAGGATACAGTAACAAAAGTTTAAACTTTTAAATGCACCTCTTACTTCCAAAAGTTTAGCTGGAATAGTTTCTGGAAGCAAGAACGGTAAATGGTGAGACGGTGGCTTGCAGACAGATACTGATAGATCCCTTGGCTGTAATGACCGCTTTCGTTAATTTTACCATTCACCGAGTACCTCTCAGTTCCGTAGCAAACACTAACTGAACGCCTACTTCCCAGCCCCGCGAAAATTGTCCCAAATATTACAGGAAAGCCAAAGAAATAAAAAGCATGTGTCTACCTTCAAAGCACTTAGGACTCAGCATCTGGAAGGAATCGCTGGGATGCTCAGGAAGGGGATCAGAGGCTCACCGCACCCTAGGAATCCCCAGCCCGGGGAGCTTCCCCTTTTCCGCACGTGCTTTCTGGCTCAATCATTTCCACTCCCGCTCTTCCATATCCCCATTTTCGAAGTTTTCGCTACGCACACCGTACAAGCCACACCTAAAACTGGCTCTGAGATGCCACCGCGGGCTTTGGCCGTCGGGACAAGAGGGCTCCGCCGAATTGGACAAGCAGACGGCGCCGCTAGGACTTTGCGCCAACTCGTAACCCCCATCCTTTCTCTTCCGGACTTCAGTTTGGACGGATTCCTTTATTTTGGCGAGAGGAGCTTTCGACTAAGAGCTGCCTTGCCAAGGAACTGTTAGTCTTCAAGACTGTCGGGTCCGCGAGGATCCCGGCGTCTAAGTCCCCACCAATCGCCTCAAGCTCCGTCTCCACCGCCGGCAGCGGCGCGGCCGGAACTGCGCAAGCGCGGCGCCGCTGACCCCTTGGGGTTCACTTCCGGGGGTCGCGCCGCCCGGCTCTCCAGGCAGGGCTCCGTGCCCTCGTGTGTGCTCGGTGGCCGCCTCCCTCCGACCGGCCCGGCGGGACCCACCCGAACCGAGCCGCGGGCCCGCTCCGGCCCGGCCATGAGCGCGGCCGCATGATGCGTCCCTGCCTCGGCCGCTGCAGTCGCCGCCGCCGCAGGCCGGGAGGAGCCGCAGCGCCGGGCGACCCCGCCCGGGCCTCGGGTGAGTGTGGCGGGTTGGGCCGGGCTGGGGCCGGGCAGGCTGCTCACGCTCGGGACTCCTGGCCGCTCCAGGTCCCCGGCCGCCCTTCCCTCGGCCCCCTGCGCCCTCTCCTCCACCCGCCGCGCACCTGCGACCTTCCCGAGCTCCTCGGGGGCACCTCTGTGCCACCTCTGTGCCCGTGCTTTACTTCCCTTCCAGGTGTCTCCCCGTCGCTCCTTTGTTGATCTCTCGGGATCGGGCCCGAATTGCAGCCCTAGCTTTTTGCCTGACCTTGGGCATGACACCCAGCTCTCGGAGCCGCGGTTTCCCCCTCTAATAAACCAACAACGGGGTTGTTGTTAGGGCCAAAAGAGAGTGACTATAAAACCCTACTGTGAGCTGTAAAGTGGTTTATAGGCGTGTATTGCGATAGGCTTTCTTGAACATCGCCCGTGGCTTCTCGGATGCTCCTGTGCTTCCCTTACTTTTAAAAAGTTTTAAGTCTTTATTCTTTACCCATCTTCGTGGTTTTCTTCCCTTCCCCCATCAGTGATCTTGGCGGCGGGGGTGGGTGGAGTGGGCGTTGCGGGACAGGGCATCTGGGAGAATCAGGTCGGCCTTCAGGGCAACGTCTGTATCTCTTGCTGCAGCCAAGGTTCATCTCTCCCGAGGAGTCATTGCTGCTGGAACTAAGCTCTTTGCTGTGATGGACAAACTTTATTAGCTTATAAATAACCCATTTATGATGGTAGTTAAATAGGAGTGTAAGAACTGTGGAGGTAGCTGCCTTGTAGCTTCTTTTACTGACCATTTGTGCAGTGAGTCCGCTTGGTGTATGTACTTGCCGCACATGTATTTATCTATTATACTCTTCCTATCTCAGATGGTCTAGAAATCTGGGTAACTATTTCTTCCTAAACTCTTCACCTCATGGATGACAAGTTGAATCTTTTTGACCTTGTTTTATGACTTGTAATTACCCAAAGCCACCTTTAAAAAAGTTACCTTGTTAAATGTGCTTGTTAGGAAGTCAGAATTTGGTTAATGTGAAAGGCTCTTGGGATATTTGAATAAAAAAAAAAAAGGGGGACAGAAAGAAATGTTCCATCGTATTTCCTGAACATTCTGGAAGATAGAAGGGTTCGAGTTATTGAAGTCATTTGGGATGTATATTTTAGGGAGTTAGACTGGTGGGTTCACCTTCACTTTTGAGTTGAGAAAGGGAGGAGAAAAGGCTATCTGAAAGGTGGTTTCCTAAAGAATTCATTAAACAACCGTGGGAACTTTTTATGCAGCTGTCTTAGCTCAAAGCAAAGGGGGTAAAGTGTGTGCAGAAGTATTCCACTACTAATGGCTCAGAGCCTGCCTCAGATTACAGTGTGCAAATTGGACTGTTACAGCTGTGCTAATGAATCCACTATAAAAGCAGAAACCTTCTAGAAAGGACAAGCATTAGTGTGAACAGAATGGGTCACATGGTATTAGCATGGTCAATGAACGGCCCTCTCAGTGAGAGAGAAAATACTAAAAGGAACTTAGCCTTTATTCAGTCAAAATATGGATTGACTTCTACATACCTACTGAAACTGTTACCTGCAGGCTTAGAACTCTTCAGTGGTATAAATAATACAGTTTTTGGTAATTCAAGAAATGGGACCAGAAATAAGTTTGCATGTGAACTTCATAATTGGGGTGAACTGGGAAGTAGTTTTCCTGATGATTTGGGAGCTTCCCTGCTCCACTCCATGTTGGGCAGCTCTATAAGATAATTTCCCTAAAGCAGCTTTTTGGAATTACATTTCTTAAAAATAATGCCTTAATTATAAAAGTAATACAGATTATTTTGTTTAAAAACAACAACAACAAAAAAGGTTAAACACTAGAGCAGAGCATGAACTCTAGACACTCAATGAATTCCCTTTTGGCCCCAAAGCCAGTGTCCAGGGTCAGTACTGACACCTCGCTGTGTGACCCTTCAGCTGTAGCATCTGAGAAGAGCTCAGGCCAACTGTGAGAGTCAGCTGCAGAGTTTAGAGGGAAACAGTCCTGCAAGACCACCCTCTCTTCTGACATCAGCGGCAAGTTTTGGGGTTCTCAAAACCACTCTCAGGCTTAACGATTAATTAGAAGGACTCACAGACCTCACTGAAAGCTGTTATGCTCATGGTTGTGGTTTATTACAGGTAAGGGATAAAGATTAAAATCAGCCAAGTGAGAGGCTTCTAGCACAGAGTCTGAGGAAGGGGCAGGGGTGAAGCTTCTGTCATCCTCTCTCTCTCTGGATTCCGATGTGTGACATCCCTAGCATCGATAGGAGACAGTGTGCACAAGGTATTGCCAACCAGGGAAACTCAAACGAGCCTCGGTGTTCAGAGTCTTTATGGGGGTTCCATTTCATAAGCGTAACTGATTCATTAATTGACCACGCTGATCCCATGTGACCCAAAGCCGCCCTCTGAGTCACACTGTTGGTCTTTCTGGTGCGGCCAGCTCCCCCCTGAATCGGATTGTCAGCCGAGGCCAAAGGCCAAACCACCTTTTGGGCAAGGTTGTTTGTTTGTTTGTTTGTTTGTTAATTACACAGCATCCTTCCTTCTTTCATGGTCCCTTTCTAATTAAAAACACACTCTTTTGTTTTACCACTGACAAATGACTACCTTCTAGAACACGGAGGAGACAGAGGCTCCTGGGAGAGTTCTCTCAACCTTGAGTCTTTTCTACCTAAAAACCTCACTCAGTATCCATTAGTCTTCTTTGCCTCTGAGGAAGAGAGAATACCATCTCCCCGTGAACTCTGGGTCTGTTCTTTGCCCTGCCCGTCACGGGATAGGCATTTGTGCATTTCCTTTCACTTTTGCTTCTTTGATTTCTTCCCATTCACTGACTTCTTTGCCTCTATCTACAAACACGCTCTTGTCTTGCTATTTGTAGCTCTCCTTACTGCCGAGTTTTATTCCATTCCTGTAGAACCTTCTTAGAACCCTAACGTCTGATAAAATCCAGACTCCATGTGGCCCAAGAGGATGCCATACCTTGGTGCAGCATCTTATAGTTCTGAAAACACTTAAATCACCCTGGGATGTCTTGTAGGCGGTGGGGGCTTGCTAAGTGCTTGATTAATGACTCAACTGGCTGGGCAGAGAATGAGCGTCCTCTCCTTGGAGGAAAGAGCAGGAACAGAAGCACAGAGGGGGGAAGGGGCGTGGAGAGGGGACCGGCATGAGCGCTCTGTGGAAGAGAGTGTGAGCACTGAGCCTAAAAATGTAGGGGAGCCAGATTCACTGGAACCTTGAATGCCACGGGCAGGGCTAGCGGGTTTGGGACCACACTGCCTCTGACCCTCACTGGGATTTTGGCTGTAAGTCCTGTGGCTTCCCAGAGGGTGGTGCTTGGACCTGGCAACCTTGCAATTAGGATTGTGCAGAGATACCGCCAGAGGTGAGGGTGCCTAAACCTGGTTGTGGGAAAGGTGAGAAGGGAGGGGGCAGAGCCCTAAGCAGGGAGTGTCCTCGCGCAGGTAGGAAGGGGTGAGGGGCTGCATGTCTAGACAGTAAAAGGGACGTAATGAATACTGGTTGCCTGAGGGGTGTTCTCAGCACGTGGGAGGAGAGACCAGCTCCCTGTGTCTCTGGTGCTTTGGAAGGGGTGCAGTTCTAGGCTCTGCGTTCTGGGAGGGGGTGCGCTTCCTTTGCAGCACCCTATAAGCAAGGAGCAGTCGGGATACTGAAGCTTCCAGTGTTTCTTGAGACAGGCTTCTACAGTATCATTGCTTTGTCCAAATGTTCTGAATTCTCAGAGTTCCACAGTCCCTAATTCACTTTATTCATTACAGAACGCATTTTCTAAAACCAACTGCTCTGCGAGGCAGTGTATTTTAGTGGAAGAACGTGGGCTTTGGAGTCAAGACAGTCCTGCGTCCACCCTTTACTGGCTGTGAGCTTGGGCAAGTTCCTGCCGCTTTAAGGCTTCGTCTGCTCGTGTCTAAAATGAGCCGATACTAGCACCTTGCTTTTAGGGGAGCAGCGGGTTCTGGTGCACTGATACCTGTGAGGCCCCGCGCCGGGAGAAGGGTAGTAGGAATTGGCCTTTCCTTTCCTTTCCGGTATCTTAGGTTGTCACTGATTCGCATCTGGCAGCTAGCTCCTTAGTAGCACGGCACATGGGTTTGGTAGAGTTTCATGTTAAAAAGTTTATTTCATTTTAAACAGGGAAACCCTCTTTAGGAATATCTTCACCAGCCTGCTTGAGGTTCAGCTAGTCCCTGGGACAGGACACCTAGGGAGGTGTGGAACTCTGCTGTCCTTTTTATTTCTGGATTTAGAATTCCTCAGGGGTCACTGACCTTCTTGGGGTTTTTAGAGGAGCTGCTCCGTTAGACTTTGGGAACCCAGCCGTGGCTCTAGTGCGGGGATCACAGTGAGGCTGCTGGCATATGGGCGGGCGCGCCCTCGAGACTGCCCCATTGAGCCTGCACGCTCAGGGTGAGGCCCCAGAACGGGAGACCCACCGGAAAGCCCCTGCAAGTGGGCTTCTCTCTTCCTCCCGTTCTCCCTCTCTCCCCTTAACCTTCCATATTTCTCCCCAACTGCTTTCCCCAAGGCTTTCCCCAGATCCCACTGGCCTGTGGGCTTCCTCAGGCGCACTCCCTAGTTCTGTCATTCATTCATTCCACAGGTGGGTGCGGAATGTGGAGCGCCCTGGGGCGGGGGGGTGGTGGCGGGACACAGTGGGGAACACAGTGTGGCGGTGATGGGAGAGTGGTGAGACTGCCAGCCAGGTGGGGAGGGTAAGAAGTGAGGTCAGCACGCTGGGGGGGCGGGGTTGGGCTTTAGATTGTATTCTAACTGCAGAGGCACTCACTGGGTGGTTTCAAGAAAGGGAGGAATGTGATCTGGTTTATATCTGTGGATACTTAGGGCTGAATGGGGGTGGATTGTGGGTGAGGGCAGCAGGGAGAGCAGAAGAGGAGCACATGTAGGAGGTGCCCTGCGGACTGCCCAGGGCCGGGCTCCCGGGCCTTGGTTGGCTGGGTGGGAGGGGGAGGAGGTCACAGGAGGGGGCTGGTTTTGGAGATCGCGCCCTCCGGACTTGCTGAAGGGTTCAGTGTAGGAAGGTGGGGGGGAAGTTCAGTGAAGGGTGACTCCTGTGTTTTGACCTTGACAACTAGTTGGAGGTGCTTCCGTGGAGCCACGCAGGTTATAAGGGGCTGGTGGGCCGGTGGGGGGGGGGGGGTTTGTTGAGTAGCCGGCTGCATATACCCAGTGAGGAATGGTTGGTTGGGGATCTTCCTAGATACATGTGTCTTTAACAGTGACAGTGGGCCTGAGAGCCTAGAAGATCGCTTAGAGAGAGCATGTAGATAAAGGGAAGACCCAGGGTGGAGGCGCGCACTGCCAACACTGACGTGTCCATAAGGACGAGGACCCAGGAAGAGACTGAATTGTGGCCGGTGGGAAAGAAGGTAGACCCAGCGCCGCCGCGCCCCCCCTTAACGAGATTGACTCTGTTCCCAGTCCTGTCGCCCCCTCCTTCCCCACCGTGGGCGCATTCCTCCATTTGCCATCCTTCCATATTTTAGTGTGGAAGGCCTTTCTAGAAACCGTAAGTAAGTTTACCGTTCACAGTATGGGTAATGTGCCAGCATGTTATTGAGGCTTAGCTTTAGTTAGCTTAATATTCTGTTGCCTTTTTTCCTTAAAGGTTAATATTCTGTTCTTTAGATACAATAATTTGAGGAGATAGTGGTCTTGTACAGCATACATTACCGGTAGGGCTGGAAAGCGCAAGCTAAATCTTTCATGATTGCAAATGGACGGAAAGAACATTTGAGAACATAATTGCCATAAATACACTGTAGCAGATTATCTGAATGCTCCATTCTCGCTGCAAGTTCAGCTAGGACTCCACTGGGTGCAATCTTCCCACTCCATCCCAGCTCACTTAGCATCCAGGCTGAAGGTTGACGCCCCCAGCCAGGCAGCCAGACCTTCCCCTTCACTCCCTTTCACTCCCCTTCCGGTCCCGACCTGCCAGATCTGTTACCTGCGTGGCTCTTCCTCCCCACCGGGTTCTCAGTCTCCCCAGGACCTCCCGTTCCCTGGACTTCTTGGTCACCTGGCTTGTCAGGCCCCTCCCCTTCATCCTGCACTCCCCGGGGAATCATTTCAGCTCGAGTCTTGCCTTTGATAGCCGCATTTTCTCTCCTATCATCTTGGCGACTCTCCAGCCTGTTAAGCCTACGGGTGCTGAGCCGGGCTTCTGGATAGCAGCGCGAGCCACTCCCGTCACGTCGTTAGAAACTGGGGGGGTCCACCGCGCTGCCTGGGCCCACGGCTTCCTTGGCTTCCTTGACTGTCCTTCTCCAGTCTCAGCTGCTTCCTGCACTTGTAATGCCCGAAACCCGCTCCTGACTCCCGCTCAGAAGACGTTGTGATGGAGTGTGAATGCCTTTAGCTTCAGTCTGTCTCCGCGGGTCTCTGTAGATAGGTCCCCAGCGGCCCCACTGCTGCTTCCTCCGTCTCAGGAAGAAGGGTCATCCCCCCGAGTCTGCGAACTCGGACGTGCATTCTTTTTAAAAACAGAAAACTGCAGTGAGCCTAAGTTATCTTTGTATTTGCAAGAAAAGTTCAAATAAGTACAGGATGAGAAAGAAAAAAGAAACATGGGAGCCAGCATGGCGGGGCCTCTTCGCTGATGTTTTCTTAGACGGCGAGCTTCACTGGCTTAACCGCGTATATTCTTCATTCTGTTTCCATTAAATCACTTGTGGGGCTGTCCTCGCTTTTAAAAGCTAGCCAGGGTCAAAGCAGGATGCAGTACGGTGGGATCTGTATCAAGTCCCAGGGACTCAAGGGGGCCTGGGGTTGGTGGGACTTAACCCCGTGGGTCTAAGGCAGCCCATGTGCACATGGGGAGACAAAGTCGGGGTGACCCTTGAACAACATGGGTTTGATCGCACGGGCTACTTACATGTGATTTTTTTTTTTTTTGGTAAAGACAATACAGTACTGTAAATGTATTTTCTCTTGGGATTTTTTTTTTTTTAATTTTATTTATTTGGCAGAGAGCACAAGCAGAGGGAATGGCAAGCAGAGAGAGAGAAGCAGGCTCCCCTTTGAGCGGGGAGTCCGATGTGGGGATCCCAGGACCCTGGGATCACGACCTGAGCCAAAGGCAGACGCTTAACCGACTGAGCCACCCGCGCGCCCCTTAGGATATTCTTAACACTTTTGCATCTCTTGCTTACTTTGTCATAAGAATACATACAAGAATTGCGTTCATTGTTTATGTTGCTGTAAGACTTCAGGTGAATAGTAGGCTATTAGGAGTTAAATCTGGGGGAGTCAGAAGTTATATGCGGATTTTCAACTGTTTGGGGCAGGGTGGCGACACAGGCCCCGTGTTATTCCAGAGTCAGGATCGCTGTCATAGCGGGACATGAGATAATACACGAGAACGGAAGCTGCGAAGAATTCCCTTGACTTTTCCTTCTAGCTGCATGTGTCCGGGACTTAACTGCATCTTCAAAAAGGCTTTAATTTCCTCACCGGCCGGTCTCCCAAGCTCATGGCACTTGACCGAACCTGCCAGGGAAAGGTCCCCACTGAGCCTCTCCCGGCACCCGCTTTGAGGGAACTGACTGCTCCAGCCTTCGTGCTCTTAGCTCTTTGCTCTAAGGCCCCCGGCTCCCTTGCTGGCTCTTTGGACCCTTGTTGGAGCTCCAGCCCCACACTGCGCTGGCCCCTTGGGTGGTCACGTCCGTTCCTACTTGGTCTCTTTAGGAGAGGGTAGCAGGAGGGCAGAAGAGCGTCTGCGGATTTATTCCAGAAGCACCCCCTGATTCCGTGAGCCCCAGTCTCGGGGCTCTTCCTGAGTCTGCGGCGCCCTTGTTCCAGGAGAAACAGGCGGGGCGAACACGCCTCCGAGGCCCTTTCACTTCCCTATGCTGCGCCCCAGCCGCGCCTAGCCCTTGGTCCGCGCTGCGCTTTTTCTTCCCGTAAGGGCTCTCAGTCCCCTGCGGGCCCCGCTCCCCTCTTGGCCCCGGCTGGCGCCTTCTCTGTTCCAGGGGGTGGCAGCGGCCTCCTGGTTGGCCAGCTTCCTCCTTCCGTCCTCGGTCTCAACAGTTATTTTTTAAAACATTTGTCTGTTTGCCAAAGATCGGGGTGCCTCCCGTACCAGCACAACAAGTCCAGACTTCCAGACTGCTTAGCTGGGCGTTCGGAGGACTTTGTGAGTGGCCCGAGTCTGCCCTTCCCCTTCTGTCCTTCCCTCCCCTCCTTCACCCCGCGCTTGAGGCCCTTGGGCTCGCTGTCCTCCTGCTCCCACCCTCCCACTGTTCTCCTCTCCCTTCTGCACCTCTGCCGTCAGGGCTCACAGCGCTGCTTCTGTGTTCACACCTTCTCCGGTTCCTCCAGACAGAATTAGCTGTCGTCATCTCTCTCCCTCATCACACTCGGCTCCTATTTGGGGTAACACTTAGCACGTTATTTACCGGCCCGGTTCCCACCTCTGCCGGTCTGAGAGCCCCCGTGGGCTACGGCTGTATCTGCGGCTGCGCATCCTGGGGCCAGGTGCGGAGAGCTCCGTGCCTTGCGCTCCCCCTCTCCAGGGCTGAGTTAAGTAGCTCTCATGGCTCGCGTTTGCTTCACATGCTGCTGCTGTGCCCGAAGCAGAGAGTTGCGTATTCCTGCTTTTTATAGGTCATCAGTGGGTGTATGAGTAGTAAAGCCGTAATGAGTTTAAGCAGCATTTTAATATAAACACGAATATCAGACTCTAGGGTAGACATTCTTTTTATTGCAACAGTGAAAGTATCTTCTTCTTCTTCTTTTTTTTTTTTTTTGTTAAGATTTTATTTTTAAGAAATCTCAACACCTAGCCTGGGGCTCGAACTCACATTCCTGAGACCACAAGTTGCACACTCGCTCTACCGACTGAGCCAGCCAGGTGCCCATCTTGATTGTTTTCTGTAGTTACCAGTCACCAAAGAATACTGATGTCTTTCGTTTATTTGTTTTCAGTTTGTATTTGAGAATACATTGTCTGTTCGCAGCCAAGGAAAAAGTGAGGGAAGAGGCTGAGAACCTCGTCTGCAGATTCAGACAGAAGTCAGTCAGAGACCTCATGGCCCTGAGCGAAGTTTCTGGAGGAAGCGTCTGGCTAGAACTTACCCTCCACTTCACCTTTCCCACCCGGCACCTGTACCCGTATTGCTTATTTTTCTCCTCTTCATTTTTTTTTTTTTTAAGATTTTATTTATTTATTTATTAGGGAAGAGAGAGAGTGAGAGAGAGCAGGTCAGAGTGAGAAGCGGACTCCCCATGGAGCTGGGAGCCCGACGTGGGACTCGATCCCGGGACTCCGGGATCATGACCCGAGCCGAAGGCAGTCGCTCAACCAACCGCGCCACCCAGGGGCCCTTCTTTTTTTTTTTTTAATTGTACAATGAAACGTACAATTTTAAGTGTGCTGTTGATTGTTGCTTTTGTTTTGTTTTTTAAACAGCTCGTTGACTTTTGTTTTGAGAGACGCATGCGCCGGTGGCACCAATGGCCCTGTCAGGATATAGGGCATTTCCATCACCCCAGAAAGTTACCCCGGGCTCTTCTCAGTCATCCCCCTTGTGCTCCAAGCCCTGTTCTGGTTTCTTTCAGGATAAACTAATGTTGCCTGGTTTCAGGTGCCGTGTAGGTGACATAATATCCTTAAGATTTGTCCGTGTGGTCGCGAACCTCATTAATTTCCTTCTTTGTTGCAGAGCAGTGTGCGCTTGTGGGAATACACCATAGTTGCCTTGTGCATCTCCTGGGGGGAGGTGCTCAGGGGGCTTCTGGTTTGGGGGGTATTACGAATAGTTGGTGCGGATAGCTGCGTGCCCGTTTTGTGTTCATGCTCACGTCTCCTGGGTAGATACCTCCAAGTGGAAGGGTCGACTCAGAGGGTGGGTGTTCAACCTGGAGAAAGTGCCAGGCTGCTTTTCAAAGTGGTTGCTGTGTTGGTTACTCTTTAAAATGCATAAAAGTAATTGGGGATTTGGTCTCATTGTAGAGATTCTGCTGGAAACCTGATGTCTGGGATGAGCAGCCTTGTGTCTCGCAAAGCCGGTTTTATTTTAGAAAGCTGGTAACATAAGCTGATTTGCAAACAGTTCAGAATATCGCTAGGTATTTAAAGCTGTCGGCTGCCGCGGAGATACCCCGTGGACACAGTTACTCTGTGTCAATACTGGATTTGGAAAGTCACCTGCGTTCGTGTAGGCAGCGTGGACTCCCAGCCACACGGACTCCTCAGACGTCCAGAAGGGGCCCCGAGCTGGAAGGCGCTCGGGAACACTGGCCTGTGGGTGGCGGTGGAAGGGTGGGCGGGGAGGCCGTCCGTAGGTGCCGAGGGAGAAGCGGCTCCTGAGTCCTGCGCTGCCTGCCGGGCAGAGGGGACGACAGAGAGCGGCCTCCGCTCTGCCCCGGGGAGTCTGGCTGGCGGCCGAGACTAGGGGGTACCCTGCCACCTGCTGAACCCCCCCCAGCCCCTCTTCCTTCCCCCTCTGCCACACCAGCTTCCTGCTGTCTTAGGGGTCTTGGTTTCAAAAGAGAGACCCTGAAGGAGGGTTGGCTTAAGCAGTAAAATCATCTCTTGGAAGGAAATGGGGTAAGGACGGAGTGGGTGGCAAGGGGGGGAGTGAGCCCCGCGGCGGGTAGGCCTCCTGCTGCTGGGACGCCAGGCCAGCTAGTGGATTTTACGCTCTCTCCTGAGGTCTCTGTCTTTGTCACTTAATTCTCCTTTTGGGAGAGTTCCTCATCTCTCATCCAGTTCTGGTTTGGGGTTTTTTTTAAAAATTTTAATTCTATCATTTTTATTTTTCAGTAACTAGGAAGTTCTCAGAATGTTCCTCTTTTGTTTCACAGATATAGTGTCTTAATTCTTAAGGTTTTTCTCTGCATTTTGCCTCTTCTGAATTCCTTTATCCCCTCTTTCTGGGGCTCTGTCTCTCATGAGACCTATTTTGGGCTTTCTTTAAAACCTCTGACCTGTACGGCAGTCGAAGCATCCTGCTTTCCACCTAGATAGACACAGGGACACATCTCAGTTATATGTCATTAAGACTGGAAATAAATGGACAACTTAAAAACACTCACAAAGAGATTTGTGCCGGGAGTAAAGACTACTTATGCTGGGGTCCCCTCCCCTATCTTGGTATCTTTAGGTCTTTCCTCTCAGGCCAGACACGTGCTCTGGAAGAGGCCACGTCTGGTCACCCGCCTGCCAGTGATCCGGGAGCCGGGAGGGAGATGCCAACTGGGACTTTCTTCCTTCAGTAGATGGACTCGCTCGGTGCCCCACTTGCCTTCCTGTGCCTCCCTCCCCACTCCTGCAGCGGGTCTCACCTCTTGGTCTCACTCTCTCCCATTTTCTCTGGAAGTCTCTTGCTGGCTGCTAAAACACTTGCTCACTTTTGAAATACAGGCTGATCAGGTTTGGCTTGGGTGATCCCTGGGGATCTTTCTCAAAAGATTTTGGATCCTAGACTTGTATTTGATGCCGGGGCTCAGACAGCAGATGGGGAAATGGGCAGCTGTAAAGTAAATGACTTCATTTTCAGGACTGTCCCTCATTTCGTAGTTTACTAGTAATGAAAACACAGAGGAGTAATGATTTCATGGTTAAGGCTAGTTCTGAATGACAAGTTTATGTGTAAAATGTTCCATTGGTTCTACAGCTCTCCATATTAGTCCTGTCCTCCCAAGCATCCCACACTTTTGTCACTGAAGAAGTCACTTTTCTAACGAGAGTTTGTTATCTTCCAGATCCCGTCACATAGGACACTATGCACCTTAAGATCCTGAAGAAAAGGCGCAAGATGTTTGAGTAATGTTTCCAGATCGTCTGTGAGGTAAGCGAGTGACCGTGCGGGTATCTCGTCCTGCCGTCCCTTCTGGCGCGGACGCCGACTGCGTTCGTTGGAAAGGCAGCCCGGGCGGTCCGGAAGGTCAGTCTGTTTAGCCACCGGCTTGGGTTTGCTCGCCACCCACCCGGAGGAGGATTCCAGGAAGTGACTCTGTAAGTCAGCAGCAGATGTCCCAGGGTGAGGCACGTGCCGAGTCACATCAGTGGAACGTGTCGCTCGCGTGCTCGTCCCGTTGAGCCGTGGCAATCTCCTCTGGCGCCTGCCATGCTCTGGCAAGCGGGGCTCTCTCTGACACGAGCGGGAACCAAGCTTAGGTTTGGGCGTGCGGACGGAATCCCATTAAATCGGCCACTAAAGTAAAAAAACGCGCCCTCCGATGCGCGGTGCTTTCCGGTTTCTCTCGGAACGACAGTCTTCAGAAGGAGCTCAAGGGCAATGTGGCACTGAGTGCGGACGGAGACACGCCCCGACCCCAGTGACGGGCACACTTAGGGTTGCGTCGCACACGGCCAAGCCACTGCCGTCCTGTTTCCAGAAGGCGCGGATGGTTCCTTGTGACGGGGCTGCCGCCTTGTCGCTCCTCACCCTTCCTCCTCTGTTCCCAGAGCAGAGCCCCGGTGACTCGGCAGAGTGCCCCGCCGGGGGCCGCAGAGAACCGAGTCTGTCCGCGTACCCCGCTGTGTGCGCTGACCGCTTTCTGGAGTAGAAAGGGACTTTCGGCTGTCAGGTGGTCTTCCCGTTGCCTTCTGGCGGGCTGTACAGATGGGGCTTTGTAATGTTTGCGCGCAGACCTCACGCATCCCCGTCCTCGGGAGCTCGTCTGGAATCTCCCACCACGCCCGGTATTGGCGTCTTTGTGGCTTCTCTTCCTGCGGGAACAGACCTGCCATCTGCAGCCCGGGTAGGGACGTGCCGCGACAGGGCTGCGCCCGGCTTGCTGGGTGGGCGGGTTTCTCACCAGCGTCTCCACCAGGAAGGTTCCGCCTCCACTGTGCGTGCCTCTAGAGGACTCTCGGGCTCTGGCTTTCTGGATGGAACTCAGTCTGTGCAGACATGCTGGGACAGGAAGCTAGCCTGTCGCTTCCCAACTTACGGCACAGCGGGCGGGCGCCCACTTGTCACGGCCACTGTCCCCCTGGCAGAGGAGCCATAAAGCAAAATGAATTCTGGTTGGAGTTTTCCAGCTTCATTGCTTGGCGGTGGGTAGTTAAGATTCACTCAGACCCTCTTACAGAAATCACTGGAGAATCCTTGAATCTGAGAAGGGGACCAGGTTCTTGGGGTCACTTCTGCCTGGTAACAAACAGGCACTAGCTGGGGACCTCACGGCGTGCACACAGAGAAGTGGAGCGCAGGGAGAGAAAATCAGACCCTCCGCCTGAGTCAGGAGGTGAGACACACGAGGGGTCTGTACGCTGCAGACAGCACTGGGGAGCAGGGCCTGGGAGTTCCAGGGAAGGGGGACACTTCCGTCGCTGTCTCGGCCCCTGCCAGGAGCGGGTGTGGGCACAGCCAGGGTCGGCTGTCTTCAGGTAGTCACGTCTGCTGTTCAGAACCCCCCCAGAGATTTCTCTTGAGAGGAGAACCCGTCAGGTGGCTTCTTGGGAGGGAGGGAGGTCAGACCCTGTGGGCAGAGGGTTGATGGCCCGGGGCCCAGCTGTGACCCGTGCACATTCTTTTTCTCTTTAGTTTCTTCTGTTTGCCTTACAAAAAACCTTAAGGCTGTTTTTGTCAGATCTAAGAGCAGGGCTGTTTCACTGACTGGGAAACCGGCTCAGGTCTCTCTGGTACCAGTGAATATTCGCACATCAGAGGGAATCCCGCAAAGGTTTTGCCGCGTAACCCCCTGCAGGTTTGTGCTGGGGCTGCAGGAGGAGAGGAAGCTGGAACTTGGTGGAGGTGGGACAATGGTGCGAGGAGGGCACGTGGCGGCCTGAGGGCATCCTCCTCGCCCCTGCTCCGTGGTGGGAGAGAGCCCGGAGGGCACTGGCCTGAGCTGCAGTGCCGTTTGATGAGATGCCATTGGTGCTTCTCTCCCTTGTACCAATACCTCGAGGCCCGATGAACGGACTCCTGATGTCCCCTTCCTCTGAAGCGTCCAGCTGCTCTTCGGCCCCACGCTGGTAGCAGAAGGGCGTGCATGAAAGCAGCCGACAAAACCAGTTCAGGGAAAGTTTCTCCTGACTTCCCTCAGCCCCTGTGCACGCTCGGGTATCAGGGATCGTAGGAAATAGAGGAAAGGTACCCGGAGGAGAGCTGAAGGAATGGATCAGCAAGTGAAGAAAACTTGTAAGAGATGAAAGCAGAAGGGAAGTCGTTCCAGAAAGCGCAGAGTTGAGGGCGAGCGTGCCATCCGCCGCGGCCCCAGGTCCGGTGGGGGAGCCCGGCCCAGCACGGCTGGCGGGGGAGGGCAGGCAGGAGCTCCAAGCTGTGGGGTCCACGTGCCGGCAGAGAGTGGCTCGGGGGCCCGGGCTCGGCACACGGGGTGGCGCGGGCTCGGTGGCCAGGAGGACAGCTGCGGGACTACTCACTCCGTCTCCCCCCGGGCTGGGAGTCTCCATCTGGCCTGTCTTTCCATCGTTGTGGCTTCCCTGTGGTTGGCCGCAGGGGACAGTGTGTGTGCGTCTCAGCATCACCCACGCGGTGGGGCCGATAGTGTCGCGGGCCGTCAGCTAGCCACTAAGGTGGAAGATCTTAAGGTTCGGATCTTGTTCAGTTGTCGTCTTTCCTGCCGTGTGCGTTTAGACGGTCTTCGTGAGATGGCCTAGAGCAGAGGAACCCATCAGGTTTCCGGTGGCACGAGAGCAAGTGTGCGTGTGTCCCCCGAGCCTGATCAGCTCTCTGTCCCCCTATAGGGTGCGCCGGGGAAACCATGCCGTCATCAGGACACCGGCTCCGGGATGTCGAGCATCACCCTCTCCTGACCGAAAATGACAGTTACGACTCTTCGTCGTCCTCTTCCTCGGAGCCTGACGTGGCAGACAGGGTCTGGTTCATCCGCGACGGCTGCGGCATGATCTGTGCCGTCATGACGTGGCTGCTGGTCGTCTACGCGGACTTCGTGGTGACATTCGTCATGCTGCTGCCTTCCAAAGACTTCTGGTACTCCGTGGTCAACGGAGTCCTGTTTAACTGCCTCGCGGTGCTGGCCCTGTCGTCCCACCTGCGAACCATGCTCACCGACCCCGTGAGTACTCCGTGTCGCCGCGCACACCGCTCGCGTCTGCTCATGTGGCCTCAGGCTTTTATTGATCCCTGGGTACAGGCTTGTGGCGTTTTAAGTTTATTTATTTGTTTAAAGTAATCTCTGCACCCAACACGGGGCTTGAACTCACGACCCCAAGATCAAAAGTTGCTGCTCCACTGACTCAGCCAGCCAGGTGTCCCACATTTTTCATGTCTTTTTTACTTTACTTTAAGACTTACTTGAGAGAGAGGACCCGTGCACAGATGGGGGAGGGGCAGCGGGAGAGAATCTCCATCTGGCTCCGCACTGAGCACGGAGCCCGATGCGGGACTTGATATCACGATCCTAAGATCCTAACCTGAACCAAAACCAAGAGTCAGACACTCAACCGACTGAGCCACCCAGGCGCCCTACAGAGAATAAACCTCGCTCAGACACAAATGATGTCACAGGGCGTGCACGGAAAATATCCCATTAGGCAGTTTGTTCAATGGAGAGATTGTAACTAGGTGATTTCTAAATTCCTCCTGGTTCAGATACTGTGTTCCTCTAAAGCACAGACGCGCAGCCAGAGATGTGGGTTCTAGATTTCACCACTTAACTCATCTTAAGCTCTTTGTAGCTCTACAGTTCTCTGATCGTTCTTTACCAGCTCAAGTCTGAGGCCAGGTGGGCTGTATATCGGGCTTTTCTGGGAGCCGTTTCCCTGAGAGTCGGGGGGGCCAGACCTAACACCGTGAACTTGCCCTGGGTCCCTGATGTCTTGAAGACCACTGGATTCAGAACCTCTGGGTTGGGTTTCAGGCCCTTTCTCTGAGGTCTGAGACCTCCTCGGGGTCGGCAGAGCGATACAGACCCCGGCAGCTCAGCCAGGAGTCACCCCCAGATGGCGGGTTCCAGGCTCGCCGCCGCACCCAGAGGAGGTGCCGAGGGCCCCGGGGAGAGGTGCCCGCCGTCAGCGGGGCCGTGCGCCAGGCGGCACCGCCAGGTGGTCCCTGTGGTGCAGCATTTGAGAAGAGCTTTCTTCCACGGCATTAAAACTGCGGTTTCCAGCCACCGGCACCGGGGCTCCTGACGGGTGAATTAGCATCTACCCGGTTCATGTCCGTTAGTAGCTTTCCCTACAGAAAACACTGAGAAGTTAACGTCTCGTTGGTATAGATTTTCTTATAAATGAGATCAGGGGTCCGAGGGCCCCTGATCGGCCCGCACAGTGTGGTTTACGTGCACGGTTATCTGACTTGCGCTGTCTGGGTTCACGTCCCAGGGGCTCTTCCTACGCTCTTTGCTCTGTCCCTTGCCGAGTGGGGCTCTCGGGCAGGGGACGGTGTTAGGGGCCCGGCCAGGGGGCGGCGGAGGGCAGCGCCGCGGGACAGACTCGGACGCACCGACTGCTGCTCTGCAGCCTCACCTCCCGAAGACTGTGTGTGCCGTCTCTGGCCACAGCCCGGTCCCACGTCCCCCCACGTCCCCTCACACACTGCTCAGCGGCCCTCTCCTCCTTTCCTTTCACGCAGCAAAGCCCACCTCCGGGAGCGAAACCCTGCTCCTAACCCCTGCAGTCCAGCTCCTGTCCCCCGCCGCGGGAGAAGGTGTCGCGCTTAGCGGAGGGCCCCAGAGCTGGGCGGGCCGCGCGGCGGGGACAAGGCCCGTGCGCGACGCTGTGCCTGTCCCTCACGGGCACGCTGATTCTCCTTGCCGGGTCACTACAGAGAACGCTGGGCAGAGCAGCAGGACGGAAGAAGATCCAAGGTCGAGGAGGAGTTTGGGGCCTTGGATATCAGCGTTTGAATTGAAATTGAATTCATACACCACAAAACTTGGGCTTTTAAAATGCACAGTTAAGTGGGTTTTATGGATTCCGAGTTGTGCATCCACCACCCAAGGCAATTTTAGGACATGTTCATCACCCAGCAGAGAAACCCTGCGCCCCTCAGGCATCACTGCCCAGGGCCCTTGGCACCTGCCAGCCCGCTTTCCGCCTGGGGACGGGCCCGCGCCCGACACCTCGTCCACGTGGACTCCTACCAGATGGCGCTTTGCCTGCTGGACCGTCTGCGGCGTAGCCCGCATCAGAACTGTGTTCCTTGAGGGTGTTCCATGGCACCCTGCATGGCAGGTGTGGTTTCATGTCCCTCGGGGGGATGCCTCGGAGTGGAACCCCTGGGTCCCCTGCGAACTCCACGTTTGACTGTCGGGAGAACTTCCGGACTGTTCCACGGCAGCGGATACGTTCCCATCGGTGGCGTGGGTGTCCACGGCCTCAAGCCCGTGTCCCCCCTCGGACGACTGCAGTTCTGACAGCCGTGCAGCCGAGTCTCACTGTGGTTTCGGTCTGCGTTTCCCTAGTGACTGAGGGTGTCGAGCATCTTGCCGTGACCTTATTGGCCATCTGTGTGTCTTCTTTGGAGAACTGTCCATTCAAGCCCTTTGCCCTTTGAGGCCACTGTCGGCCGTGCCACATGTCAGGACTCCACTAGAGGCCGCGGATGCTTTTGGAGTCAGTGTACATAAACCGGGGACATCCGGGTAGCCTGCGGCGCCCAAGGGCAAGGACACACGTGGCTCCCGACAGGCCTGGGTGGGCCAGCGGGGGTGGGACAGGCTCCTAGAGGTTCCTCTGTCCTTCAGGTGTCTGTCTCTCCCCACCATCGAGTGAGGAAGGGGAGCCCTGCAGACTAGAGGAGATTGGGACCTCAGGGCCCAATTCCCGCTGCTGAAGGAGAGAGCACACGGCCCCGTGGAGTCGCACGTCCGTCCTTTGTCCCTCAGCACGGGGAGTCTGCTGTCTTTGCCGGTCACAACTTTACCGTCCCAGGGTCCAGTCTGGGCTGGACTAGAACCGAGATGCCACACAGAGCCAGGGCACAGACCCCACTGGGACCTCACGGCGTTTTACCAGGGAGCAGCCCCAGTTAATCTGTGCCAGGACCGGCTTCTGTTCACGTCGTTCCTCGAGAACAGGCCTCATGGAGCAGGAAAGAAGACGGGGTCCTTGAGAGGGGAGGTGAGACTCCTCCTTACCGCTAGGAGGTGAGACTCACTGGTCCTAACATTCGGGAACATGCTGAGGACTGGAAACTGAGAAGGGCCACCCACGACCCAGAACCCGCTGTCCCAGACCCTGGCCCGTGTTCACGAATGCCCACCTTCTCGGCGGGCGTCAGCCGAGCGCCCAGCGGTGACGGAGCCCTTGTGGCGCCCGCGGTCCTGTCCCAGACACCCGACAGAGGGTCCCCCTCCGGCAGCTCGCCGGCTCGCAGAGGGGGTGGTCAGTCCACACCAGAAAATAAGACCCCTCAGCCGGATGTGGAACAAAGCGAGGCTTTGAATGAGGTTCGCCTGTCACCAGAGTCCCTGCCTTTCTGTTCACTTCTTGTGGACGGTTTCCAGCACACAGCAGTGGGACGGGGGCCCTCGTAGCCGCTCCTGGCCAGTGTCGCATCGGCGACACCCTCCCTGCTCCCTCCCTTCCCCTCCCCAGAGCATCTGGAGGTAAATCACAGACATGGAAGAGGTTGATTTGTAAATCTCGGCGTGGACGTTGCGAGAGGAAGGGCTCTTCTCCCGTGCAGCAGCTCCCGCGGACCGGCGACCCGTGTGTGTGTGTGCGTGACGTGTGTGTGCGTGCGTGTGCGCGTGTGCGTGACGTGTGTGTGTCTGTCCGCGCGCCGGCGGCCATGTGTGCGTGACGTGTGTGTGCGCGCGTGTGTGCGTGACGTGTGTGTGTGTGTGTGTGTGTGTGTCCATCCGCGCGCTGGCGGCCTCAGGGTCTCGGTCCCCTTGCCGGGAGCGGGCCTCCAGTAAGGCCTGCACCTGGACGCGGGGGGACATGTGTCTTACACCTCTTGGTCTCTGTGTCTCTTGGGATTTTTTAATGGAAGAAACACGGGGCTTTTGTCTTGGGGCTTTCGTCGCGCTCTGGAGATCGCAGCTTATACCCCTGCGCCTGTTTTCACGCACTGCCTGTCCCCTGGGCGATCGTAAATAAGTCTGTAGGTCTCGGGGAAGCCCCCTTCTCAGCTGGCCCTTGCGTAGGTCCTGGGGGGGGTCCAGAACGCATGATGAAACCAGGGAGACAAGATGGAAAGATACGGGGTGTGGGGAGAAAAAGAAGTACATTGCAAAGCGTCACCTCCCTGGATGTAGGCAGCCGTTGGGAGCCCTGTCCCCGAGGGTGGGCACCTGGTTCCTTTCCTGAGGAGGTGGCTGAGAGGCTGGCGTGGGTGGGCACAGGGGACCGGCGCTTGGCGAGGCGGCAGTAGAGCAGAAAGCTGTCCGAGGTCGCAGGGCGCCCGAAGGTGCGGCTGTGACCCAGGGAGCCAGGGGTGAGGCGCACAGAAACACCCCTGACGGGGTGGAGGTCAGAGTATGGACGTGAGCCTGAGGACCGCGTGTCTCTGCCCTTTGGGTTTCTTTGGACGGCGTGAAGAGTGGCCCCACTGGCGGGAGCACCCGGGCCTCCTCTGGGCGTGACCCGCGTGACTGCTGGTGCTGATTCGGGGGGACGGCACCTGTCCCTCGGCTTGGCACCTGCTCTGTGCGGGCCCAGTGAGAGAGGCCCAGCATCCAAGGGCTGGTCGCCAGCTGCAGGCGTCGGCAGGGCCATCGGAAGCCCCGAGGAGCTGCGCTGCCCATCCAGGGCTCTGAGCAGCAGCCCGGAAGGCCTCCGGCAGGATCCCAAAGATGCCCCAGCAGCACGCAGGGGCCCCGGCCGTCAGGCCCCAGGGCCGTGTTGTAGCGGGTCACACTTCTTACTGTGGAGGGCCGCATCAAGATTAAGGCATGTGGAGTTTGAAAATCTGGTCTGTTTCCTCCTATTCCGGAAACATATAGCATTGAACTGTCATTGGGAGCGTGTACGACGTCATGGGGTTTTCAAAATCACTGTATCTTTAAGACTCCTGGATCAGAGGAGGAAACTTGACTAGAGACTCCAAATTGTGGTATGTGAATTACGTCGTACAATCTTTTGCCTCACATTCCAGTTTATATTTTCAAAGCCAAGGCATTTTAAACCCTTGACTTTTTACTCTTCTTTAAGGAGACACTTGGAGTGTCAGGAAACGCTAGGATCTGGCCCAGAACAGCTTCCCCGGCTAGGACGGTGAAGGCACAGGCGGCTGCACGCAGGGAAGCACGCTGTGGTGGAGGGCGGGCCGGAAGCCGCCCCGCTGTCCTCGGCTGGCCGGGCGCCTCCTCGAGGCCTTGCCTCTCTCGCTGGCTCGTAGCGCTCTGGGTCCGGCTTGCCGGGGGCCTTGCAGCTGGTGGTCCTCAGTCTGTAGGCCCGGCGCACACTCACTGCTGCGCCTTGTCAAGCGTGGATGTCGGCCCCCCACCCCACTCAGGCTCAGGTCTACGGGCCTGGGCATCCGGGCTGTGAGGAGTCCCTCGCCGTCCCCACCGCGGCTCACTCCCCGCCTTGCATCTCCTTGGGCTTGCGCTCCCTCCGTGGCCCGGGGCTGTTCCCCCCAACGTGCATCTCTGCTCCAAGTGCAGGCTCCGTGGCGCTACGCAGCAGAAGAGACCCTGTTCCTGCCTTGCCACAGGCAACCTCCTGCACTCTCGTGGGTCCCCGTCGTCAGTGCACCCCGTGTGGCTCCTGGAGTCCCGCCCCGTGGACGTGTCGTTCCCTGAGCAGCTTCACTGCCCAAAGAACAAGGCCCTCCCTGCCCCCTCCCGGCCGCCAGCGCGCCGCTGCCACCCGGACGCCGCTCCTCGCGCCCCCCCCCCCGACGGATCAGGCCAGGTGCTCAGGGCCACACTTTCCAGGTGTGTGTGTGAGCGCTCTGGATGAGGCCGCGGGGGCAGGTGCATTGTGCAACTCTGCAAACACGAGATAAAGTCCCTCTCGTTATCATTGTTCTGCCGTGTTGCCCTACGCAGCTGATAGGAAAGCTGTGTGGGCCACTCTTATCGTGAAGCCCTGCCCGCGAGAATGGGGAGACAGGGAGCGGTGTCGGCAGAACATCGTGCCCTTCGGGGACAGTCAGCAGCTGGCCTTGAGCTGGAGCGACTCAACAAACACACCTGGCCTCAGGCGTGTCCTGCGTGAAGCGAGAAAGAACTCAGGTGACTTACCGACTTAGGAAGGATAAAGTATTGAGTTCATTTTAATACATGTGTTATTTTTCATGGAAAGTAAAACTCCTGAGCGTGTCTGAGTTACACAGGTGTTTTTCATTTTTGTCTTTTGGTTTTTTAAGTAGGCTCCATGCCCCGTGGGGAGCCCGTGGTGGGGCTTGAACTCACAACCCCGAGGTCAGGACCTGAGCTGAAATCAAGAGTCGTGCCCTCACCAGTGGAGCCACCCAGGCGCCCCTTTTTTTCATGTTAATGTAGTTAAAGGGGCAGCCCCAGCATAACAAATTCTTGTACGGTGTATCAGATCTAAAATTGACGCTACATTTATTGATTGTTTAATCTTTCTTTCTCTCCAACCAAAAATTCTTACTAAACTGCAGGGGGCAGTACCCAAAGGAAATGCTACTAAAGAGTACATGGAGAGTTTGCAGCTGAAGCCGGGAGAGGTCATCTACAAGTGCCCCAAGTGCTGCTGCATCAAGCCCGAGCGTGCCCACCACTGCAGGTACCGCGGCCCCCTCCCCAGGGCACCCCGGGTGCCCACCACCGTAGGGACCGCCGCCCCCTCCCCAGAGCAGGAGGCCCTTCTCAAAGGCCTCTCACCAGCACTGAAAACCAGATCTCTCCTTTCAGTATTTGCAAACGATGTATTCGGAAAATGGATCATCACTGCCCGTGGGTGAACAACTGTGTAGGAGAAAAGAACCAGAGATTTTTTGTGCTCTTCACTGTGAGTAAAAGTAGTTACGTGGTGACTTCCGCTGAGTGGTCCGTTCTTTAACTAGAACCTTGCCTGGAGCAGGCGAATTTATTCCCATGTCAGACCAGTTTCTCTCTAAGCTTTTCTCCGGAGTTGAAATGACGATACCGCGCTGCCCCTGGCAGGCAGGAGGTGCGCGGTGCTCGCGTGCCTGCTGGAGGTGTTCGAGGTCACGCGTGTGGTTTCGTTCTCTCTCCCGATACCTTGAGTCACCGCTGCTTACAGGGTCTTGCCGAAGAGTGTTAGGACCCCCTTCCCTGCTGCGGGCTCGCGGAGGTGGCTCCTTATGTAGAGGGACCTCGGGCGGCAGCTGCCCACTGCTCCGCTGGGGTCCTCCCCTCGTTAATTTACCGATGAACGAAGTGGGAGGGTAAACATGCCGACGTGGCCTTTGCTCCTAGAAACACGTGCTTGCTCCCTGGTTGCTGATGAGCTTTTCTTGTTGTAGATGTACATAGCTCTGTCCTCAGTCCATGCGCTCATCCTCTGTGGACTCCAGTTCGTCTCCTGTGTCCGAGGGCAGTGGACTGGTGAGTCACACCGTGTGTCCCCTCCCCCCAAGCGTGTGCTGCCGGCAAAATGGGAAAAGCCAAGAGAATCGATGTTCCAAGTCAGTTCCTAAATCCCTTTACTGAAGAATACGGACTTCAAGTCTGTTTCCCTAGTGTGTTGAAGCCACACACACCTAGTCCTTCCTTAGCCACGTAATAGTTCCTGCGAAGCAGTGTGCAGAGTTTAAGACTAACCGAAATGAGTGTTGTTCTGCCAAAGCTTGTGTTGGTTTTCCGGTTGACTAGCTGGGAATCGTTCAGTGTGGTCCTTGCGTTACTGGCCCGGAGCGAACCTCGGCAGGTGCAGTAAAGCAGGCACTGATCGCACCTCCCTGGACGGGACGCAGGTCGGCCAGACGCGGCCCCGGGGGCCCGTGCAGAGCGGCCACGCAGGGTGGGGACGTGGGGCCTTCCTCTTGCCTAGCTTCCCCCGAAGGTCAGCGCATGGCTTCAGCTTTCACAGAAGCCTCGGGTGAGATGGGAGGTGCAGCCCGGCAGCCGGTGGGGCGGGTTTGTGCCCGGAAAGGCTGACCACCTCCGCCCGTGGGGGGCAGTGCAGGTGCCCATTGACGAGCGAGCACGGCGGTCGCCGGGGCTGGCTCCAGGGCCGGCACCACGAGGATTCTTCCCTGGGAGCCGAGCTCCACACTCTCCTGTGCCCTGGGGCCCGCTCACAGCCCGCCTTCTCTTGTTCGCAGAATGCAGTGACTTCTCACCTCCGGTGACTGTAATCCTGTTGATCTTCCTGTGCCTTGAGAGTCTTCTGTTTTTCACTTTCACTGCAGTTATGTTTGGCACCCAGATCCACTCCATATGCAACGACGAAACGGTAGGCTGCCTTTGCCACCGCACCTGCGTGACGTTATTTGGCCTGAGTAAATGGGCGGTCCCAGGGTCAGGGTCACCAGCAGGTGCGGGCGTGCTAACTCGGGAGGTTGCCAGGACCCGTCCTCTGTGTCTGTCCTCCGTCTTTATGCGCGGTGCAGACCCGAGAGGCGGTTTGATCTGAGTCAGCCGACCCGGGCGGATGGAGCCAGGCCGATTCCCAGGTGCTGGGGACCCAGCCGCGCCCCCCCACCCTCCGCCCCCAGCGCAGCTCCGCCTGGTGCCGAGAATGAACTGCCTTCGTGCCTTTCAACTGTAGGTCTAGGGCGGGTATTTGGTAAACACTTGTAACAAATGAAGAAAAGGCTGGTGGCCTGACCACGAGGACTGGCTTCTGGCTACAGCTGCCCGGGCTGTGTGCGGGGGAGGGGGGTGCCGGCGCAGCAAGGAGGGTCAGTTTTCCTGACCGCCGGGGGCCCACACGTCGCCAGAGCGTCTGGCTCTCACGTGGAACCGGATTCCAGACTCTGGGGCTGGCTCCTCCGCGGTGAGCACGGGGCCCGGCCTGCGCGGGCCTGCCGCCCACCTGCGATCCTCTCTGCTTCCAGGAGATCGAGAGGCTGAAGAGCGAGAAGCCGACGTGGGAGCGGAGGCTGCGATGGGAGGGGATGCGGTCTGTCTTCGGGGGGCCCCCCTCCCTCCTCTGGATGAACCCCTTTGTTGGCTTCCGGTTGGGGCGGCTGCAGACCAGGCCCAGGAAAGGGGGCCCAGAGTTCTCGGTCTGAGGCCTCGTCGTGCCGGGACTCGTCGCCAGACTTTAAGTTATTTATTTGGGGTCTGAAAGGGCGTCAGCAGCTCACCTGTGACCATTAGGGCAGGCGGAACCTACACAGACCGAGTTGCTTGCAGCAAGCAGCTTTCTCTATTTGTAGTCACAGATTGCAGATTTTCCAAACCAGACGGGGTGACGCTCTGGCCAGTTTTTGCCTGGACGACTAATGAGAGGTACGTGGCCACGTGAAGAAGCCAAATGTCGTTATCTTCCTGCACAGCTAGGATTTTTGTTAAGAACACTTGGCATTTTCTAAGAAGCCATGTGCGATATTACATGGCTGATTAAAATCCTGTGTACTACGCTGCTTTTTTCAATCATGAAGGAAAAAAAAAAGTCAATCCAGTGAATAAGAATTCTCCAGCCAGTGGTTTCAGGGTGTTCCTGGTCCCTGGGCTTCGTTAGTGCCCTCCCTCGAGCAGAAGGGGCGCTTACGTAGAAATACGTCTTAGTCTCAGTGAGCTCTGACACTTTGCACTGAATACGCAGGAGGTCTGTGCACTGAACAGTGACGGTGGCTTTAGGTTCGCACCCACTGCCCTGGGAGAGGCATGCTTTGACCCTTTCAGCAAGTCTGTGTGTGTGTGTGTGTGTGTGTGTGTGTACACGTGCGCGTGTGTATGCTTTCAAACTGGCAGTGTTGTTTAGGGGACGTCCAGCCCACAAGCTGTTTCTTAGAGACCAACGTTTCAGGGAAGAGGGGAGAACTGCCATGGGACCCTCGTCCCGTGGGGTTTACTATGAATGTATTGCATTTTGGAGAATATCTTGATCCAAAGAACAATCACTCCTGTGTGGTCCTTTGTTGCCCTCCTGTTTTAACTTGATTTCGAAGATCCCGGGTGCGTGAGGACCTGGGAATCGCTGTGGTTTTGTTCCAGCCCCGCCCGCAAGTGCAGACGGCACCCGAGTCACGAGAACCGTGCAGACGCGTGGTGGCCTCGTCCTTTGTGCAGCCGGATGTTGTGGACGAAGGCGGGCGCGGCCACGGTGACTCGCAGAGCGCGCGAGCTGGGGGCCTCTGCGCCCCACTGAGGACGCGGGGGGACCCCGAGGCAGAGCCCGGGGCTCTGCGCCCCACCGGCTCGCCGCAAGCGCGGAGGACGGCAATGGCTGTGTTTTGTTGCACCAGGTTCCATTTGTTTCTCTGCCCTCGTCACAAGCGGTAGAGCAGGTCCTTCGGCGCAGAGCTGAAAACGCTGTCAGAAAGCAAACAGCTCCCCTCCTTGGGGACTCGCCTTAACCTTGCCTCGTCTGTCGCTGCTCTGCGGGAGCCGGGACGCAGGCCGGGCACCCCTGCAAGCCCGCCCGCACGCCGGGCAGAGCCGCGGTTTCATTCCTGGCTTTGGCGCCTTCCCGTCCATCCGTGCACCGTCGTGTTTCCGTGCGGAGTGAGTCCGTGTCCCCTCCCAGTCAGGGCTGCTGCCACTGCCGACGCAGGCCCATGGGGGCGCCCACGTGACACACAGCTGGCGCCAGGCGAGCCAAGCTGGGGGATGTCTCGGAAACGGCCCGAGTCTCTGCACACATGTGAGCCGTGGGGGAGGGGCCGCGTCCCCACCAGGGGGACAGGCCCGAGGGGGGCCAGACATGACAAGTGTCCAGAGGTCGTGTTGCGTATTCATTTGCACATCTGTTGTCCGGGGTGGACATGTGTGTTCGGCTTCAGTGTGAGGCTTTTAAAGTGTATACCTGGTTATCAATAAAAACATGGTCAAAGCCCCGTGAGACTTGGCAAGTGTGTGCAAATCGAGTGTCCTTGACGTTCACCTCTTCAGCGTCACTTTTCTAAGAGAGTCGCTGGCGACGGCTCCAGACAGCTGGGTACGTGGCTCGGGTCCTCACTAGCCAGCAGCACCACCCACAAAACCCCCAGAATGCCCCGGTGCGGTGACGCGGGGCGTGGGCCGGCGGGCACTGCCCCGAGACCGCGCCCGACCCACACCCGTCCGCCCCACGTCAGCCCGTGTCATCCACCCCGACGTGATTCGAAGCATTCCTGTCATTTCTTTTTTTTTTTTTTTTATTCCTGTCATTTCTTTAGTGTACTTTGAAATAAAAACAATTTAAAAAAAAATCTCTTTCTTGGATCCAGAATCTCAGGCACCTGCAACTTCATTCAACACATCTGTTTGTGCTCGACGGAGCCAAAGGGCCATGAGAGGAGGGCGACTCTGCCGGCACCCCGAGCGCCACGGCAGGAGGACGAGCGGCTATGGGCGTGACCGCGGTGCCCACCGGTGGGGACACAGCCTGCTGTTCCACGAGGCCCCTGCCGGCGTTTTGGATGTGCCGGAACACGGAGACACAGCCCTGAGCCCAGCGGCAGCTCTCAGACCTCTGTTTGTGCAGGATTCTGCTGCCAGATTCCCTGTATTCCCTCCGTTAGGGTGTGAGGGTAGACTGTGTATATAGAAGCAGGACATTGGTATTAAGATGGGTTTTCTCACTGTCTGCGCTTTGTTTCCAGAAAAGTCTTAATTTTGTTCTCTAGCGGAGTTATTTTATTTAGGTTATGATAGTTTTAATTTCTAAGGGCTCTTTATAGTTCCTTTGTCCTTATTTTCTTTCTTAAAACACACACACACACACACAGCTTTTTACAAAGTGGTTTTAGATTCCCAGCAAAACCAAGAGGACAGTTCAATGGGTTTCCACGTGCCCTCTTTCCTCGCTCTCAGCCTCCCCACCAGAGGGTACCGCTGTCCCAGTTGATGAGCCCACACTGACATATCATCACCCAAAGCCCATAGTTTACATGAGGGTTCGCTCTCAGTGTTAATTCGGTGGGTTTGGAACAAGGTAGAAGGACAGGCGCCCATATACACACTCTCTCCACTGCCCGAAAAAAGCCCCGGCTCCACCTAGCCCTCCCTTCCCCTCCACCCTGCCTGGCAACGGCTCATCTTTTCACGGTTTTCATAGTTTCGTCTCTCAGAAAGAAGGTCATCTGGTTGGAATCTTGCTGTACGTGGACTTTTCACATGGGCGTCTGTCACTCAGGGGCAGGCGAGTAAGTTTCCTCCCTGACTTTTCATGGCTCGATAGCTCCTTTTTAGCGCAAGTATTTGATTGTTGCAGTGTGCGGTTTATCTGTGCGCCTGCTCAAGAGCATCTCGCTTGTCCCCCAGCGCTGGCAGCTGTGACCAGAGCTGGAGATGGAACAGAAACATCCACATGCAGGTGTCTGGCTGGACTACGTGGACCTAAGTTTTCAACCCCTGTGTGTTCTGTGGGGAATTTTATAGTTCAGGGTCTTCGGTTTGAGTTGCTGTTTGTGTATGGGGGAAGATCAGGGGGTCCATTCTCATTCTCCTGCAGGAAGATATCCAATTTTCCCAACTGCATCATGGGTTGAAGAGAGCGTCCTCTCCCCTTCATGTGTTTTTGGCACCCTCTGTCGAAGACCAGTTGACCACAGAGGCCTAGGTGTATTCCCAGGCTCTCCACTCTGTTCCGACGACGGCCTGTATCTCTGTCTCTGCTGGTACCAGACCGCTTGGATTCCTGTGGCTTCAAAATGTATTTTGAAATCAGGAAGTATGATCTTCAGCTTTGTCCTTTGATTTCATGATTGATGGGTATTTTTAGTCTTCTGTGGTTCTATATGGATTTTAGAATTGTTTTTCTAGTTTTGTAAAGAATGACATTGGGACTCTGATGGGGATCACATTGACTCTATAGATCAGTTTGGGTAGTGTGGACATTTTATTTTATTTTATTTTTTAAGATTTTATTTATTTGACAGAGAGAGAGCTCACAAGTAGGCAGAGAGGCAGGCGGAGAGGGGGCGAAGCAGGTTCCCCGCTGAGCAGAGAGCCCGATGCGGGGCTCGATCCCAGGACCCTGAGATCATGACCTGAGCCAAAGGCAGAGGCTTTAAGCCACTGAGCCATCCAGGCGCCCCAAGTGTGGACGTTTTAGTAATACTTCTTCCAATCCATGAACATGGGATGTCTTTCCATTTGTGTTTTTGATTTCCTTCATCAGTGTTTTTGGAGTTGATACAAGTTTTTCACTTCTTTTGTTTATTCCTAAGTATTTTATTCTTTTTGATGTAAATGGGATTGTTGTCCTAATTTCCTTTTCAGGTAGTTTGTCGTTCGTGTATAGACACGCGACTGACTTTTGTATGTTGATTTTGTATCGTGCAACTTATATTATTAAATTTATTAGTTTTAGCAGTTCATTTATTTATTTATTTATTTAGGTTTGTTTTGCGGGGAATCTATAGAGTTTCTAATATATGAGATCATGTCATCTGCAGACAGGGATGGTTTTCCTTCTTCCTTTCTGGTTTGGATGCATTTTACTTTTTCGTGGTTGAGTGCTCTGGTTAGGACTTCTGGTACTGTGTTGAATGAAAGTAGTGAAAGTAAAAGGGATCCTTGTCTTATTTCATATTTTTACTGCTGAGTATGATGTTAGCCGTGGGCTTTTCATACATGATCTTTATTATGATGAAGTATTTTTTATTTATAATTGAGAACTTGGTTTGTTGTTGTTTTCAACCATGCAAGGGTGTCGAATTTTGCCAGACACCTTTTCTTTGTCTGTTGAGATGATTGTGTGATTTTTATGCTTTATTCTGTTAATGCAGGTGAATCACATGAATGGAGTTTTGTTTGTTGAACTGTCCTTGTATTCAGGGGGAAAATACCACTTGGTCATGGAGTATGTTTGTTTTAATGTGCTGTTGGATTTGGTTTGCTGTTGTTTTGTTGAGGACTTTTAAGTCTCTTTTCATAAGGGACATTGGTCTGTAGATTTCTTGCAGTATCTGTGTCTGGCTTTGATGTCAGGATAATGCTGACCTTGTAGAAGGAGTTCAGAAGTATCTCCTCCTAAATTTTTTGGAAGAGTTTGGGAAGGATTGGCATGAATTCTTCCTTCAACGTTTGGTAGAGTTCACCAGTGAAGCCATCTAGTCCTGGACTTCTATTTGTTGGGGGGTTTTGATTACTGATTCAATTCAGTATTAGTTATAGGTCTATGAAGGCTTAATAAAATCAGAAATGGAGGAAACATTACAACCAACACCACAGGAAAACTATGACTATAGGAGACTGCTACAAACAGCCCTGTGCCAACAAAGTGGACAGCCTAGAGAGGATGCAGTCCTAGAAACGTACAACCTACCAAGACTGAATCACGAAAAAACGGCACACCACTCACAAGGAAAGACTTAACCTGCACGAGGGCCATGGGAGCCCCCCTCCCTCCAGGCACATCTAAAGTCCTGCAGGAGTGCCCCAGGGGGTCGGGCTTGTTAGTGGCACATCTTTATCTTGAGGAAGGATTTTACTGGTAGGAGGGACTTGAGAATTCAAACTAAATGAAATGTTTGGGTTTCATTATCCTTCCTTTTACTGCATCCCCTCATTTTGATCGTCATCTTTGAGAACGTCATAATGAACAAGCTAGGAGGGAGGAAACGAAGGCTCCTACCAGCCAAGACCAAGGAGACCTTTTGGTGACAAGTTCTCCAAAATAGGCACATTCACAAGCCTGCGGCAAGACGCATGAACCTCCAAGAACTTTAAACTAAAGGAGCCACAGGAACCCTATGGAACCCACAGGAACGTCGGCAAGGGTGCAGGTCTGACATGAACGTGGTCACTGCTTGTCTTCCAAGTAACACAAACACAGTGACCACATAAGGCCCGACAACTGCAGAGACCTGCAGGGACCTCACTTCTTCCGACTGCGGAGACTGGGGATCTCCATTCTCACCCCACCTCCCGTTTTGTGTCCATCAACCCGGATCCTGAACGTACCTTGCGCACGTGCAGCCCCCTCTCCCTGGACCAGGTCTGGCGGCAGAGCTTTGCCGGATGTGGTTTTTTTTCCAGTTCCTGGACATCCCCAAGGGATGCGGCTTTGCAGGCTCATGAGATGGAAGCAAGCAGGTCCACTGACTTGGGGCCCCAAAGCCCCTCGGGGTTCTTCTTAACAGTAGTCCCACACATGAAGAACTGCCAAACTGACGGCCTCACAAGGCCTATAGTTGTAAGGGTATCACCATGCTATGCAAGGTACTTCCGGCGTTGTACAAGTTCTGAACCAGAGCTGCCCACGCGTAACGTGCACACACATTCCCTGGCATCCGGGCAAAGGCTGGATTCCGATTCAGCAGGCCTGGGGCTCAGCCTGAGATTTCGGCGTTTCCCACCGACTCGTGGTGACGCTAACGCTACTGGTCCATAGACTCACTCTGAGTAGTAAAGGCTAAATGTCAACCAATATGGGAACAGTTCATTAACCCTCAGAAGCTAATCAACGAAAGTATTAACCATTTGACAACACTGAAATATACTTGCATAAGTGAAGAAGACCGTCTTCTTCTCCCGCATCATCATATACACGTATGTACACACACACACACACACACACACACACACACACCCCTTTATAAAGTCGGAAGAGGAAGGACGAAGAGAAAAGTGAAAGCAATTAGACGTGCTGAGGTGATGAGCCTTTTGGAGAATTTCAGTTTCAAAGTGGTCAGTTGTCTGTGGAATCAGCAATGAAAAGGAAGAAAGTGCTCGATCCCGAAAGCAGTCTGCCTTGAGCTCTTGATCACCTACTCTGAAAAGTTTCAGAACTTAATCGCTTCGGGAAGAGTTTACGGCTTACTGAGAAGAGCCTGGAAGCCGACACTGTTCTGGTAGGAAGTGTGGGTGAGGGACAGAGCAGCTCCCACGTTATTGAAACGGGAAACGACGCAGTCAGTGGACAACGGCGCCTTCCACGGTGTCACGTGCGAGGTGAGAACCGTCTTCCCGCAGAGCCCCGTGCCAGCTGCTCTGGGACTCGGGTGGCGGGGTGCTCCCGGCCTTCGGTCCCGGCATGACCTTGACCGCCAGCCCCAGCCCGGCCATCCCAGAGAGGGAGGTCACCCCACTGTGACGGCACCTTCCTTATCTGAAGGACTGGTTCAAGCCCCAGAGGCCTCACGCACTCAGCAGGGAGGTTCCCAGGGGACCACTTGAAAGGAAATGGCCCCCTGGGGGCACAAGCTCTTCGTGAAGACGCGGCGTCATTCTGACTTAGCAGTCAGGCTTTGCCGGGTCCCAGGCAAGTCCTCCAAGACGGCGCCCCAAGTCTGAGATCCCCTCTTTGGCCGCAGGTGGGCACGCCTGTGTGCACAGACGGGGCCACGGGCCACCTCGAGACCGGCCCTCTGACACACCAGTGCCTCTCCCCCCGACCAGCAGAATTGGCCCGAGTTCCGAGAAAAGCTCCCAGGGCAAGGCTTCATAACGACAGTGACCACTACGACACCATTTCAACCCTTCCGGTTTCCAGAACGCCCCCAGTCCATGATCCGGTCACATCTCCCCACAGCCCTGAGGCAGATAACAGAACGCCCGTTTCAGAGACCCAAAGACAGGCTCCCTGAGGGGCTCGAACCTCCCCAGTCCTCACGGGGAGGGAAAGAGGATCCCACAGGCGCATTCGGGCTGGAATAACACACTTTTTCTAATCTAGCTCCTCCTCTGTTTTTATTTTTCTAATTACTGAGTTTTAAAAGTAATTTCAAAAAGCCCTTTTTGAGTAAATAAGTCCAAAACCATAACATAAATTGCAGCCTTCACTGAGGTTATTTCGATGAAATATTTTTAGTTGCGTTTGAACTGCCAAGTGTATCCTGAAAACTTCGCTGCTGTTTCCAGACTAAGTCGTGCCCCCTGGGCACTGGAGCAAGGCCTGTCTGGGTCCTCGGGGCCCCTTCCCCCCAGGGAAGCCTTCGTGCTGGTCTCTACACGTGTGCAGATGCGGGGCCCAACCCGGAATTTGGGGCTCCGCTCTGACATTCACACCCTGATTTTTCAGTATCCGGGATGTGTGTCCGCAGCTACGCACTCCCTGGCTCAGACTCTAAACCCGTCCCATCTCTTCTCTGGGAGGTTTAATGCAAGTCCAGGGGAGGGGCGGGCACAGAGCTGGGCCAGGAGCTGGGCCATTGGCCAGGACCTGCCCACCACGGCCTCCGTCACAGCCTGGAGGAGCCAGCTGCTGAGGAAGGGAGGGAACGCAGGCCCTGGGGTCCCAGGCAGTGACCGAGAGCGGCTGCTGTGCAGCCCCCAGGTGGCACAGAATGACCGTCTTACGTGTTAGGTTAACGTGAGCAGTTTAACAATAACGTGAGGAGCAGGCCGAGCTCCCAACTCACCTGCTCATCCTGAAGCAGCTCACAGGACTCGAGGACCAACTTCTGCCGCTCACGGGCTCACGCGCGTCACCTTGGTGGCCAGGGTCCTGCGCGAGTGGGCGGCCCAAGGGTAGGGAAGCTGAAAGAGAAAGCAGGTGGCGTTGGCCCTCAGCCTGGCTCGAGCGTGACGTCCACCAGAGGGCGCCACCAGACAGCAGATGTCCACATGGGCTGCGGCCAGACATTCCTCCCCGCCAGGCTCATCCCGCCGGGTGGTCCACAACTACTTATTGAATGCCTACTGTGTGCCAGTGAGGCCTCTGCCCTCGGGAGACATGGGTACAAGAAATTAAATGTATCCTTACATACTGTGATTCGTGCTATAAACGAACAGCAGCAGGGAGAGAGAACCCCCGGGTGGACATCATGGAGAATGAGGACTCTGAGAAGGGCCCTGGGGGAGGGAACAGCCATCCAGGTGGAGGCGAGAGCACATGCAAGGGCCCTGGGGCAAGGAAGGGCCCTCAGCGGTGAGTTTTGTCTCTTCAACATCAACCTGGAAGCGGGGCTGCTTAAAACAAGAGAATGCTGGGGTGAGGGGAGGGGCAGAGCTCACATGGCCCAGCCTGCTGGGCTCCGAGAAGGTGCTGGATGTGCTAACACGTGCTCACACCAAGGGTTACCAGCCAGGTGAAGCGGAGGCCCATCCAAGTAGGTTTCCTCAAGAACAGCCCAGGAGCAAAGCAGGTGGGCTTCAGACATTCCCCTCCGGGGTGGGTTGTTAGGGGTCCTCAGGTGGGCAGGGGGGGCGGGCGGAGAGGCATCTGCTATGGGAAGCACCCTGGAGGTGCAGGGGAGAAGGTTCGAGTAGCCACGAGCGGTCGGCCTGTGCATGGCCTTTCTCTGGCCTTGGTAGAGGTGAGACCCGGTCCTCTGGGCACGGGGGACAATGGCTCACTGGATGGCCTTGACAGCTAGCTGGCAAGGGACTCCGTTCAACGCCCCCAGAAAGCCTGGCCATCAGGCGGCCTCTGGGAGGATTACTCCAAGGTTTGGCTCTGGGTGGCCACGAGATTGGGCTGAAGGAACGCGTCGGACGCAGCTGCCGATCCCACCCCTGCCCATCCCCCGTTCACTGCCGCCTTCCAGCCGCGGGACCCGGGGCAGGCCCCTGCCCTGCGGGCCTCGGTGTCCTCCCTGTGCAGCCTGCGGGAGGCCTGGGGCCATGAGTGCAGCCAGGGTGCCCGGGCGCTGTCTGTCCCTGGGCGCGGGGCTCCGTGGCCACCGCAAGACCTCACGCCCCGCCCAACAAGCCGCGGGTGCTTGCACTCCTCGCCCACGTCTTTTGCCCTTCTCTTGGTTTTTCTGGACTAACACAGCGTTCTCAGTTAAGATGGTCTTGCAGGCTTTTTTTTTTTTTAACACAAAAACTTAACTAGCTAAACAAAACCAAGTCCATTTATAACAAAGTCCCACCAGAGCAAACATTTGCAATCCCCCGCAAATTTAAACAGGCTGCAGCTCATGTCTTTAAAAGCCACCAGCGTCTTCATGTTTGTCTAAGGCTTTCTCTCTGCTCAGAGGTACTTTTCCATCTGCCCTCCTTTCTCCCGGCAGAGCCGGAGGACGTGGGGGTGGCCATCCAGGCGCTGGGCCGGGGGTGGGCGCGCGGCCCCTGTCTCCAGGAGAAGCCGCGAGCCGGTTGCGGGGCCGGGATGCGGCCCCAGGGCGCTGGTAAAACGCCCAGAGTCAGACACTCCCGCACACAGATAAGGAGAGTTCGCCTGCAAATGCAGATTCACGGGTTCCCAGGGCCCCCACTCCTACCGGCCCCCCTGCCTGGAGCTAAATGCACACGTGCCCCGGAAAGCATTTCAACATTTCTTTCTTTCTTTTAAAGTAAGCTCTATGCCCGAAGTGGGGCTTAAACCCACAAGCCCGAGATCAAGACTCAGGCTCCACCAACGGAGCCAGCCAGGCGCTCCTTGTTTGCCTTTTAAAATAACCTAACGAAGCAAGACTCACAGAACCTAACATGAAGCACTTTCGGGCGAACGGTCGGGTGGCAGTTCATATCCTCAAGAGTGTGGGGCACCCAACCCGAGAACCCCCGTGCCCGGGAGCTGTCCCTCCCCCTCCCCCCGGCAACCACTGGCCTACTTCGCCTCTGCGATCACGCAAGGGGGCTGCCTTCCCTCGCCGAGCCCATCTTCAGGGTTCCTGGTCACAGCCTGGGTCAGAGCTCCGTTCCTTTTCCCGGCCCGTGTCTGTGCACACGTCACACGCATTGCCGCGGTCTCACACAGCAGCCCCTGGGAGCCCAGCTCCCGTTTGCCCCTCTGGGTGCCCCCTCCGGCCCCCCGGAGACTCGCTGGCTGGCCGCAACCCGGGGCCCCCTCGGGCAGCACAGCCTCAGACGGGGGCCCCCGGAGCGGTCTCCTGGCCGGTCCCTGCCCGGGCGTCGCTCACACCTGCACGCACACGCACGTCTGTGTGCGTGCACACACGTGTTGGTTGCATCGCGGCCGCACGATGCTGCCGGGCGCCGTGCTCACTCTCACACCTGCACACGAAGCTCCATCCCCCGTTCACTGCCGCACACGCATCCGCTGCACGGCTGGCATCAGGGGAGGCCCCGGGCCCCCTGGCACCGTGACCCTCAGGGGTGGGCCAGCCCCGCCAGCACCCGCACCCCTGGCCTGGAAAGGGAGGTCAGAGACGGCCTCTGATTTCCTGGCCTCCGACCTCCCAGAGCCAACACCTGACAGCGCTGGCGGCCACGGGGCCATGGACATGGCAGAGATGCCTGGTAATCGAGTGAACGGAGAAGTGAATGGCTACTTCTCACTCCTTGCGTAAGGACTAGATCAGATGTCACCTCCTCCAGGAAGCCTTCCCAGGGTCTCGGCCCTCCCTCGAGGCCCACGGGCCCATATGCACAGCACAGCGCATAAGCCCACCGGTTGCGGCCGACAGCACCATGTCGGGTCCCCGTTCCTCCTCGGACGTCCAGGAGTGGGCAGACCACATAGGGCGGTGGACGGCGAGCCCACAATCCCCGGCATGCAGCCGGGGCATGAACACACAGCAAGAGTCATCTCTGCCTTCAACGCCACAGCCGGGCACACCTAACAACTTCTGTTTCCACCCAGCTCTGGACTCACACCCATTTTGCAGATGAGAAGCTGAGGCTCTGAGAAATGCGGCATCTTACCCGAGGCCACACAGAGCTGAGGTTCCGGAGGAAGTGGGAGCCGTGGCCAGTGTCCTGGCACTCAGAGATGCCAGCAGGGAGGGTGGGGCCGAGGGGGAGAGGTGACCCTGAGGCAAGGTCCTATCTGCACACACAAGGCCCTCAGTCACGGGAGGGAAGAGACCCCCACTGGACCCTCCCCAAAGCAGAGGGCCAGCTCCCCACTCCCAGTCCCTCCTGAAGCCGGGACTGCCACGCTGGCCGCAAAGCCCAGGTTAGGATCTGCCCCCTCTCACCTCTGCCCTGGGGAGAGGGAGGGAGACCCACGGTCTCTCACGGGAGACTCTGAAGATGTCAAGGGCTTCGGTTAAAAGAGAAAAGCTGAGAGGAGCCCGGGGCTGGTGAGATGGGGACGCACACACTCGAATGGGCCCTCCACCAATTTCAGGCTATCTTGTCTTCACCCACTCGGCTTCCTCCTTGCTTTGCAAGCAGAATTCCGTTGTTCCCAGACTGGTTCCAGGTACTAGGCAGGACTGGGAAGAGTGGGAGGGAACCAAGACCTCAAGAGGCAGGAGAACGCAGGCAAGGGCTCTCCCCTTTATTGCAGAGAACCTACGTCTTAGAGAAAGGGAGGAGGAAACAAGCAAAACTGGGGACCGGAAGCTCATCTTCATCAGAAAGCAGGGCTGAGGCTGGGAGGGCACGAGAGGCAAACACAAAAGCAGAATCTGGGGGGTGAGGTCTGGAAGGAGTGAATGAGGGAGGCATCCCGGGATTGCTGCAAGATTTGGAAAACAAAATTGTGGATGAAGGAGATGCCCTTCATGTTCTAGGGAATTGCAAGTAAAATACAAACTCCTTCCTCTCCCCAGTGGGTGGCTGGATCGCGCTTCCCTGCAACGCTCTCTAGACCGTGCCATCTGGAAACGGTGGCTCCTAGTAGGGTTACAGCCACAAAGCCCATCTCACAACAAGGACATAATTTAATCCTGGTCGTGGCTCGCAGAGGCCGGGGCTGCCATTATCCCACATCAAAGACGACAGAATGGAGGCACGAAGAGGTCATGTGAGTTGCCCAAGGTCACAGAGCCAGAAAGGGGCCACGCGGGGACAAACCCTGGGTTCCCCTGCCTCCAAATCCTGACCTCTTTTCTCCACCCAGCACTGCCCCCGGGGAAGGAGCCAAGGACACTGAATCGTCTCTTTTTCAGAGTCTAGTATTTCGGGCCAAATCTGAGTGAGGTTTGCTGTTTCCTCTGAAAAGCCTGGCCTGACCTCCGGGCACCGCTGCCTGGTCCCTGGCAGGAACCGTCCGCTGGCGGGGTGGGCACGAGTCAGCAGAGACGCAGATAACCCAATAAAAGCTCTTATTTACCTTTGCGGTCAAAACACACAGGATAGTTTAAAAGTGTCAAGTAGGCGAGGGCCCGCTGCGGCAGGGACGTGGGCTCCTCCGGTCTCTGCCGCTGGAAGGTCACACCCGTACAACTTTTTGGAGGGCAACTCGACACTATGAATCCAGTGTCTTTAAAAATACAATGTCTTTGACTCAGCTGCGCGCGACTTCCAGGAACATAGCCCAAGGAAACAATCCCGCACAGTGTAATTGTTCTCATTCACTCGTACGTGGCGCTCAGACGGAGGGTCCTGTGTGCTCAATGGAGTTCACGTCTGATCGCTTAACTGGAACAGCCCGTTCTCCCACGGGCTGATTTTGTTTCCCCCCACAATGGAAGAGCATTTTGGCTATTTTTAAAAATAGCACCTAATTATGCATATAAATTTCTACTGATTTCACGGCCTGGCATCCAGTTCCAAAAGCCACAGGATTTTCAGGCTGGAGAGGACCTCCTGGCTTTTCGAGTCCAACGTTTACCAAAGGGTATCACATAAGAGGTTCAACAGTAGATGGGAATGAATGCTTTTGCATTTGAATGTGTTCAGGAAAATAGAAAATACTCTTCTCTGCAGGACTTCTCAGGACCTTTGCTATATGCCGGGTATATAGTCTTCACCAGGCAGATAGAAGGGGTGGTGTTTCTGCACCATGTTTGGCCACCGCATTCATTTTATGGGGCTGATATAACAAAGAATCAAGACTTGCATGACATAAAATAAAAGACATCCTTTCTGGATGTTTCTGGATAGTTCTGGCGGCTGGAGTCCCAAGAGCAAGGTATCAGCAGGGCCAAGCTCCCTCTGACAGCTCCAGGGGAGGATCCTTCCTTGCTCTTCCAGTTCCTGGTGGCCCCAGGCATCCCTTGGCTGCCTTCACACACTTGTCTGCCATCCCTGTCCGTGTTCAAATTTCTTCTTCTTACAAGGACCCCAGTCATCATGCCCACACCTGCTCTAGTGGGACCTCATCTAACTTGAGCTCTGCCAAGATTCTATTTCCAAACAGGCTCACACACACACACACGCACAGGTTCCAGATGGACGTGAATCGTGGGGGGACACGGTTCACCCCAGCACAGATGGAAAGCCCTCAGAGGCTTCTAAGCAGGGGAGGTGCAGGAGCATCCCTCCGCCAGACCACAGAGGGGAGGGCAGGCACGGGGACAACAGCAAGGAGCTCCCTGCGAGGTCCGGGCGAGAGGACGCACGGCTCAGGCCAGGTGGAGGAGTGCAGGCAGCGGCAGGTGGCTGGCCTCGGGCGGCAGCATTTTGAAGGTAAAGTAACAGGTAGTGACCCGGCATTTGAATGTGTGACTCAAGGGAACGAGGCATCAAGGGAGCTGAGCCTGAGGAACTGGAATGACAGCAGGGCCATCAATGGGGAGAGCCAGCAGGTGACCAGATGGAGTTTTGGGGAGCATGGGGGGCACCATCAGGGAAGGACAGGTCCCCTGGTGTGGCTCGGAGCTATGTACTGAGCTGACCGTGCCAACCCCAGCTACGGTCTGCTCGTGTTTCCAGAGAGTTCCGACTCCCTGAATTGTCCACGACACCCTTCGCACACCGGCCTCAACGCCCCGCCCCCCAGCCTCGGGTCATCTCCACTGTCCTGCCCCAAGGGCCCACGCTTCTCCCACACCCCAACCTTCTGGGACCTGCCATGCGCCCTGCAGGACACACTTGCTCCCCGTCCCCATGGGAGGATGAAAATCCCGGGACCTCAAGCGAGCCGCTCCTCCCCTCGGGGCCCTCGTGTCCTCTTCTGAGATATGGGGTTCCGGGGCTCGAAGGGGGCCATTTGGCGGTGGCCTCCCAGCCCCCGTGGCTCTGCGGAAAGCGCTCCCTGCCCACGCGTCCGACGCCCGCGGGCCTTCCCGGCAGCCGGCGTGTGTGCCCGGCGTGTCCGAGGGAGGGGAGGCCGGACCCGGTCTGACCCTCCCTGGGGCGGGCGCCCTGCGGGTGCTCGAGCAGACAACAGGGCTGCACAGTGCAGGCAAGGTCACCTGGGTGGGGAGACGCCTGTGGCTCCTGGTGGCTTTCGGTGGCCGTGCGGCTTGGGCTGGGCTGCCCAGCGGGGCTCGAAGAGTCCGGCGGCCACAACCTCAGGCCTGGAGCCTGCTTCTGTTTCGACAGGGCTCCGGGTGGTTTGCACCCATGGAAACGGGTCGTGCTGCCCAGGCCGGAGTCCCCTCCCAAGCTCTCCGCGAAGCCGGTCCCAGAGCCAGGCAACTGTCCTAATTTGAGCTCTGAAATTTCTTGTAGACCTCTCCCTTCTGCCGGGAATTCGGAGGACCCAGTCCAACATCTGGGCAGGAAGAAGGCTGACCTGCTTCTGTGCGCCGGGCTGGCCAGGCGGCGGGAGACGCGGCGGGGAGGTACGGAGCGACTGCGTGGGCATGGGTGGCGCTCGGAGCCTCGGTTTTTCCATCTGCGAGATGGGCCATCGCTGGCCGCCTTCCCGGCACCAAAGGACAGCTTAACCCAACCCCCGATAACGAAGGAGGCGCACAGGCTGCGGAGGAAGGCCTGCCCTCGAGTCTGGACACGCTCCGCTGGGGGGACGCCGGCCCACTCGCTCGGGTTCCTGCCGAGCGCGGACTGTGGGAAACCGGTGACAGAGGCCATGAGCGTGTGCGTGTCCCGGGGCCGATGTGACAACGTGCTACAGACTGGGAACACCGTGGACCTGTGGTTCTGGAGGATGGAAGTGTGAGGTCCAGGGGTGGGTGGGCCGCGCTCTCTGCCATGGACCCTCGCCTGCCGTCCTGGCTCCTGGGGCCACCGGCCATCTTGGTGGCCCTTGGCTTACAGACCCGTCCCTCCAGCCTCCGTCTCATCACCACATGGCCTTCTCCCGGGGTGTCCAAGTCCTCCCTTCTGATAAGGACGCTCGTCACTGGCTTCAGACCCACCGTCATCCAGCGTGACCTCATTTAATTTGACATTGGCAAAGACCGTATTTGTAAACAAAGTCAGTCACAGCTTTGAGGGTAACAGATCTTTTCACAGGGCTCGTCCTTCCCAAGCTGACAGCGAGGAGTCACAAAGGCTGGGTGGAGGGACGATTCCCTTCTGGCCGTGTCCGGGGAGGGGGACAACCAGGCACAGCTGGGGACCCCCGGGCTGTCCCACCTGCCCTCACAGATGTAGCTTCCCCATGTCTCCCTTGCAAGGGGCAGCTGCCCAAGGCCAGCCGGGTGCCCGTGGCAAAGCCACGCCAGAATGCAGAGCTCGGGTTCTAGGCCCGGGCGGGGCCGTGACCTGGGGAGGGAAGCTCAGCGTCTCAGCCCCAGCCCTGCACACAGGCCCTAGGGAAGATGGGCGGCCAGAGCGGGAATTCATGGTGGAGAGAAATCGACACCTTTGCCTGTTGGAAGGCAGAGGGACTTGACCTTGTCGTAAGGGCCCCGTGTCATTTCCCAGGCCATGTGCACAGAGCTCACAGCAGGCGCCATCCCGACCAGTCCTCTAGACGGGGACCGGGGACAAGCTGGCTCTGCGGGGAATGCCTGCACTTCCCAGAGAGGTGTGGGGACCCGCCTGAGGTCACACAGCCCTCAGTCAGGGCCTCCGGGAGCGGCCGGAGCCTGGCAGCCTTCGTCCACCGAGGTGGCGTCTGTCAGGGAAGCGGGAAGCAGGGGTGGCCTCGACAAGGGTGCCCCAGTGGCCGTCGGGAAGGGGGGCTCCCCCATGCACACCCATCCTCCCTGCGAGCCGCCGGATGTTCCGGGCCGCCGGACCCAGCCAAGGGTTCTGTCCCTGGCAGGCGTCTCAGGTGTCCTGTCACCAGCTTCCAGAGCTGTGACGGGATCCCAAGTTCAGGGTCATCGGGGGTCACGAGCACTCGGGATTCCCTCCCAGCAGAACCGGCACACGGTAAAGGCGACATTTCCAACTTCTACTGCAGCTGTAACCAATTTCCACAAACTCTGCCGCTTAAGCAGCAGGGATTTTCGGTCCTCTGCCTAGAGGTTGGAAGTGCAACACGGGTGTCCCTGGGTTTACAGCCTTCCCCCAGAGCTCAGAGCCGGCGACATCTCTCTCTGAGCCTTCCCCTCCTTCTCTGATCACAGCCGGAAAAGCTGAGCCCATCTAGGCAACCAGGACAACCTCCATATCACGGTGCCCCGAACGCAATCCCATCTGCAAAGTCCCTTTTGCTGTGCGAGGTCACACACATGCAGGTTCCGGGAATTAGGGCAAGGATGTCGGGGGGTGGGGGGTGTTAGTTCGCTGACCACAGGTGAGTGGAGTTGAATTCCATCAAGCGAGGGAAGCCTGGCCTGGTCTCTGGCAGTCCTCTCTGGACGGACAGGATTCCACTAACACCAGCTCATTCCAGAGCCATTTCCCATCGTTCTGCTGTTTTTGACTCTCTTCAAAGAGGCACTGTCTAGCCAAGGAGACTGGGTCGGGGCTGCCAAAACTTTGCTTCAAAATAAACCCTACTAGGAAATTTCCATGAGATCGGGCCCTTTTCTTCCCCACCCAGACCTGCCTGGAATCCCAGACCGAGCAGGGCTTCCAGTGGAAAAGCCTTCAGCCCGCAGGCTCTCCCAGAGGGGGCTTGCATTGTTTGTGTGGCCTTCCTTTTCTTTCGTTTGTCTTCCCCCAAGCAGCTAAATGGCCCCAGGTGTATCGCGATGCAGGCCAACCTGATCCAGGATATCACCAACTTGCAGAACGAGGGTTCTGCAGCCCTCGTCCTCAAAAGGGCCTCAACCATCCCCGCTTAAATTCTTCGGGGGACCCTCCTCTGGTCTTCAAGGGGGGCTCCGCCACCTCACAAGCCCTTGCACATTTGCAAGGAGCATATCTTAAAGATTTTATTTATTTATTTGAGATAGAGACAGTGAGAGAGAGCATGAGAGGGGAGAAGGTCAGAGGGAGAAGCAGACTCCCCATGGAGCCGGGAGCCCGATGTGGGACTCGATCCCAGGACTCTGGGATCATGACCTGAGCCGAAGGCAGTTGCCCAACCAACTGAGCCACCCAGGCGCCCCTACAGGGAGCATATCTTATGCCAACACGGACGCAGGCACACACGTTTCCCCCCCACCCCCGCCCCGGCCTAACCCCCAGCATCTTGTGACCTTGATTTACCCAGAAGTCTTTGCACACGGGCTCAGTGTCGGACGCTTCGGCACAGAGGAAGGGCATTTTTTTTTTTTTTTTGGATTTCAAACAGCTTATAAGGACAGACGTCATCTCATCAATTCTCCCCACAATGCTGGCGTCCCCACTTTCCCGATGAGGAAACAGGGTGGGACAGGGGAAGGGACTGGGTCACGGTCACTCGGCCGCTAAGTGGCAGGGCTGGAGTTTGAGGCTGAGGCTTCGGACTTTAAAAATCTTTCCAGTTTACGGTGGCAACACGCACTCTCCGCTGTGATTGGAAATACATATGTGGTCTTCGCCCCTCAAACTCGGGGAACTTCTTCATAGTTAGTTAGAAGGTGGTGGGGAGGCGTCTTTATTCATCCTGAGCAAGACCCCTTCCACCACACCTGAGCCGACGCCAATGAGGTGACCCTTGGTGGCCCCCAGGTAGCTTCCGAGGAACCAACTATGTGATGAGAGGCTTGGAATTTGCAGCCCCATCCCCAACCTCCAGGGAAGGGAGAGGGGCTGGGGACGGAGTTAATCGTTCAGTCCCCCAAGGACTGAGCCCATCCTGCCTACGCGATGGAACCCCTATGAACATTCTAAATGAGGGGGTTTGGAAAGCTTCTGGCTTGACGAAGGCACTCACGTGCCGGGTGACACACCCCAAGCCCCAAGGGGCTTCTAGACCTCCCCTGACATATCCCTGCACCTGGCTGTGGGTTTCTCTCCTTTATACACCAGTACACATAAGGCGAGTGTTTCCCCACGGGCCGTGAGCTAATACCACCGATTATCAAACCTGACCGGGAGGGAGGAGGGGGACCCTCAACGTGTAGCCAAGTCAGACAGAAGTGTGGGCGGTCCGGGGACCCACTACTTGGACTGGCCTCTCTAGTGGGGACAGTCTCGTGGGTCTGTCTCACTCCAGGGAGTGTGAGGACTGAAGGAAGTTGGGGGACACCCAGCCGGTGTCTGCAGGGAACCGGAGAGTCACTGGGTGTGGAAAACCCACACATGGTGTCAGAAGCGTCAGGAATGAAAAACAGGTCTCAGTCGTGTCTGTATTCGGTCGTGCATTCTCTCGTCTGGGGTCTGGTGAGGTCGTCGGGTCAGCTGTGTGCTGGCCATTGAGGGACGGTTGAAAACGGCAGAGGCTCTGGTTCAACCGGTGTGGGGTGGGCCCATCGCCCTGGGAATTTTTTAAACTTCTTGTTAATTTGGGCATGGGGCAGGCTGAATAATGGTCCCCAAAGATGCCAGGTCCTAATCCCGGAAACCTGTAAATGTTTCCTTCCGTGGCAAAGACTTTGTAGCTACAAGGAAGCCTCCTGAGGCGGATAGGCGGGTCCTGGGTTATCTGGTGGGCCCTAAAGCACTTGTGTCCCCACCCCCCCC
>CM052803.1:46487406-46513329 GCA_028533885.1 Nasua narica | reverse complement strand
CAAATGCCTCCGAGCACTATCTAGCCACACATGAATTGTAACCCTGGGTTGGAACCGTTAATTCAAGTTCTGCCTGTGAACTTGCCCTTGAAAGCAAGGGCTGTCGATGCCTCCTGCCTGGGTGCCCACAAGAGAACCAGTAAGGTTGCTCACACACGGTGTTCCCCCGGCCCCTCCCCGGGCCACGGCAGACATGACGAATGGATCACAGCTCTCCAAACAGGCATCACTAATCGGGCGGAGCCTGCGAGGGGACCTCTGGCCCTTTCATCTGACCTGCTCTGGATGGCATGGTGCTCGGCATGTGCATTAGGAGCTTGATTAGTATCGGCTTAAAGATGCAGGACGGCGCTGCTGTTCCTAAGGCCTGACGTCTGCTGACCGCGGCCACCTCTCCAGCCCTATAGCTGTGTAGTTTGTGCACTGAACAAAAGCACCTGGCAGGGACATCGGGACTAGAATCCAGCTGTGAGCAAGCAGTGGCCTTGGCTTAGGGGGACATGTCTGGCCCACGCGTGGCAATCCCGTCAGATGTTCTGGATTTTACCCAGCCTGCCTGCCTCTGACTTGGGAGATGGGGCCCAGGATCCCAATGCCGGAGGCTCCGGACAGACAGTAGCCTCTGCTCCTGAAAACAGAAGCTGGGCATGGAGGAGGGACCTCAGGCCCGAGCAGGCTCCGACCGTGGGGCTCTGGAGCAACACTGCGGCTCTGGAATGGCAAGGAGGGTGGTGTGGGCCACGTCCTCACATCCACACCACAAATGTGGTCCTCAGACCCCGAGAAACACATGACCTTGGCTTGGGCTGGGCTGGGCTGGGCTCACTTCCCCTGACCCTCTTCACTCACAGCCCAAGACATTTAACGGGGAGGGGACCCCCTTTCACGCCCTTTCACTTAAACGCCTCATCCCTTTTCCAAAGTGCGAGAGAGCCCTGGTTTGCCCATTCAGACCAAACGCGGTAGAATCTGTTTCTTTCAAACCTGACCCTTATTCCCGGTATTCCCACTATTCCCATGGTTTCTGCTCGCCTGGGCCAGCCCCGGCGGTGAGAAGCCTGGTCCGAATCCGCCCCGACCTGGATGAGCAGCCCTCCCTGGCCAAGCACGCAGCCCTCCCCGCCGCGGGCACGGGAGGCCACGCTCCCTCCCATCAGAGAGGCACAGCCCGCGTCCGGTCTCTGCAGGGGTTTGCAAATTTTACATCACCATCCCCCGTGCGGCGGTCACCGCGCAGGTGCTGTGGCCTGAGCCCTGCACGTTTGTCCCCATCTCCTCCCCATTCCGCGAATCTGAAGGCTGGGTGCGTCTCACCCGCCACGATCCTGCTGAAGACGGTTTAAGGCTTTGGTCCTGATGCTTGGACACCTGTAAGGACGGCCGCCAGCGCCACGCTCTTGGGGACACGGAGAAAACAGGGACCTCCATCACTGGAGGGAAGACCCCTAAACAAGTGTGCCCCGAATAAGGAAGGAGAAAAGAGAGGGGATTACCTGGGGGCCTCCGTTAGCGTCAGAAGAGAGCCCCGGGAGCCTCAGTTCCCCTTTATAAAATGTGTTGACTCAGAGGCCTGACCTGTGAGGACAGGAGCAGGCCGGGGTCGTCCACAAGCGGTTCGTATTAATCCACACCCAGGACCCCAGGTGGAAGGTGTGCGTGCGCCTTCTTTCTGCGTGATTCCAGGGCTCGTCCATGGGGTCACATTAACCACATCCCTTTCTGACCAAGATGAGGGAGGATTAAGGCACAATCAAGACAAAGAGCCAGCCTCTGGCTGGGCCCATCCACGGAGCCCAGTGGCTCCGGTCCCACTGAAGACCTGCCCGGCAGCCTGGATCCCCACCCCACCTCTTGTTAATGAGAGGCGAGCAGCCAAAACTGGGTCCGAAGAGGGGGTCGCTGAAACGCTTAGAGAGCATGCAAAGCCAGAGCTGGCCCGGCCAGGGCCCCAGCCGAGCAGGCCGTGTAGACAGGAAGTGTGCAATGGGCCTCTTCGGGCTGGACAGTCTCTTTTTAAGTGGAAATGTCAATCGGCTTTCAGAAGAAGACTCAGTCCTTGGAGAGAGCCCAGCTCTTTCCCTGGCCAACAGCCTCGGGCTGAGCGTGGGCTGACCCAGATTGGAGACTAGCTCTCCTACGTGGCAGTAAGAAGTTGGGGGGACTTGGGGGAGCCCTCAAATGGGGCTGAAGAAGCTTTTTGGCTGAGGAGAAGGGGAGATGTGTGATTATTCCCTTCCCTCTTCCCTCCCTCCCTTCTCTCCTCTCCCCCCTCCGTCCCTCCCTCCCTCTCTTCCTGTTTTTTTGATTTTGCCAAATATTTATTAAATGCCTACTATGTCTCAGATACTCGGCTAGGCGCTGGGGATTCTGCAGCAAATGAAAAGAACAAAAAATCCTGTCTCCGTGGAGTTTACATTTTAGTGGGAGATGGACAAGAAAATAAATAAATAAAAATAAGTTTCAAGGGGCACCTAGGTGGCTCAGTCGGTGAAGCGTCTGACTCTTGCTTTCGGCTCAGATCATGATCTCAGGGTCGTGATAATTGAGATTCTCTATCTCCCTCTCCCTCTCTAAAAGAAGGCAAACTTCAAAAATAAATTTCAAAAAGCACTCTGGGGGAAAAAAATAAGGAAGGGAAACCTACTTTGTCGGTGGGGCTGGGGGACAGCTGCAGGATTTTTCGCTGGGGCCGCCTGGGGAAGGAAGGTCACCGGGGAGGGCATTCCAGGGAGAGGGCACAGCAAGTGCAAAGGTCCTGGGGCAGCACTGTGTCTGGCATGTTTAAGGAACAGCAAGGAGGCTCATTTCACCCAGTTCTTTCCCTGGACTGTCCCAGAACCTTCTCTTTGTCCCACTTGCTCCTGGGCTCTATCTCTCTGACCCAACGACAAGTTCTGAGCACCGACTTCTTGGTGATGTTGTTCTCTGTCCTGGGGACTTGGGTGAGGAAGCTGAGACGGGTCCGCCCTCGCATTGCTTACAGCCCCGGTCCCCATCCTGAAACCTGGGAGCTCATGGGTTCGCCTCGCCCAAACAGCTTGTTTGCCTTGGCCAGCCCTGAATATTTTTTTTAAAATTGGCAACTTTTAAATTGGGTATAATTTCAAACTCACCGAAAAGTTGCAGGAACAGTGCCATGGACCTCCTGTGTGTTCTTAGACTCCCCAACCGTTAGGGTTTGTCCCATTTGCTTCACACCCACGTGTTGCTCTGGGTGGGTATGTAGGCTTGTCCCCTCCCTGAGCCATGTGACCGTAAGTCACAGCCAGCAGACACGGCCACCCATCCACAATGCAGCGTGACAGAAGCAACTGACCTGCCCCTTAAGAAGAAAACGTGCAAAGACGTGCCACGGACGATTCCGGAGCCTAGAGAAAGAAGGAGATCCTGCCATCTGCGGCCACGTGGCTGAACCCAGAGGACGTGACGCTAAGAAATAAGCCAGACGAAGAAGGGCAAACGCTGCAGGCGACCTCGTCCAGGACGGATCCAACGGGCAGACTCGTAGGAGCAGAGAGGGGCGTCGGAGGGCATAGAGCCCGTCATCCAGAATGGGGAGCCGTGTGCTGGGAGCATGGACCCCACGACAAGCGTGCTTAGCACCGAATGGATGAATGGATGGATGGCGCTTTGGAGGCGATGCGTGTGTTTACGGCATAGATCACGGGGACGGTTTCGTGGAAGGAGCCCGATCTCCAAGCACATCAAGTCGTGTGCACCGAAAGCGGACAGCTTTCTGGGTGTCAACCATGCCCCGGTAAAGTGGTGAAAAAAAATACTCGGGGCGCAATTCCTGAGAACAAGGGTGCGTTCTCTTACTTCACGAGATCGAAGTCAGGAAGTTCACACGGATACCCTCCCGTATCTGATCCGTTTCACTTGTGGCTTGTGTTCAAATCTCGCCCGTTGTCCTGTTGGTCTTCTGTGGCTGTGGCTGCTTTTTCTAGAACACGACCCAGGACCCCACATTGCATTTACCTGACAGATCTCTTGATGGGGTATTTGGCCTTTTTTCCTCCTCCCCACCCCTCCCCCTCCCCTTCCCTCTCCTTCTTCTCTTCATGGCGACAGTTCTGAAGTGCATGGGCCCGTTATTTTGTAGAACTTTGCAGTTTGGGTCTATCTCACGCTTAGACCCAGTTCTGCGTTTAGGGCAGGAACCCCGAAGAAGCCGTGCTCTAGTGCCCCGAGCGCCTCTCCTCTGGAGACGTGATGTTGGTTTGGTCTAACACGGACGACGTTTGTGGTTTTTAAAAAATAAATAAATAAGTGTAAAAGTTAATTCGTTCCAGGAAAAAATAGATTCCCCCAAATCAATTCTTCAGCTCCCCGCGAAACTGTAAGCATACAGAAAGTGTCCCTCCCATGAGCAGAAAATCACAATGCTTTGGGTCCAAGAGCCGTTGCATTTTTTTTTCCTTCTACGATGACAAACAGAGGGACGCAGCTGGATCTGTGAATAAGCCAACACGAATGCCCCCAAAAGTCAACATAAACACAGGAGACTCACGCCCCATTCTGGACCAGGGCCAGCTTTGAGCCCAGGTGAACCTTCTAGAAAGAACGGCCATGCCCTGTGGCCTCTGCTCCCCATTCCACAGCTGGTGCTCTCCTCTGCCTGGGGGGGAGGGTGGGGGTCCCGCTGCGGAGCCGCATGAGGGCCGCTGGGCTCAGACCCCACCTGCCGGGGGTGGTGACGCAGGGGGCTGGGGGGCTGCTGATGTTCGTTTCGACCACTTGGTTAGGCTTGTGTGTGCTTGTTTTGTTCACTGAAAAGTTACCATTTTCCCCTTTGTAAATTATAAATAATTTGTGGGGAAATACTTTGAGACTATAAATACCCTATTTCTCCAAACGTTGTCTCTCGTGAGGGACCTAATTCCACCGTTCCACTTATTTGCTGGCAGATAAATGGTTGTCAGAGAGATGCTTTTTTTCCAAAGAGAGCTTTCTCTTTTACCTCTCTTTTATTTATTTATCCTTTCCTTTTGTTTCTATCCAGGCGGCATGCGTGTTCCCTCCATTCTCGCTGCTGTGGGGCAGGGGGGAATGCATGGTGTGTGTGTGTTAGCTAGCCACTGCTGTCTAACAAATCACCCCAACACCAACCTGCGAACATTTACGATCTCTCACCGTCTCTGCAGACCAAGCATTTGGGAATGGCTCAGGGGGATAGTTCTGGCTTGGGGTTTCTTAGGATCAACATGCAGGCCTGAAGGATTGCAGAGAGAGGAGCCACTCATGGCCGCCATGTTGGTCTCTCTCCGTGAGGGCCCTGCACAGGCTGCTTGAGTGAGCTCACGGCGTGGCAACTGTCTTCCCCCAGAGCAAGTGACCCAAGAGAGGGGGAGGCAGGCAGATGGGGTCCTTCCCAGGACCTGGCCTGGGAGGTGGGACAGCATCACCTCTACCACATCCTACTGGTTAAAAGTGAGACTTGGTGAGCCGGTCCACACCGAAGGGAGGTGAATTAGCCTCCGCCTTCCAAGGAAGGAGGTCAGAGAGCACGCAGACATGCATGGGCGCCTTGGAAAGTTACACGCAGTGTCACTTTACGGCCCTGGCATCCTCCTCCTAGGTGTATGCCCAGAATTACGAAAGCAGGGCCCGGAATAGGGGCTTGTACGTGGATTTCACAACAGCAAAAGTCGGAAGCCGCCCAAGGGTCCCGACAACCAATGACAGATAAACCACACATGGTCTAGCCAACGGTGGAATTTCATTTTGTCATAAAGAAAAAGGAGGCACTGACACAGACCAACCTTGAACACCCGACGCCCCACGTGAAAGAAGCCAGACGCAAGCCGTCACATCACGTGGGATTCCGTTGGTGTGAGATGTCTGGAACAGAAAAATCCGGAGACGGGGCCTGGGGGAGAGCGGAGAAGAAGCAATCGCTTCGTTGTACAGGGTTTGACTTTGGGGTGATGGACCCATTTTGGACGCAGGTAGAGCTCAGGGCTGTACGATGTCGTGAATGTTACCAGTTGCCTCCAGATGGCTCACTTCAAATAGTTAAGTACATGCTATGTGAGTTCACATCAGTTAATTATTAAATCAAACCAAAACGAAAGCCCCACACTGGGCAAGCCTGAACTCTGGGGAGATGGGTTGGAGCTGTGCCGTCTTTTGGGGTAGGGACGGGGGCAGAGGGGGGCTGGGAAGGGACGGGGCTGTGCAGAGAGACACAGACAAGCAGAGGATAGCGGTGCCCTAGCTTTGGGAGGGCCGGTAGGGAGGTCCCCCCAGGGAGGGACAGCGAGGATCATCAGGGTCCAGGGCACAAAGGCCTCCGGAAACTTCTAGAAGAAGAGCAACAAGGCGTCTGTGAGCTGGGTTTGTGGTGCCGGGGGCGCCTCCCCGCGGGGCTGCTCCCGGGAGCGTCTGCCGCTCAGTGAGTCAGAGGGAGGGCGCGCTCCTCGTCTATCTGGGAAAACAGGCGATGTGTCTTGTCATCTGAAACCAGCCCTCACCACCACATCCCGGGGCTGAGCCCCGACGCCGCCGGCGCCTCCGCTCAGCCCGGCGGCAGACGGGGGGATGTGACTGCGTGGGGTGGCGCCGCTGGGGGCCGGGGGGCCTCGTGGGCGGCAGGGGGGCGTCCTCGCGTCACAGGCTGTCCCGGAATCCCCGGCGCCTGGTCCAAGGGCAGCACGACTTCCCTGAGTTTGTGGGGTTTGCCTGGCGAGTCCTCGCTGGGGGCTGGACTCTGGGCCCCGAGGGGCAGAACGGAACCCATTCCTTACGCCCCAAACGGGGAGCCGAAATGCTACGGAGGATACCCAAGGCTTGGAGAGACCTTTGGGGATGGGAGTGGATGATGTTTTAATCAACACCGAGCCGGAGAGGTCACGCGCCTCCCTGAGACGATAGTCACCGTTAGGTGAACCCGAGTCTCTGTTTAAGCAGGTGGCTGAGGGGACCCTGGGAATCCCCGGGGCGGGTTTTGGGGGATTATCCCAGGGCTACAGACTTGGGGTCAGAGCCGGATGGACCTGGAGTCAGGACCAGCCGTGCCACCCGCTAGCAGTTTAACTGGGGGTCCAGTTGCCCGACCTCTCTGTGCCTCGACTTGTCCTTCTGCGGAATGGGGTGACGACAGCGGGCCCGGCCGATAGCGCCGTGGAAATGCGTGCGAAGAGCTGGGTGCCGAGCACAGGGCCCCGGCAATTAACAACCTTTATCTTCACGTCACTGCCGTATGCCCGAGGTGTTGGCCAAGCTTCGTCGGACCCTCCTTCCCCGTCACCCGTCAGCATCATGACGAATCTCCCCATTTGGTGGGGGGGACAGAGGACAGACCATTCAGTGCAGGGACGGGTTGGGGTGGGTCGCACCCGCACGATTTCAAGTCGCACATGCTTTTCTTAATTTCACGCTTAGCGTCCGACAGCCTACATCCATACCTCCCAGAAATACAGTTTAGAAGCAGCAGAGAGGGAGGGTCCGGGAGCCGTCCGCGCTCAGGCGGGCAGCGCGGGGCCGGAGGAAGGAGCCTGGGAGGTCTGCACGCCGTGCCCAGACCTGCGGCTGGCCGAGCCCCAAGACGCACAGGGAGGACCCTGGAGGAACAGGGGCCCGCTTATCTCCTCCAGCTCCTGCCGGTGTCTCCTACGGGCCAAACCCCACAGGACCCCAAGGGCGCTGGTCCCCACAGGTGGGCCCCGGGAGGCACAGGGTGCAGGACGGACCCCGGGGAGCAGCAGCCCCACGTCCTCAAAGGCCAGCATCGCCGGCCGGGACGGGCCCTCCCCCAGCCCAGGAGCCACGGGGATGGCGGGGTGGGCAGTCCCCGGCCCCCGGCCTCCTCACGTGCAGATCTCACGAGGGAGAGGAAGGGAACCTTATCCCGCTGTTTGTAAACCTCAGAGAGCCAAACAAAGTGTCCTTCTTAGAAGCCAGGCCCGGGTTTGCCTTGGACATCTGGAAAACCTTACCCGATTTCCCAATCTCCGCGGGCGGCCCCCCGGCTAACTCCGGACCGGGGCCAAGCGGATGGGGCCAGGGCACCTGAGGGACGTCACATCTGATGGCCAGAGGGGCGGCTGAGAGGCAGATTCCACTTGGATCCCGTCCCGTATTTGGCCGGGAACGAGTGGGAAGGGCAGGACGTTCTGGAAACTCCACGTGGTGCGCGAGGCCTCTCACCACGCCATCTCGCCAGACCCTCTCCTGGCTGCGTACCCTAATATGTCCCAAGCCCCGTCCCACCGCAGGGCCTTCCCTGAGCTGTTCCTTCGTCGGGAACGGCGGCCCATTCCCCTTCACCCCACCGCCGCCCCCTTCAGCTCTCGGGGGACACAGTCCCCAGCTTCCTAAACTGGGTCACGGCCCACCATGAGCCTCGGAATCCTCGCTTCCATAATTCACCACATTATGTCTCCCGGCTGTCGGCCCCGGCAGGGCAGGGGTGCGGCTGGACTCCAAGGGCTCCTCCTGTTACCCGTGTGCTCAGACACAGGGATGACCGGGCTCCCAACTTTTCTTCGACGTTATTTGTGATGTTTTGAAGGAAAAGGAAGTGGAAACAGGCAGAAGTGCCTTGTCCACGCGGAGGTGGTGGTGAAGGTGGTCGTGGGCTATTTGGAATATTCTCTGAGGCCCCTGAGCCGCTCCTTCACCCTCCAACCGGCAGAGGTTTGCCCTGGGAGGGGGGGGCAGTGCTGGCCGGGCATGGCCGGGGTGCTGGAACCCTCCATCGTTCCAAAGAGCTGTCCCTTCGGTGAGCGAACCTAGGCGGAGCCCTCGGGTCCCCACTGTACTCCAGGAGCCCCAGCAGAACGTCCTGTCTGCCCCGGCTTTCTTCGGGGGGAGCAGCGGGTCCAACGCGGGGCACGGGTCAGAACGCAGATTCCCTGGAGGGCCGGGTCGGGACCCCCAACAGGAAGAGGTTTGGCGGAGCTCAGCGGGTGCGGCGACCTGCGACCCCTCTGGGAACCCCTCCCATGGGACATTCCTCCCGGCCACCTCGGCGCGTGTGCCTGAACGAAGATACACAGGAACCGGGGTGGCCCTTATGAGCGTTCAGATAAGCAGAATGATTTGACTCATTGACGACACATCGTCGAGAGCCAGATCCAGAAAATGTGCGTAAGGAAAAAAAAAAGCTGAAATAAACAAGAAAAAGAGGGGAAAAGTTTTTTTGTTTTTGTTTTTTTTTGAAGGCTGGAACCAATTTGGGGGTTAAACCAGCTGCCCACACAGATTTATTTCAGCTTTTCAAGCGTTATTCTATATGATTTATTTCCTGCTAATGCATCTGACAACTATTGTGTAAATGGTTTCCATTTATTCTGGAAAGGCACCTCCTCCCCCTTTGGGGAGGTCCTACTAGGATCCAACTGAACCAGAAACAACAACTGGTTTTGATTTGGAAAAACAAAACCCACAAGAAGACGGAAGAGTGAAATAAATGCTGATTCCAAAAGCAATCTTAACACACTCCAGAATGAGTCACAAGGGCCCCTCTGGCCCTCTCGGATGGATACAGGCCTGAGTCCCCATGTGCGTCTTTGGGCAAATTACTTAGGCTTTCCGAGCCTCTGTTTCCTGATCCATAAAATGGGCACGGCCGCTGGAGCACCTCATGGGGAGAGCTTCACGGAAATCGGGCAGGGCACTGCGTAAACACCGAAAAACGGTCACTGCTATTACTCTTGTAAAACGGAAACACTCGGAACCACAAAGGACTCCTCGTCACGGTGCTTTAGTACCTCGGCTCCGACCGCAAGGGCCCCAGAGGGACCCGGGCAAGACCTGATTTCCAGTCTCGGACACAGAAGTGACTCATTACGGAACAAGAGAGGCTGCAGGAAAGCTAAGGGGTCCGCTGGCTGCAGGGCAAACGGTCCACAAAAGGCGAAGCTGTCTTTGAATCGAAAAGAACCTTTTCACCTGAAAGGAAGGGAGGCCTCCTTTCGAAGAAAGCCGTTTGCAGACCTCACAATCACTCTTGCCTAGCTATGACAGGAAAAAAAAAATAAAAAATCTTGATTTGGCCAAGTGTGTGAAGCTAGCTGGAGAACACGCGAACTTTCCATGGGCTGATACTAAGGCAGGACGCGACTCAGGTGTTGGGGGCAAGGGGTCTCTGGAGCGGTCTTTAGGGCGGAAAGGCTGGGTTTCCTTGTGGCCGCCAGCATCACAGACCCGGACGGGGGCAGTCAGAGGGCGTGGGTTTTGCCACGAGCGTGGGGAAGGGGCTGCGGGGGCGGGGGCACCACCTGACACGCGTCCAGAGAACACGCGCACGCTCTGCCGGCGCAGCTGCGCTCCAACGGCTGCCATCGCGCGGGAGGCGAGGCGTGGGGAGTCCCCCGGCCTTGGCTCAGAGCAGCAACCGGGCTGGCCCGAGAGGGTCCCGCTGGCCCAAGTGTGCAGGCTCAGGCTAGGCCCCCGCAGGTCAGAGCACGGGAGGGAGCGGGCCATCGGCACATCTGGGCGGCCCACAGCAAGAGGACTAGAGAGGCCGGGGCCAGAGGCCAAGAAAGGGATTCGAGGTCAGCACAGGCAGAGCCAAGTGAAGGAGCGAGGGGGCAGGGGCAGGCCAGGTCAGCAGGCCAGTGTCCGCTGGCGGGCTCCAAACCAAGCCACGGCTGAGCGCGCAGGCCAGAGTCAGCACAGAGATGCTGACTGGGCCTCAGAGAGCCTGGCAGTCGCGGGGAGTTGCCTCTCCGCCCAGGGGTTCCTGGCAATGACCCTGCTGCTGCCTGAGGGCAAAGAACACTCACCCTTGGCCGTGACCTTGGCTGCCTCCTGCTGGGAAGGGGCTGATGAAGGGCTGCTGGGGAGGCCGAGATGGCAGAGCAGCTGGGGTGACCTAAGTGTCTGAGGAGGCAGCCTGTGGTTCCGGCTTCTCAGCTGTAATGTGCGCTCTGACTCAAGGCCAAGCTTAGCACGGGCCGGGAGGGGACCTAGGACAAGGACACCCCCAAATTCCAAGACCCTTCCCCATAAGACAGGGGCAGCTCAAACTAAGGTGGCTTAGTCTCCCCCCAGTATTCATTAGCCCCTCTGCCTTATGCTTCAGGTTGCATCTTCTAGATGCAGAGCTTGAGACAAGGATTTGGTACAAATGGTTTATGGGGTCTGTGTTCCCAGGAAGCACAAGTGAGGGAAAGTAGAAGGGAGGCAGGGCATGGGGATGAGGCATCCCGAGTGTGCATCCTGCTGGAGACCCCAGGGAATGACTTGGAGTGACCTCTGTGAAGGGCAGGGAGGCATACACCCACCCCTTCCTTGCTAGACGGCTGCTCCTGGGACATTAACTCCTCTAGAGGGAGACCAACCATCTCAGTCTGCTTGGGACCAAGGCGTTTCCTGGGCTCTGGGACTTTGAGTGTTAGAGATAGGAGTGTCCTGGGCAAATTGTAACCAGTTGGTCACTGACTCTCTGGTTCTTCCGGGCCCCTTGATGCATGGTGAGCTTGCTCCTACAGCCAGAGAATGCCTCATTCTTACCATGCACTGCAGGTAAGAGTCTGTTGGCATGAACCACCATGGTGAGTTCAGAGGGGACACAGATAGGGGGTGTCCAGCAGATCTGCCACACCAGTCTAACCACCCCCATATCCCTGTGACTGCTCCATCCCCGGGCATCCTTCCTGCTGCCTCCCCTCACTCCCTAGCCATAGCACTCCAGCCGGCCACCATGCTCCACACACTTTCCTGACTCCTCTGACCTCAGGGCCTTTGCACTGGCTATTCCCTTTGACTTGAAGTCTCTTTCCTGGACGTGCATGTTGGAATATGTAACCTACATGAGAGAAGTTTGCTGGGTATGAACGGTGCATTATTCCCAACGCATGGTGTCTAACACACAGTAAATATTTATCCACTAAACGAATGAATGAAAATGATCTAACAACAACACTAATAGAAATAAGAATTTCAAATTTCAGGCCTTTCCACCCGTGGGGATGGCCTCCTCCAAAGGAAATGGGGGAATGGTCACAGGAGGCCCAAGAGAGACCTGGGATTCCGGACTCCGCTCAGCGGTCTCTCTACTTCCAGCAACCCCTGCCATGGTCACGGGAGGGGACTCAGCCAAGGACCAGGACTTCTAGATTCCTCCACTTGAGCAAATGAACCCATTCAGAACCTCGTCAAATGAAACAAAAAATGTCTATTGACTTTTTTAAAGCAGGGGTGGGGAAGCAGACCCACCTGCCTCCCATTTCCCTCATGAGGAGCCCCAAGGACAGCCCTAGGGGACTCAGGGGAGCTTGACCACACAGCCCCGAAGAGCTGAGATCAGACGTCCCAGGTGAGGGTCTCCTGACGTGCAGAGGCTGATGCAGAAGGTGTGAGCATGTCTAACAAGCTCCCAAGTGATGTCAATGGCCTGTGGCCAGGGCTTTGAACGTGCAACGAACATTTGGCAACATCCTCTCTCTTCTAGAGTCAGGAAGGTTTGATGATCTTGCCTGTACTTTCCACAGGCTCAGTGGCAGTGAGGTGTAGGACAGAGGAGGCAGAGGCCCTTGGGGTCACTGGTAATGTGAGGGTTGAGGCAGCTTCTCAGATACATAGGTCCATGTGTCTGAGTTAGGGTACTGGGTACCCATGATGTTATCTGCTGTGACAAAGAGGCCCCCTGATACCTTGGCTTAAACAGTATAGTAGTTCTCTTCAGAAAGAGCGGGGATCCAGGGCTAGGCGGGGCAGCTCTGCTAGCTTCAGCACGTGGTTTTTGTCTCTGGATCCAAAGTGGTTGCTGTAGACCCTGCCATTGTGTCTACATCCCAGAGAGTGGGAGGAAGAAAAAGGCAGAGGGAGCTATGCTCCTTCTTTTTAAAGGCACCACCCGGCAGTGCCACAAACCACCCTTGCCCCTACTCCGAGGGCCAGACAGCCATTGGGTCATTCCTCGCCACAGACGAGGCTGAGAAACGAGCGGTCTTAGGCCCAGTGAAGCAGAGGCATTCTACCATTCAAGGAAGAAAGGGATGGATATTGGTGGCATCTAGAGGGAGAAAAGCTGTTAGGTTCAAACCCTAAACTTGAAGTTGTGTGAATGGTATTCCGACGGCTTTATTAGGTATAGACTGCGTGGAAGCCTTTGTGGAAGGTGGACTAATGGCCCCCGAAGATGTCCACATTCTAATCCCCAGCAGCGGTGACCCAGAAACCGTGTGGGGGCCGAGCACAGACTTGGGCCAGGCCCTTTCTGGAACCACCCTCCACCAAGCACAGACTTGGTTTCCCCACCATCAGCTAGGGACAGTGATATGTAACCGGATAAATCCCGAGGACTGCTGGGGCTCCCCAAGCTGCTCCCCCACTCAAAGAAACAGACCTTCCCTGCAGCCACCTGGGAGCTTTGAGAGCGTCCCATCTGCCACTGTACCGGTGCACGACACATGCTTCTGTCCTGTTCTCCCATAGGATGGGCTCAGCCGTCCAGAGAAGCTTGCTCTCAGTGACTCCCCCAGACCCCCTAAAACCTCTCTCACTGCCCCATTCCCCCCAGGAGGCTGGGGAGATGGAGGAGGCCGGCCTTCAGCCCGAGGCTCAGTTTCTCAGCTGTCCACACAGACCGATAGCCTGTTTCCTGCTCTGAGAGACCAGTGAAGACGCAGAAAGATAACAGCGGAGAGAGTATTCTGGAGACTCACTCCATGGAATGCCTTTGCAGAGAGCCTGCAACAGGCCAGGCGCGGGGAGGCAGGGCATGCTGGGGGGACTGCAACGGGAGCCCAATCCCCCAACGGTGGTTGCTGTGACCGAAGAGGCCCCCTCAGCCTACAGTGGGGACCGAGGCCCTGGAGGGAGTCACTTGCCCAAGGGCATGAAGCCAGGACCTGGTGGAGCTTTCCCACGCCAGCCTGTGCAAAGGCCCGGCGATCTGGGGAGCGGGGAGAAGTGTCAGGGCTGAGGAGAGTCTGCACAGGCAGATGGGGCAAGAGGCAGGATCTGAGGGCACCCCATCCCCCTGCCTGAAGGCCACGGGAGGGTGATGGGAAGCCGGGGGGCTCTGAGCAGCAGACGAGGCAGAAGACCAAGCACCCTTCAGCCCCCGCGCCAGGAGCCCCTCCCTTCCCTGGTGACGTTCCCTCTGGCCCGCAGCGGTCTCCTTCTGGACAAACATTTGGAGCAGGGTGGGACATTTCCTTCTGGAGATAAGGTCTGCGCAGGCCTCCCTGGCAGGGGCCTTCACGAGCAGCTGTGGATCTGGACTTGCCTCCCCGGGCCGGGACATGCTGGAATTTTTCTGATAAGTTAACCCCGAGACTCTGAAGATCCTAGGGCCTTAACCCACCTCGGTCTACACAGCGTTTACAGACAAAATGCGAACGGGGAGCCTGCAACCTTTCAAAACAATGCACAATTTGAGGGGCTGCTTTGCTCTGCCGTTAGGGGGGCCCAACCTTGAACGAGGGGCCCATGACAGCGCCCTTCTCCCTTGGAGACAAAACTGAGCTCGAGTCCCTTTGCTAAACTTTTTTGCTCAGCAGTCCATTTGGGAAAAATCACAATGTTCACAGGTTACCTACCCCCGTTCCCCCAATTAAGAACAAAAACAGCGTTAGGACATCTCATGGGGAAAACGTGGGGGGTTTTCTGGTTTTCTTGGTTTTGTTTTTTTTTTTTTTTACAGCTCTTGTGAGATTCAATTCGAACACGACACAGCTCAGCCGTTTAAAGAGTCTGACTCGATAGTTTGGGGCGTGTTCAGAGTCACACGATCGATACGGTCCGTTCTCAAACCTGTCATCAGCCTGACCCCCAGCCCGGCCCCCCGCAGCCACGAATCTGCCTTCCCTGTCTGGGGGCCTGCGCGTTCCCGACGCTCCGCACACACGGAGGCCCGGGCTTTGGGACCCACGGCCCGGGTACACTTCCAGCAGGAGGGCCCCTTCTGGCTGCCGGGGGCACCCCGAGGCCGGTTTCCGTGGGGACCGAAGTGGGTGTCTCCTCACATGCAGAATGGCTGGGTCATACGGAGAACCCGTTTCACCCCGGGAACAGCCAGGACTGGGAAAACCCAGGTGTTTCCGACATCCGTGACCCGTCCATTAAGAAGATGTGCGGACACTTGCTAAGTGTCGACTCTGAGCTGGGGGTCCCGGGAATCATCCTGGCTTATCCCCCCCGCCAGTTTATTTGGCGGTGGGCACTGTTATCGTGCCTCCCGAAGGGTGGTCTCTGTTCGTTCCAGCGCCTGGAAAAGGCCCCGTGGCTCCTTTTTACTCCTTTTTGGCCGCATCTGGGCTCACCGTGGAGAACCGGAGTGCCGTGGCCGCCGTCTCCCTCCTCCTCCTGGAAATTGTTTCGGGTGAGTCCCGATGCTGTGCGACCCTCACTGACTCACTCCTCCATCACCATGCCCCCAGTGTCGCCCCCAGTGGCCCCCTGCTCCAGACCAACCCCCCTGTAGCGCCCTGCGTCCCACCGCGTTCTTCCTTTTCTTCCCCAGAGCCACATCGACATACGTCTGCAAAGAAATCACTGCTCCCGGTTTGGTTGGTTCATTGAAAGCGGTAGTTCTCAAGGCTGAGCTGCAGCCTGAGAGGGCCCGGGGAGGGCCTGTTTACGCCCCGTGGCCAGGCCCCAGCCCCCAGAGATTCCGAGGCTGATGGTCTGGGGGATGGCCGGAGAATCCGCGCTTCCGACAAGCTCTCAGGTGAGGTCAGTGCTGCCAGCCACGGTTTCCCACTTTGAGAAGGTCTGCAGTCCTCGGGCTGGTCTGCAGGAAGCTTCCTTGAATCACAAGGGAGGTGCTTTGGAACTTTCTGGACCTCCGCCCTGCATGCTCTGGCGGATACGCTAATGAAGCACACACACGCACCTGGAAGGAGGAAGCGGGACTACCTAGACGGGGGTCGGGGGTCAGGGGTCAGGGAAGAGTTTTACAACGTATGGGAGTATTCCTTCAGACCCCTGGGTTTAGATTCATAAATTGATTCCCTGGTGCTCTGCTGCCCCCTGGTGGTGGGCAATTCTGCACCCCCTCCTTTGGGAGGCGCCCCCTAATTTCTGACTCAAGCAGGGGGACCTGCTTCAGGGGCCCCCAGGCCAACCTCCTCGTAATTGCTTTTTCTCAGTAACTGATCTGCTATCAATCATTTGTACTTTAGTAAGAGTAAGTTCAAGTTCTCGATTGTCCTCTCCGGGGAGATTTCTCCTTAATCCCAGAGCACATCATGGAAGGGCAGGAAGCCTCCCCCTTGGCTTTGTTTCCTGGCCTGGAGAAGGAGGGGGCAGGGGTGTCTTTCCAGACCCCTGGAGAGCAACTGTCTCCTCTAAGCCTGGAACATGGGACCTCGCCGAGGTCCTGCCTCCCAGCTGCCCTGGGCCCCTGACCTGGAGGTGTGGGGTGTGCGTTCACAGCTGCCCAGGAACACACCCCGTGTCACTGCTGGACCTTCCTGTGCGGCCCTCCAGGGTCAGAGCTACCGCTAACCCTTATGTCACAGACATGGCCGTGGCCGTGCAGACAGGCTAGGAGGCTTGCTCCCTTGACACCTGGCAAGCTGAAGGGTCAGGAAGGTGTCCAAGGAGGCGGGCCCATGGCCCACTGACCCTACAAGGCTACAGACCTCAGACAAGAGCTGAAGATGGTGGAGGGGTGCCTTGCGCTGAGGGCACCCAAAGGCCGCGATGTGATGAGCTCTCCTAGGGAGGGCGGACCCACCGAGGAGGGAAGGGACCCAGGGTCAGCCGTCGGCGGGGACAGCAAAGGAGGAGGAGGAGAGGCTGGGAGGCAGGGAGACCGTGAGGGTGGAGACGGAGGTGCCGACAGGTAGCCAGCAGCGGGAAGTCGGGGTCTTTAAGGAAAATCCACCATCGGGTGAACCACGGAGTGGACTGCAGTGCGCGGCCCGACCGTCCGAGGCGCGGAGACTGCGGCAGAGCCGGAGGCTCCGGCCCGGGGGTGGACCCCACCTCAGGTGCCTTTCGTGTCTTTCTGCTCGACGGCTGATTTGTGAGACACGTTGCACTTTGCAGGGATCACATCCTGATCCCCAGAGTCCGGGCAGGTGTCTGACTTGGCCAGAGGGTCTTTGTCGTTATAATGAAGGGTCTCAAGATGAGATCATCTGGGGGCCCTAAACCCAAGGACGCGTGTCTTCACAGGACCCAGATAAGGTGGTCAAGGGAGAGGCCACGTGAAGACGGGCAGGGACCGGATGGCCGGCCACAGGCCGCGGGACGCCTGGAGCCCCGAGCTGAAACCTTCAGAGGGAGGCGACCCTATGACACCTCGATTCGGACTGGAGTGGCCTGCAGAGGGTGGGAGAGGATACTTTAGGCTGCGTGGTTTGATCCTTGAAACTCACATAATACGTATCAATAAATCTATATATGGCTAACCACAGAAATATTGGGGGAGAGAGAGAGAGAGAGAAAACAGATGCCACCCCCCCACACACACACACCTTGTATCTAGACTTGCTTCCAAACAGCCTGGGGCCCTTGTCCAAGATGAAAATCCAAGACCCAGACCTACAGGATCGGACTCCCTGGGTGGGGCACCTCAGTCCCGGGACCCCAAGATCACAACCTGAGCTGAAGGCAGATGCTTCACCGACTGAGCCCCCCAGATGCCCCCCAAGCGGGCCTTTGAAACCAGCTTTCCAGGGACTCTGACGGACCTGGGGGTCTGGGAACCTGTGGTCCCTGGCCACGGCTGTGAGAATGACTTGAGTGTAGGTAGAAGGAAGCTCATTGCACCACAGGGATCAGGAACGTGTCCAAGCAAAACAGGAGGGACAAGCGTGGACTGTTCCGGCCGGGGGCGGTCACCAGTGTGCCTTCCTCGAGGCTGGTCTGTGCTGTGCGCCCAGATGTCCGGGGTCACGGGGACCCAGTTCCGCCCCGGGCACAGCTGCTCTTGGGAAGGGCAGGGCGCACACAGAGGCTTCGGGGGGCTGATGTACGCACTCAGCACGCCTGGCCCCCTCAGTGTCGGGCCGCTCCAGGGATTCCGGGGCCAGGAAAGTGGCCAGGGCCAACATCCCGGGAGCAGCTGGGAGGGTGGGCCGCTGGGCCATCTGGAAGCTTCCAGGCCTCAGGGAACACTTATGTAACTGGTTCAGGGGGAAAGTTTGGATGATGGGTTAGCCTGGGGCCAAGGACGAACGGAGTGTTCCACACAGCGGGCCAGGGGGCAGCGGGGTGGCACCTCCAGTTCTGGAAACGAGGACCTTCCCTCAGTCCTCAACCCCTCAACCCCCACAAAGTGCTCCACGTCAGCAAGGGTAGACAGAAGCAATTTAAGCTCCGTGAGGGCGGGGCATCTGTTTATATTGTCCCCCATGGTGCTCAGCATGGGGCACGGCACACAGTAGGTGCTCAGCACAGGGTGCGGCATACACATGGTGGGCGCTCAGCATGGGGCGCGGCACATGATTGGAGCTCAGCACAGGGGGTGGCATAGAGTAGGAGCTCAGCATGGGGCACGGCATGCAGCAAGTGCTCAGCACGGGGCGTGGCACATGGAGGGCACTCAGCACAGCGGCACACAGTAGGCACTTAGCACAGGGTACTGCATACAGCAGGCGCAGCACATGGTAGGTTCGCGGCACGGGACGTGGCACACAGCGGGCACTCAGCACAGGGCGTGGTACACAGTAGGAGCTCAGCAAGGGGTGCGGCACACAGCAGGCGCTCAGCATGGGGTGCCGCATACAGCAGGCGCTCAGCATGGGGCATGGCACACAGTAGGAGCTCAGCACGGGGTGTGGCAGACCCCCCCATGCTTAAGCTCCCCCAGGAGCTTAGCGTGGGGCACGGCACACAGCAGGTGCTCAGCATGGGGTGTGGTACATAGTAGGAGCTCAGCACAGGGCACGGCTCACAGCAGGCACTCAGCATGGGGCATAGCACACAGTCGGTGCTCAGCACGGCACAGCACACAGCAGGCACTCGGCATGGGGCACCGCATACAGCGGGTGCTCAGCGCAGGGTGTGGTACACAGTAGGAGCTCCTCCAGCATGGGGAGCCACACGCAGCAGGCGCTCAGCACAGGGAGACGCATACAGCAGGCGCTCAGTGATGTGTCGTCATAAATCACCACAATCACCAGCCCTATCACCACCACCAGCGGCACAGCTCCCACTGCTCCCATCGCTGCGTCTCTTGCACCGTGACAGTTCCTCCTGCGACAGCTCCTGTCTTCCTGTTCCGAGGACAGTTGTCACTGCTGCTGCCCTGCATGCCGTCACCAGCATTGCTCTGCTTCCTGCGGCCCCACTGCGTCACCACCACCGTCCTACCGACACCGTTACCGCCGCTGCTCCCGTTACCACCGTGCTCTTCCTCCGCTTTCTATTCGGACCATCGCTGTCAGCGTTCCCGCTCGTGGCATTATCGCTACAATCACCGCTGCTATCACTATCTGGGCAAGGACTCTGTCCTCCCAGCTTCTTCAAGGAGGGACGGTCGCCTCTCGCACCCACTGGATGAGTTCAGGGCTCCTGGGGCGGGAACCCGGCTCACAGTCCTGCACCCCGAGAAGCAGGGGCCGCCAGCAGAGGCAGAGGGGGCCCCTTTCTCGCTGTCTGCGGGGCGCAGCGCAGTCCCTCTCCCCAGAGCGCAGTAAGGGCTCTCCCAGAGGGTTCCCGAAGGTCACAGGCCCGCGCTTTCCAAGCACCCGGCAATCTCGTGTCCTCCCCAGCAAACACGGGGCGTCTCGGTGGCTCTTCCCGCCCAGACCCTGTCTCATCGGGACCAGGAGTGAAACAAAACAGAGCTGTCTCCCGGCTTTGGAAGCCAGGGCAGGGAACTCCTCTCACTTTTCAAAAGGTCCAAGAGCTGCTGGAAAATGTCCTCCGCATGGAGCTGTGGTTGGCTCTGTGCGTTTCTTTGACAGAAAGGAAGGAAACGTAAGGAGGAAGTTAGAATGCTACATTTGCACTGGACTTTGGGAATTCAGAACGCGGTCTGAGGACCCAGACTGCAGGGCTGGAGCAGAGAGCCCCCTCCAGAGAGGCTCCCCACCGTGGGGGCCCAGCCTGGAGGGCACGTCCTGGGGGACAGGGGCGAGGTGTCACCGACAGCCCCCACGTCCCTGCTCCCAGAGCCCCTCTCCCGGCCCCCACCGGCCAGTCACTCACGGGGGACAAATGGACACATGGCCTCCATCGGCAGCATGGATTTCATGGAAAATATGTGTATTTTTGTGTGGTTCTTCCCTAATCACGGTACGAGCACATGATCACCAAAGACTACTCGGAAAGCGGAGGGGAGAGAAAGAGGACGATCAGCTGTTCAGAGAGGACCCCTGTCGACCGCTAGGGAAGTTGCTTTCCGTGTTCTTTCCATGAAGCGTAAAGATAAACAATACTGCACCGCAGATCACACTGCTTTTCTTAACTTATGATGACACAGGTGGTTTTTTTTTTCTCTCCCTCCCCAACCTAGAGTTACCTGGACTGACAGCCATGGCACCGGTCCAGCTCAGCTAATTAAGGCAGACACGCCAGAGGCGGCTTTGACCCTGCTTCCTCCTTTCCCCAAACCCGTGTACCCCGCATCTGTCACACGGCCGCCCCAATCTCTCTCAATACACCCACTTCTCTGCACCCCCACGGCTGCCAGCCTGAGCTGCCCGCTGCCCGGCTCGGACACGGAGGGACGTGCCTGGGCAATACTTGGCTGGCGGCCTCTCCCCTGACCTGAGTGATGGCCGCCCGCCTGATGTCTGGCTTGCCTTCCAGACCCCAGGCATCCTCTTTCCACACTGTCGCTGGAACGTGCTTTCAGAATGCAAATCAGAACACATCGCCAACCCCCCCTCGGCCAAGCGCCCCAAATTAAAGCGTCAGTGGCTGTGGCTCATTGCTCCTGGGATCTAGAGCAGACTCCTCCTCCAGGAAGCCTCCCTATCTGCACACACACACACGCACACGCACACACCCGCCCTGTGGCACCACAGGCTGCCCCCGTGCCACCATCCGCCCTCCCTCCAGTCACGGTGCCTCTGGGAACCACTCTTTCTGTCCAGAGAGCACGCACTCTGCACATGCACCCTGGATGAAAGGGACGCCAACACTCAGCACGGTCCGCAAACACAGTGGGCGTGGCACAACGATCCACACGGGGGAGGCGTGGCCACGCTTTTCATCCTCGCCTCCTCGGGGGAACTCAGGATTAGTGCTCACCCAGCAATAGGCGACCACTCTACACGCCCAAAGAACTTAGGTGTCTGCTGCCCTAAGTGCTCCGGACGGTGTGGTCACCCCGATTTCCTTATCAGGGGGCTAGATCTGGCAACGGTCTCGAGGCTCTTTGGGGACAAAGCTCAGCAGGAAGCAGAGACTGGAGACAGCAGTCCCCTCTCCCGAATCCCTGCTGGGGTCTGGGTGCTCTCTGCTCGTGGGATCGGGAGGGTATCCAGGTTCCAAAGGGAGCCCCGCCATGCTGTTCTCGCTCCACGAGCAAGCCCCCCGGGGGCGCACACACACACACACACAGCTGACTCCCCCTGGGGCCATTCTGGAAGACAGCTGCCGGGGTAGCCCGAGGCCACAGGTCCGGCCCAACAAGGAAACAGCTGGACTCTTCCAGTGGCCAACCTCGAAACCCCCTCTCCTTGGCTATACTCTGGGGCTAGGTCACGAAGCCCCTGGGGCCAGGGCAGAAATGACACAGGAGGAGGCCACCATGGGGGGGACACATGGACAGTGTGAGGCTGTCCCAAGCAGGGACCCATCGCTGCCCAGACCTCAGGGTTTCCTGCTGCCATTAGTGTTAAAGAAAAAAAAAATCAGTTACAAAAGAAAATAATTCTTCAGCAGGTGGTGAGGTTTGTGCCTCTGGCTTTTGGCAAAGCGACAAGAGGAAAAACAAACCCACACAGTCTGGAAGGACAGGAGGGGGCCAAACAGTAAGATCTGGACCTAGTTCCATCTCATCTGGGCCCCAAACGGAGAGAATGACGAAGTGTGTGAGCCTCGACACGCTCGTCATCTTGCCCGACATCGCCGTGGTCGTTACAACGTTTGCCGAGCACCCAGCCGAGGCTCTGCACACACTCGACATCTGTTCGAGAGACGACGCTGTGGAGCTTTGGCCTCACGATCCAGGGCAGAGGGGGGCCTGGCCACACCCACTGGTCCCCACCGTGCTCCCGGCTCCCAGGACGTCCGAGCCGCTCTGGCAGGGAGAAGACCAGAGTCCAGGGGCCAGGCTGAGGGTGGAGCCCTGGTCCCGGTGCCCCACCCCCCCGCCCTGGGCACTGGTGGGCTCCATCTCCCTGGAGACGTCGCCCCTCCGTCTTACGGGAACGGGGTGGCAGCGATCAGGTGTGAATCCCAGGGCTGCCCCATCCTAGCCCCGAGACCGCGGGCGGGCCAATCACACCCGGAGCCTGTGTTCCCACCTGTTAAAGGCGTTACTAGTACCTACTGCACGGAGTTGCCGGGAAACGCGGTGCCCCCGTCCCTCCCGCCCTAGCTTTTCCTCTCCTCCTGCACCAGCTATGCCCACCTTCCCAACTCCTACCCTGGCCCAGACCGGCGGAGCCCCTGCAGCACCTGCACCCCTGCCTTGGAGCCTCCTTGTCCTTGTCCCTTGTCCAGTGGCCCTCGGAGGGCAGGGGGAGCTCTGTCTGGTTGACCACGGGGCCACCAGGGGCGCGTCCGGGACACAGGAGACACTTTTGTCTCCACTGGGGATGGGGGGACGAGGCGAGGACGTCTGGGGCACCTGCGGCCTCTCGGACGCTCTGAGCAGCAACCTGCCCGCTGAGCCTTGCGAGGTCTGGCAGGCGGGCTGGGAAGGTGCAGACATGCCCCCCAGCTGGGGACATCCAAACCCGAGCGAGAGGTCTAGACCGCGCCTGTGGACGACACGGACCCGGTGCCTTTTTTGCTGATGGGTTTGGCCATTACATTCTGTCACTTCTTGTTGTGGTATAATTTCAAGCTTTGAAAAAAGTTGCAAGAATAATGGAGGGAATTCCTTGCACCCTTCGCCCAGATTCACCAGCTGTTTGCATCTGTCCCGTCGCTGTAGCACTTTCTGGGTGTGTGTGTGTGTGTGTGTGTGCACACATGTGAATACGATCACACAGCCCGCGGACCGGGTCGTGGTGCCCAGCTGCTCGGAGAAGCACCCCATGGGTTTGCGACCCAGTTGCTCGTGGTTACACCATCCCATTCATCCCCTCGATTCTGAACAGTCCCTCGGCCTATCTTGGTCTTCCTTGACTTGTTGATTCTCATCAGCGCTATGTTTCTTGTTTTGACCCGCGAGCTGGAAACTAAGACAGCCATTCTGAGCCAAGTTTGGAGGATTAAGAGCGTGATGAAGTTGATGCTCCCACTTCCGGGCGGCACTCGTGTCCCGTCACGTGGTACTGATGAGTGGCCGCCACGTGATCCTGGGAGAGGGTGGCGTGGCCTCACGGAGAGGGGCACGCTCCTCACCCGACTGCTCCAGGCTGTGTGACCTGGGGTATTTCGCCTACCCTCTCTGGGTCTAAGTCTCCTGATGCGTGAAATGGGGACAAAGACGGTCCCCACCTCATGGGACTGCCCTGAGGACTGACGTGATCCTGTATGTGCTGATCCTGTATGCTGGGAACAGCACCCAGCGTGAACACGTGAGCCGGGGAGCTTTCTGGAACACACCAGCTGTCTGGTTTAAGCCCCACGATCTTCAAGCCGCAGCTGCACCATACTTCTGCCGGGGACGGTCACAGGGGACGTGTTCCCGCGTCTCCCACTTCCTCCCCCCTCCCCCGGGGCACTCCCTTAGCTCACACACACCCACACGCACAGGCGCGTGCCTGCACGCCCCGGAAAGCAGACCCAGGCTGACACATACGCTCCTGGGGCTGGTCTGCCAGCCCTGTGCCCGCCGCCCGCCCGCCGGCTCGCACACCCATCAGCGTCACCAGTGCTCATTGTGGCGCCACTGTTCCTAGGACAATTCGTGGATTCCTGTAATGTCGGCATCCACATCTGCGCGGCTTTGCTCTGATTAACTGACAACAGGCACGTGCCCATGGGCTGTCCTAAGCACTCTCCACACACTCCCTCCACGGTGTGAGGCGGGTACTATTCCTCTCACCCCCAGTGCAGAGAAGGAAACAGGCACAGAGAGATTAAGGAGCGGGTCCAGGGTCACACAGCTGGGAGGGGCCATGCTGGGGCTCTAACCCACGGGTTACTGACTCTTTGGTTACCCCCCCTCTGATGATGCTGGGTGGAAAGGTCTGCAGGAGGGAGGGTGCTGACGGCACAAGCCTTGGACGGGGGGATAGCATCCTCAGAAGGCAGCAGCACCGAGACTTGAGACAGGGAGGGAAACTGAGTCTCAGAGTGGTCATGCCACATGGGGTGAAGCCCAGCTCCAGCACTGAGCCAGCCCTGTGACAAGTCTCCAAGGCAGGGAGGTTCCCCACTGGGGCTCTGGTGGGGGCTGGGGGGAAACTGAGGCTGAGCACATCCAAAAAGGCAGGGGCACGTGGGGACACGGCGCAGGTGGGCTTGTCCCCGGCAAGCCCGGGTCATGTTTCTCTGGCCCCACCGCCACGTTCACGAAGGGCAGCTGGGTTTCTGGGGAGCCTTGGCCAGGATCTTGGTTCTGCACCTTGTCTGCATTTCCTCAGCCAGAGGATGGAACGTCGGCCTCGGCTTCCTCCTGGAAGAGCGGGCAGGGGGCTGTCGCCAGACCCCATGTGGTGCGTCAGCAGGCTGGACTCAGCGAAGAGCAGCAAATGGGCCCTTTGTTTTACCTTGCACCATGTTTGCTCCCTTCCCTGAGTGAGCAGGGGAGGCCCTGGGAAGGAGCAGACGGACGGGGAAGGTGATCTGGTTCCAATTATGCTGTTTATGTGCGTCCTTGTCCAGCGACAAATGGCTGCAGTGACGGAGAATCGTGGTTTCAATTTTCCATTTGGGATCAGACGTCTCGTGGTGCTGCCAGCCTCCTCCGGAAGCGGGCGGGTCATCCCCATGGCCTCAGGAGCCAGGGAAAGTGGCTCGACCACTAAGCCCGCTCCAGGCCCGGTCTGGGTCGGCCCGGAAAGGAGGCCAGTCCTTGGAGATCTCGGCCTGGGGCGGCCCCGGCACCTTCTGGCTGTCTGTGTACTCCTGGGCTGCCCGCCCCACCCCTACAAGACGAGATCACCTTATTTTGGGGGCAAAACCAAGTTGACACACGTCCGCGCCCGTCAGCCAATGCTTCCTCCTCAGTCGACCCATTTGGCCAGAGCGGGCTGTTTCCAGGCCGACCCGAACAGGGAGGGGTGGGGCAGTGCAGATGGATGGAAGGGCCAGCTGGGCTCCTGGTAACTTCCATCTTGATTTTCAAAGTCGCACAGAAGGCAAAGATGAGACTGGAAGGAAGCTTGATGAGGGAGGCGCTCCACGGGGAAGGTGGCCTCAGGTGCGCCTGGGGCCGGGGGGGGGGTGGCTGGCGAGGCACTCAGCCTCACCGGGCCTCGGCTTCCTCGCCTGGCAGAGGGGACACCCGCATCTGCCTGGTGGGCCCGTGAGGAGGAACACATGTGAGGAGGTATGTGAGTCATCCACGCACAAGCCTAGGCCGTAAGAAAGGTTCCTCAGATGGATGGATGGATGGATGGATGGATGGATGGATGGAGAATGGATGGATGGATGATGGATGGAGGATGGAAGGTAGAAAGGATGGATAGGATAGGTGGACAGGATGGATAGGATAGATGGATAGGATAGGTAGAAGGAGGGAAGGATAATGGATGGATGGATGGATGGATGGAGGATGGATGGATGGATGGAGGATGGATGGATGGAGGATAGATGGATGGAGGATGGATGGATGGAGGATGGATGGATGGATGGAGGATGGATAGATGGACGGAGGATGGATGGATGGATGATGGATGGATGGAGGATGGATGGATGGATGGAGGATGGATGGATGGATGGATAATGGATGGATGGATGGAGGATGGATGGAGGATGGATGGATGATGGAGGATGGATGGA
>CM052803.1:46476242-46486906 GCA_028533885.1 Nasua narica | reverse complement strand
GATGGATGATGGATGGATGGATAGATGGAGGATGGATGCATGGAGAATGGATGGATAGATGGAGGATGTATGCATGGAGGATGGATGGATGGATGGAAGATGGATGGATGGAGGATGGATGGATGGACGGAGGATGGATGGAGGATGGATGGATGGAGGATGGATGGATGGAGGATGGATGGACGGAGGATGGATGGATCGATGATGGATGGAGGATGGATGGAGGATGGATGCATGGACGGAGGATGGATGGATGGAGGATGGATGCATGGAGGATGGATGGATAGATGGAGGATGGATGCATGGAGGATGGATGGATGGATGGAGGATGGATGGATGGATGGAGGATGGATGGATGGAGGATGGATGGATGGAGGATGGATGGACGGAGGATGGATGGATGGATGATGGATGGATGGAGGATGGATGGATGGAGGATGGATGGATGGATGATGGATGGATGGATAGATGGAGGATGGATGCATGGAGGATGGATGGATGGATGATGGATGGATGGATGGAGGATGGATGCATGGATGATGGATGCATGGATAGATGGAGGATGGATGCATGGATGATGGATGGAGGATGGATGGAGGATGGAAGGTAGAAAGGATGGAAGGAAGGAGGGAAAGATAATGGATGGATGGAAGGAAGGATGGATGGTCAGTTCAGCCTGTAGGCTGGAGAATTCTGCAAGTCCTGGGAGGAATCCAGGGACAAGTCCCTTCTACTCTCTGGTTTCCCAGACTGATGAGGGGGCTTCCTCCCCTCTTCCCCTCCTGGCTTCAGCACAACACGAGGTAGGCACAGGGAGCCTTTCCCAGTGCTCTGCACTCATTTAAACAGAAAAAGGATTTGTTACAAGAACAGAGAGAATCCCACAGGATCTCAGGAAGGGCTCAAGGACCAGGCGGGAAGGTTCTGCAGCCAAAAACACCCTGCAAGATCACAGCACAGAACTGGTCAGGTGGGAACTCCCCCCCACCTCCAGGGGGTGGCTGAACGTGGCCATGCAGCCCCCAGGCTGGAGTCTGGACCCTCCTGCCGACCGCACCCCCCAAGGTTGCCAGATAAAACACAGGAGACCCAGTTCAATTGGAATTGCAGGTAAACAATAAATAGTATTTTAGAAAAAGTAGGTTCCACACAATATTTTATTGTTATTATACTTTATTGTTTTCAAATCCATCATCCCTACCAACCGCTCCCAAAGCCGCCACTGTTGCTGAGAGAAGTCTCTGGACACCAACTTCCTGGAATCGGGGGCTCCCAGTCCCAAGTATGGGAGGCAGGCCCCTTGCGTGCCCCCTCGCTGCAAGGGAGTCCGGGAAAGCGGGCATCAGACACTCTAAGCCCCTCCAGGAGGAGAGGGCTCCACTTCACCGGGTGGGGCAGCACCCGGTTTCAGGCTCCTGCTCTCCTATCATCTGGAGAGCGCAGGGAGGCGAAGAATGAGACTCTCCCCAGTTCTGCTGTGTGTTCCATGAGACTTGGCTTTTGAGATACAAGCATCCTTTCCTTCCATCTGTTTTCTCCGCCAGAGAGTTGAATGTCTATTTAGACACAATCTCCACGGAAAGGAACCAGCACTCCTTGGAGAAATGGCTGATTCCAGGGTTGGGGAGAGGAAAGAACAGGATGAGCTGGAAACATCTCATTGAGCCAGAACGGATGGGGCGCAGGTCAAAGAAGCAGAGAGGCCGGCTGGCCGGGGCTCCGTCTGCCCCAGTCCGGGAGGGGCACGCACCGGAACAGAAAATGTGGAAGGCACGGTCGTCCCCCATGTGAGAGGTGAGCCATACCAACGTGTGTGTGTGCCGGTGTAACATACGGATGTCACAGACAAAGCATATACAAATATATAGCCTATTCATAAAAAAAATAAAAAAATAAAAAATAAAATGTGTGTGTGTGTGTGCGCGCGCACGCACACGCGAGTATATGAAGAGGGGACACGCCAGGCTTGTGCCAAAGGTAGAAGGCAGAGGGCGAAGTTCCCATTTGACAGTCACCCCAGAATCCTTGTTCCAGGCAAGAATTATCAATGGAGGCAAAAACCAGCGAGTGAAGGTTTCACGGGGACGGGATATTTAGTCTACCCAAGATAATCAATTATTACAGAAAAAAAAAAAAAAAGTGGCACCACCTTTACCAAGGGATCAAAGTTGACACCACGGCGAGAGCACGAACAGACGGGTGCCTCCTGCGACCCCCTCCCCCCCCAGACGGGGACGGCATCAGCTGTGGGAGATTCTTCTTGCCCAGAATGTCTAACCTAATGAAGACACCTCCATTGAACTCAACATGAGGGACGCCCTACGGAATATTTGGCCAATCATCTTTAAAGCATCATTAAAGGAGAAGATACAGGGAGGTATTGCAGGTAGAAGGATACTAAATGGGGATACTAAATTTAGTATCCTTCAGCAGAGTGAAGGCTACTAAAATGACCTGGAAACGGAAGAAAACTCGTGATTGCAGAGATTCCGCGACCGCGGGGACCTTCCCGGGACAGTGGGTGAAATCTGAGTGAGGTCTCTCCTTGTAGATTCAGGCACAGAATGTACCCACTTGAAGTTCCCGACTGAGATAAATGTACCAAGATCTATGTAAGGAATCTCTCCTCCTGAGTAAGAGAATGCCTTTATTCTCAGGAAATACACACAAACGTGTTTAGAGACGAAGAGGATCTCGCGTCTGTAACGTCCTCTTAAATAATTTAGGAAACAAATGGATCCTGGGGCGCCTGGGTGGCTCAGTGGGTTAGAGCCTCTGCCTTCAGCTCGGGTCATGATCTCAGGGTCCTGGGATCGAGCCCCGCATCAGGCTCTCTGCTTAGCGGGGAGCCTGCTTCCCTCTCTCTCTCTGCCTGCCTCTCTGCCTACTTGTGATCTCTCTGTCAAATACATAAATAAAATCTAAAAAAAAAAAAATGATGTTAATGTGTTTGAGCCTCAGAACAACCCTATTGTCATCCCCAGTTCACAATTGAGGAAACTGAGGTATAGAGAGGTTCAGTAGCCTGTTCAAGGTCACCCAGAGCGTACGCGGCAGAGCCGGGATTTGCATCCAGACCCGCTGGCTCCAGGCTCCTCTCCTGCCCCTCAAAAGTATCTTATCAAAGGTTCAAGCCAAGAAAAGCTGAAGAAAAAGAAAAAGGCGACAGAGCACAGCCTAGACGCCGAAGCCAAACTCCTCGGCAATCCCGGGAGCGTTGCTTTGTTGAGAAGAGCTGCAAAGGGGCTCGAGCGAAATCCCGAAGAGGGAGCAGCAGTGCCTCCACCAGCAAGGCGTCCAGAGAGATGAGAAGCCGAAGAGCTACCATCACTCAGCCTGCAAGATCGGTTTCTACCTGTTGGGTTGGGTTGGAGAGTGTCCCCCTAAATTCATGACCTCCTCGAATCCCAAAATGGGATCTTATTTTGTAATAGGATCTTTGCAGACAGAATTAGCTAAGGAACTAGAGATGGAATCATCCTGGATTCAGGGTGGCCCGACATCCAACGACTAGGAGACGACATGTGAAGATGGGACGGAGACCGGAGGGATGTGCTCACAAGCCGAGGTATGTTTGCAGCCACTAGAACCAGAAGAGAGAAGGACAGATCCTCCCCTAGAGCCGTTAGGGGGGTGCGGCCCTGCCCACACCCATAGCGCCAGATTTACGGCCCCTAGAATTGTGGAAGAATAAACTTCCATTGTTTAAACCGCCAGATTTGTGGTCATTGGTGACGGTGGCCCCAAGACATTGATGCAGCTGTGGTTAAGTTCCCAGGAGGGCTGCGCCTTGCCCGCCCAAGGCCCCTTCCCTCCTTCTCCCTCAGTGAGATCCCCTTTCCAGGTCGAGCTGCAATGTGCAAGGTTAAAAATATCCATATCTCCAAACTCCTTTGCGGCTGGGAGTGGCTGTGGAGCCCAGTCCAGACCCGTGGGGTGTACGTAGAGACTTCTTGGCCAAGACTTCTGGGAAATCTGTTTCTGTATCACAGACTCGGGGTTTCCACTTCCAGAAATGGCAGGGAGCTATAACCCAACCAACCATCCTATACATGAAGACCATAATCTGCAGAAAGAATAGAAAATACAAGTCCCTTACGCTTATCAAAAAAAGCGGACAGGTGGAAACGTGGGAGTCAGTGTTGGGAGGAAAGGGGATAGCGCGGCATGAGTCTCTCACATTTCTCAACTTTTTGCATGAAGACAGGCCTAGTCACACCATGTAGGGTTGGCCTCTCTCTCTCTCTAAGAAAAATAAAGTTTTAGGGGAACACACTCGGGCTCACCCATTTATGCCTATCTGTAGCCTTCACACTACAACCAAAGGCTGAGGCTTCATGAGAGATGCTAGAGCTCACGATCCTAAAATATTTACTGTCTGGGTCCTTTAAGACAATGGGGGCCGACTCTTGCTCAAGAGAAAAGGCAGTCAACGGTGAGGGATCCCACAGTGAGCCCGACTTAGGAACTGACTGACGTACGTATGATAAAGTCGTAAAGGAAAACATCTTCAAAACAAATGAAAAAAAAAAAGAAAAAATTCCACAGAGAACTTAGAAAATAAGGAAAAGAACCAGATGGACATTGTAGGATGGAAAAATATCCTACCTGAAATAAAAGGGACGGGATCCACTGCAGGAGGAAGAGGCCGCCGATCTGGGACGGGGGTGGCGGGGGAGGCTCCCCCTGTGCCCCGTGGGGCGCTGCTGACAGGGTCATTTCCACGGACTTGACCACACACATGTCAGAAACCAGTGAGTGCCAGACATCAGTCACTACCCAACGTCCGTGATTTTTACGATCCTGCGGCGCAAGCGCTCATGCAATATTTTAAATTGGCATTTTCAAAGCCTACGTCTGCACATGACAGGGGAAAACTATCCCCACCATCAACACGGAGAACATAAACGGGAGGCTAAGAACACAAAGGCAGAAGCATTGACAGAGACGTAAAGATGAGCCAAGCCCCCGAAACCCAGAATCTGTACTTTTTTTGAGAGAGAGAGAGAGAGAGAGAGAGCTATGCCGGGGAGGGGCAGAGGGAGAGAGAGAGAGATCCTTAAGTAGGTTCCACCGCCAGCATGGAGCCTGACGCGGGGCTCGATCTCACGACCCTGAGTCAAAAGAGTTGGACGCTTGACTGACTGAGCCACCCAGGCGCCCCCAAAATCTGCGTTCTGACAAGCCCCCGCCCCCGCCCCATCCACACGTAGTCTGCACCCGTTAAGTGGCCTCTCTTCGTCCCTTCCGACTTATCAGGCGGAGGAACCCCCCCCCCACCGAGGCTCCCGAAAACACGGCCGCGGCCAGCATCTCCCTGCCTCCGGATGCCGTTCCCGGTAGAAGCGCCGAAAACAAGACAGCCGAGAGCCTCCGAGGGGGGTTTTAAACGTTTTATTTCGCACACTGTTCAGGTTTGTCCAAAGAAGATACGTCACGGAAACACTTGAGAAATTGAACCAGTTTTATTGAAACGACAGCAACGTGGTCCCTGTTTGTGCGAAGCACACACACACCCACAAACTTACAGTAAACTTTTGTACACAGGAAACAGTAAAATACATCATTTTTCATAGAAAAAAGCACACATGTAAGCTGCGGGCTGACTGAGCCTACAGACAACATAAAAAAAAACCCAGAACGTGAGGGGGCCGAAATCTGAAGGAGACGAGGACATACCGTTTTGGGGCCAGGAGACCCAGAGACAGCGCCGGCCTGATTTGACATCTTTCTCCGTGGGTCACGTGCCGATGGCCCCACGGGTCCTGTTAACACACAGAACGAGGGCTCGTCTCCGATTACAGGGGCTTAGACTTTGTAGCCTTGCTTCCGTTTTCGGAAGAAAAATGGTTCCAGTTGCAAAACGTCGGCAAGGACGGAGAGGAGGGTGCGTTCTGACTCTGAGCGAGGGCTGCCGACCCCGTTAGACCAGCTGGTTACGGAGACGTCCGGCCACCCGGGGCCTCGAGCTGAACAGGATGGCGCCCGCTTACATTAGACGTTTCAGATTCTCCCTCGGGAAGGACGCTTCCGGAAAGAGTCCCTGGACGGTGGCGAATTCTAAAAACCCCAACGCTGCAGGCTCAACAAAGCCATGCGCCACGAAAGGCTGGCGGCCGAGAAGAGGTGCAGGACGCAAGCGTCCAGTAGCGCGATACCCAGAATCCAGAAGTTTCCAAGTACTCAGATCTGCAGGCTGTAACCAGACACGCAACTGACAGGCTGACCCAATTCTTGTGCTCTGGTATTTGGGGTTGAATCATCAAAACCTACGAATTACTATGAGCCCACAGTGCATGAAGGAAAAACAGGTCTGCTCACTCCAGCTCTAGGGAGCTAAGGTTTGCACGGGTCTTCCCCAATTCCAAGGTGGAGGAGGGCAGCTCTTTCCCTCCAGCGTGTGCTCGTGCGAGGGATGTTCCCGACAACGCACCCAGCGTACTTCCCCAGATAGATTTCCTTGTCCGGACCGTCTTCGTTTTGCTTTGTTTGGTTGGGTCTGTTGTTTTTTTGTGTTTTTTGTTTTGTTTTGTTTTGTTTTAGAACCGTCTGTTAGTTCCTTTGCCTTTGAAATATTTTGATGGAGGGTAAACCCGGCATTCACAAAAGTGAGAGACCGGCCAGCTCGGTGGTGGTGGTGACGGCCGGAGTGGGAGGGAGGTGGGGGGGTGGATTTTACCTTCTGCAAAGCACTGCTATTTACAAAAAGGTATTTTATTTCACTGTGGGGTTGGGGGCTGGGCTCCTGAAGAACTTTTATGAAGTGAGACCCAGAGAGCGCCGTGCTCTTTGGAGCCATTTGGCCAGACGTGTTCCACAAAAACAGGAAGAGAAGTCCTCCTAGAGTGTTACCATCTCTTGCTATTACGCCGAAGGAGGGTTTTGTAACCACGAACGGTTCCTCTTCCCAGAGCTGCTAACCTGGGCGAGGAATGTACTCAGGAATCCCTTCCTCCTACTGCTAGAAACTAGGTCACCCGATGCAGGCGGGAGACTGCCTATTTCATTGTTGCTTTTGGAAAGCAGTAAGAAAACAGCCCTCCTTTGGCTGTTCGTAGATGCCCCAGTGGGACCAAGAGACACTAAGAGCTGGGAAAAAAAAAAAAAGCGGGGGGGTGGTGTTTGCCAACAGAACCGCTCACAAGCAAAGATGCCGGTAGGGAAGGCGATGCATAAACCAGTCTGGGCTGGGCCAGGAGCCACGCGGGGAGGGGGGCCAAGAAAGGATCCTGGTTCATTTGTCCTTAAGGAGACCAAAGGTCGCGGCAGCAAACAGACGGGCCACGTGGACAGAGGGAAGGACAAAGACAAGATAAATCTCTGGAGTTACTGAGGAACTCTAAATAAACCAGCACCGCTGTGCACAGAACCAGCCTGCGGGAGGGGGGGTGGGGGGGGCGGGGCGGGGCGCGGGCCTCACTCCCCCAGCCCCCCTGGTTCCAGCCCATGTGTCTGACCAGCAAACATGACACCCATTTCTCTCCATCGGTAGGGACGGACTGTGTTTTCAAAGTTTTTAAATAACCACCTTCTACTCCATTCCTGAACTCGCCTTTGCGGCGCTCGCTCTGCCTTTCCCGCCCCTGCGTGCCTCCCCCCATCCCCCGGGCGTGAGCTCCGAGTCTCACCATCCCCGTGGGCCTGGAACCCTCTCGCTACCCACGGAGGAGCACCCGGGAGGAAGGCCTCGGTGACCGTCCGTGCGGAGAGGGCGCGCACGCGGGGACCCCCGGCCCCAGCACAAAGGGTGTGACACTGAACACCGTTCAAAGGAAGGTTCCTGCCTCTCTATATCCCCAGCCCCACCCCCCGCCCCCCCAAATGACCAAATAAAAATAAAAAGCAAAACTCGGAAGCCCTCTTGAAGACGCACGCCCCCTTCTCCCCAGCACTGGGAATTCACTGCCTGACAGCAAAGATCCGGAAGGCCTTTCCGTCTCGGGGGGTCCTCAAGCTGCAAGAGAAGGCAGAGGGCACATTACTGAAAGATCGGGAGATCTCACTCTGGGAGGAGAGAGCGGGGTGCCCCTGGACCCGCAGGGACAGAGGGACACTTCCTTGTGGCTGCTGGAAACACAGCTCCTGCCCCGGGCCAGGAACAGCTGGCAAATTCCGTTCTCTGTGCCAACGGGCCTGGGTCTGAATCTAGGTCAGGCAGGGTTAGGAAGCTCTTTCCTGTGAACCCCAGGATCCGCCGGCCCCAGTAGGTCTGAACGGAGCGCACCCTCCGAGACCTCTGCCTGGGGTTGGCTATCACCTGCCGACCTCCCCTGGGGCGGCCATCTGGCTGACCGGCCGGCAGATGGCACCGTAACCGTGACACATGAGCCGAGGTTACTGAGACGGAGCACGCCGGCGAGGCCCGGACGCCGAGCACCGCGCAAAGCACCGCGTACGCGCCTTTTTACCTTTCCGGGAGGCGGGTGCCATTAGTGACCTTGTTTTGCAGGGGAGAAAACAGAAGCAGGCAAAGGCAAGGACTTACCCAAGGTCACACAGCTAGTAACAGGCCCCCTCTCAAGGCAGGAGTTAAATCCTTCAGCTAACTGAAGGCTTTTTAAAAAACAAACAACAAACAACAGCTCTACGATGGGGCGCCTGGGTGGTTCCATTGGTCCAGGGGCCAACTCTTGATTTCGGCTCAGGTCAGGATCTCAGGGTCGTGGGACTGAGCCCCGTGTCGGGCTCTGCACTGGGCAGAGAGTCTGCACGAAATTCTCTCCCTCTGCCCCTCCCCCACAGGGTGGGCCACACTCTCTAAATACACACACACACACACACACACACACACACACACACACACAAATTAAGGAACCCCAGCCCTCCTGAGGTATAACATGGCAGGAAATTCCCCCTCTTTTAAGCGTACGATCCAGCAATTTTGAGTGATTTCACAGGGTTGTGCAATCACCTCCACACATCAGTTTCAGAGGATTATAATCACCCCAAAAGATCGTTTGTGCCCAGTTTTAATCCGTTCCCCACCCACTGGCCCCGGCAACTTCGGTCTGTGCAGATCTGCGTGTCCTGGGTGTGTCGCGTGCTCGGGATCACACGCTACGTGGCCTGAGGGCCCGGCTGCTTTCGCCCGGAAGGAGGGTTCTGAGGCTCACCCCACGTAGCAGCGTGACCCGTACTTGCCTCCTTTTTACGGCTGAATCATATTCCATCCCGGGGGCAGCCCACGTTTGCTTCACCCATTCCCCGGCTGGCGGATACAGAGATTCTCTCCACTTTGGGCATCTACGGAAAACGCTGATGGGAACGTTTGTGGTCGCGCGCCCGTACGGACGCGGTTTTCTTTTGGACATACGGTGACACGCCTGGGTCCAGAGGTGAAACGTACGCCTGCCTTTTTAAAAGCTGCCGCCGTGTTTTCCAAGGCAGCTGCCCCATCTTACCTCCTCCCTGCCGGCCACACGCGAGGGGCTTGCGGGGGGCTCCGCGTCCCCGCTGGACCCCACTGCGAGGCACACTGCTTGCAGGACAAGAAGAGCTCCCCTGTGTCTGTATTCAGCGGCACGATAACCTTTTATATTAAAGTATTCCAACAGAGCTAACTGGGTCCCTATTCATGGAGCTCAAGTAGCTAACATTTTGCTCTCGCGTACAACGCTACAGAGCCCAGCCTCGTCCTTCCGCACACATACGAGAGCTCCTGAGGGTCAGCTCCGGGGTGGCTGGATCGCAGGACACACTCATCGGAAGTCTGGACAGCCTGCCAGACTGCCCTCCACGGGGGCTCCCCCAACCGGCAAGTTCCATCCACGGCGGGCGAGGCGGCGGGTCCAGCCCACGAGCTCGCCAGCCCGGCGCATTCTCCAGCTTTTGGTGCTCAGCCATTCGAAAGTAGGGCATGGCATCCACCCCGAGTTTGAACTCGCCTTCTGCTCATTATGAATGAGTTGGAGCATAAGATTCACAGCCGAGCCGTGACCGAAGCATGATTTCCTGTAAGAGTCTCCCCTCCAGCTGAAACTACCAGACCAGACAGATGGCCTTTCCCCTCGCGGACTGCTCGGGAAGGGCAGCAATCCTCGGGATGCAGGCTGCTTGGAAATCCTGGTTGTTTTCCCCCCTCTCCCCGTGGCAGCTCTAGGCTTTTGGCTACCCTGGGACTGAACTTTTGAAACGGGTATCGGATGGGAGCCCTTGGCGAGGTGGGGCCGTGAGCAGAAGCCAGGCGACCGGGGAGAGCAGGACGCTGGGCCGCCGGCCTCCAGGCCAGCAGCTCTCCACCAGACGGGGAGGGGGGCCGTGCCAGGGCTGGGGTTACCCCGGCTGCCCTGCTGGTTTCTGGAAAGCTCAGGTTCCAGGGCCCTCCTTCGGCCTCTGGGCTGCATGGTTTCCCCAGATTCCCTGCCCAAATGCACAGCCTGGGAGAACCCGCCAGAGCCACGAGGTTCTCGGCCATTCCTCCTGGTGGGCACGCCACACTGTGGAAAACAGCGGGGTCTGCGTCTCTGACCTACTTCCGTCAATTCTACAGATGATGCAGCGGCTTCTCCCCGTCACGGGGCTCCAGAGACCCTGGGACAAGAGGGCCATTCAGACTGTCGTCCAGACAAGGGCCCCGAGGGACCTACGAAGCATCCCCATCGAGGAGCCGATCCACCTCGGAGGCAAAAGCAGACCCCGCCGAGTGGGCTGTCTGTTTCTTGACA
>CM052803.1:46433875-46476142 GCA_028533885.1 Nasua narica | reverse complement strand
GTCCCGATGCCTCCTCGGGTTTGCTGTAACTCCCACGCACAGCAGAAGGGAGTGGCAGCGGCACAGCCTGTCCGGGCAATTTTCTTAAAAGGTGTTGAGCCATTTTCATTAAGGGTTTCAATAACTCTCATAAAAAGTATTGGAAAAAGGGGCGCCTGGGTGGCTCAGTGGGTTAAAGCCTCTGCCTTCAGCTCAGCTCATGATCTCAGGGTCCTGGGATTGAGCCCCGCATCAGACTCTCTGCTCGGCGGGGAGCCTGTTTCCCCCTCTCTCTCTGCCTGCCTCTCTGCCTGCTTGTGATCTCTATCTCTCTCTGTCAAGTAAATTAAAAAAATCTTTTAAAAAAAAAAGTATTAGAAAAAATTCCTCGGTGAGTTCTGAACACATTCCTGAACTCAACAACGTGTCCATCATTCGGCCGGCGTGCGGCTGAGCACCTACTACGTGCCAGGCACTGGGATGCGTGCGGGGACGTGGGGTCGGCAGAAGCCACGAGGTTCTTGCCTTCAGGGACCTCAGACTGGGGGTGGGAGGTAACAGCTGAACACGGCGAGGAGATCATCCTGAGAGCGACGGGTCCTGGGAGTAAAACCGCACAGGGAAACAGGATGGGAGCAGGGCAGGGGTGAGGCTCAGAATAATGGGACCGGAGCAGGGCAGGGAGGAGGGACGCAGGGTGGTGGGATCAGAGCAGGGCAGGGGTGAGGGATGCAGGGTGATGTGACCGGAGCAGGGCAGGGGAGGCAGCAGCCATGTGACAGGCTGAGTGACAAGGGGACCCCCATCACAGGAATGCATGGCAGATGGGGGGCTGGGGGATTCAGGGTCAGGTGACAGTGGGTGCAAAGACGCTGGTCTCGGTGTGTCCCCAGAAAGGAGAGGCCAGCGAGCGGAGGGTCATGAGGAGGGACAACATGTCGAGAGGGTGGAGGGATGGGTAAGGGTCGCATCGGCTGCGACCTTGCGAGGGGAGGGGAGGGGCTTTCATTCTTGCCGGCAAAGAAGCCGCTGGGGGCAGAGCTAACGGAGAGTCACGGTCCGGCCCTCTGACCATCTACTGAAAGGAAGTTCTCTTAAGAAACTGTCAGGAAAGCACACGGGCTTGTGCAAAGACGTCCTCCGTGTTGCTTATCGCAGCAAAGCGAAAGAAAACAGCCCGGATGTCTGTCCGCGGGCAGTCTGTCCATACCAGGGAAGAGGGTGCAGCCACGCAAATGATGGCGTGGCTGCGTGGGACGTGGCTCGGGAGGCCAGTCAGGTGGCTACCGACTGAAAACACAGTCACCCTAATAATACAGGCAGTCGGATCCGTTTCGGGTAAAAACAAAACAAGAAAAGAAGGTGTTTGCAAACAGAAAAAAAAAAAAATTCCGGAAGGAAACACACCAGAATGCTGACACCGGGTGTGGGATTTTCAGTGATAGTAATCGAAATTTGAAATTATTTTCCAATTATTTTCTTAAATAATTGAAATTATACATTATATCGTAAAATGATTTTCTTAAAATGTCTTAAAATTAAGATGTTAATGTCTTAACGTTAACTCCTTAAAATTACTTTAAAATTAAAATGATTTCTGGAGGTTTCTCTAATTGTACAAAGAAGAAAAAGGAAGGAAGGGAGGAAGAGAGAGCCCACAGAGAAGGGCGTCGCGGAGCTGGGGAGAAGCGGGATGGACCCCTGGAGCCGGCAGCTCTGCTCACCCCTGCTGCCCGTGGGGTGCCACTGAGGTCCTGACGTAATCTCGCCCGTGCACCCCTCCAGGCCGCCCCATGCGATCTCTGAGGTTCTCGCCACTTACAGAAAGGGAACCAAGGCTCTGAGAGGTGACGCGATTTGCCCCAAAAGGAACACCTTGTTCTGGGTGCAGCTGTGATGCGGACGCAGGTATGTCGAGGCCCCTAACCATCACCCTGAGCGGTTGGGTTCCGAGGGCGACATCGGCTCACCCCAGGTCCCCGGGGGGAAGGGGACATTTCAGGCCCGCGAGGAGCCGCAAACATCGGGCTGCATCCTGGAGGCGCTGGTGAAGGTCACTCAGGGAGGGACCGATGGCCCTTTGGCACCAGGCCACCCAGACTGCAATGACAGCACGGCAGGCCGTTCCCGGCGCAGGGCAGGCTGTCCCGGGAGGGACCGGGGGCTTGCCCACGAGTCAAGGAACCCAGCATCAGACAGACCGCAGGAAAGGGACAGGCGACGGCCCTCCTGGCCTTTTCAGGGTGCGATTTCTTTTTCACTATGAAAAGGCATCATTTCTTTGTGTTGATAGGTATGGATGTGTACGCGTGTAGACGCTGGTATGAGGCGTAGGTATTTTGTTGGCTTGTTTCAAAGATCCGAACCCTGTTCTCCCAGAGTCTCATCTGTTTCTGTATCTTTCAGGAGCATTCGAGAGTCAGACAGACGCGGCTTCGGATCTTATCTGGGGGACCCTGGTTGGTCCAGCTTTCTGACCCCGTTCTACCTGCAGAACCTGCGCCCACTCCCCAGGAACGGCGGGAGGAGTACGCGAACTTGGGGCGACAAGCCCCGCGTCCGTGCGCGCAGTCCGTGCGGGTGGAACCCCGATCGCCCCCCAGGAAAGGACCGTGTGCCTGGCATGTGGCGGGTCCATGCACGGCGACAAAGGCGCTCGCCCCACCAAAGCCCAAACCCCGTCACGAGACTTCCCCTTACTGCATGGAATACAAAAATACTCTTTGGGGAAAAGAGTTTCAGAACAGGCTGTGGAATACGATCTGTCTGGATTTTCATACGTGTTGTATATGCCCCGGGGGGAAAGGCCTGAAAAGCCATAAATGAGCAATTAACACAGGTTAACAGGGCACCTGTGGGGGACTCTTATTTTCTACTCCCGAGACTTACTATATAAATAGTCAGTATGTATTTCTTTTCTGATAAATACTTTTAAAGATAGAGACGAGTGCACACTCGCACTGAAGGCTCCCCTGGTCCCCCCCCTCCCCCGGGCAGGGCCTGCGCCCCAGGCTCAGGGGTCATGCCTGCTGAGTAGCACGGGCATGGGGGTAGGTAGTCTGCATTCAATCATGGCTCTGGGGCTTGCTGGCTGGGCGACCTTAAACAAGTCACTTAACCTCTCCGGGCCTCCCTTTCCTTGCTGATAAAGTGGGGATAACTGGGGTCCCCACCTCTTGGGGCTGCTGGGGGGATTCAATGAGCTACTGTGTGTACAGATCTTAGAAGGTGGGGAGGGGGAATCCCACCCATTTGCACAGAAGAGGGAACCCGACCGCCAGCCTTGGTCCAGCCGGCTTGGGGGAGAGTGAGGAGCTCGTGACATCCAGAAACCACCGCTCAGGGGTGTCTGCTTCTCAGAGTTTCTGGGCACACTAAGGGATTTCCAGACACCCAATCCTTCAGAGTCCCAGAGCTGGGCTGCCCAAAAGTGTAACCAGTCACGGTGGCTCCTGGGCACGTGAGACGGGACTCGCCCAAACGGAGATGCCGTATGTGTGTCATACGGAGTAGATCTCTGAGACCTTATTTCAGAGAAGTGCATGCTTCTTATCAATGACTTTCTATTAATACACGTTAAAATGATAATATTTTTGATACACTGAATTCAATCGAATATATTCTAGATTGTCCTTCTTTTTACTTGTTACTGTGTCTACCAGAAACTTTCGGATCCCATGTGGCGCACGGTTAAGCATGTGCCGGACGTCCCCCAGGAGGTCACTGCGTGGCACAGAGATGCTGCCCCCCAAACGTGACACCAAGAGCCCACTTTTAGATGAAAGTCCCTACACGTAGAAAGCATCCACCTCTGGGTATGGGCCATGTTTGTTGGAACTGAGTGACCAAGAATGCTATCTGTCAGCGTCGGCATATTTCCCAATCTCCTTGTGAAATCGGTCTTTAAAAAAAAAAAAAATTGTCCCGGTCTAGGAAAAATTCCTGGACCGATATTCATCCAGATGTCCAGCTTCTTTACGAGAACATTCCGGCAAACCCCAGTCCCCATGTCGAAAGCTCTTCCTGACACCCTTCCCTCCCTCTGCGAATCCTCTGCAGGCATGTGTGAGGGACAGAAGATTCCTGTCCTTCCACAGGGTCCCAGTTCTGCACACCGGTCTTTCAAAACTCCAGGAAATCCTCCTCTAGAAAAAGACCACTGCTAAGCCAAAGCCACTTTGCAGCAAAACGGACTTTTGGCCCATGTGCTGAGAATTCTGTTCAGGAGGATTTTGTTTGCTTGCTTGCCTGGAGGAGTCCCTAAAGTTAGCAGGAAGCTCCTCGTGCACGGGTCCCAGAGCATCCAGCATCCACAGCTCCCTGGGGACCTACCGGGACCACTCTCAGGAACCAGCAGCGTTGAGGACATAGCCGCCCTCCAGCCTGGGCTTGGTTCCCCCAGAAGGGACCCTGCTTCCTGTGCTCAGCTGCCTGCCCTCCCTCCCGAACAGTTATGGCTGGGGCCTACGACTGCGGTGCTCCTTTCTCTTGTCATCCCTGCCCCCCAATGACATGCCCCCTCATGGGCGTAGGTCAGGCCGCGTGTTCCCTGCTGGGTCCCGGTGTCTGGCAGGTCACGCGGGCTCGCCAAGCGTTTGACCCCTGGTGAGTGGGTGCACATTGGAAGGACAGATGCAGGGACAGAAGAGTGAGTTCCTGCAACGTGCTTTCCCCTTATCCTAAAATCACGCAAGCTGTTTGTTACGCACAAGTCACTTGGCCCTACGTGTAAGAACCATGGCACCGAGGTGAGCGACAGACCTCTAAGTGCTATCGTAGCTGCCAGGGCCCCGGACTCATCACTCACAGCCAGCCGCCGAGAAGTGCTTGGCCCGAACCCTCTCAGTGATCGTCACAGAAACCATGTGACAGAGGACGGACTGAAGCTTGGGGTGACCACCTGCCCAAGGACACCCAGCTGGCGAGCAGGGTCCCAAATGCCATCGGACACCCCCACCCCCGCCCCGAGCCACCGCACAATACCCTCCTGGCCTGGCTTTCCCCTCCGTGTGTGCGGGATGGACTCCATCGTCTCGCCGCCCACGGACACCAGCACTGGTCCTGGTGGCCCAGGAGAATGAGACAAAATCACAAAATATCAGAATCCCACACGGTGCCTGCATGTGCCAGGGATGCCACCAGCCTCACGGCATCGCCCCGCGTGTTCTAGGACCCCCGGGGGTTGTGTTCACACAAATCCCAGTGCCCAGTCCTGGGGAGGGCCCGAGAACCTGCTTTTCTAGCAAGCTGCCAGCTGATTTGGATTCTGCTTGTCTGTGGGGGCCGGTCTGAGACCCACCGCCTTACCACGCCCCCAGGGGCAGGTGTTATCACCTTCCCCTTCAAAGGTGGGGAAACTGAGTCACAAGCGAGCGAGTCCAAGGAGGAAGGGAAGCAGGATCTCAACTCTGGAGATGATGCGGGAACTCCCTAGAACCTTTCCTAATAGTGTAGCAGGCATCGGCCACTCTGGGCCTGGGAAAGGCCGCCTGGAGGATATTTATAATGATGACGGCAATTCCGGGCGGGTTCCTCGGGGACAGAGAAAGAACGATGGGTCTTGGGTGGGTGGAGAGGGTGACAGTGGCAAAGAAGCCACCCTGGGGACCCATCTCAGACACCCACCTACAGGGCCACAAGTTAAGCCCAGCGGCGGCCTCAGGGAGCCGCTGAAATGTCCTCGGGGACGAGCCGGGCGGCGAGCACCGAGGCTGGCCCGCCACGTTTCTCGGCAAGACCGTTTCCTCTCCGAAGCGTACAGAGAGCTCACCAGAGTAGTGTCCTGGGACTTCTTTCTAGCCTGGCCAGGAAATTCCACTAATCAGCTGCCTCGTTTCCCTCCCCTTAAGTCAATGGAATTTCCCCTCATTAAGTGCTTCCCAAACAAAGGTGGCCCACGATGAAGGAGGAGACACAGAAGCCACCGTCCGCTCCAGCGTCAGGGCTCAGGGCCGAGCGTCTGTGGGGGCCCCTGCGGGGGATCTGCGTGCCATTCTGCAGCATCTCCGCGAGCGATGCCGTCCTGACACTCTGGGCAGCCCGGGGGTGCAGTGGGGGGTGAGGCACGAAAGCCCGAGCTTCTAGGGCGCTGGCACGTTTTGTCTTCTTGATTTTATACTCCTTTTATACTCAAGTAACACAATTTCAGTGCTCCCCTCCGTTATGGACTCAGTCGTGTGCCCCAGACCCCATTCCTGTGTTTAAATCCCAACCCCCAGTGCCTCAGAAGGGGACCATATCCGGAGAGGGTCTTTGAAGGGATAATGAAATTAAAAATAGGGTCCCGAGGAAGAACCCCAATCCAATCCGACTGGTCTCCTTAGAGGAGGAAAGTAGGACACGCGCGTGCACAGAGGAAGGACCGTGTCAGGACACGGAGAAGGCGGCCGTCTACACACCCAGGGACGCGGCCTCGGGAGGGAGTCCCCCCAGCCCACGGCACCGCGAGGACACCAACGCCTGGGCTGTGAGCCCCCTGCCAGCTGTGAACCTTGCCCCACCGGCCCTAGGAACAAATATAACCCCTATAGAGACCTGCCCAGAGGGAAGGCGAGTCGTCAGACCCATTTCACAGACATAGGAACTGAGGCTCGGGAAAGGCCAGTGCCTTGTGTGAGGTCATGGGGCTCTCCAGAGGGAACCCCAGGACTGAGGCCTGGGTCCCTGGGCTGCGAGGCCTGCAAGGCACCTCCACGGACAACAGGGACACAGTATGAGGATGAGAAGCACGTGCCAGGAGATGAACTGGCAGCCTGAGGCCGCCCTGGGACCCCTTCTGAAGAACATTCTGGAAGGGCCTACCGGAAGCCTCAGACGTTTGCACGCTCTTTGATCTAGGAACGTCATTCCAGAGATTTCTGGAAACAAGCACTGGCATGTGCAGGCATTGCCCTGCGAGGATGGCCATCACGGGGACGATCGTCACCCGCCCCTCCCGGGATGGAAAAGTGCTGGACGGCCCAACCGGGGAGAGAGGTGCGATGCGCCCCCCCAGACGTGACTGTGTGGGGTCACCAGCAAGGATGCAGCGGGGGGTGGGGGGGAGTGTGGGATTTAGGAGCAGCCACTGGCTTAATCCTCTAGCTACTCCGTGAGGCCGAGACTAGCGCTGTCCCCATATCACAGGTGAGACCACTGAGGCCCAAGGAAAGCAGGCGGCTGGCTGGCCGGCACAGAGCCAGTGAGAAGCAGAGCTCCAAACCCTCTGCTCTTACTTCTGGAACAGATGTAACTGTACTACCATCACCTCCAGAGAAGCACCGAGTCACCGTAATTTGATCCCGTGTGTTTTCTTTGCATACATGCCAAATAAAAGGACCAGAGGGGGACACACCACAAGCCTCACGGTAACTCCCCCAGGGGACAGCTTATGCACGACTGTTTTTTCTTTGGGCTTACGGGAGGCTTCTCAATCTTCTACAAAAACATACTGTCGTAGAAAAAAGTTCTTGTTTTTAGAACAGAAAGAGAAAAGAACAGGCTCGTCTCCGGTATTCGGTGAGAACGAGCGCAAGCCAGCCCGAGTTCCGCCCCCAAGGTCAAGGTCACTGGCTTCCCTCCCGGGTGCCCCTGGGCACCCCTGGGCGGGGCTTGGGTGACAAGAGCGGAGAACGCAGCCCTACCTTTCAGACTGGACTCCGTTCCTGAGCGAGCCCACGTAGGTCTTCTTCTTGTCCACGGGCATCAGGTCCACGTAACCCCCGCTCTCATTCTGGATGACTCCGGCGTGCACGGCCGTCTTGCAGATGCTTGAACTCTGCAAGTGCGAGAAGAGCCGTGATCAGGGTCAAGGACGCTGTGCTCCCGGGCGAGGCCCTGCCGCCGCCAACCAGAACTTGGTGACCCGGCTGGGGGCAGGGTGGGGGGAATGTTGGTCAAGTTACCCCTAGGAAATACCCATCGCCCCCTTGAGTCCTTAGGGTCTCTCCAGAGAGACCTGGCATCCTTCCTTCCTTCATGCATTCATTCATTCAGCACGTATTTTCTGAGCACCTACGAGGAGCCAGGCACTGTGCTAAAGGTAGGCAAACCCAGCAGGGAACAAAATGAAGACTTGGCCTTCAGGCAGTTGAGGGAGCCTGACAACTAGGCAAATACACAAATAAGCAACTCTGGCCGTAAAGAAAATAAAACCGGTTCGTGAGATTACGTGACTGGGTGGAGACACTCAGGATAGTTAATCCGGGAAGACAGCTCTTGGTGGGACATCTGAGCTTCGACTGGGGTGATAAAAAGGAATGGACCACTGCCTAGGAATACCTCTGGGAAGAGCATCCCAGGCAGAGAGGATGGCCTGTGCAAAGGCCCTGGGGTAAGAGTGAACTTGTCACGTCCCAGGAACAGAAAGAGGGTCAGGGTGGCTAGAATATAGAGTTGGGGGGGTGTGGCGGGACAAGTGGGAGAGGTGAACGGGGCCCATCCCACAGGGCTGCAAGGACCACAGGGGGGCGTTTAGGCTTACTCTAGGTGCCAAGGGAGCCGCTGGCTTTCAAGGAGGAGCAGGGTTGCTGTTTTCCAAAGTTATCAAGTAGTCCAATTCCTCATTAGAGCCCTGTGCAGCCCCTTTACCCAGTGACGGTACCCGAGCCCCCCTCCACACCCTCACCGGAAGCAGGGGTGATGGGGAAGCCCGGATTCGGCATTTTCAACACCGGCCGGGGATTCTCGCAGATGGGACAGAGGTAAGTAAGGGCTTTGAGGAGGAAAGGAGCTCAGAGTCCTCCCAAGGGTTCCTCTAAGAGGGAGGCAGGCGGGGCAGAGTTGGAGAGACAGAGCTGAAGGTGTCACAGGGCTGGCTTTGCGGACAGAGGGGGGGCCCACAAGCAGGGACTGTGGGCGGCTTCTGGAAAGTGGGAAAGGTGCGGAAACACAGGTACCCTGGGGGGCGGGGTTCTCCAGAAGGAATTGCGCTCTGCCGACAGCCTGGCCTGCGCCCCCCGGAGGCCTGTGCTGGACTCCGGACCTCCAGACTGTGAGCATGCCCTGGAAGAGGGATCCTGTGGGATTCTGCTTACACGGGGCTCGGAGGTGGTCTGGTCCACAGACACAGGACGTGGCACAGAGTAAGGAGCCCGAGCTGCCCTTGGAACGGGCCAGTGGAATCTCACACATTAGGAGCCCGGGGCAGTCCCTCTCCAGGGGGCTCCTGTTCCCTTCCTTCAAAACCGGGTCCTGCTGGAGAAGCCACTGGTTTTGCAACAGAAGAAAATCGCTTCTCGGCAGCGCAGGCTGCCCTGATGAGTCCCTGGGAAGCGCGTCGTGCTGCGGGAAGGGCAGAGCAAGAGAGCCCAAGGGAGCTCTCACACCGAGGACACGAAAACGGGGGCGCCAGCTTTCTGTGACTGAGTCGTCAGAGTCACCGAAGGCCATGTATGATCCTGTGCTGACACATCCTTTCTTCTCCGATAAACAAACGGGCTAGGGCAGGGCTCCTTAGCCAAGCGGGCTCCGGGGGACCTGGTGGGCCCCCCAAGTTGCAGATCAGCAAGAACTTCCCTGGTTTTAGCACTGGATGTGGGAAACGCCAGGGAAGGGGGAACAGCGGGTCACCTCGTCTGCACGAGGAAGCCTTTTTAAGTATCCCCCTGGAAAAAGGATTCTTAAGTTTCCAGTTCTCCAAAGGGTTTGTGGCCCCCACAGATTAGGAAGCACTACATGTGTGGCCATCTCGGAGAGAGACGAGGAGACTTCAGGATTCCTCTAAACGCACGGTCAGGGGCGGTGAGCCGTGTGCGTAAGAACGTGCTTGCTGTCCCCACCGGCAGGCGTTTCTTCCGTCTCTCTGGCTACGGCTCCCTCCACAGACCGAGTTACCAGGCGGGAGGCCTGGGGCCGCTTCGGCCGCAGCAGCCGGGGTTGGGGGCGATGACCCGGCAGGCCCTGCCCAGAGGCGTGTCCTTGGGCCGAACTGCTGCCAAGAGGTTCCGCGCTCTGATCTTGCGCCCTCTGTGACAGTCCTTTGCCTCCTGTCCCCGGAGGACTTCTGGACACCAGTGGGACCCAAGTCTTCTGCGATGACGTCAAGCTCCGGGCCGTGAGTACGAGAAGCTCACGAGGGCAGCTCTCGTCCCTGACCAACACACACCTCTTCAAGCAACCGCAATGTTGGGCAACCCGTCTTCCCCTTTCTTGCCCTTCCTCTTCTTCCTCCAACACGTCCCCTCTCACGAAGCAAGCTTCCGTGAACACTTTCTCTCCTCAAGGCCTGAGCAGTGCAAATCAACAGCAGAAATCTGGTCTCGGAGAAGCCGGAGCCCGTCTTGCCTCCACCCCTTGTCTGCCGGGCGGCCTCGAATGATGTGTTTTGGGCCAAGAGCCCTTATTTTTCTCAATGCAAAGGGCGGGCCATCATCATAGGTGACATTTTCGAGCCTTCACCAAGGCAGGCCCTGTTGTAGGAGTTTTCTGTGCAGTGATGGGGAGATCGCACAATAACCCCGTGGGGTGGGTATTATTATCCTCTCTTAGCCGATGAGCGGAACGAGGTTCAGGGAAGTTCAGTGACTTGCCCCCAGTCACTCAGCTGGCAAACAGCAGAGTCGCCAGGACTTCCCCCTCCGCCCAGAGCCCGCCAGCTGCCCACCATTCCTCATGGGACAGTAAGGGCCTTAGAGAACCATCTGGAAGATGCTACAAGCTCAGGGCTTGAGTGCAGGCTTGCTGAGGGCAGCAGTCAGGATATGTTAGTTAATAAGACAAGTGGTACCGCCATGATCATCACTGTCCCCGTCACCGTTACCAGAAACGCTCTGGGGACTGTTGTCCCGGAACGGCGGCATCTGGGAACTTGTTAGCCGGGCAGATTCTCTGGCTCTTTTCCAGACTCACTGAGTCAGTAAGGCTGGGGTGGGGCCCAGAAATCTGTCTGAACAAGGCCTCTGGGGGATTCTGATGTGTGCCCAAGGGCAAGAACGTATCCAGCCGATGAGGGAGACCGGGAAGGCAGATAAGAAAACCCGAGGCTCGGAGTAGGAGAAAAGCTCCCCCACGATCTCATGACCGGGTCTTAAACTTGCATCTTGTGACCCAGACTTTGCTCTTTGGGCTACACCCTGTTGCTTCTCCTGCCCGCAGCTCACCATGAAGGGAGGGGAATGGCAAATAACACACTCCCGGTGAGCAGGCAGGAACGGCGGCATTATTGGGCCCTTCGAAGATTTGGAGACAACTCTCCCAAAATAAATCTCTTAGCTAAACAGACATTTTCCAAAAGGCATCATCGTTTCCCAGAATACAGAGTGACCTAGAAACCAAGGCCAGAAAAGAACCTCCGAGATGGACGGAAATCCCTTCCTTCTCTCCTCTCTCTGTCTCCCATCTCTTTTTCCCTTCTTTCTCCCTTCCTTATTTTTGGAAGAGCTTAATATTTAAACATCACCTAACGTAGGATCTTCATTTATTTATTCCTTCAACAGACATTAATTGAACAATCATTATGTGCCAAGCTCGGTGCTGAGCACTGTGGTTCCAAAAGTTCAAAACCCTAGCGAACAAGTTAAAGACCGTATATGGGTCTTTACTCTCGTGTCTGTTCACATCAGTGTAATTATGAGTGCAGGCACATTCTAGCGAGAGAGAACAGGGCAGGGAAAGAATAGAACCTAAAGTAAGACATAACCTCATGGCATCTCACCTTTGCCGTGTATTAGCTGTTGGATTTGGGGGCAGCTTATTCTAAGCCTCACTTTTGTTTTCCTAATAAGACGGGGATAATAATACCTAGAAATGGTTTTCTTAAAGAATCTAAAACATAGTAAAATTTTATATTATTGTTAATTTTCATCAAGTCCTCTTTGCTTTTCTAACTTTAAAAAAAACTTTATATTTTTAGCTGGGATGTTGTTTGGTGCATACAGATTTGATCTTATACCTTCATAAACTGTACCTTTTGTGTCATTCCACAAGAATTGTGTTGTCCCATTCAGTATGTTTAACCTTAAATTCCACTTTATCAGACACCGACATTGCCACTGCTGCTTAATTATTTCTCTGTATTTGGCTAGAATCACTTGGCCTATCCCTTTATTTTTAAGTCATTTTATTTTTTTTAAGTCATTTTAAAATCAAAGTTTGGCTCAAACCTTTTGTTTAACAACTGATATACAATATTTTACTCCATTAAGCTTTTAAAACTCAATTTTGGCTGAATGACTTCTGAGAAGAAAAAAACTCAAAAAGGAAAGGAAAAAGATGGGGGAAAAAAGGTTAACCATGAAGATTGCTTTGCCTTTACAGAACTTAGTGACCTCAGATTTACAGGACTTTGGAACAAATGAAGCAGAGGGAGGCAACGACGGTGGTGGTGTGTGGGAGAGAACAATTAAAATGAAGATGGAAAAAAGCTGAGTAAAAAAAGGTTAGCTGGGGATGGGTGATGCTGATCTAATCAGGAAATGTTAGGTCTCAAAGATTCCTTGGGCTAGAAAATCCCAGCTGGCTCATTCTACAGAGAGGTAAGCAACTTGGCAAGAAGATCACACAGCCTGATGGACAGGGCTGTGACCATACTCCCATCCTTTCGGACACCATGTGTCTTAACCCTGGGCAACTAGAGGGATCAGACTACGTTCTAGAAGATTCTCTCAGAAAAATCAGGCTAAAGCTTCCTTGCTATAGTAAGGAAATACACAAGAGCAGGCTCCAGTGTGAGAAGAGTGGTTATGAACGAGCTGTCAATTAGTGAAATTTGTATTTCCTTTTGTGTGCTTTTAGCTAAATGGGAACATGGCCAAAAAAGAAATGCAGTGACTAGAGTGGAAAAGTTCTATAAACGCATCAGGAGAGCTGGATGGATGATTAAATCAGCTGGGGAAATGAACGGTTAAATACGTGATCCCTAAAAGCCTTCACATTAAAAATGCACATGAATGGGGAGGCATGATTCAATTTACCAAACTAGGAAAAGATTTGCGCACGATGAGGTCCACAGGCATCTACTGGCACAAGCACACACTGGTGGAAGTACCAACACGACTACACACGGGGCAACCAGGGCCGGGGTCGCAGAAAGAAGTGATCTCAATTTCGCTCAAAGCACGGGAATGAGATCTCAGGTTTCTGGTATCCAGACCTTGGAACACGGTTTCTGAGGTCTGAGCATGCTTGGAGAGGTGGTCACCGAAAATGTCGGCATACTCACGTCGGCGTAGATGTTAGTTCCAAACACAGGAGCCCAGTAGGATGGCTCATCTTTGCAGTGTGCTGGACAACGAACTCTGGAAAACCAGAAACGTGCGTGTGATGGTTACGATCAGCAGAAAACAAAAGTTCTTGAAAAGCAGCTGGCTTTCTCTATTTGGAGTTCAGGATTTAACTGCTTACCTGGGAAAGGAAACTACTATACAGTTAACTCTTTAAGAAAAAGAACATACCTCTCCCACCCTAGCAGTGGTAAAGATATTTTCCCTCTTCGTAAACAACGCATATACAATTTTCCAAACTCTGTACAAAAGTGACACGCAGAAATAACAAGGTGAAAGAGAATAAATACGTAAGAGAGATGAATACGGGATTGTAAGAGATTGCACTTCCCGTTCTTGGGTGTTGGCCAATTCATATCATGGGTACATTATGGAGATTATAATCAATAGACTTTGTCAAAGGCCACTTTCCTGTGTGAGGGAGGAAAGGGTGGAGAGCCCTCATCTCAGTGAGTTAAACTATTCCAGGGAGGCGGCATTGATAACCTGAGGCGGAAGGGGTTAGATCACCTCTGGGTCAGTCACCACTTCCTTGCTGTAGGCAGAGAGGATATAGAGAGCACCTCAAACTGGAAATGGGTGGGTCCTACGTGGTGTGAGAGATTCAAACCGGGAAAAAGCATGAACTTCACTTAAGAAAAGGTTTTTTGCCTTTATCGGGAACAGTATACCATGTTGCTGGAACAAAGATGGCGGCCGGAAACCATCTGGCCCCAAGAGAGACAAGATTCTGACAGGGAAGAGAGCCCAGGCAAAGGCACTGGGAAGTTAAAACAGTCTGGGGGTGAGGGAAAGGCGACAAGGGTAGGCGGAGAGAAGGAGGATATGCGTGTGAGATGTTCAAAAAGAAAAAAGAATTTGGGCAAGAAAATTGGCCAATTCTAGAATGGCAGGTCAGAAAGCTGACCCAGGTCAGAAACCCAGAAACCCTGGCCCAGGACAAGGGGTCACAGCTCCGAGAGGACCTAACAGGTACCTCAGAAGCAGATGTCACCAAGTGTTACTTCATGTCCGGTTGAATCACCCTCCAAAAATCAGCCAGTTAAAGTTTGGGGGGGGACACATGTCCCTACTCCTTAGACAAAGTGTGGTCCACACACAGACTAGAACCCCACACAGCGACAGGAGAGAAGGGACCAACGAGGCACAGAAGAATCTCGAAAGCGTTCTACGGATGGAAAGCAGCCAGACACAAAGGTCTCCATACTAGGATGGCTCCGTTTAGGTGAAATGCTAGAAAAGGCAAAATTAAAGTGACAGAATGTAGACCGGTGGTTGGCAGGGACGTTGGGTGGGGGGGGGAGGTAGAAAGAGAGGGCTGACTCGGGCAACTTTCTGGCAGGATGGACACTTGATCATGGTGGTGGCGGCTTGAGGGGAGACGTCAAAACACATCGAATTGTACACTAGGGTGGGTGGGTTTTATCGCGCGGAAGTTACACCTCAGAAAAGCTGGGCTATAATGAGCCGATTCTCAAGCGACCCAGAGAAAACGTCAGAGATGAAGCCCAAGATTCAAGGGGTGGATTTAAAAGGGACAGGGGGCCCCACGGAGCTCTTAGTACCGTGATTTCCCACTGGGCCCCTCCCTGAGACTCAGATCTCAGGGGTCTGGGCAGGGGCCTGGGAAATCTGTCCTGCTGACATCCCTCAGGCAATTCCACCCCCGCAGCCAGGGTGGAGAACAGGAGGTCTCGGGAAGAGGTCCGGCAGGTCCGTGACGCAGAGCAGGAAGCAGTCGGCTTTCCGGGCGTCCGCACCAAAGGGCCACACCTAGAACTCGGTCATGCTCCACTCTGAGAGAGGACGCCCCAGCCCAGCACGATGCCTCCTTCCCTCGGCCCCAGTGTCTGCAGAACCAGAGGCCAGTGAGCCTTACCTGGGGCAGTGGGTCCCCGCCTTCTCGAACGGGCAGAGCTGAGCGACACTGCTGTAACAGTCCACGTCCTGCACTGGGGACAGGGACACGGCGGGAAACGGTCAGGTCGTTGGCCAGCCTGGATCTCAGGCCTCCAGCCTGTGAGATGGCCCGCCGGACCCCCCAGGTGCAAGGGGCTCGTGGGACCCTCAAACAGAGGCGAAATGAGAAGCCAGCAGGTGCCGTGGGCCCCCCACCTCGGGTCCCTTGAGGGGTGAGACGCCCCATGGCCTGAGTGTGTCTACAGCTCCATGGGACCGATGATACCTTTCATTTGCTCCCCTACTTGATCCTCATGGAAGGTATTATTCTAACTATCGGAGGAGGAAGCAGAGGCCCAGAGGCCAGGGACCACCCAGGGTCTGCACGGGACATGGTTCGAAGCCAGGTTTCTAATTCCGGGCCTAGAGCTCTTCTTCAGGGCCGCTTGCCGTTTTTCACAACAGAGCCGCCAGAAAGCGGCTCTAATACTGGCCACTGTGGTCACTGAGGGCACGTCCTCAGCTAGTCCGGGGTGCGGCAAACCTTTCCTAGAGGGCTGGAGGCTAAATATTTCTGGCTTGGTCACCTTACAGACCACGCGCATTGCAACCATTCGACTCTGCTATCGTAGTAGAAACCGGCTACAGCAGGCGTGTAAATGAATGGGCGCGACTGTGCCAATAAAACTTTATTTGCAAAGACAGCCGGCAGGAAGGATTTGTCCCTGAGGGTGGTCGTTTTTCGCCAACCCCTGGTCCAGCCTATCGTGTGGATGGGCCAGAGATCTGTGTAGCCATCCAACAAGAGAGATTGGTTCTGTACCCCACGGGACTCTGTACAGCGAAAGGCAGGGGAGGTCATTAAAATTAGGCTGAGAACATCACTTAAAGGCACAGAATAATACATTATTACTTTTTTTAAAAATCAGGTGACCAATCTTATGTAATTCTCTTTCAATCCTTAAAAGCTTATCGATGTATTACCAGTGCAAACACTGTTAATCATATGGAAAATAAACTATAAAGGTATCCACCAAAATGTTCACAACGTTCTTCCCTCTGAGTGGTGGAAATTAGGCCAAATCCTTTTTTTTTTTTTTAATGTTCCTTTGTATTTTCAAATTATGTGAAATAAATAGGCATTATTTTTGTAAAATGGAAAAAAAGCTGCTACATGTTTTTATAAAGACATCTAACCAGATATTCCTGCATCCAGGGCCTGTGACGGCAAGAACTGCTTTCCCAAAGGAAAGGAAGGGTCGGCAGGTCAATTTCCTGAGGGAGGGGCTGGTCAGGGTGCCCCCGCATCTCCGCTCGCCTGAGACTATCCCAGCCGAGCGCCCAGGCTGGGCAACTAGGATCTACAGCCTACCTCTGCTTATAGCATGCTCTCCCAGGGACGCACCCCACCCTGCCAAATGAACGTAGCCTAGGCAATAGGAAAACACCTAGGCAATATAAAATACAGGCAACAGAAAAGCTAGGGCAGAGATGGCAAGTATATGCCACGTGCTTCCTCGCGTTTCCCTTTGGCGCTCATGGTAGACGTTACTGGTCTATCAAGCCCTGTTGATGAGCCCAGAATGGGACTTCAGCACCCCTCTCAGCACATGGGCTCCGGCTGCCACTGTCGACTGACAGAAAGGGACTCTCCCTATCAGGAGCTCTAGACCCAGGCATTAGAATTTCTGTGACACTCAGCTGGGAGTCCCAGACCTGTTTCTGGGTTAGCGATTTAGGGCCGATGCCAAGTTCAGGTATGTTTAGAAAGTAAACACTCGACCTTCTCAGAAGCCCCTTTAAAAAGCCTTTACAGTGCTGAGAACGGCAGTGTTAACAGGCATCAAAGACATTCAATCAATAGCTTAGGAGAACGAAAACTCCAAGGAAACTCAAGATAACCTGCGTATTATGCTCACATAAAAAAAGACAGGCCAGCTTACCTTTTACTTTTGACACCACGAATGAGCTGGAAGGCTTGTATTTGCTGGAAAAGGAAAACATGAGGTAAATGCAAACAGACTCCTTCCTAAAAGAGCAAGATTGCTCCTGCATTTGTTTTCTTTTTGGCCTCAATTTCTATTTTCCTGCCTGTTTCCCATCAGCCTGAAAGCCCTCAGAACATTCCAGAGTAGGGCTTGTTAACTTTCTCTGTGCCAAGAACCCCTCTGACAGCCTGGTGAAGCCTTCGGACCCCTTCTCAGAATAAAGACTCCAAAATGCATATGATAAATTTAAAAGATTAGCAGGGAATCAGTTATTAGTGATGTTGTTATAGCCGTGCTTCCATGTGAATACAGTAAACACACGGTCGAGAGGCGAGTCTTCTAACTACTATCCTTTCAAGGTAATGATGGCAGAGACTGTGTTTTCAGATGTCCACCCCCCCACTCCAGCAACCGGATTTCTCCCGGTGAGAGGGTCGCCGGCCCTGCTAATTCTACTCTGGTTTGGGGCTGGCAGTCATACTGGCAGGAAATACTACATCTCAATTAGAGGGTTAAAGAAAACAAAGCTCTGATCCGCTTTGTGTCGATGTTTGCAGACTCCCTAAAACGCAAAGAACCCCGCTCTGGATGCAAAGGTGGCACCAGGAGGTCCCAGAAGTGGCTCTGGGACAAGCACGCCAGGCCACGCGGGGCCCAGACCCGGCCAGTCCTCTGCGCCCGTGGGACCCGTGCTGAGCCTTCCGTGGCCAGCGTTAGGTCCCTTGGCCTCCGAGAACATGTTCTTTGCTTCCGTTTAGACTTCCTTGCTTGTGTTTACACAACCCCCGAGCCCTCAGCTAAAATGAAGAGGCAATTTTGCAAGACCTCTTGAAGAAGCAGGCCTTTCAAAGGGGAATGACACATGTGGTTTCTGAAATGTCCTGAACGGAGCTCCCTGGAACGCACACAGGAGCTCTGGTCCCTGTGGTCCTTGCTGTAGACCTTGGGAAGAACACTGACATGGGGAAGCTCTCTTGAGGCGATGTGCTGTGGCCCGGGGCTGTAAGGGAGCTGAGGCAGGGTCCCCAGGGTCCCCACCTGGCTGGGCTGTGCTGGGCCCTAGGGTGTGGGGGGGGAAGGGGGCCCCCGGGTGTGGGGTGGGGGAAGCTTCTCAGGGCTCTGAGCAACAGATCTTTCCTCGAAACGGTGGGAGAGTTGCATCATGTTAAAAATTAGCCACTGTAGCTCTGGGGACTAGACAGGTGTCGGCCCTGGGTCCTACTAGGTTCCTCTTCCACAAGTGAGGTCCTGCCACGCAGAAGGGATGAAGAAAATGGGTCGAGATCGGAGGGAGGGGGCAGAGCCCATTGTTGGGCTCCAGGCTCCCCAGGTCCTTTATGCCTCTGACTCTACGGACAGACCAGGATGTGGCCTCCCCCACTGCTCCCCCAAAAGTCAGGATGGGGAGGACGGCCTGCCCCGTGTGGATCTGCGGACTGTAGCTGAAAAACAGTATCTTGCACCAAAAAAAAAAAAGTCAATATATTTAAAAAATGAAAAGCCTCATTCTCTAGAAAGAAAAAAATGCTACTCGAAAATAAACCTATAAACTCAAGGAGGGGAAGAAAAGAGAGGGTCAAAACTCAGCCCAAAGGAAACACAGGAAAACCCCCACAGGGGAGAGATGGCAAATTGCCTGTGAATTCTGAGCTACGGAGTTAAATCAAGTCTTTCTAGGTTTTTTTTTTCCCTGCTTCTATATATTGTTGGGTGCTTCTCGAAATTTCAACAATATTTTCATAACCAGGAAAAAAAAAGTGTGAAGGACTCTTTCTCACAGAGTAGTTACCTCAAAGACTCCACGCCATTCCTCTCAGACCTGACGAAGAAGGGGACCTTCCCGTTCCTGGTTACATCCACCAGGCCACCTTCGGCGTCCAGGATCCCGTAGTGAATGGCGGCCCGGCATATGCTGGACGACTGGGGGCAGGGAGAGGGGGCACCATAAGTACATCTGAATTCACCTTTGTCTGGGCTTCTTTCGAAATGTCCAGGGTATCTGTCCTCAACCCACAGAAAAGCTGAAACGTCCGGCCAAAGCTCGCCCCGCTTCTGACTCACCTTTCCCTAGAACGCGTCTTTGTTCCTGGGGTTGCTTATCTTAGCAAGCTCATCCGAGGGGCTTTACCAAGTAAGAGCGGTGACAGGCAGCCCTTTCTCTCCATCCAGTGGAGCATGTTAACTCCCGGTCTAGGGTGGAGACGAACCTTCGCGAGGGGGAGCCCCCGTCCCCCAAAGTGGCTTTACTAGTCTGTGCGCCCAGAGATAGGCGCGGATCGGCTCTTGGACTGAGGGCTGGAAAGAAAATCCTGTCGTGTGAAAACCACCAGCTTCCCTTCCAAATGTGCGACGGGAGTCCACACAGGGCACTTACGCTTTCGTAGAAGAGAGTTCCAAACACCTTGGCCTGGTTGTTCAGACAGCCCGCAGGGCACTGGTACCTGATGGAGAAGAAAGATGATTTTTCGGAGGTGAACGTGTTGAGGGAACCTCCCCAGGAATTTATCCAGGTTCATCTCCTTGAGGAGATCTACTCTGAGGTCAGAGAGGAACTTCGAGGATGTGGAACCTGCTGTGTCCGAGCGAGTCATCATCTTCCCCGGCTGGAGTTCACACGAATATCATCCCAGATTCAACCTGACCTTCTTCTCACGTGTTTAAGATGCCTCATTCGACGACTGGGGAACACGACGGCGGGAAGATCGGGCATACACCTGGCCCGCGGCCTCTGTCCGTGGCCGATGGCGCCAGCCCATGTGTGTCCTCCCGTGGCCCCCGCCCTGACGTCCCCTGCACAGCACCCCAGGCCACCCTGTGACCCCCCTCACACACACAGGTGGAGCGTAGCCCCAACCTCGCAAAGTCTCCTGGGGGTGATTGGACCCCTCCAGGAACGGTGGACAATTTCTGACGCCATTTGTAGTCACCACAGCTGGAGGTGGGGGTGCTCCTAGCAGCCAGAGGGACCTCGGGGACATCACGGTCAGTCACATTTATGACACAACCCCTAACCCACGGCAGGCCCTTGGAAGGAAGGGTTGCAGGCGTTGGCGCTGGAGGGGTCCAGCCCGGACCTTACCTGTTGCACGTGGATCCTTTGCACTTGTCCTTCATCTTCGTGTCACATCGGACGACTTGGGCTAGGAGAGAAGCACAAGAACACATGTCACACAAGCAGGGGCATTGGTCTGAGGTAGAAGATACCACCCTGTACTCTGGCGAACTTTCTGGGACATCCCGGAAGCCCATGTCATAACCTTAGCGGGAGCCCTGCCCGATGGCTGCAGGCTCCAGCTGCGAGGTTCGAATCCCAGGCCTGGCCCTTCGGGGTCGCCGTGTGACCTTGAACACATGCCTTCCTCCCCCTCTGAGGTTCGGTTTCCACAGGGGAGCAGCGGGGACAAGTGTCACAGGTGCTGTTTCTGCGAGCATTCACTGAGAATGTCAGGGTGGCCTTGGAAGGGGGCCTGGCCCACACCAAGTGCCCCGAAGCCCCGGAGGGTTCTAGAAGGGTGAGACTCCCAGGCCTTTTCCGGCCAAGATGAGTTCCGTCAAGCTCTCTTTGTTTGTTTTCTAGGGACACATCGGAATCCCGGCATAGTGTTCGTTTGACACTGTGACACTAGCAGGCCCACGGGGACAGAGTCTGCTCAGGAAGAGCAAGGACAGAGTAGCCAAAAAAAACTTGGGGCGGGGGGAGTTCAGAGAAGCACGAGCTCGGCCCTGCTCGGGGTGGGGGGGCCCGTTTTATGCCGTTGGAGCCCCACTCGCACGATACTTGCTTTGGAAATGACTTAAAAGTACCATTTTTTTTAAAAAAAGTGTCTCCAGGCTGCGCTTTTGCAGCTACACGCCCCGCTGTGCCCCGCTCTCTGCGGACCTGGACACCTCTCGGGCCTCCCGCCGCCCCCCACTGCCCCAGCAGAGGCAGGAGCCCCACTCACTCATGTAGCTCACGGCGGGCGCCTTCTTGGGCTTCGTGGGTCTGACCACCCTCGGCTGGACCCAGACGTGCTTCTCATCGGGAACGGGGGCCACCTCCACCTCGTTCATCTCGTCGGTTTCGGGCTTGGGGCTGGACGTCTCTTCTTCAGAGTGGAGAGGGCGACAAAGAGAACATGGGGGGGAATTCAGCGAAAAGGCACTTTGCAGGGGAAACGGCAATGGGGAAACTGGACGGGCTGGAGGTTCTCGGTCACAAAGGGTCGGGTCAGCGGCCGAGAGAAAGTGACACTTCGGAACAGGGCCGGCCCAGGGGATTCTAAAGCCGAGGCGAGGCGGCCGGGCTCTCGGCAGGCTGAGTTTGCCGTGGAGCCAGGAGTGGCCGGGCCGGCCCGAGGCGCCAAGCCCAGTGCCCGCGCCTGGGTAATCCCAGCGGCCTCTTGTCCCTTGTGCTACATGCCACCACCTGCCCGAGGAACCGGCTTCGGGAGGCTGACCCCAAACTGGCACTGTCCCCCCTGAGGACCCTCGGGCCCCCGGATTCACCAGGGGAGGGGTCTTCCACAGTCTTGTGCCCACCGTGGTGCACGATGACCCACGTTGGTGTCCTTGGACCACACTTGTCCTTGCCCCGGCCGCAGGCACACTCCGCTCCCTTCTGCGCCCCCGTAAGTCCTCACTCACCAGCTGACCCGTTTCTCTGCACCGAAGCTTCGCGACCCAACATGTATAACCCAGCCAAAGACCCCACGCCGAGCTAAACACAGACTTACTCCATCGGATCCCATATGTCCCCCCACCCAGTACTCTCTCTTCTCCAACCATGACCTGCAGGTTCAACACGCTAATTAACTGAATTCCATTTCTCATCTTCCAGTGTTCGTCCTCAGAGACACCTGGGAGCACTCGTCAGAGCCCCTCTGCAGGCCATCAGGGTACCAAACCGTGAATTCCAGCCAGTGCACAGAAAAGTCTTGCTATTTTCATCTGCCTGCATGGCCTTGTCAGGGACTAACTGATGCGTACCTTTGCAGGGGGGTAGGGGCCTCCCACGTTTAGTATGCACATCCATCTCCCAACGGTGTCTGAGGACCAGAGCTGGAACCACCCCCCCACCTTGGGAGCCCCTCCCAGGCCTCTCTGTGGCACGGGATTAAAATTCAAGCGGCAGCAAGTGCTCATGAAACCCCCTAGCAGTGACCTCTCTTCTCCGAAGGGGGACCAGGTGCTCTGTGGCCGTACAAAGCAAGCATCCACAGCCAGGGCCAATTCTCCAGGGCTTTTCAAGGCTGGGGTGTGCTGCGTCTGTTTCACGGGCCAGTCTCCCCCCCCCCCCCAACCCACCTGCAGCCACCACACCACCCAGGTGAGGAGAGGGAGTGGGGTTTACGCGGGAGCCCAACGCCATCCTTATCAGAGCTCTGCTGACGGCCACGAGGCCACCACCGCCTGCCCCTCCCACCCGCTGCCAACTCCCTGGGGCCAGCAGCCAGCCTGCTTCCTCCCCGTCCCCCCTACCCCCACCCCAGACACCCGGCTCCAAGCCACGGTTTTGCTCAGCAAAATCTGCTGAATGAAGGATGAGCTAAGCCTTAAGGAATTCTCTCTCTGGGTTCTTTAGGGGGAAAAAAAGAGAGAGAGAGAGAGAAGAAAAGAGTCCCAGCTGAGTTTAAAGACCTTCACGATGAGAATTCTGAAATCACCACTTTAAGCCCAAAGCTATAGGCGAAATTTTTACTACGAAGACACTGGGCTTGCAAACGCCGTTCGGGCCACATCTCCTGTCTCTGGTTTGCTCTTCCCATCAATGGTGCTATTCAGCTTTGCCCTTCGCTGCAAGCCAGAGCTATCTCTGGAATGAGCTGGGTTTTCTTCCACTGGCCTTTAGGATTTTTATACCTCATAATCGCGGCTTTATTCAGCCGAATATAGTTTGGTAAAACCGTCTAAAGCATTTGAGGGCTCACTATTTAAGAAAATGGGCAGACAGTCCTTGCCCTCAGACGCACACATGAAAAGGGGACTGCTTACCCAGAGGACAGGCTGTATTTGAGCACATCCCAATTAAGATCCCCTGTGCAAAGCAGTGCAAGCCTGGGGAAATTCCATGCCCAAGTTCACCGCAAGGTTACTGTGAGCACGGTCCATGCGGGACCAGGGGTCTCGGGCCCCGAGATGCTGCTTACAGTCACCTGCGAATTCCTACCTGGTTCTGTAGGTAGTGACAGAGCTCAGGGCTAACGGGTATTGGAGGCCTGCTCAGCCCCATTTCACAGACAGGAAAACCAAGGCTCAGAGAGGCTAAGCGACCTGCCCAAGCTCACACAGCCGAGGGTTGAGCTGCCCGTCCACGAAGCCCACAGCCTTGATGGCCACACGGGCTCACGATCTCAGGCTGGAGAGACGGGAACTTCTCAAACAGTCTATCATTAACCCTGATCCCTCTCCATTATAGGTCAAAGTCTTGCCGGGCACCCTCAGTTAATGCTGATTAAGTAGCTTATGCAGATAAACGGCTTTACAGGGGACTGCCTGGTTAGCTAAGAGAACTGGGATGCCTGCCAAGGGGACTTGGGAGTTTTCCACCAAAAATAAAGAAACAAGCACAAAGGCTTCATTGGGTGGGTAACCCAGCATCTAAGGTGCCTTTGTGTGCATGTGTTCTTTGAAAACGATCCTCTGGGGGTATGGGCGGCATACGCACTCGGCCGGCAGGGAGAACACATCTGCCCCAGGACCCGAGGGCCCTCAGCGAGGACTGGCCGTTGGAACAACAGGTGACCAGGCTTCCAGGAGAGTCTGGGGGTAGAGAGAGCACAGAAGCAGGTGCACTGCCTGTGTGATCAGGGAAGGCTCCCTGGAGACGGCGTGACCCTGGAGCTGTGTTTCCGAGGAGAAGAACGCGCCTGCCGGGCTCGCAACATGGATGAGGCCCCCCCAGGAGGGGAGAGGGCCTACAGCCCCCACCAGGTGAGGAAGGATCCCCTGCAAGGTGATAAGCGCAGGAATAACTCCTCACCCCCACTTCTCCGAGGAGGTAACGAGTGTGTTTATAAAGCGTTCCTGGGTTAGTAGCTCACATGCTCCTCTGGGCATCCTTCTCGGTCCTCCACAGACTCTAACTGCCACTGTTATGGACGGGCAGACTGAGGCCCCAGGACAGCAGGCGGTATGCCCAAGCACGCAGCTCTGGTCGCCGTGGAGACGACCCCTCACCCGAGCAGCTCTGGCTTGTGCGCCTGGAGCCCCTCCCAGAGGGGCTGACGGACCCTGAAAACAGCCCCGCGACGAGATCCGTCTCGAGCAAAGAACAGCGGGAGACCCGAGGAGAAGCTTCAATGGGCCTCCCTCTCCCACGCTCCCCAAATTGGTGCTCGGGACCTGACGGGGGACTCGCCCCTCCTGGGGGACTGGACAGCAGCCACGGCCCTGCCTGCCAGGGACACAGGGAAGGGCCCAGACAGGCCCGAGGGCCAGCCTCCACCCACGGTCTTGTCCCGCCATGACCCCCACTGCCCGGCAGGGAGACTGAGGCTCCCGGAGATGGGGGCGGGCTGCCCAGGGTCCCGCGGCTAGAACGTGGCGGGCATGCCGGGCTCTAGAACCCGTGTCTCGTGAGTGCGGGACCCAGAGCGGGGATTTCCAGGGAGGGGTTCACTAAAGACCAGCGTGTGGAGCCCCAGCCCCGAGACAGAGATGTGGGGTAGGCCAGCAGGAGAAATTGCGGTGAACAAGGCTCCCCATCTCCCAGGCTCACATCGGGCAGAACCAGTGGCGAAGAGCCAGCCAGGACAACAGGACCCCTGCGCCCCGACTGGGTCTGGGACCGCCCACCCCATCCCACCCATTTCTGCACCCCAGAGCCCACTGGACTGCCAGAGAAAGCCCAGGATGGAGAGCCACCCTCCCCTGCACGCCCAAGCCTCCAGGGAGGCCCCTCTCTGCCGTCCCAGGGCCGCCGAGGGGGCCAGGCGGACAACATGTCCCAAACACTAACACTTGGGGAGCCCCTCAGACCCACTCCCACCCCCCGGGACAGAGCCCAAGAAAATGCTGCAAAACGTGAGCAACGGTTCAGGCACCAGGATGCGTTACGTACAGCAGTGGGGATGGTAGAAACGTCCAGAGAGGCTGACTAGAAACCAGGGCTAGGACCCGGGGTAGACACACATGCCCGGGCCACGGAGGAAAGGGAACCACGGACATTTATGACAAACTGGGTAAGGCATCGGCAAGAGGCAAGCAAGGGTGGAAGGAAGGAGGCCAGCAGGCGGGGGGCAACCCCTGCCCAGCCTGGAAGTCACCTGGGTCGGGCACAGTCCTGTTTATAACCAAACCATGAGCGCCAACTAGAGCAGGGGCGCGTGCATGGCCGGCACCCAGCTCCGGGGTGGGAGGGGGGCCCTGGGAGAGGCCTCCTGTGGGGACCTGCGGGCACAGCCCCGTGTCCCCAAGGACCTGGGGGGCTGAACCCTGGGACTAGAGAGGGGTCTGCCCACCAATCACGGCTGCACAGGCAGGGGGAGGGGGAGGGAGGAAGAGGGCGCCTTGACCGCAGTGTTCAGTTTTCCCGTTTGACGTCAGCTCTTCCCGGACCCACAGACAGAGGGGACAGCCACTTGGGGTGGCTTCCAAGTCACTTCCTACCTCGGTAACACAGGGTGTTCTTGCAGCCACCCCCGTAGCTAGGCGGGCACTCGGAGCACGGCCGGCCGGTTCTGTAAGGGGCTTCTCCAATCCAGTTCCCCCTGCGGGTGCACCAAAAACACCGTCAGGAGGGGATGCCAGCTGAGGGCCCCTGCCTGCCCCTTTCCTGGGCTGTCCAGGGGAGGAAGGAGGGCGTGTGTGCCGGGTAAATGGGGAGAGGCCGCTGCATAGAGCCTCGAGAATTCTAGAATCCCGGTCAGGAGCTGTGACACTTCCTTCCTCCCCAGCACCGTGGTCTTGTCGTGCTGGGGCCCCCCATCTGCCCATCTCCTCCTTTACACGACTCTGAACACTGTCCACCCCCCCCCCCACCCCAGCCCCAACACCTGCGTCCTGGAGCGCTGCCGAGATCTGCCCCATGGAGTCACTTCTCAAAGCAGTAAAAGGCAGCGTGTTCCAGGCAGGAACTCATGTTTCCTAAGCTCCTACCAACCAGGTCCCTCCAACCCTCTGACACCCGGGGGATGTGCTACAGTCCCACCCTTTCTCAGAGGAGGCCACTGGGGCTCAAAAAGGTTAAGTGACCTGCCCAAGGTCACACAGCAAGCAAGTGGAGGGGCTCAGAGCCTTTGAGCACTCTGCCCTCGGGGTTGGGACCAAGGTCCCTCCTGATGTCATGGGCACTGTCCACCTTCGTCTGAAGTTCCCGGGAAGGAAATCTGGAGGCCAGTCAGGGCCTGGTTCCCCAGGGGCCAGGTGGCATGTGTGCAGCAGTATCCCCAAGCCCCTCTCCCAGAGCCTGGGCCTCTGGCAGCACAAGCTGGAGCCACACATGACCGGGGATCAGTCTCTGTGACTCCTTCTAGAAACTTTCTTTGGGGTTGACCTGCTTGGTCACTCAGGAAGGTGATCCAGAGCCCCTGCTGCTAAGCCAAGCCCGGCCCTGGCCTCCCTCAGCCTCCCTCCGCCGAGCAGTCCAGAGCGAGTCCCCAAGTTACCCCGGCCCTGCCCTCTGTGGGACCCCACCACTGTCCTCAGCCCTGATCCTCTGTCTCCTCCTCTGCAACAGGGGCCACAGCAGGAGGTCGTGCGGTGACAGAGTGACGGCACGGAGGCCCTCAGCCCTGGGCCCTGCTCACAGTGAAGGCCGCATGCTCTGTGAGCATTTCCTGAATCAACAGGCCTGTTGGGCAGCATTTCTGACAGCTGCCTGGGGAGGTCCGGGGCCCCGCTGCTGCTGGAAGGTTGGGTGCCCAGCTCAGCGTCCTGCTCGGCCAGGGGCTCAGATTCTTGACCACACGGCCATCTAAATGGCCCACTAGACAGGAAATGCTGGGCATTCATCTCGAACGCACGGCATTCGAGGGGACCCTGGGGAGCCCCACTCTCTCCCTTGCTCCCTCTCTGTGCACACGGAAGGACAGCCACGTAAGGACACAGGGACGAAGGGAATAGCCAGCACCCGGAGGCACGCCGCACCTCCACCTGGGATGTGTGGCCTCTGACCCTCGGTCACGGCCACTCACGCTGACTGGCCCGAGTAGACACACGTGGGCTTTACAGAGCCGCACACTTAAGACTCGTGGGTACCATCCACACGTTACTCTTTCTTTCAAGAAAACAGCTGGGCACTAAGAAAAGCAGAAGTCTGTTTCTGATAGGAACTTTAGGTGGCTTTTTTTTTAATACAAAGCGTCAAATCAAAATATCTGTCATGCCTCACTGGCCACTCTTCTGGGGATCCCACTACGGGGGGCCAGTTACTGCTCTTCCACGGGGCTGGTGTCCCCCCCCTCCCCGCCCCGGCCAGTGGTGACCTAAGCCCCCTGGCTTCACGCCAGGCCTGTGGGCTGCTGAGACACAGCCGGCACGGCCCTGCCAGACGCTCAAAGGACAGCGTCTATTTTCCTCCTGACCTCAGCAACTCCCTCATCCCACCTCCCCACGGCCGCACCTGACCCAAAACAAATAAGTGAGGTCATCCTCATTTCATTCGGTCGCTGAGCAAATATGCCGCGAGGGCATACTGTGTGCAGGGCCCCGTGCTAGGGCGGGAGTTAGCCCTGCAATGGCCGTGCCAACCACAGGCCATACACAGCACTCGGCAGTGCTCCGAGAAGCCACACATCATCTGATGAGCAAAGGAGGTGAACGAGTCAATAGAGGGATACATGGCCCACTGACGACATCGGGATGCTATGAGGAGAAAGAGGGCTGAGACACAGGCTTAGTGTAGTCTTTTTTAGAAAGGAAAACATAAAAATGCAAAAACTAGGTCTAGCGTGACTACATTTCCTAGAGTGCTATCTGCTGCATATTTTCCCCCCACTGGCTATGGCACACCCCACTGGGTGGCCAGCCAATAGCTACTCCAGCTTCTGATTTTCTCTGGGAATCCCAGAAGATGACTTGCAACGCCAACTGGGCGATTCCATTGGTTGAAGCCAATTAGGGAAGTCTCAGCCTCCCCCTACCATCACTCATCTGGGAGTGGTCTAGTTCTGGCCAATGACAGAAGGAGAGAGTGGGCCAGGGCTGAGAAAGGCCTAAGAGAAAGACCTTTACTACCATTCTTGTCCCTTTAGTTTGGGAAGATGTGATGCCCGGTGCTCTGCAGCCATCTTGGGACCATGAGGACAGTACTAAGAGCAGGGAAACAGAAAGAGCTTGAGTCCTCACGGACACTGCTGAGCTTTTAAGCTGAACTGGATGCACCAATCTCTAGATGTCTTGATATGTGAACTAATGAAGAGACCTCACCATTTAAGCCAACTTTCGTTGGCAGGTAAAGGCATCCCAACACATACAACCATGTTACTTATTCTTACTTTGGAGAGTAATTGCAGACCAGGTAGACCGCATTCTCCCAAACATCTCCCCAGACGTTCATCCTCCGGCAGGTGTTCACAGCACAGCCAATCTTGTTGGTGGTGGCCCAAACTATCTGAAAAGATGACAACCACGTGTCAGAGCCAAGGACAAGGCAGAGTAGAGCAACCTAGTCTGGCCTGGATCTCCAGGGTGCTGGCCCTAAAGGGGTATATGTTGTGAAGGGGTGATGGACCAAATTTTTCTCCCTAATCCCTGAAGATCTGTATGTTTGTTAAACACACACACACACTAAACAGAAACAACCACACACGAGGAAAATGTGCCAGCGATGGAAAATTGCCACACAAGTTTCTAGCGCTTTCTCCCAGTTTCCACACTTGTGTCACAATCCCACACCAAATTAAAGGAAAGCATTAAGGTAACGACAGAGGGGAACTTTCCGGCCAGGTAGCAGGCCTGAGGGGCCAGGTGAGTGATGGGGTGCTGGGCTGAGGTCTCAGCGAGGACCTCGGGGTTACCTGTGTGTAGTGGGTGCACATGGGCCCGGAGCACCTCTCTGGACACCAGGGATTGCACTCGTGGGGGTAGGGGTAGGTGTAGTCCTTCACCTCGTCATACCAGGACTGCACGTGGAAGCCGGGAGAGCGGTACCTGTGGGGGCACATCAGCTGGTTACGTCCTGGCCACCGCCACCCAACGGACCGAGACCCCAGCTCACGGCACTGCCATCCACGGGGCAGGCTAGAACACGGGGCTATTGTGGGTGAACAGCCCCAAATCCTGCCCAGGACCTGCTACAAGTGCCTAGAACCCAAACTTGCAAGGAGCGCCCCTGGGCATCCCTGGAGTGCCTGGGTTCCAGGAGTGTCCCTGGAGGGCCCACACGCCACCTGCATGTGCGGGAAATGTCCATCCGGCCCCCAGCGAGTCATTATTTATATTACAATTATATATTTATGCCCATGTACATTCGGGGAAATATACGCATCCTGTCAACCCCCTATTTACCAGATACGATTGTTTAAAGGGCAACTTGATTGAGAACGTGAGTCCCTTTAAAGTCAAGGCAGAGAAGAACAGCAAGTAATTGTCCAGGTAACACACAGACAGGACGCCCGGGAAGGTCTAAAAGGGGTAAAAATAGCTGGCTATGGGGGACAGGCCACACGGGTCCCCATCACCCCCAAACCAGAGCCTAGAGACTCATGTTTTTGGATCGTCACGGCCGGCTTCATTCTTCAGCTGCTGGGGCAGGTGGGGGGAGACCCAAGGACTCAGACACAAGGGAGAAAATGAACTGAAGATGCAGAAACCTGCCGGGAGGCAGAGCTCTGCCATCGTGTAGGCAAACTCTTTCCCGAACTTTCTAATTTGGGTCTGATCCCCTGAGCCCTCCCTCGCCCCCATCACCATGGGTGGCCACGGCCCCCTGGCTCGGCCCCATCCGCCGGGTTGGCATCGTTGCTTTCTTCCCAGGAAGGAAAATAAACTGGACACGGGTCCCCGGTCAGCGGCCCCAGTAAGTGTAAACAAAGCGGTTTCGATAAAGAGCAAGGACACGAGGGGTCTGGCCGTGTCTGAGAGCACTGTGGTAAGCCGGGCACTTAGAGGTCTTGTAACAATTACTGTCAGAGCCCAGACCGCCTGGTGGTGGTCAGTGACGTGGCCGGGGCCGGCTTCGGGAAGGACGCTGGCGGCCTCACAGCCACGCAGGGCTGTGTGGGGACACCCGTGCCCATCTGTGTCCCCGGAGCACCACGGCCGGGCTGCTGCGGGGGGCCCAGAGAACGAGGAGGGTTCTCGGGGAAAGCAGGCGGCACTGTGGATCCCGCAGGGCCAAGATCTTTGCACCCTTTGCACCATCGGTCCTGGCACTAAACCTGACACAGCAAAAGTGGGACCAGTTCCAAGAAAGGAGAGGCTACTTTTCAACCTGTCGGCTGGACGGCCCGAGGGACCAGCAGGATGGCTATGGAACAGAAGGGGGAAAGCGTTGGGGGAAAGCATTCAAGGCTGTGCTGGCCACCGTTGCCGCGATGTGAAAGTATGCCGGCCTGCAGCTAGAGGCCACGTGGTTGTCCAGCAATATTCTGGCAGCCGAACCTGGCCAGTGGACGACGGGTCCCTCCCTGTAGACATTTTCTTTTCATGCTACTGGAAGACTGATTTTAGAAAAAGCAGAATCCACCGGAAGACCAAAAAATAATAATAATAACAGGGGTCGAGTCCCTTCCTTGAAGTCCCATGTTGGGACCCCTCGTGACACTTGCTCAGGTTCCGTTCTAAAAGGGCGCTGACCTAAAGGAAGTGGATGGCTCAGAGCCACACCAAGCATCGGTGTGCTTACAGGGTGCTTACGGGGCCGGGGAGTATCTGGGCTGCGAGTCGGGCAACCTGTACTTTGAGGGGACACTTCAGGTCGGGTTCAACTTTTCCGTGATGACGGCAAAGCAGAAGTGGGCTTGAGCCCCCTGGGTCCTGCCCCGGAGGACTTGTGTCCACACCACGTTGTCTGGTCGGTCGGCGAGTTCGCACCGAGCAAAGGCCCGTTCCCCATGTCCCCTAAGGAAGCCAGCCCTCGGCCGGGTGGGTGCTCTGGTCTGAGCCTCTTAGAACCACGTTCGAGGGCCTCCTCCGGGCGAGGGGGCCTCGGTGGTCAGGGCGAGCCCCCCGCGGCCGGACGAGGGGGTAAGGGGAGGCACAGCTGCGCACTGGCGGAAGCAGGCCAGGCCTGGAGAAGAAGCAGAACCCAGATGTGCAGGGGCAGAGAAGAGACCCTAACCCAGCACAGCAAGGCCAACATTCCAGTGTTCCCAGCTTGCCCTGCCGCCACGGGCTCGGGAATCTTCAAGGAAGTGGAATCGAACACCCAAGCGAGGACACCCCGAGCCCAGGGATCAGTATCTGGAGGCTCGCGTCCGTTCTGCCCGTTACTCGAAGTGGCCCTGGGTGCTGAGCCTGTTCGCCCACACGTGAGCGGCACAGGGGATCCTGCGGACTTAAACGTGACCATGGACAGCGAGCGCGCAGCCCAGCACACAGCAGCGCCCAGCGGGGGCGGCCGGTTCACAAGGGGGGGAAGGGACCGCGGCAGCTCTTACCTGCCCCAGTGGACGGCCAGGTTCTGCCCGATAGACACCAGCAGACTGGTGGGCCCGTGCTCCCAGAGGCACTCCTGGGCCCAGGCCGCCGCCGACCTCTCCAGCTCCTCGTCCCAGGTCTGCAGGGAGAGCAGACACAGGCCCGCCAGAGTCAGGGACGGGCGTAAGGACCAAACCTGCAGCCACCCCCACCCCGCGTGGGCCCCACGTGGAGCCCGGGCCAGGGCTCTGCTCTTGGACACGGGGTTCCGTGCAGAGGGTGGATGGGTTCCTGACCCGGCCAGCGGGAAGGGCAGGGCCGCAGGGATCTTGGGGGAGCCCGGCCCACGGCGGTCCTCGCGGCTCTTGCTCTGGGCTCCCGCCTGCCTGGGAGGCTGGGCGAGCCCGGTGCGTGGCCGCCGCCTCATCTGTGAAACGGGAGGTCGCCTGAGTCCCGCTGATGGGGGCGGCTTCAGCACGGCCCTGCGAACGTGCTTCACGCCACAGAACTGCAGGCTTAAAAGTAGTCGAAAGTATGTTTTGTGCGTTTTATTGTTCTAAAAAAAAAGGGGGAGGGAGCAAGAAATGCTTCGGCCTCAGCCCATCCGGCTCTCCTGCGGCACAGCCACCCTGACTCGGTGGGACGGGGTGGGGGGCGAGGGCAGGGTCTGGGCCAGAGGACCCGAACCAGGCTGCCCCGCCCGGCCCGCCTCCCAGCTGGACGCACACAGCTCCCCGGGAAGAACACAGTGAACAAAGCGGCGGGGTCACTGCTCTTCTGCGGAGGGACAGAAGCCAAGCGGCCCTCAGCTGCTGTCCGCCTCCCCCCGGTCACCACGCAGACGCCCCAGCCTGCAGGCAGGCAGGCCAGTGGGCGGGCGGGCACTATTCCCCCCGGGGGAGCCCCAGCCCCCGGCACACAGTAGGTGCTCACGGAAAGACGGTCGGGCAGGGTCCCGGGACCCTGACGGGCACGAGAGGCTCACGGGACTCACTGTGAGCCCCCCGGGACAGGCCATCGTGAAGCCGAGCGCCGCCCCACCTCCCGCCCGGTCGCCTCTTTCCAGCCTCAATGCCAGAGACTCCGGAACGTCCAGGGCCGAGGCCCGGCCCAGGGCAGACGCCTCTGGGGACCTGGGTCACGCTCCGGACACAACCCCCATCTGGGCTGCACGGGGTGCTCTGGGCCACTCGGACGTCAGGTCCCCCCTTGCTGACAGTGCCCCAGCCCCCCTGGCACTGTGTCGCTTCTGCCTGGCATCCTTCTCCCAAGCCGGGGACAGCCTGCAATGCGGAGGGGACAGGCCTGCCTTCTGTTGGGCGCTTCTCCTGCTGCTTCCTTTACTTGGCAGAACCAAGCCCCTGCTCCCACCCCGAGACCCTGCAGTATACTGTGATGTCCGACTTCCGCCTTCCCCGCTTCGGGACCTGGGGCTCTCCCCTCCCAATCAAGTACCTAAACCAACCAAGGGACTCCGTCTCCCAGCAAGGACCAGCTGATGGCCCCTGAAGGGACACCGCATCCGCAGCAAGGGGAGGGCAGTGGGGGCAGGGGCGAGCACCAAGATCCCTGTGGCCGTGGCCAGCCAAGGCCCTGCCCAGAGTCCAGGGAGGGAGGCCAGAGCCCGTGCCGGCACTGACCCCACCCCGAGGCCCCCTGGCTTCTCAGAAGTTCTTTGTTTATTCTAATCAACGGGAACCTTGTGTGCCTTTGGTCCATGCCCATAACGTTTTCTACAGCTCAGCGGGGAGGGCGGTAGGGAGGGCCCCTGCAGATCTCCAGGGCTTAAGGGCTTCTAAAATCCTGGCTGGAGACAGAGGACGCAGCCAAACAAGGACCTAGCTCTCCGTTCCCTGCATTTGAGGCCTCCTTCTGGGCCTGCCTTCACCTCCCACCCTCCTCTCGGCTCCAGCCGTGCTTGGCACATAGGAAGACCGCAAAGAGGCTGAGGTGAACATTCTCTACCCAGTCCCCCAAAGGGATGACTGGGGGAAGAAAGAGGGAAAGAACCAGGCAATTGGGAGGCACCGGTGAGAGTGTTTGTGTGAGGGGGGCCTAGTCCTGGGGCCAGGCTCTGCCCCCTGTTGGCTGTGTGACCGTGGACAAGTGGTTTCACCTCTCTGAGCCTGTTTCCCCATCTGGGCTAAGGATGCCGCAGGAACAGGATTTGGGAGCAGGCTGAAAGAGTGGGCATCAAGCCCTCAGGTAAGGTGCGAAGCTGCTCTCAGTAAACTGGACCCGGATATTAAGGAAATTAACTTTCTCGAGCACCTACTATGTGCCAGGGGCAGTGATAGGCCCTGTACCTGAACACCTGCCGCTTGCCAGAGAACATTATTAGCACCACTTTCTAGACCAAACACACACACACACACATCCTTGAGGCTAAGAGAGGTTAAGTAACTCGCCCAAGGTCGCACAGCAGGAAGCTAGAACTTTAACAACCCAGCTTTAGCTGGCTGCCAAGGAGGTTTCATCTTGCTCTGCATGCTGTCACCAAGTGGCGGTCCCACTCCACTAAAATAACAAGTTACTAAAATAGTAATAGCAATAGTATAGATAACATTTATTTAGTACTTATGCATTATCTCGTCGGCTCTGCCAAACCATGCCATGAGAAAGGTACTTTTTTTTTTTTTTTTTTGAGAAAGGTACTTTTATTGTCCCCATTGCGCAGGTAAGGAGACATTAACACAGAGAGGCTAACTAATCTGTCTGAATTCACACAGCTACCAAGGGGCAGCTCCCCTAAACCCAGGTAGGCTGGCTCCAGAGCCCACCCTATAAAACCTCAAAATAGGGTGTCTTAACTCTTTAGAGTCTTAAAATCCACTTTTCAGGGCTAAGGCTATTTCTAAGGACCACAGCTAAAGTCCTAGCAGGCAGGGCTGAGCAGGAAGCTGGATTTTCAAGACACTTTCTCAAATGAGTGCCCCTTGTTTGGGTGAAGATGGGAACAGATGAGCAGGCCTGGGGCAGAGGGGCTGGGCCTCGGGGCCCCTGCTCACAGGCGGCCCCAACAACACTCACAAAGGCTTGGCTTCCCTGACAGGCAGGCCATTTAGACCTAAGGACCCAGATCCCAGCTCCACTCCCGAAATAACACAAGATAAACAAACAGGAAAACATGGCAGGCTCGTTCCAGCTGCACTGACGTTCCCAGCTGCCTCCGCGAGCCCTGCTCACCACACCGAATCTTCCGTGCAGGCTCCCGGAGCAGCACAGAGCGGAGACAAGAAGATGAGCATAGACTCAGCCTCTTCCCGACGGAGGCAGGCGGGAAGCAGCCAGGATCCCAGGGGTTTGGGGCTCAGTCAAGCTCTAGGCCAAGGAAAAATCCCTGCTTCATGGCGGGCCCCATATAGGGCTTTGGGGTGGCAGGCGGCCCAGGAGGAAGGCCAAACTGTCCAGAGCCATGGAGAATGTCCTTCTCCACCGCCCCCCGCCCCCGGGGGCTGGCCAGACCACCAGGTCCACAAAAGGATGGGGGAAGAGTCCACACCCAAAGCCACAAAGAATTCTACTCTAATTCTCTACATCTTTAACCCTTAAAAGGCCTGCACCAGCTAGTGATGCATTAGTATTTTGAAAGCGTGCTATTCTTTCTCCTAAGATTAGCACAACCCCTTCAGAGTAAATGCCTGGGCAATGTTCTTAAGGAAAAGAAGAAATGGTTTCATAACGAGTCCCCAAAGGACAGCCCTGCTCCAAGGGTGTCTGCCCAGAAGGCCAAGCCTTTCATCTGCACTAGAGCCGGTGACGGGTCACCTCGTGAGGGCCCAGACGGTGACAGTGAGGGGCTCCCAACCTCACAGGATGGTCCCTGATCATGAGCACCCCCTACCTCGGAGCACAAGGCACCATAAAAGGGGACAATGGAGTCCAGAGGAGGGAGAGGAGCGGGGTCCTGCGTGAGGCTTGTATACGACGGGATAAGGCACGAGGTGGGGACAGGAATCCTGGGGGAGGGAGGGCCTGGCGGCATCTTCAGGGAACAGCCAGTGGCCTCCCAGGACAGATGAGCTCAAAATCGAAGGCCTCGAGCTCCAGGTAGGAGCAGATGGGCTCCCTGCTGGGCACAGAGGGCCCTGGGCTCCTGAGCAGGAGAGAGACTTCTCGAAGGTCAGGAAGGGAACAGGAGGCAGGGCTCAGGGAGGGTGGGCCAGCAGAGGCAAGGCAGGAGGTGATAAGCCCCAGGGCAGATCAAGGTATTGGTGGGACAGGCTGGGCAGAAGGAAGGGGGCAGAAGCAGCGGGGGTGCCAGGGTTCAAAGTGGGCGCGGGACGATGGCTGTGAGCCTGGGGTGGGCAGTTGGCTATGGCCTCGGGCCTCAGTTTCCTGGTCTCTAAAATGGGAGGAAAGCAGCAGGTGCGTCCAAGGGCGGAGAGGACGGGAAGCGCTGCTGGCAGAAGCAGAGAGGGGTACGTGGAGGCGGGGCCGCAGGCATGGACCTGGAGGGCCGGCTGCCCTTCTGCTCCTTACGCATGGGATTTCCCCAGGCTCATGGGAGACCCTCCCCCGTCCCCTCTCTGCCAGCCCCTCGCTGACAGACGCCCCAACTCTCATGGACTCGGCCCCCCTGCTGCTCAGATGTTGGAGGGCGGCGAAACGGGCCGGATGAAGACCAAGGTGCTCAGTGACGACGGTGACCTTGGCCCCTGGTGGGAGCGTCGGCGCGGGGCATTTTACCACATGACCTCATCGAACCATCCCAGAACCACGAGACAGGAGATTCTCCAGGGGGAGGCCGAGGACACATCCAGGTCCCACAGCAAGGAGGTAGCAAAGCTGGGACTGGGCTCGCCAATGCCCGGCCCTCAGACCCTCTACCCCGCCTTGAGAAGAGGCCAGGGGAAAGCCAAGGGCGGGCCCCTCTGCACGGGGAACCCACAAGTGCCGTTTCGGTGTCAGGAACAGAGGCGGGGGACCGTCTCCTGTCGGGGGACCCCAAGCCCACCACACCCCCTCTGAGACAAAAGCAGACGGAGCCGGGCCCCCACCCCCGCCACGGGCGCACCTGCACTTACCATGTACTCCATGTTGGAGGCCGGGGGGTACACTTGGCCCCTGAGTTTGTTGTGAAGCATGAGGATCTCCTCCCTGTCCGACCTGGGGATGGCCCTCCGGACCCGGGAGTGGGGCTCGTCCTGCTGGTATTTGCTCAGCAGCTTCTCCAAGTGGGTGACGTTGGGCAGGAAAGAGCCTTGGGCTCCGCAGACCAGTAGCACCAGCCCCAAGGGGACGAGTCTGTTCAGGACGCAGCTCATGGCGCCACGCAGGCCGCGAGGACGGGGGTGAGCAGGCAGGCTGGGCTCCTGAGGCGGCGCGGGGGCGCGGGAGCTCTGAAGGGAGGCAGAGGGCAGCGGGGGGGGGGAAGTCGGTCAGTGTTAAGCCAGCTCCAGCCCGGGCTTGAGCCACGAACAGCCTTCCCCCTCCCCACTTTGCAGACATGCAAACCGAGGCTCACGGAAGCTCGGTAACCGGGGTCCCACAGACACGTGAGGTCTGGCTACCCCATCTCCTCGCACCCTACACGGTCCCAGAGTGTCCGAGAAGACAGGGCAGGGCGCGCGAGTGTGCTGATTCACACACCTCGCCTCTGCTTCACCTCCACAGGAGAGGCCGTCAGTCACAGGAACTCCACGGGGCACCGAGTTTGTGCCCTCGCCTCGAGGAGCTCCCACCCGGGCTGGGGCGAGAGGCCAGGAGAACCCCAGTGCCTACCCGTGGGGCAGTGCCAACCGTGGGCAGTGCGAGGAGCTGGAGGAAGGGGCTGCGGAACCCTGCCGGCGGGGGGCCGACCCGCCTGCGACACCGAGGGGCCCCGTCCTTGCATCCAGGCTCCTTTGGTCTCCCCCACATGAGCCGTAGCCGGTTCTCATGAGTTGAGTTGGCTAGGTTTCAGGACACTGGCCAGCGGAGGCATCGTCAGGGGAACCACGCAGAGGGGCAGGGAGGGACGAGGGCAAGGCAGAGCGTGGGGCCAAGCAGCCCTGGGAATGGGGCAGTTCCCACTCTGACCCTGGAAACTCCCCAGGGTCCTGACCGAACTGTGCTTTGCACAAAAACAGCCACCACCCAGCGGGGAGGCCAGCATTCTCCGGACTGGGTAAGACGCAGCCTCCTTCCCGGGGCAGCGCCCTCCGGGGCAGAGCCCCGGGGACAGGACGTCGCAGAAGGACGTGTGCGTGCTCGCCTGCCCCACAGGGAATCAAGCCAGTAACACAGACGTCTGGGGTCCCGGCTTCTCTCCGGGATGAGTCGCACCTCCATATATGAACATTTCCCAGCTGCACAGGGTCAGGCTAGACGCTGAGATGCTGACGCTGGATTGCCCGCTGTGACGCAGGGAGAGCAGAGGCCACCATCGGGGAGCCACTGCCGGGCGTCGGGGCAGCACAGGGTCCGCAGCAGCTAGAGGGCTAGGGCGACCCCGAAGGCGTGGAGCAGAATCGCTCCGAGGACTCAACTGGAAGTCCATTAGACTAAAGCCTGGGCGGGGTTTCCATCACCGGTGGGCACCATTCAAAGAACTCTCAAGGGGGCAGATAAAGAGTCGGCGGAGCAGTTGGGTGGAGTATTACACAGCAGGGAAAAGGAGTGGCCTTGAGGCGGGTGAGCATCAGCACGACCAAGTCCCAAATTCAAGGCTGGGTTAGAAAAGTAAGTCGGAGAATAGGACACTAGGTACCATTTACGCCAATTTAAAACCCTACAGACAATATTTTGTTTAACTTACGGTTATACATGAATACAGACATACGTGCATATATGTGTATGTTATATGTGCCCACTGTACACATATATTATACACACATAAACATGTGTCTCTGTGTCTGCGTGCACACACGTGCACACGGGGCACATGCGTGTGTTTACGTAGTAAAACCACACCTGACCCAGGCCAAGTTCGTGATGCCAGTAGATTCCAGGATGAGGGAAGGGGAACTGAGAGGGAGAAGATGAGGGATCTCCTTTTGACCTGTAACACAGTCTTTGTATTTTTAAAATCTTAAGCAAAGGGGGCCAACTGTCCACCTGTGTTTGCTTTAGGGGGACGGCTGCGTTGGGAAGAACTGCAAAGCGGTACCCAAGGAGGCCGGCCGCAGGGGCTAGGGCTGGGCGGGGAGCCCATGCTATCCTCTGGACGGCTCTGGTTTTGAAAAATAACAGTAATAAAAGAAAACAAAATGCAAAGCATGAAGAGACATGGAAGCAACTGCTGGCCCCGAGTACATCCTTCCAGTGGGTGAGACCTTGTTCCAAAACACAAGACAAGCCGCCTTCACCATGCACTTGACAGTGGGCTGGTCCTTGCCTGCAAGGCCCAAAGAGAATTTGTAATACTGGATGTCACACTGAAAATCCTGGATGAATGGGACTACGGACCCAATTCCCCACTGGCCGCTGCGCGGAGGGGGGAAGGGGGACGCGGTAAGTCAGGAGGCCAAGGCCCACTTCCCTGGGGCCTCACCGGCACCCTGGGCCTGGGCGGCCTCTCCAGCCTCTGCCGCCCCAGGAGCTCAACCAGAACTTAGGGCTAAATACTTCAGCCCCTTTCCCACCCACAACCAATTAAAACCCTTTCTTCAAATGAGACACGTGCACAGTCCGAGGCTGCCTGGGGCTTCCCAGGGACAAGGACAGCCCCCGACCGACCTACCGGGGAGGCCGATGCTGAGGGAGACCTACTGTGCGCAGGTCCCTGGATTCCTCGTCTCACCCACCCCGCGATCCAGAGGCTCGGGTTCTACCACCGCCATTTTTCAGAGGAGGAGACTGAGGTCTCTGCCGGGTCCGGAAGAGCCCGAAGTCGAAGGGCTGGTGAGCTGACCGTGCTGTCCCCGAGGGTGGGTGGCCCCAGCCTGTGGGGGAGGGGACCTCGCAACAGCGCGCCGGCCTCTGGGACAGACGGTGGTTCCTGGTGGTGAGAGGACACCCGTGTGTCACCCCCAGGGCACTGAAACCTTACATCACGGCGACCTTTCACCAAGACACGCCTCCATCGCCGGGTCTGGCACACATCTACCCTCCCTGGGCCACCGCGCTGGTGGCTCCCACGTGGCGAGCTGACCTCTGACCCCTGACACTGACAGAGGCTCTCTGAAGAGCACTCTTTGGACCCCTGGTTCTCCTAGGGTTGTGCAGGGTGAACCTCGTTTCTAGAGAAGACCTCCACCACTCTGTCACCCCGGGGCCTGCGTCCAAGGACTGGAGACACGTGTCGCCGACTGCTGTACGGCCCAGCAGAAACGCTCTCTGGAAGCTACGGCTCTCCCTTGCCACAGTTGCGAAACCGAGCCCGCGAAAGTACAAACAATACGGCCGTGCCAAGGTCTCATGAGAACATACCCAATGTCAGGCCACCAGGGAGGCGGGTCAGGCCCCAGGGCCTACGGTGAGACCCCCTAATGAAAGCCACAGAACACAGCCCAGGGCTCTTAAATACACCTGACATCCGCCAGGGAGGTGGCGGTTTCCAACCCCATTTTACAGAAAAGAAAACTGAGTCCAGGAGACACTGCCCAGTGTGGCTGATGCCGTGCGGCCCGTTAGAGGAGGAGCCATAAGTGAAATCCGGCTTTCAGCAGCCCCCACGCCCCCCTGCCCCCCGCCAGGGCTCCGTGGACTCGGAGGGGATCAGCAACCCCCCGTCTCCTCAGGCCACCCCCAAAATCCGCCTCTCAGGAGCAAGTGAGAGAAAGGGGGCGTGCTTGGGGCTCCATGCGTCAGGCCGCAGGGCTCTGCCTGTGTTTGGAAGATTCTGCCAGGAAGATGAATCTGAGCACTATGTCTGTCGGCCGGCAGCTCCGAGCTGTGCCAAAGCCCTTCCCTCCTGCACATGCTGTTCCCACAGCTCATCCCGCGGCCCCGACCTGCCCCCTCCCTGCCCCAGGCCAGCCCGACGGATTCCGGCTCCTCCGGCTCCGATCCAGCTCCAGGGTCACAGCTGAATCACATCCCCTCCCCCCCGTCGGCCCCAGACCCGTCGGGCTTGTTCGCCGCCGAACGGCCGACATCTGACACGGCAGCGTCCAATAAATATTTATGAAATGAACGTGTGGGTCACGTCCTCCTGAGGAGGACGACGCATGGCGCGGGCCTGCCGGGAACACGGAGCTGAGTCAACTCGTGATGCGGCCCCTCGCTGGCCGCGTGGCGCGTCCCTGCTCTGGGCCCCGGGGCCATGTCTGTAAGGCAGACGGAGCCACAGGGCTTGTCTAACCTTGGCGATTCAGCAATGAATAAGGCAGGCGGGTCTGTGGACGTGCTTCGGCACCAGGAAGCTTCCGGAAAACAGCGTCCTTTCACCTGAGGCCTGGTTAGGGTCGTGGGAGGAGCTGTGTGGTGAGGAGTGAACGAGAGCATGAGCGCGGGCACTTGGTTAGTGTTAGCCACTGTAAGGACGATGATGATGCAACGTGTGCCGCAGAGGCATCATGTGAAGAAGTTTCTAGAAGGCCAGGACTGATGATGCAGAGTAAAGACCATTCTCTCTTCATGACATTATTTCAGAGCCCCACCTCTGCCTTGACACCAAAACCTAATTTTTAAACATTATATTAAACGTCTCCTGCGTGCGGGGGATAAAAACTGTGCCCTAAAAAATTCGAGACACGCTTTCCTCGGGACCTGCCTTGAGCCATGACCACGTTCTCCCAGCTTTCTGGGGAAGCAGGTTCCCAGACGTCACAAACCAGGTCTGGAGCTCGGCTGGCTGTGTCGGTAGAGCGTGCGACTCCTGATCCTGGGGTCGTGAGAGCGGGCCCCATGTCGGGCACGGAGCCTACTTTGAAATTTTAAAAAATTACAACACTAAAAACGAATTGGGTCGGGGGCATCCGTGGGGACTCTCTGGGTGGGAACTGCCCGTACGTATGTTCATGATCATTCCCATCGATGACAATGACCCAGTTCACGTGCCATGATCATGTGGTCTTTCTGCCTCCAGGGATGGACACAAACCACATCCTGGGCTGCCAGAACGGTGAAGCGTAGTAAAAGGTTAGGACGGACCAGCAGACCCCAAAGTGGGTCCTGCGTTCCCACCCCCACAGGCCGATGGGGTCATGGGGAGCCCTGCCCTACCGGCGAGGGAATGGAGGCTCCAGGCAGAGAAGCAACCTGGCCACGGTCACACGGAATGTCCACGAGGGCAACATATCGTCACGCTCTGGTCGCCAGCCTGAAGGGGCGGCTTCCTGAAACGTCAGGGCGCCGCTGACCTCCCACCCTGTCGGCAGCCGGGCTCACTCAGGACCACGCCATCCCAGGGGACAGCAGCGAATCCGAAAGGCCAGGGGTGCCCCACGCTCTGCTCTTCCTTGGAAGCACAGAGGAGAACTCAAAATACGAGTGAGGCCAAGGGCAGATCACAGTCATACCCACAAACCACCCAAAATTCCAGGAATGAAGCCGCGGCTGGGAGTAGGGAGGAGGGACACCCTAGCACGTCTGGGGCAGATCGCAGGACTGGCCACAACGTCCAGGGATGAGCATCCGGGAGAGCACCAGACTCCCAGGGCGTGGGGGGAGGGTCTCCCCTCCTCCAGAGGATCCAGTCGGTTTTCCTTAAACCCTTCCCCACAGGATTAGGGCTGCTCACAGCAGGAGGCAGGCCCTTTTCCTTCCCTGCAGCCTCCCTGCCCTCAGCCCTGCAGACGACAGGGGGCCAACAAGAGCCTACGGGAAACCCACCC